>OZ010608.1:27242397-27309897 GCA_963932145.1 Acanthosepion lycidas | reverse complement strand
TCTGTTTTATTCCATACCTGTGTTCGAGTTCTTCTTTATTGGTTCTACCTTGGCCTATCACCGTGGTACAAGGAACCGGACCATAACAAGTGGCGACGTGGTAACTCAAGAAACCAACTCTCTACGCAGAGGACAAACCTTTTTTTTTGCTATCCGTCGCGCATAACAATATTCACAGACATATATATACCCAAACACACATATATATACACACTCACATATACATTAAGAAATGGACAAAGTCCGACAATTTATTAAAGACATTTTTATGTTTATCATTCTTTTTATAGATACAAGTATTTAAGTAAATGCTCTAACATTTCAGGCCGGTTAATGTTATTTAATACTGTTTATCATAAACTTTACTTAAATATTTGCATCTATAAAACGAATGTTAAACATAAAAATGTCTTTAAATAATTGTCGAACTTTGTGCATTTCTTAATGTATGACGTCATTTGTTTACATTGGATACGCCATGAGTAGTTATGAATGTACGAGATTCATGGAAGATTGAAGTTTATAAGCAGTAAATTTGACCTTGCCAACCTTTATGGCCGAGAGGTTAGGCACGTCAATGTATAGGATGCAGGTTCGAATCCTGTCAAAGGACGAATATTTTGTATGAAAATTTCTCGGACATTTAGGCCGATAAATGTTATTTAATACTATTTATTATAAACAGAGCATTTACTCAAATACTTGTATCTATAAAAAGAATGTTAAACATGAAAAATACACTCACATATATATACACACATATATACACACATTTATATACACACATGCACAGACACACACACACACACACACACACACACACACACACACACACACATATATATATATATATATGAATCAGGTATATTTAGGCAGCATGTATTAATCCAAAATAATGTAGTATTTGTGACCGACACAGACACCTCACTGGTTGATAAACATGTCTGACACAAAACAAAGACATAGTTCCAGCTCCAGAAATTTATCTACAATTCTCATGCCAATACGTAGCACGTTATTTGAAAATTGGAAAAATTCCATAAAAAGTTAGAATGATATAACTTATTGATTCTTTTAAGTCAAACTTGTTAGTATATATATATATATATATATATATATATATATATATATATATATATATATATATATATATATATATATACCCAAGTATAGGATTGGTGTATACAGAATAAACTCCAATAACCAACAAATACTATTCTTAAAAGCGTGCTCAATACACAGTAGAGCCAATTCAACACCATCACATGATAAGACACCAGAAGTGTTGAAAAAAATGGTTATTTTTGTAGTGATTTTATAATATATTTATGTTATAAGTTTCGAATAAATAATCATATATATATATATATATATATATATATATATATATATATATATATTAAGGCATTAAAAACAAGAAATTTTATATTATGGACCATGATAGATTTAAAATAAAACAAACACCAGTCGACCGGTTTCGTTTATTTTAAATCTATCATGGTCCATAATATAAAATTTCTTGTTTTTAATGCCTTAATACGCTTCTGTACCGTTTCAAATATATTCAAATAAATATATATATATATATATATATATATATATATATATATATATATGTATGTATTTGTCTTATGTTTAAGCGACCATCAGAGACAGCTGCAGACATTTTCACATTTTAATCAACCATCAAACATGGTCTGATGATTGCATATAATGTGGAACTGCCAGCCAATGATTTTCCCTATATTCACAATCTTTATGCCTACAAATATTCTATCTCTGATAGTGAATACTATTCTAGCATGCATATAAAAAATTGATTCTGAAATCGCATTCTGTTTAAGAGAACTCAGAATTTGCACACGTCAATATTTATATGAAGAGGAGAAGTACATCGAAAACACTTTCAAGCTTATTCAATAGCCTATTTTATATTCAATGCAAAACAAAAAGCTAATAAGATGTTTCAAAATAGATAAACAGTCACTGGTTTCAACCAAAGCTTTTATCTGTACTCTCCGGCATTCTTCAGGTGATATACGTTGGAATACATGGCCCAGTGGATGAAAACGTTGGCTGAAGAAATCCAACGACTTGACCCAAAGAGTTTTGAGTTCAATACCTAGCTACATCAGAGGTGAACAAAAACTTGGAGAGATGAGTTAAAGGGAGATAGCTGATACTGCCTCAGCTGCCTAATTTTGCCTAGCTATGTACATAATAATTAAAGCCAGAGAACTAGAATTCAGTGGCCCGGTCACTAGATCTGGACTAAGGCAACCTCTGGTAAGAGATTATATTGACAATATGACAATAACAACTCCGTCTGTTGTTGGCGCAAAATGGCTGCTAATGGAGATTGATGTTTTGACCTCAGTTTAGTGGTTAACTATTTACCCACAACTGGGACTATAAGAGGTGCTACCCTCTGATCAGAGGTCTTGCTGTTGGACGTACTTTATCGTCTTAGCTAGGACGCGGATGTAGCTTATGGTTATAACCAGGATGGGAGGATGCTGGGAAGACGACAAAAAGACTATGTGAACAAAGAGGAAGGTTTAAGAAAAATAAGAAGAATATACTTAGTCTCAGAAAGAGACAGTTTGCACCGAATTAAAAAGGAAACAGTTACACCTAATAAAAAAGAAAGTCGTGGAGAAATGGAGACAGGTTCACCTAATAAAAAAGAAGACGTGGAGAACTTTAAACCTACAGGAGATAATGAAGGAAAGAAAATTAAATTATGTCAGATGGATAGCAGAATTGGGACTGTCATGGAGAGTGAGTTTCAAAGAATAGGAAGTCGTGGAGAGTCATAAATTACCACGTTCTGAAGGTACCCGGAACATAAAAGCAGTCTCACTAATCTGTTCTCGGTCTGTGTAAACATTGAAGACTTGAAAGACATTTTACCTAAACAACAAAACCAGATATTTTCAAGGAATCAATGAGCTTGAATTTCAAAGTCGGAGATTTTGATTATATATATATATATATATATATATATATATATATATATATATATATATATATATATATATATTTCAATAAAGGTGCAATTAATTTATAAATTCATGAATTTTTTTAATTTTTTTATATGAATGATTCATGAATTTATATATATATATATATATATATATATATATATATATATATATATATATATATTCGTTTTTCATTGTTAGGCAACAGTCAAATTGATTTCGATTGACAATTTGCCAGATGCTTTCTATAATCAATCGAAATGTCCAAAATGTACTATCAAGCCTCAAATAATATATCTTTGTATTCTGGATAGATCAATAATTACAGAGCTGATTGATATACGACGTGGCGCGAGATTAGGGCAATATGGTGGTTGTCGGACTTGGGGAATGTTTTTATTAGGCAAAATATGCTGCACAAATCATGGTTACTGATGGAAGATCTGCGGTGTGGCGTGATGAGACGACCACACTCTACACACTTTCCTTCCTAAAACTGTTATAAAGAACGGATATGAATGAGAGCTTCATAACTTAGTTTGTATGCTGGGGTCCCAACATAATCTTGGTTAATCTAAGGAATACAAAGAATAAAGTAAAAGAGAATATGTATATATTAAACAGCCAAATGTGGGTAATTCTCGAAAAGACCAAATCGAGGGAAGTTAATGCTTTTGACAATAGGTTAGAGATCCGCGGAGTTATTAAAAAAATAAATTTTTCAGAATGGGTCACGGCAACTGTTTATATTAGAAAAAAAAATTATAAGAATCTTTTATGTGCAAATTTTTCGATTGGTTTGAATGAAACATGCATATCCCCTACCAACTCCAGAGAATATATTTTCCAAATTAAATGGTGGTAAACTTTTTTCAAAAATTAACCTATCTGAGGCATATCTTCAAATCGAAGTGTATGGAGAATGCCAGAAATATTTGACTATTAATACACAGAAGGGACTCTACAAGTTTAGAAAACTACCCCTCTCGGTTTAAAAGTAGCCCCAGGTGTTTTCTAACAAATAATAGATACGCTGTTGGCCGAACTATTCGGTAACATCGCTTACATAAGATCAATACGAAAATACAGCGCGTAAAACTGATTCAGCAAGTACTTCCGAGACTGCATGATTATGATTTCAAACTTAGTGAACAGAAATATCAGTTCTTCATGGATATGATTAAATATTTGTTAACCATGTTCACCATAGTCTATGAATATAGAATACAGCGCAGTATGTAATCTGTTCAATGAAACAACGTTAAAGATTAACACTCACCAGCAGCGGTTCCGTAATACTTCAGTCTTCGAATTCAAAGGCTGGCAATGCATATTCGGAAAAAAACATGGCCGCCTTTATATACGTCGCATTTAATATTTTGAGCTTTCTGATTGGTTAACCCTTCCATTGGTGAACTATAAAATGAGTCAGTTCATTTTGGCAGGCTCACTAGTACCAAAGAATTCCAACAATATTTACGTCAGATTATCGACGAAAAAAGAATAAAAGATTGATCCCGCCAGAGCTAGTTCCATTAAAATCATGTCTCCCTCGACAAATTTGGTGACCCTACAATCATTTCTCGGATTAGAAAATTATTATAATATTTATGTGCAAATTGTGAGCAGCGCTGAATAATTCACTTAAGAAGGGTACGATATGGAATTGGTCGGCGTAATGTCAAAAAGATTTAGAAAGAAATAATAAAAAAAACCTACTAACTTCAGAGTTATCGCTGACACATTACGACCAGAACCGGTACGTGAGCAAATACAGCATAGGAGCAGTAATAGGACTTAAATTCGAAGACGGTTCAGAGACAGGAAATGGGTCATTGAATGCCGACAAGGTTTTTAGTATAGGTTGGTATGGATAGAATATGTATTCTTTGTAAGAAATAAGTTTCATTGACATATTTTTGTAAAGAGGGTTTTTGTCGAACGTCAAATATTGCTGGTAATATTTTTTTATTCAAAAATATACTGCCAGGGAATAAAAAGAAAAGCCAAAATTTTGAAACTACCACGCTTCGAGAAGTTTGACAAATACGGAAAGATGCTAAAGTTACATTGAAGAGGAAGCGCCTACTATAATGTTTGCTGTAAAGAAATTTCACAGGATGATATCAGAAGGAATATTCCTTCAGCAAACTGAGCATCGTTCATTATTAAGTAGATTCGGTTTAAGAAAGGAATTCCCACACATACTGCAAACAGACTACAGCGTTGGGCTATGATTTTGTTGAACTATGATTTCAAGATGGAATTTCTATTGTCAAAAAAATTGAGACATGCAAATGGCTTGTCCAGGTTGATATCGAAATGTAAAGAAGATTTTAAAGATATCGGGATTATTACGATGGAACCGAAATCGAAATTAAAAATTTGGTGTTTAGAACTATTAAACAATTGCTGGTCACGATAGACGATATCAAAATTCATTCTATTAGGTTGGTGCAAAAATAATGTCGTTTTTCTTTTGAAGTTGAACGTCAAAAACGACATTATTTTTGCACCAACCTAATAAAAGGATACGTTTATCCAAAAAAAAACTATGATTGTCGTTAAGTCGAAATGGATTAAAACAAAAAATAAACCTAGTAACTAGTATTTCCTACTTGTGATGGAGTACCTTTGTACGCGAAAAGAATAGTAATTGCGTTATCACTACAAAAAAGGATTTTGAAATAATTCCCCCGTAGGTCATCTGGTAATAGTGAGGATGAAGTTCATGATGAGAATCTACGCTTGTTGACCAAATTTGGACAAAGATATTCAAAATACAGTTAGAAAATGTAATGGTTCTAATTCAGCAGAAAGTCAGCACTTATGAATTATTAAACATGACCGAGCACTTATAAACCGTGGGCAAGACTATATATGGACTTTGCTGGGCCACTAAAGGTTTACACTATTTAATTGTGGTCGACAGTTTCCCAAAATGGCCGAGATATTAAAGTGTACACGACCTATTACCGCAATAATGATTAAATTCTTACGCGACCCTTTTGTAAGGTTTTTCTGCGAAAACTACGTGGTTGAACATTTAGCAACGCCAATTTATCAACTGAGGACGAATGGTCAAGATGAGCGTTTTGATGACACCTTCAAAAAGGGCATTAAGGAAAGCTAACGTCTTTGAAGAAAAAGTAACGACACTAAAAGTATTTTCGAGCGTATATCAAATGACGTCACCGCGAAAATGTCACCCGCAGAGCTCATGTTTGCTAGGAAATTTAGATCAATTTTTTACAAATTACTGCCAGGTAATGAAAAGAAAAATCAACATTTTGAAACTACCAGACGATTTAAGATCGGCGATAAAATATTCTTTAAAAGCTTTAAGGTCGGGAAGAAAAATTGACAGGAAGGAAAAATTTTCGACACCTTTGTAGTAGGATGTACATTGTCGAAGGTTGAAGATTACAACATAGACGTCATATAAATCAATTGATAACTAGATATGCACAGAATAAGCAACCAGTACAATGGGAATATTTTATGATATCTTTGAAGTACCTATTCCTAAAACTAATATTACAGCACAACGCCAGGGTAAGCGAAAACATAATCCGAAGGAAAAGATGGAAGTGGACCCATGACGGAAACAATATCGACTAAAGCAAGTACATATCTGGAAAGTGTGATGTTGTAGAGATGAACACACCTCTCTAAAATATAATTTGGACTATATAACTATATAGCATATATACTGACGCTGAGAATCTTGTCGAACCCTCTGCTTTCGGGCAGAGAGGAACCCAGATGAGGCTATGTCGAAGAGCAGATCCCAGTCAGGGGTGGTACACAACTACCCGACCCTGTTTTTATGGGGTCTACAGTGAATTTTTGACCGAGCCTACGGGCTCGGATACCCCACAATAAACTTGGCCTTGTGCCGCATCCGACCGCGTGGGGTGGTAGGTGAATATCTCTGCTTTTGGGTGGAGAGGAACCCAGACGAGGCTATGACGAGGGGTAGAGTCTCGTCTGGGGAGTGAGATAAACCCGGCTCCGTTATTACGAGATCTACGTGGAATTTTTACCCGAGCCCACGGACTCGGAATCGACCCACGTAAAGATTGGACTTGTGCCGCATCCTACCTCGGGTGGGGGAGGCTTAGTTTGTAAATATCAAGTTACCCCGGGGGGGGGGTCTCTCTCCACACCTGGGGCTTTTCTTCCGGATTCTTCTGGAGGGATTGGCAGAGGAGTAGAAGGGGTTTTGGATGGACGCTGCAGGTGTAGTATCTGTTCCGTCTCATTCCTTGCTTTCCCCACCTCTGTTGCTTGACATCTGTTACGTAGTGGTGGTATGACCAGCTCTGACCAGATTAGACAAGCTGTGACTAGCTAAGACCAGCTTAAACAAGTTTTGACCAGTATAGACAAGATAAGAGCAGCTTAGAACAGCGTACCGAGTGGAAACACTCGGGTCCTCACGTTAAAAACCGACCTTGTGTCATAAGCTTACTCAGTGGGAGATCAAGTAAATCTCCAGTTAATCTAAGTATATATAAGTCGGATTAAATCCGGACGAAAATTATTTTGAAGCTTTTGAAATATAAGGTAATTTCTTTCCTGAGAGAATTCCAAAATGGGAGTGTAGAGATATTTCACCGGGTTCATTTGAAGTTCAGAGGTTCAGTGCTTAATTGGAAGGAAAAAGGGTTTCTGGTGCTCGCAAGCCAAGTCACAAGATGCAGCGCATTTAGTATGATAAATTGAATTCCCTCCGATAACAGACGACATTACGAAACAACGGACACGAAAAAGGTTGGGAAGTACAGAAGCTGAAACGCTGGGATTAAAAAAAAAAAAAAAAATAGGCAATAAGAAAATTGGCAAGAGCGAAAGGATGTATAAAAGGCAATGTTGTAATAAATGTCTTCTTTAAGTACGATTCCAATATATACGCGTGTGCACTGATTTTAATGCTATAAATTTTCTCCGGTGTATAGGGCGACAGTTACAGGCTGTTACTTATTGCTGTTGTAGTTTCCATGACAAGTACGAATATTGATGCTACTTGACCCACGCCCTACTTGTTCGGAATCCAAGCAAAAAGAAAAGCTAGGCAAATGAGACCTGATATTTAACCCATAACTGGGGAAAGAGATAGATGCGTACTTATCTAAGGGTATTTGTGAGAAAAATGAGCACAATGTCTAGAATTCGAACCTGACACCCCAAGTTTGATTGCCATGCAGACGATCAGTTCATATCTAGTTTGGTTTGTTCTTTTTACGGCTTATCAACAAACGAATGGGTCATTGAATGCCGACAAGGTTTTTAGGATAGGTTGGTATGGATAGAATATGTATTATTTGTAAGAAATAAGTTTCATTGACGTATTTTTGTAAAGCTGGTTTTTGTCGAAAGTCAAATGTATTGCTGGTAATATTTTTTTCAGAAATGTATTGCTGGCAATACTTGTTTTTCAAAAATGTATTGTTACAAATATTGTAATTTTTTCAAAAATGTATTGCTTTACTATAAAATTCTGTTTATGTTTTCATAGTCTTTTCACGCTACATTATTGTATTATTATATGAACCGACCATGGGAGTAACGACAAAGTTTCAGAGATAATACAGACAAAAAGGATACGTATATATATAATAAGGAAAAGAGAGTTAAAATTTTTGGGGCGTTTAATGAGGTAAAAGTATTTGTAAAATTTGATACCGACAGGGCAAGAGAATCAGAGGAAGGCATAATCTACCTAACGAACTTGAGAAAATGGATGGCAGAACAGGTTTTAGGAGGGAGGAAAAAAGACACAATTTATTAAGAGCTACAAAGAACAGGAAAGTGAGGAGAATCATGATCGCCAACGCCCTGAAGGGACCCGGAACATACAAGAAGAATACATACTGACTAATGAAAGAATCAAAATTAGAAGTTTTAACAGCGCCAGATTTCTACAAGAGACGTCCTGCCAATCTTAATAATAGCATTCGAGTTTCTAACTTTTGAATCTGCTCACACAATTATTAGAAAGGTTGCTATGGAAATTACAATTACCTTAGGCACAAAAGAGGCGTTTTATTAAATATATATAATGCCTTTAAATTCCTTGAGGAACATAGGACCGTAATGTATCGTTGCGGTTTCTGTAACAAGACAGTTTTTAAGTGAATAGATTGTTAGCCTACTGCACAACCCCAACCTAGAAGCGTCAGATGTCCTTTTCCTAGAGCTATTTGCCGCCCAATTGATACATAGGTGTAATTCAAAAGCGTGGATAACGAGAGCTTGGTAGCTGATCCCTCCTCTGATCTTGCTCTAATAGCTCAGGTTGGTCACATTCAATGCTTCGAAAACTAGTGACGTTCCATTATTACCACGTGGACCGAAGAACTTTCACTGATCAAGAAGCCTTGAGCTTCTATTAGGACTTAAAAATCATAGTTGGCCGGAAATCATGGATGCGAGAGAGAGTTCCACAAGCAAATATATTTGTCTAAGGAAAGTAATGGATTTTTATTAATCCAACATATTTGAAGAGGGTAAATGCTGCTATAATCCTTGTCTTCAGTTCATCTTTGGTATTATAAAGGGTTTTGTTGCTTTCTCGCTTAGCTGCGCCCCACACATAATAACCAAGGGGGTTGTGGTCTGGGGTGTTAGGTGATCAGATGTAAGGGGAGATGTGGTCTCAGAAATTGTCTGATAGTTATGGCTGCCTTCTTCTGAGTGCATGGCATAGTGCTTGACATATGGAATTTCAGGAGACACCGTCTTGACCCAGGGCAGCACTACCACCTCGGGGCACTTGAAGCAGACATCCGTGTTGAGTCTGAAGCCCTGTGGGAAGATAACTGAAGGCATAACATCACCATCAATAGTGATCACTCCAAACACCACGATTACACTCATCCAACTCTTTCCGAATCATTGTTACAGTCCACAGATTTACACCCAGATACTCTGAAATATTCATATCGGGGCTTCCGGCGCGAATGCTAAGTAGTACAGTATGACGCTT
This sequence comes from Acanthosepion lycidas, assembly GCA_963932145.1. Classification (NCBI taxonomy): domain Eukaryota; kingdom Metazoa; phylum Mollusca; class Cephalopoda; order Sepiida; family Sepiidae; genus Acanthosepion; species Acanthosepion lycidas. Next base: position 27,299,922 of record OZ010608.1, on the reverse strand, counting down.
CGAAATTTCTGGCGGTGCTCTTTCCAACTGATCTTACTATATTGTACAGCATGCGCGAAATTAAAATGTAAATTGGCGACAATTTACCCAACGGACCATATATATATATATATATATATATATATATATATATATATATATATATATATCTCGCGCTGTTTCTTTTTATTCCTTCTATTGTTATTTTTATTGGATACCCGTATTTGAGAAGACACTTCATTTATTTTCACCGCTGGTTCTTCCTACAAACGTAGACAGCGCCTCGAATCCTGCCGTAGGAAACAATCCCATATTACGTTTTTTCGAGTACGCAGGCCAATAAATATTGGTTAAAATAAACCGGGCGTCTACTCAAGTACGTGTATCCACTAAAAATGGATACAAGTATTATGTGCATCTACTCTACACTGAAAATAGATACAAGTATTATGGGCGTCTATTCAAATACGTGTATCCACTGAAAATGTATACAAGTATTATGGGCGTCTACTCAAATACGTGTATCCACTAAAAATGGGTACAAGTATTATGGGCGTCTACTCCAATTCGTGTATCCACTGAAAATGGATACAAGTATTATGGGAGTCTACTCAAATACGTGTATCCACTGAAAATGGATACAGGTATTATGGGCGTCTCTTCAAATAACTGTATCCACTGAAAATAGTACAGGTATTATGTGTGTCTACTCGACACTGAAAATAGATACAATATTATGGGCGTCTACTCAAATACTTGTATCCACTAAAAATAGATACAAGTATTATGGGCGTCTACTCAAATACGTGTATCCACTGAAAATAGATACAAGAATTATGGGCGTCTATTCAAATACTTGTATCCACTGAAAATAGATACAAGTATTATGTGAATCTACTCAAATACGTGTATCCACTAAAAATGGATACAAGTATTATGGGCGTCTACTCAAATACGTGTATCCACTAAAAATGGATACAAGTATTATGGGCGTCTACTCAAATACGTGTATCCACTGAAAATAGATACAAGTATTATGGGCGTCTACTCAAATACGTGTATCCACTGAAAATGGATACAAGTAATATGAGCGTCTACTCAAATACGTGTATCCACTGAAAATAGATACAAGTATTATGGGCGTCTATTCAAATAAGTGTATCCACTGAAAATAGATACAAGTAATATGAGCGTCTACTGAAATACGTGTATCCACTAAAAATGGATGCAAGTATTACTTGTATGAACACAAATTAGATTTTAAAAACAATCATCTGTTTATCAAACAATGGCGATGAGGAATTTAGAAATCAAAATAGCCACTTTTCTGTCTTCTACACGTGACAGCGAACATTTGCAAAAATAGAAGCTGGCGTATGGTTCTCTTTATTGACTTGTATTTTTTTTTTATAATGCATTCATTAAATCAACAGATTTTAAAATAGATGCAGTATCACGTCGTTTTGAATTTGCTGACATTTTTACGAAAGGTTTTTCTCAGTTTATTTGAATTAAAGAAGTCGTATTGAATTCAAAGAGTGAACACCGCGCTGTATTTAAGGAATGACATAATAAAATTCTAACCACTGGATTTGTAAAGGTCACTGCTGTAGAATTAGGTACGTGTGTACAGGATGAGTTTAGAAGCAAATATCGTTAAAAATAAAAGATTGCGATAGATCGTGACCTATCATCCTTTTTTGCACGTAGTTCAAAGTTGCTACATTTATATTATTATTGATTTGCTATTAGTTTCTTTTTAATGCTAATATTTTGGCTTATGTATTCCAACGGTCATGTTTTATATTCCTTTAGCAGTTACGAATGGTTTTTTCAATAGGAAAATAATAAAGTGTTAGGTTGAGTAAGAAATTATTGAAATATTGCGATGAGTCGGAAAATAATGGAATATTGCGATGACGAAGAAAATAATGGAATATTAAGTTGAGTCTGTAAGCAATGAAATATTGCAATGGCCCATAAAATAGTGACATATTAGGTAGAGTCCGAAAATAATAGTTTGGTTGATTGACTAATTTGATTATTACGTTTGAAAAATCAAGAAATTAGAATAAAAGATTATATGAATCCAAAGGGGATTAAATAAACGATAAGTTCATTTCATTTAGTCGTAATTATGGAGAGACTTACTAAGATGGACTTTTAATTCATTAAGTGTGTTGTTTCGTAATTCATAGAATTAGAAATGTTAGTAATATCTGACCTTGCGTATTTAATATATATCTAGGGATATATATTTAGAGAATCCAAAGACGAATCTGCATTTCTGATTTACTGTCGCGACTTCTGTTAAATTCCAGCCTCAATAACGTGGCTTTCCTATGCCTTTTCTATACTTTCATTGAAAGTATTCTTTGGTACCTCAACCACAAGTGAAAAACCAATTTTTGGCGGTAAAATATTAAGTGTCGTTTGTTTGTTTATGTTTAATCATCTGATTACAAGCAAAGCAACAAAACCAACAAGCGGCAACGGGTTACCGGAAGAGAAGAAAGCCGTAAAGACGTCATTTAAGGAAAAGGACAACAAAACAACACTTTTATAAATGGCGGATGATGACATTTGACGTTGCATTTGAACTTTTGAAGATCATCGTTGACAGTAAAGTAAGAATCTGGAAGTGATTTCAAAAGGTGGAGGTGTAAAGGAGGAAACTATTGGAATAGAACATAACCCTTTGAAAACTGACCACCACTTTACCGGTGTTAGAAAAAAATGACGTAATGCCCAGCCACCGGTTGAACAGTAGTAGAGAAAAATGACGTAATGCCCAGCCGCCAGTTGAGCGGTGAGTAAACACTTGTACTATTTTTATATGCAAATTTTGACTCAGCTCAGGCTGAATGGTTAAAATTGTTCAGAAACGCATGTCTCAAAAGTATAAAATTATAAATTTCAACCTTGAAATAATCAAATCGTGCTACAAATCTAATATTACGTTGAAACTTATGAACTCGACAAACAAAAGGTGAAAACTCATCAGAAAATTACCACAACACTATTTATAGGCAGGGAATTAAATTGATTGAAGCCGAGATGTCAGGTCAGGACCTATGAAATTGATAAATGTTCATTGGATTTTATCATGAATCTCTAGATACACAACGACATTATTTTATAGAACGTGTTAAGTATTATTTTTTTATGTTAAAAATAACACGGATCATGAAACAAACGGATGTCGTATCTTCAATTGTTCCATAAAGCTATGGCGAGGCGTGATGAGATGATTTCGTTTACTATTATCAAGCGGTTATGACGTGATCTGATCAAAGCTACTGGTTTTGTATCAGCAGCAGACGAGTTCTGTGATATCAGGACAAAAACAGAACTGATGGTGTGAATGTGATAGGGAGTGATCAATGGATGTAAAGAATTAATGCTACGAAGAAATCGAACAAACTGCAAATATATATTAGGTTGGTGCAAAAATAATGTCGTTTTTGACGTTAAAAAATACGTCAAAAAACGACATTTTTGCACCAACCTAATATATATATATATATATATATATATATATATATATATATATGCATATCAATGAAAGTGATGTCAAATCGAAACTGGCATTGATAAATAAAAACAAAACAGACAAATACAACTCGGATGGATTACAACAGATGTTGCGCCAGAAATGAGCGAAGTGGGGTCAATGGAGTCAAGGTGCTGTTGAGATCAGATAACGAATTACCTGATTTTCAGTCGCATTATTCAGCAACAAACACTCTATTTAAAAATCAGAAGACGATCAAATTGTTTTTTTTTCTCATGGAAACAGTTGTAAATACTGAATTTTATTTTTATTTTTTTTTTACAGGACGGTTCACCCTGTACAAATATTGTGGCCTTGTTAGGCCCAGAAATAAAGACGCAAAAGAAAGGAATTGAATTAAACAAATATATTAGTAGAAACAGTAATACAAACATATACAAACAAGAGTGTTACAGCAAGAATGTTCAGTCCAACTGTCAGAGCTGACTGCTGAAAACCCCCCTCTCCAAAAGGCAGTACCTGCTCCTATTTATAGCTAGGAGAGTTCATGCATGCACGGGTAAATTATCATAAAAATATTAAAATCCCTTTACAATGTATTTTCATAATAAAATCTCTTTCCAGTGCATTTTCATAGTAAAATCACTTTCCAATACATTTTCATAGTAAAATCTCTTTCCAATTGCTGTGGCTTTGTTAGGGCCAGAAATTAAAGACACGGGAGAAGAATTGAGTTAAACAAATATATTAACGGTAATACAAACATATACAAACAAGAGTGTTACAGCAAGAATGTTCAGTCCAACTGTCAGAGCTGACTGCTGAAAACCTCCCTCTCCAAAAGGCAGTACCTGCTCCTATTTATAGCTGGGAGAGTCCATGGGTGTGAGGGTAAATTTGCATAGCACCAATGCATTTTCATGATAAAATCCCTTTCCGAAGCATTTTCATAGTAAAATACATTTCAAATGCATTTTCGAAATAAAATCCCTTTCCAGTATATTTTCATAGTAAAATCCCTTTTCAATGCATTTTCATAGCAAAATCACTTTCCAGTTCATTATCCTAATAAAATCACTTTCCAGTGCATTTTCATAATAAAATCCCTTTCCAATGCATTTTCATAGTAAAATCTCTTTCCAATTGTTATGGCCTTGTTAGGGTCAGAAATAAAGACACAAGAAAGGATTTGAGTTAAACAAATATATTAACAGAAACAGTAATACAAACATATACAAACGAGAGTGTTATAGCAAGAATGTTCGGTCCGACTGTCAGAGCTGACTTCCCCAATCCAAAAAGGCAGTACCTGCTCCTATTTAGAGCTGAGAGAGTCCATGCGTGTGTGGGTAAATTACCATAACAACAAGGTAAAGAGTTACGTGAAGGGGTAGGATAGGAGAGGAAGCTGACGGTTGATTCTATACTTGAACAGGTTAAGATTGTAGTGATCAGGGAAATATCCTCTCGGGAGTGTGATAAATATGGCTATGGTTCGTGGGAAGAAAGTGGAACTTCACCTTGATGGAATACAGAGAGAATGAGGGTGGTTTTAAGTGGAATGACGGGTCCTAATCGTGAAGTGGAATCAAAAGATGCAGTTCGTCCGAGCACTTTCCATAATAGTAAAATAGTGAAAGACTCGGTATATACCACCTATCAGAGAGAGGTTCTTGGGTGGAAAATAAATCTTCTCCAACAAGGACCTGGAGAAGCTTTTGGTCTCTGTCAGGACTGAAAAGTGCAGTCTGGGCAACTCCTGCATATAACGGCCGAAACGTTGTGAATATGGCAATGAATATGTGGATAACAGTCTGAATAATGTAAATAATCATAATATCTAATTCCAGAGACTTATAGACAGTTATAATCCCTTATATGCATATTTTTTTTTCAATTTGTATTTCATGAAAGTCACAAGGGAAATATTTTTCAGCGATCATGAATTAAGAAAATAGTTACGTATAGGATAGTGCTATTATTATTATTATTATTATTATTATATTAGGTTGGTGCAAAAATAATGTCGTTTTCTCACATAGTAACATATGTGAGAAAACGACATTATTTTTGCACCAACCTAATACAAATAGACACTATCTTACACCCACATCACGATGAAGCACCGGTTTCCATACAATCACCAAAGTTAAACAACGTTGAGCCTGGCCAGTACCTAGATGGGTGACCGTTTAGGGGTATCAGATGCCGTAAACTTGGATGTGCGGGTGGTGTAATGGATAATGTTAATCAGAGAGCCGAGTTCCAATTCCAGGTGTTCCTTACCCGCAAATACCATTGGAAAATTTATAAATTCACCTCTTTACTGCCAAGCTACGCATTAATTTTAGTATTGCTAAAACATTATTATTTCCAAAAATAAAATAAAATTGCGCGCAAAATATTTAGTTTTCGGCATTAAATAACTCATAGATGTCGATGTACCGATAAAGGAAAATCATCAATGAATCCTTTAAACCCGTATATACATAATTTCTATTTTACTAAAGACAGAAGGGAACATTTGAATTAAAAAAGTGTTACTTATAGGACAGTACTATTATAATTATAATACAATTACGCTGAACAGGTTGGCCATTAGCCTCACGCAATCGATAATGCCGTTCACTCAATATTAATTTTCACGCGAGCAATTTCCGATTCGCCGCAAGGACTTTTTATTACAGTTTCGTAGTATCAGCAGCCGTATTGGATGTTTATGGAGGTCTTTCAAACACCGGTAAGGCATTTCTAATTGCCATTTGTGTATTTTTATGATAACCTGCTAGCGGTTATGGCTTCAGTGAATGCTTCCCATGATGAGGAGTGAAAAAAAAAAACCATACGTTGCTTATTAAGATTATAACCTTATTAAAATTTTCTTTCTAAAAATAATTCCCTATGAACTTGATTAATTCCTCTTCAGTACAATAAAAGGTCATCCTTAAAGGAAAAAAAAAAAAGACAAAAGAAAAAACTAAAAAATCTAAAAAAACAAACAAACAAACTTCTCATATGTTGAAGTACTTTCTTTCTCTCTCAACTGTCGGCTGGTGATTTTTGAATTGAATAGTTCTCTCCCCTTTGAAACAATCGAATCGAAGCCATAAGCTAATTAAAGAAACGTGTGATTCTCACCGGGTAATGTAAATTCTTTTAGTAGAAAATTGCGTTGTAAAAGTGTTTGTTATAAAAATGCACTGAAAGGCAGAAAATAAGTGAGTATCAATTGTCGGCATTTAAAGCAATCGTTACTGTCAGAAAGGGTTTACTATCCAGACTGCAGACACTCTTATTATTTTATTTTTTATTTTTTATTTTTTTTAAGCTTAGCGCCCCGACCAAGGCATGAAGCCACTAGGATTCAGGGGGGTTGCAGAAGATTTGTAGCAAGAGCAGATAGGAGTGATAGAAGAAAGGATGAAGGGAAGGGTAGTGTGTAGATCAAGGTAACTGAAGATGTCGATTGACATTACATTTGAATAGTTGGAGATTATAGCTATCAGGGAAACAGTAATTGGGAAGGGTGTTCCACAGGCGAGAGGTGCGAGGTATGAAGCTATTGGAGTAGAAGAGACGGCTACATTTTAAAGTTTCTACAGTGTAAGGGTGAGAGCGGGATGCCAGCCTCGTAAGGCGCTTGTATTCATGGAGACTGGGGACCAGGGAAAGCAGCTCATCGAAGCAATTGCCATGAAAGTATTTGTAGAAGAGACAGAGAGAGGCGACGGCGTGTCTGTGAGATAGTGGCTGCAGGCGAGACGCCAGATCAGGGCCAATCACATTACATATCCGTCTCTGGATCTTGTCAAGAACTCCGAGGTAAACAGAAGGTGCCCCAGACCATATATGGCAGCAATACTCCATGCAAGGGCGAATGGTCGTTTTGTATATTTGAAGTATCGATTCAGGGGAGAAAAATTTCCTGGCGCGGCACAGAGAGCCAACTTTTCTAGCGGTGGACGATGCAATTGATTCAATGTATTTGTTCCATCTCAGGTCAGCAGTCAACGTGAGACCGAGCAGACGCAGGGAGTCACTCTCAAGAAGTTGACTATCAGACATTATAATGGGGAGCAGGTAAGTATATCTATGGTGGTTAATGAAGAGTAGTTTAGTTTTAGAGGCGTTAAATTTGACCATCCAATTGTTGCCCCAGTTAACAACCGATTTGAGGTCCATTTCAAGACGCGCGGCCAGGTTAGTTTTGACCGCGACACTAGATTTGGTTTTGAGGCAGGAGTAAATTGTAGTGTCGTCCGCGTAGATGCCAACTTGGGAACCTATGGCGTCAGGAAGGTCGTTGATGAAAATAAGGAAAAGTGTGGGGCCAAGGATGGAGCCTTGGGGGGTCGAAGGGTTCTACTAACATCTGTTATATTTTAGTTTGTTTACTTTATATTTTTAAGTGGGGGGTGGGGCTCATTTCTTCTCCATTCATTTAATGCATCATGAACATTTTTGTTTTATATTTTTATAGGAAAAAAAGAAAATTAAAAAAAAGAGACATTATGACATTATATTCTTTTTCATACTACACATTGCTCGGCCCGATGCACACCGCTTTTAAAATGTTATCTTTATCACTGGGGAAACTGTAATTACAAGGAGAGTTTTTCGTGCTCATTTCAAGTTAAGTCGGAATGATGCTGTTCTGAATAGAAAATCGATACTTACTATGAGTTGAAACTTTCAGGTTCAGCGCTTAAAATAAAGCTACCTGGAAGACCACGAAGCACTTGGACTTCCGGATGATAAAAACTTTAGAAGCTGGATGGAAAAATTTAGATTGTCTACAACAATCTATGGCGAATAGAGGCCAGCATTTAAAGGATGTCATTTTTAACATGAAATGAATAAAAACAGTGACTTTGTTTACACGTCAAGGAAATAATTCTTTAATAGCAGTGATCTTGGCCTATTTTCCTCACCCTGTATTTGTAATTATATGTCTTCAAAGTTCTGTTCATATCATTTAATTTTTTCTTTCTTCCGCTCAAATGTGTAAATAGAGAAATATCTTGCTTTTCGGTCATTGTGTCTGTGTTGTTTTGAAATCAAACAGGCTTTCCCGTTTCTTGACAGCGTTTTTTGGTATTTCCCTTAAGAATAATATATTTTATTTTAAATTTGGGAAGAGGTTTATTTTTGTTGTATTTAGGAATATATTTATTTTACTTTATTAACATCAAGAAAATTTGTCCAAGTCTAAAAAAAAAAAAAATCTATCATGAATCTTCTAAAAAATCCTTCTTTTGCTACACAACGAAAACATAGTTATGTCTTCCATTATTTTTTTTATTGTCGACAATAATTGATTGGAAGCTGTTGAAAACGAGGAAGTCCATCCATCTAGAGAGCAAATAAAAAAAGTCTTTAAATGTTATCACATCTAACATGTTCTGATGTATGTTACCCTTAACATCAATATAAAAAAAATATGCCATTAGATTGATGTATTATTCCGTTCTTTTGCTAAATTCTCTTTTATGGTGTCTTCGTGTTTTGGAGAATCGAAAAAAAAAAAAAAAAGAAAAAGACGGATGCTGATTGCGATACAGGGAGATTTTTTAAAAAAGCCATTTTATTAAAAATGACATTTTTACACTGCATCTTTCTTTCAAAAGAAATAAATCAGTTAAAAGAAACATTACCCACCATGCGCACAAAATAAATCATTTGCTAATCAGATGTGTCCGCTGCTCTATCAGAAATTACTTAATATTACGGTGTTTACTCGTTCCCCCACCAGAACGAGATGTGACACAAGGTCGTTTTAAAGTGGGGACCCGAGCGCGTACACTCGAGACAAAAATTCCCCACAGCCCCCGCAACCGTCGGTTGTGATGGCCTCGGTGCGAGCACCGATCGCTCCCTCTAGTGCAATTGGAGGGCGCGGCCTCGGACGGCCGTTCCACAGGGCTGGGCAACTCTCAGCATTATTTTCTCAGTTGCCTCTCTGTCCTTTGACAGAGAAGCCCCCGAGTGCACTCTGTCCAAAGACAGAGACACAACTGAGAGATGATAAGCCAAGCGTTACAAATCCCTCGAAGGAGGAATTTTCACGCTAACTACTTAATATTACGTTCCGAATAGAAAGGTAGGTTAGAATATAAATGGTAGTTTGTGATGTAAGGGAAGAATCCGGCATACCCATGAATAATTACACTTTAGGTAGTATGTACCTATAAAGTCAACTGTCTCCGAGAGTGAGTGAGTGAGTGGATGCAAGCACGCCCGACCTTACAGTTAGTGGGACTCACCACTAGACTGACCTGTGTGTATAACTGTACCGTATTTCATATTGTTCTTATTGTGCTCAATAAACCTTTTCTTCTAGTATCCACCTGGTGTTATTTATTTATTCCCTTAGCACGGAATATAACAGTTCCGACGAGGATTGTCGGAACATAACAGTTTGGAAAATGTATTTGTTTTCAGAACAAAAAGGAAGAATAGGTTAGAATAAACGGGCATTTTGGAAAAGTGGAAAATCAAGTAAAGGAGGCGTTTAGAATAATCAATGGTGATATTGGAAATAATTAAATGGCAATAATGTTAACAGTTTGATTAACTGTTTCTAGACAGTAAACATTGGGTCTTCATTGACCATACAGCGTTATTCTCGTTTGAAATTTTGTTATAGAAAATAGACATTATTTTTCACAGTTATCGTTATTTCTATGCAAATAGATTGTATATCCGGCACCAAGACCTCTGATTTTGAGATTGGAGGTTTTAAGGAGCGTGGAACCACCTCTTAATTGCTTCCATATCCACCATAACCTGGGTAGGTGGCACCTGTCAGGGTCCCATCTATTGGCAAATAAGGAAGCCCAACAAACAAAAACAAAACACTATTTGTATATAAAAATTACCAACAATACATATTTATAATAGAATTAACAACAATACGCACATACTAAGAAATTGTAGCGATTCAATGAAAATCCGTTTAAAATATTACCAAACAAGCAACACGAAAGAAATTTCGTGACATTAATTCATATAATATCGTACAAATTTGTAAAGCACTCGAAATGTATTCCAAATTATAACTTCAACACAATTCGGTGATATATGTTGAAGGTGTTGATATGCCGTTAAACAATCAAATCAAATCAAAGCTCACAAGAAAATTAAATATCTGCATTAAATGACCCATAAGGTGTTGATATGCCGTTAAACAATCAAATCAAAGCAAAGCAAACAGGAATATTAAATTTCATCATTCAATGACCCATAAGGTGTTGATATGCCGTTAAACAAACAAATCAAATCAAAGCTCACAAGAAAATTAAATATCTGCATTAAATGACCCATAAGGTGTTGATATGCCGTTAAACAATCAAATCAAAGCAAAGCAAACAGGAATATTAAATTTCATCATTCAATGACCCATAAGGTGTTGATATGCCGTTAAACAAACAAATCAAATCAAAGCTCACAAGAAAATTAAATATCTGCATTAAATGACCCATAAGGTGTTGATATGCCGTTAAACAATCAAATCAAAGCAAAGCAAACAGGAATATTAAATTTCATCATTCAATGAACCATAAGATATTGATATGCCGTTAAACAAACAAATCAAATCAAAGCTCACAAGAAAATTAAATATCTGCATTAAATGACCCATAAGGTGTTGATATGCCGTTAAACAATCAAATCAAAGCAAAGCAAACAGGAATATTAAATTTCATCATTCAATGACCCATAAGGTGTTGATATGCCGTTAAACAAACAAATCAAATCAAAGCTCACAAGAAAATTAAATATCTGCATTAAATGACCCATAAGGTGTTGATATGCCGTTAAACAATCAAATCAAAGCAAAGCAAACAGGAATATTAAATTTCATCATTCAATGACCCATAAGGTGTTGATATGCCGTTAAACAAACAAATCAAATCAAAGCTCACAAGAAAATTAAATATCTGCATTAAATGACCCATAAGGTGTTGATATGCCGTTAAACAATCAAATCAAAGCAAAGCAAACAGGAATATTAAATTTCATCATTCAATGACCCAGAAAGTGTTGATATGCCGTTAAACAAACAAATCAAATCAAAGCTCACAAGAAAATTAAATATCTGCATTAAATGACCCATAAGGTGTTGATATGCCGTTAAACAATCAAATCAAAGCAAAGCAAACAGGAATATTAAATTTCATCATTCAATGACCCAGAAAGTGTTGATATGCCGTTAAACAAACAAATCAAATCAAAGCTCACAAGAAAATTAAATATCTGCATTAAATGACCCATAAGATGTTGATATGCCGTTAAACAATCAAATCAAAGCAAAGCAAACAAGAATATTAAATTTCATCATTCAATGACCCATAAGGTGTTGATATGCCGTTAAAGAAATAAATCAAATCAAAGCACCCAAGAAAATTAAATTTTGGAATGAAATGACCAATATGCCGTTAAACAAAGAAATGAAATCAAAGCTCCCAAAATAATTATATTTCGGAATGAAATGATCCATAAGGAGTTAATATGTCATTAAATTAAATTTTGGCATGCAATGACCCATAAGGTGTTGATATGCCGTTAAACAAATAAATCAAATCAAAGCTCCCAATAAAAATAAATTTTAGCATTAAATGACCAATAAGCAGTTGATATGCCGTTAACAATCATATCAAATCAAAGCTCACAAGAAAATTAAATTTTTGACATTAAATAACCAATAAGGATTTGATATGTCAACCAACAAACCAATCAATATTTATGGTCGTTTCCTTCCTAAGCTTTTTCTTAATGTACTCTGGAAATTCAACATCTTGATTATATAATTATTTTCTCTTTTAGTTACAGTTGGTCCGCATTTTAGTCACAGGTTGCTCTCCATTTTAGGAGGTTGTTCTTTTGGAAGTCTTTATAAAATGTGGTTATTGCTATTTGATATGTTTTTGATTTTGTAGATTATAAATATGGTCTGATGAAAGATTGTTTTCCTAAAGAAATTAATCCTGGTTATTACGATACATTACACACGGCAGCAAGGTTTCTGATTAGGAGATTGGTGGTCTTGAGGAGTGTAAAAACCACCTCTTAATTGGTGTTGTTCATTGGTTCACCCTGTTAGGGTCCTAGCTATGGGCAAATAGTGATCACCCCAGGCGAAAACAAAACACCATGAAAGTATAAAAATTCATTTTTATATAAAAATTACCAACAATACCTATTTATAGTAAAATTACCAACAATACATTTTTTTAGCAAAATGACCAACGATACATTTTAACTTTAGTTGAAGGCTGCCGTAAACTATTTAAATATCACGTGAATTAGAGTTCTTCATTCCTTCCTATAACTTGGACATTGATTCTATTACTTTTTTACTTGGCAAGGACCGTTTATTTCTTAGTCCTAAGATGAGTTCAGTCATATTTGTTATATGCGTGGATCAACTTTTTTGAAAGTCAAATTTATGTTAATTTTGATTTACATTTTTCTTTTTTTTTTTTTTTTTTTTTTTAAATTTTGGATATTTTTGAATTTTCATTTCTAGTTTTGCTTTCTTTTTAGTTTGTTTGAATTTTTATTTCTGGCAACTGTCTAGTTGGAAGCAATTTTTTATTTGAATTTTTGTTTGATTTCTTCTGTTTTTTGCCTTCTCTTCTATTTCCCGTTCAGTTTATAAGCCAATTCTTAGTTTACTTCAATTTTCTATTAATTTTTTCCGTCCAGTTTAAGCTTTATTTCCATACATGTCCCTTATTTTTTCGTCTTAGTTTTCTTTTTCTGTTATAATCTTTGTTGTTGCTTTTACTTTACACGTAGAAACTTTCTTTTTTCTTTCGTTTCCTAGATTTTTGTCAAGTTTTCTTTCTTGCCAAGCGTGATTGTTGATTTGAACCTTTTATTATATTTGATGTGGTGGAGACCCGACCATCATAGGGAAATCTACACGGCCACCGCGGGGCAGATAGAACGACCTCCAGCCCCCAAACAGCTTAGGCTGAAAACATGCTCAAATAAGTCGCCGACTACTATACCCATTTATAGTCCAAATTTGAAAAATATTTAGACAGGAATGAGTTCCTGACGATTCCTTAGACGCAGTGAAAAGAATAATCTCCCTGCTGACCACCGATGTAACAACTCGGAAATTAAATGGGGTCAGCAAGGAGACAATGGAGGGAGCGTTGAAAAGCCAGAAAATAGGCCTGAAAATTCTGGTTTAGAGGTTGATTGCCATGTGGACTATCCTGTTAGCCATAAAAGAAGAGGCCAGGCATGTCGAAATCAGTACGCCTTCAGACGGAATATATGGGTGTTAGTGCGTACACATATATTTTGATATATTAATAATTTCAGCAATGTTAATAATGTCATTTAGACGCAAAAAATACCGAGTGTTGGCGAATACGAGAAGGAAAACGCTATTAAGTATGGGGGGAGGGTGTAGAAATTAAAAGAGTAAGAAGTAAAAGAATTAAAATGTCTGTCATTGTATCTAAATTTTTCAATATCGAAGTTGACCTGAAAGCTAGAAGCCGTTAGTTCCACGGGCGAGAAGTGCGAAAACAGAAATTATTAGTAATTAAGGTTGCATCTAGCCATTTCAGTTGTAAAATGACGTGACTTTAAGTCCAATTTTGTACTGTCTTTAAAATTCATATATATATATATATATATATATATATATATATATATTGATTGATTGATTGTGGCATATTATGCACTAGTTGTTTCTGTACAAGCCTTCACCACCATAATATATGTGGGTAGTTTGACTTTCAATTTCTAAGAACTGAGATGCTTGATCCTCATATGTCCAAAACAACGGGAGATTTCAGTATATATATATATATATATATATATATATATATATATATATATATATATATATATATATATAAATAAAGAACAATTTTTGTTGATATCTTTATCTGTTAGATTACTTATGTAGAACTTATTGACCGTTTTTGGATCATCGGATTGAACTTTGATTTCTGTAAACTGCTTAGGAATTACAGGCTTAAAGATTTCCTCGTCTCATCTTCACCATTATCGACGTTTCCCTCTTTCCAGATGATGAGGCTGAAAAGGACATAATGATTAGCAAACTAAATAATCGAACTTGTTTTAATCCAATAAATAGTCACCGAGATTAAATATCTAACTGTTATTCTACGGCGTTGGGGACACATCTCGATAGATATTTATTCACTTTAGTTTCTATCGTTTTCATCGAACGACGTCGTGATCATAGAGCAGATGTGAACATTATGAGTTGTGACATCGTAGATGTTATGCCATAGCTACACTCGGTTTTAAATCTTCCTTCTCCTAGACTACTAGAGAGCAAACTCTAACCTGCTATTTAACCCATACGGGGGAGATGGGCAATAGCAGGATTTATTAGTATTTAAGGTTGCACCTAGCAATTTAAGCTATAAAATGGTGTGACTTAGGTACTGTGTGAAAAATTCATAAACTATATATATATATATATATATATATATATATATATATATATATATATATATATATACGTCTTGTGGCATATTATGCACCAGTTCTCTCAAAAAGTGGTTGGTTCTTTACAAGACTTCACCACAATAATCTAATAATAAGTGCAGGTAGCTTGGTAGTCAATTTCTAAGAACTGAGATGCTTGATTCTCTTACATCGAAAATGACTTAAGATTCATATATATATATATATATATATATATATATATATATATATATATATATATATATATAAGAACACTTTCTCTTGTTTTAAATTTTCCTTCCCTTAGTTTACTCGAGAGTAAACTCTACCCTGCTATTTAACCCACGCCTAGAGGAAATATATATATATATATATATATATATATATATATATATATATATATATATTAGGATATTACACCGAAAACACGTAAAAATCGCTACTCGAATGCAGTCGTGCTTCGATGCGTATCAATGTAAGTCTTCAGTTGATTGTAAATTACTGGAGAGTGAAAGATCTCTTCAGATTTAAAAGCAAAATACAACATCTTTTTACGAAAAAATAAAGAGTGGCTTATAAGGTTTGTGGGTTTAACTCTGATCAACCAATCAAATTAAAAATTAAACTAAGGAAAGATCCAAAAATTAAAAATTATTTTTTATAAATGGGCCATAACCAGTAGATATCGGCAGCTAGACGTAAACTAAAGTGGATACATATGCTTACATAAATTATACAAACTAGACAAATCTAGTTTCCTAAGAAATAAAAGTGGTATGGAGAGGTAATTTAACTAAATGCTAAACAATTTATATGCTTTGTGAATTTCCTACATAATTTTTTGTAGTTGATAAATAAATAGCTTCTTTAAGAGACTAGTAAATAATTTAAATATATAGAATTATTTGGTAAATTAATATGCGACTGTTAAATAAAGATCCTTCATATAAGATGTTAAGAAAACTAACCAATCAATGTAAAATGTTAAAAATACTATTACATCTGTACAAGATGTTACTAACATTACCATGAAATTAGTACAAAATTATATTAAATCCAGATTAATCTTACAAATAGAAAGATAAGCCATATATAGTACAACACAGTATAGCTAAAATAAAAGAAAAAGCATTATCAAACTTCAAACTTTAACTAAATTGCAAGGTAAACGGTAAACTATGCTTACAATGTACAGTTAATTGACTTCTTTGATTTAACAAAGAATCTAGGTCAAAAAATCTGATAATTTCATGTTTTTCATGTAAACACAGAAAACATAGTTCATATAAAGTTCTACATGTCCTTGCCATTTTTTAAATTTTTCATTTCATCTTAGGAGTCTTATTATCGTCTTTTAACTACAAAAATATTTAGAAAGTGATGTATTTTTAGTATTTGTAAATGACAAGATATGTTGATACCACCTAGTCTTAAAAAATTCATAGTAATACCAATATAGAATTTTTCAGTTATCGGTTTCTCTATTGTAGAGATAGTACTAAGAAAAACCAGGGATTTAATTAAACATTTTTTAGCAATGGGCATTGGACAGAATTCGAACAATTACATTGGCCAATATCATTGATATTTATCTTGGAACGTTTATTATGATCAAGATTATTAAATTGGTTGAAAA
This sequence comes from Acanthosepion lycidas, assembly GCA_963932145.1. Taxonomy (NCBI): domain Eukaryota; kingdom Metazoa; phylum Mollusca; class Cephalopoda; order Sepiida; family Sepiidae; genus Acanthosepion; species Acanthosepion lycidas. The sequence goes on along the minus strand of OZ010608.1, from coordinate 27,283,333 downwards.
CTTTATTATTGTTTAACTTTATAATCTTCTCAAGATTATTGGTGCAGCTATAACTTAGTTTTAATGAGTTTGTGTTAAATATTTTACTAAGCGGGCTACTAATAGGAAAATGTTTATCAATCAAATGGAGAAACTTCTGGACTAAATTACTGCTGACTAATTGATGAAATGTGGGTGTTTACCAAAGGATTTTTCTATTTCTGTTTCTTTTGTTTGGACCACTATCATCATATTTTCTAAACTTGATTTCAGCGTACTTATAACCACTATTCTTTGAAACTTTATTATAAACACTGCTATATTTAAGAAACACATCTTTGTCCGATGAGCGGTGTCTGATCCTACGTTCTACAGACGATGGTAGATGTTGGGTTACAGATGGGGAGTAGAATTAGGGTGAATATAAATTGGGTTGGCATTATTTTTCATATAAGGTTGAAATATAAACATTAGTGAGACATAACATAGCACCAAGAAAATCTACTTGTTTATCTTTAGTACTTATCTTAACCTTAAGATTTAAACGATTTATTTCTATCTGAATAATTTTTCTTAATTTATTTACTTTAATTTTAGTGGTATTTTTACTACCATAACACCATCATCTCTATATAACCGTATATTACACACACACACACACACACACACACACACACATATATATATATATATATATATATATATATATATATATATATATATATATATATATACTAGCAGCATGGCCCGGCGTTGCCCGTGCTTGATTCAAAAATCGTACGACTCATACAGCAATCGCTATCACTTGATTTAAATATTTTTGTCCTTCCTTGCTTTTAAAGGAGTGCCCTTTGCTGTGCTGATGTTGCTACATGCCTTACTTCTTGCCTATCTCACACTGCGAATTTTTTCTAAGCTCTATACTAAACATTAAATCTGTTACGAAAAAAGAACTAAACAAAATGAACACAAAACGATCAGCTTTAAAAAAGGACATATAACTCAAAGTCGGTCTTGGCCTTTCTGCTAACTTGGAGCATGTGCATGTAAATTTTGGTGCAAATCCGTCGAAAATTGCGGCCGTGCATTCGTCACACACACACACACACACACACACACACACACACACAAATCCTGCCTTTTATATATATATATATATATATATATATATATATATATATATATATATATATATATATATGTATATATATATATATATATATATATATATATATATATATATATATACTGGACTCTCCAGTTCTTAGAAAACGACAGCGAACCTACCCGCATACATTATTTGATTATAGTGGTTAAGGCTTGTACAGAAGCAACCACGACTGTAATTGTGTAGCGAGTTTCCGGTGTAATATCCTAAATTAAATAATATTGGTCTTCTCTGTATTAAATTCCATGTTACGAATTTGGGAATTATATTCTATACGTTCTCATCGTACCTGGATATATATATATATATATATATATATATATATATATATATATATAAATTCACATCAATGAATATATTAGGTTGGTGCAAAATAATGTCGTTTTCTCACATAGTAACATATGTGAGAAAACGACATTATTTTGCACAAACTAATATATATATATATATATATATATATATATATATATAGTTGGATTGATTTAAGTTTATGTATATATATATTCATTGATGTGAATTTATATATATATATATATATATATATATATAGCCATGTTTAATATAATAATATAAATTCAAATTTTCGAGAACTTCCATATCAAAATCAAGCAAGACACACTCAACAAAATTTATTACGAATATAGGAAATCCATATTAAACTGCCTAGAACATTTAATGTTATTTTTACATTTTACCAATTTCCGGTCAGCTCCATTATACTGTAATGCTTGTTTTGCCAAAAAATTGTATCACGGTTACAAATTTGACTTTGAAATTTCTTCCTGAAGATGAACTTAGAAAAGATCGAAAATAGTTGGGTTAAAAAAAAAAAACAAAAAACAAAAAACTACTGCAGCGTTCTTGATGTGCTTCATCTTAACATTATAAGCTGATTATATAACTGGAAAGCTTATATATATAAGCATATATAATCAATACGTGTATATTATTCCATTTGTCTGACATCGCATTCAAGGGTATCACTGAGAGGCAATATTTAGTGTTGATTCGTATGTCAAAATTCCGTAATTATTAAATCTTTAAATCAATCCTACATTCTTCGATCTTATATATATATATATATATATATATATATATATATATATATATATAGATAGATAGATAGAAGTAGACCTGAACTAAATAAAGAGATATGATCAACAATATACATGAGCGATTACGTACACATACAAGTGAGCAAATAACTATTCAATGATCTAGACAAAACTGTGCCCAATGTTGTAAAGCGTAGCTATAAAGTATATATTATTAATTACACATATTACTACGTTTACAGTAGGACTCAGAGTTTTATAGATTTGCCAATCATCAGGTATGATGATGATTGGCAAAGCTATGTAACTGTAAACGTAAGTATAGCTGTAATTATATATATATATATATATATATATATATATATATATATATATATATATGTATATATATGTATATATATGTAATGAAAAACAAACCACTTTAAGGTACCATTACGATAATTTATTTCACCTAAATCCTTTTTTAAGGATTCAGGATCATCAGGTAAAACTTCCAACAACGAATTGAGAGGAAAAATGGGATTAGAAATTGGTGGGTAGTGTAATTTTTGTAATTTAATAGAGGAGGTTGAGTGGTTTGTTTTTCATTACATATTAGCTCTGTCCTCACATTGAGCTCTCAGGATTTCATCCTCTTTGGATTTACCAATTCGGTTTACCAAGTTCCTTATAACTTAACTATATATATATATATATATATATATATATATATATATATACGTATATATTAGGTTGGTGCAAAAATAATGTCGGTTTTTGACGTTAAAAAATACGTCAAAAAACGACATTATTTTTGTCCTGGAGGACACATGACACACTGGATAAAAGGCGTTGGTTAGATCCAGTGACAAGACCCAAAGTGTGTGAGTTCAATACCCAGTTAAGGCAATGGAGAACTTGGAGAGGGGAATTAATAGGAGATAGCTGATAACTGACATCCATTAAACATGGTACGTGGAACTAGAACAGTCTAACTTAATGAGCGAAATAAAGGGTTTAGTTCGACATTTCAACCAAGAAGGCCGGAGCGTACAACGGCCGAAACATTGTAATAAATATGACGACAAAGATGAGGACAATAGTTCGAATAATGTAAATAGTGTACATAATACCTCATCTCAGAAATATAGACATATATATATATACATATATATATATATATATATATATATATATATATATATATATATATATATGTTATTTCTATAGATACAAATATTTAAGTAAATGCTCTGTTTATAATAAACAGTATTAAAACAATTTACTGGCCAGAATGTCTGAGAAATCACAAAGAAAATATGTGTCACTATTTACGTCGCTAGAAAGAAAGAAGAAAAAAAAAAGAAAGGCGAGAATTAAATTTAGGTGATAAGAAGCCATCACGAAAAGGACACTAAGTGTTATTTTTCTGACAGGGAAAGTGGTAAGATTTTTATTTCCATTGTCGAGAAGGTGAAACACAGAATTTAGTCTGATTTATGTTACGGGGCTGCGAGTAAGATATATCCAATCTGCCCATGGCAATGATAAAAAAAAAGATTTTTTCAAGTTGGACAAGAGACCTCCCGCAGGGTGCTGGGTGATAAAAATTAATTAGGTCAAGCTTGACCGAAACCAAAATGTCCGTGGAACCACCTCCATGTCATTTGGGAAAAAACACCTGTTTATCGTCAGGGCTTGCTATGATAGCAAAATTATTTTATCAGAACAGTTAATTAACAACAGAATGCAAATACGTCCAATTGACCACCCACTTGTTTGGCGAAGGCCCCGGTTGATAAAGTTCAAGTGACATTTGACTATGATAAGAGTCTAAGGTTTGTTGTCGGGCAGAAGGAAAGAAAGAGAAAGAAAAGAAAAAGAAAAAAAAGAAAAAGGAAGATAATTTTTTTTTCTTTGAGCAAAATTTTTTAAACCGAGGCTAGTCTGTCAACATCCACGCTGCTGAGCGCCCATTGGCTGAATAGTGGCATGAGCGTTAGGCGGAGGTAATCATGTGAAGAAGGAGGGAAGGCCTGTTGCGCCCCCTGAAGGGATAGGTGTGAGATGCCACTGTGAGAGAGAGGGGAAACTCGTTGACACCCTCTGAGGGCATGGTGAGATACCAATATGAGAACAGAAGAAGATTGGGAAGACGAAAGACTTCCAAAAATGGAAAATAATAAAATTTTCCTGACCGAAAACAAAGAAGTTGATTGTGGGTTTAGACTTATCAAGGAACCTCAAACCCCGACAAGCCCACCCGGGTTTTGGTCGGCGTCCATATTAGCAGAGTCGCAGCGAGTGAAGACCAGTTCGAGTTCGAGTTCATGTTCGCAGTTGGAGTTGCACCCGCCCCGCAGAAACCTGGCCGAAAGGTTCCACGCAAATCACGACTCAATTTCTAACCAAGAACAATTTATTTTTGAAGAACGACTTAGACTCAGACCACCAAAACAAGTTTTACCAATATCACCTGAAGATACACCAAGTTTCTTAAAGAACAAACAACTTAAGATGTTAAGACTCGCCTAACAAACACAAAGTGTCACGAATCCATATAGCGTGTTGGGAAGAAGACGCAGTCCTGTATTCAGAAACCAGATATAAAATATTGTTATCCTTTTTTTTAACACATTTGAACTTTTCGAGTTATTATTTTCTTTTCTTTTACATATACTTGTGCGGTGTTACCCTTGATCGAACTCGGCTTGCATTACGGCCCGGCGACTGATTGATTTCGTCTGCCTAAGATCAATTCACAACGTGGGTAGGTTAGACTGGAAATCAAAACAGTTACTTCGGTAACCAGACGTTGGAGGCGAGCTGGGAACGACAAGGCTGATACCGAATCTAACCAGATTCCCATCCGAATCACCAAAAGGTTAGAACGTCACATTTGGTGCCGCGACCAATACCAAGCCAGTTAATCGTCACAGGACAGGATAGCACGACGGACGCGGCTAGGCAGACGTCACATTTGGCGCAGCGACACCGGGGGGACGTCACACCTGTATCCTACACGAAAATGTCATATAAAGTTTCATTTTGTTGACCAGTGTTACCATGAAAGTGTCTAAAGAAAAGGCACAGGGTAGCTAAGTTACGGAGATGGGGAAGCGACTGAAGCCGGGATTTCAGGTTAAAGCCAATAATATTGCAGATTCTCCTTCGGATTTTAGCAGGAAAGTTTAAATATATAGCAGAAGCATCTGACCACATATGGCAGCACTAATCAAAGTATGAACCAACGGTAGACTTATCAATATGTCAGATAGATACTGACTAGAATTTAGGGATAATAAAGACCCAACCACTGGAATCCGAGGATGCTAGTCTACTAGCTAATCCCCATTGCAGGCGCCTTCTCAGGTACATTTGCGTTTGTTCAACACCCAAATAGTCCGCCTATAGTTTATACTGCAAGTATGCTGAGCTGGTCTTAGTTACTGTTTCTGGGGTTAGCTAGCGTGATCAACAGTCTGAACAAGGCTAGCACGCTCAAACCCTCGGTCACGATGACTTGTTACTTTGTGCTAGGTGCCAAGGGTTCCGACTACGCTGAGATCGCCTCCTCCAGACCGATAACATCAAGAAGTCACTTTCCTGACAAATAGACCACGGTGAAATTCGAACCCTGGTCTCAAGGTCAGAAAGCGAACGTTCTAACCACTCCGCCAAGGACAACGTGTTGTAAAAAATCACACGGACGGCAAGATGTCTTGGCAAAAAAGCAAATGGCGATACAAAATAAGAAATTGATCTCATAATTGCTGCTAACGCCAAGAACGTTAAAAATGCAACAATCATAAATCATGTGAAACAAAGCGTACATAAAATGTCGCTTGCAGTGTCAAATTTGACTTTTAAAGCTTAAAGAAAAGGAAAGATTTTCGCAAAGAAATCCTCTCATGATAAGATCGGGGTAACTTTGTAAATATGGAAAGGAATCCTCAACCCACTATCCACCGCATTCTGGCTCTGACGATAAACTACATCCGCGTCCTGGGTTAGACGATAAACTTCATCCAACAGCGGGGCCTCTGATGGGGAGATTTGAGGAGCGTGAAGCCGCCTCTTGATTGCTGGTGTTCCCGGGTCCGCTCTGACCCAGGGTGGTGGTATCTGTTGGGGTCCCAGCTATGTGTAGGTTTTAATACCAGCAGTGCTTTTTTTTGTAAAGAATTATTACCAGCAATACGTTTTTGTTAAAAATATTACCAGCAATACAAATCTTGTCGGCATTAAATAACCCATTGAGGTGTTGATATGCCGTAAAACAAAACAAATGAAACCAAAGTACTATCCACCGATCGGTCAATAACTACACGACGTTGCATAAATGTACACTATAAAACGTTGGGAAAGTCAGTTTTACAGCTCATCATTTCTTTCCTGTCAAGCCTCTCCTGATCTGCCCGTCCTGACTTTTATATATTATCGAGGATGATTTTTATTTTTAACTGAATGTATGGATTTTTATGTATGCATCTAGTGTTATAGAAATGCTTTCGTCCCAAACATGGTCACCACATTGTGGTCGTGTTCATAGTTGATGATGTTGTAGTGCATTGGGTTTTTTTATTTTTTTTATTAAAGTACTTTCCATTATTTTCAGTTTTGTTTTACATGTGGATGAGGCCGTTATATTTATATTTCCTACAAGTATATTACTGATGGTGTTTGGTAGGCTACCGTGTGTGTTTAAATGGGTCCTAATTAAGCTAAGAGGTGTAACGTGAGTCGTCTCGATAGGCATGTAGTGGTATGTCCAATATAATTACTCATGGGTTTGAACTGATCAGGAACGAACTTCCTTAAGCGGCATGCGAATTCATAAATAATATTGGTTCTCAGAATTATTATTGTTGTAGCATGCCTACGGACGATAATCGATATGTCAGCATTCACATAAATAATGTAGTAAGTACTGTATATTGGTCTGAAGTTGGAGATTCGTCTCCAGGTGTGCTGGTCAAGCTCTCTGCCTCCGGGCAGAGAGGACCACCAGACGAGGCTATGCCGAAGGGCAGAGTCTCGTCTCGGGAAACAGCTACTAGACCCTGCTTTATATGGAGTCTACGGGGAATTTTTGGCTGAGTCTACGGGCTCGGACAACCCACATTATATTCGACCTTGTGCCGCATCTGACCGCGTGGAGCGGTTAGTAGATATCCTGCAGTTGGAGATCCCTCTCCAGGCGTGCTGGTTAAACTCTCTGCATCCGAGTAGAGAGGATCCCCAGACGAGGCTATGTCGAAGGGTAGATTCTCGTCTCGTGAACCAGCTACCCGACTCCGTTTTATACGGAGTTTGCTGGGTTTTTTTTTTGCCGAGGCTACGGGCTCGGTTACCCCACATTAAATTCAACCTTGTGTTACATCTGGCCGCGTGCGGTAGTTGGTAGTTATCCTGCAGTTGGAGATTCATTGTGGAATTAACTTCTATCAGTTGACTGCTTCGTCTACGCGCCGCTGTTGAATCTTATATGTGTTGTTCTTGTTCTAAGTATTATCGTTCATTACCAAACTTCGTGTGATTATTCCATTCAGTAATCTTCCCTAGGTTACAACAATTATATTTTATTAAAACAACTAACGTTAATATCAGCATAACAACACACCTGCAAGATTTTAAATACAGAGAATCAATATTATCATAGACTTTTATCTATTTTAAATTTATGAAAATAAAAACGTATAAATCTCATAAATATTGAAAAGGAAATTGTCTCTAACGTAGTAATAAACCATTGTTGTGTACAATAGATTTATAAACGGTATACTGCAAGAGTTGCAGATAAACCAACATCTGGTCGAAAAACGCAAATTATCTTAACGAGACGGAAAAGAAATCCGAATTAAATCGGAGAATCACTCAAAAAAATAAAACTGTCGATCAAAATTCGGAACTGACAACTATTGTGGACGTAGATATTATCAAAGTTTGTCTAAGACGAAATAATTTATTTGGTTGGAATTCAGTTAGAAAATCGATGTTGAGTCAAAATGAATGATACTTAGAAAAATATGGTGTGCTTCCAAAATTGAATGGATGGTCTTGGAGTATGAAAATGTTGTTTTCTCAGACGAATGTTGATTTGAAATTATTCTAACTACGAGCCACTTCCTGAAAATACCGAAAAATTATACTGCTTTAATTGTACAACATTTATCGGCAATTAAAGGAAGCAATTCGAGGAGAACATGTATGTATTTTATGCAATAGAAATATAATTTCGAAAGAAACAAACCATATAATAATTATCAATGTTTATTTATATATTTCCTGTCCCATCTGTAGTGGAAATGGCGGTAAATCAATTGTAAGTTTATTTAAATTTATGATTGATTACTTTTCTTAGTTGTTTTAATAATCTATACAAAAAACATTTATCTACATTTAGATAAAATTAATTTCTGAAAAAAAATCAACATTTTAATTCGTCAGTTCCTTTACGCCTACGTTTTTTAGATTGCAGTCTTATTTGTTCAAGCCTTTCATGTGAGACACTCAGATACCTTTTTCTATTAAATGATTGTATTGCTTCAACGTGGTCTTGAAATAGGCATCTTCGTCACCTACATTGTCGTTCTCTTGCTAATTGTTTTCTATTTCACTGTTATATTAAATACTTAAATCTTTTAATATGAAAAATATATTGAACAAAAAGCGGTTTATATAATACCAAGAGTAATCAATAAATCATAGGATTTATAAATAATATAATGGGAACAGATTGATTAATCGGTTCATTGGTTTCTACTTTAGTTATGAATTATTTATCTCCTTGCTTTTCTTTTCATCTCAATACCTTGTTTCAAGACTTTTGTTTCGTATCATCTCACTATTAAAACGTTGTAACAACTGCCGTCATTTTCGACGCCAACAGTAAACTAATATATGCGTATAATCTATGGAAGCATGCCACGTGTATATGTGCATTCGTACATATTTTAACAGAATAGGGTGTGTAGTTATATGAATTTTAGCATAAATTGTTTGAAAGAAAAATCATTGTATATTTCGAAAATTTGTCAAGTTAATTTCCTGGCTTCAAGATTCACGAAAATCTTTCCGAATCTACTAAAGAGGAAAGTAAAATAAATTATTCCTTAGCTTTGTGAGATCACCAAGACTTGGATGAAGAATACTGACTCTTATTTTGAATTTATATTCCTGAATACCGAAATAAAATAGTACGATGTGCTAAGTAATTTTATCTTTATAATGAGTATCTTATTATGTTTTTCCTTATTCCATAATTTTGCTTAATTATATTAATAATAGATCAATTAAAATGGTGTAGCTGGCTAAAACATTTGCGCGGTCATATTTGCAGTCCCTGTTAAAATCTATTAATTTAAAGTATGCAGTATTAAAAGTCAGAATTAGACGAGATATCTCTAGATATGGGCAGTGGAAAGAGAACAGTCTCCCACAGTAGATTAAATAAAGGGTTAACTCCAGAATTACCTGTAGAGATATGCACCCGATGAAAACGGAAGGACACAACGACCGATCTTATTTGATAGCAGCAACGAAGATGATCACAATGTTCAATGTTTATACTGTAAATAATAATTGCGATATCAAATAGTATTTTGTATAGCCACCTTTCGCCTTGATAAACGCCACATTACAACTTGATATGCTGGCTATAAAACACTGACGATATTCTGTTGAAATATCAGTTGTTCGTATTGTCTACAGAAACCATAGCATTATCCTGTTGCTTCTTCTACCTGATTCTTCAAAGTAATCACACATATTGTCTATGAAATCAAGGTCAGGGTTGTTGCCAGGCTAATGATACTGGCTTACACTACAAGCAAAGAAATAGGGGAAACCTTGCATTTCTTTAAGAAGAAACTTAAAATGGGATATTTTGTGTGTGTGTGTGTGTGTTTTAAAATCAAAGATACACTTTTAGTAACCACTGTGCATGTTCTTTTATTTTGGCAACAAATAAGCAAGTAACTCTAAAAAAGTAATTATTATACAACAGCATCATATTTTGTTTTCGACAATAAAACCACCACCTCCTTTAATTAATGAGTTACAAATTCTTGGCATTCTTTTCAGCAATTTAAAAAAAAAAGATTAGATAGCATATGTTCCCAATCATTCTTTAAGCATTGAAAAGTGTCAATCTCACTCTTTGAGTATTCTCTTCGAATTCTCTTATCCAATTCATCCCATATTAATTCATTGGGAGAAATATCAAGAGATTCAGGCGACCGAGTAATAATTTCCAGAATTCTATTTTTTGTAACTAGTCGGAAATGTTGATATAATTTTAAGGAGCGTTTTGGATCGACGTCATGTTGAAGGGTGATTTTTTTTTTCAATTAAGCGTAAACCGGATGGTCAGTATGTTTTTGCAAAATCGGATGATATTGTTGTTTTTCATGGTTGGCTTGTCCTGAATCATATCGCCTGGTCTTTTGATAAGCCCAGAAAGTGTCCTGAGTGGCTAATCGTGAAAACAAAATATAATGTTATTCACACAAAATGTTTAGCAAAATGTATTGCGGACAGGCGACTCAAAATATGAAGTTTTGGGGAAAAAGATTGAAAAACAAAAGCAAATACACTGCAGTTACTAAAATTTGATCTTTTACTTTAAAGTAATAAAATAATATTTCGTTTTAAGGTATTTTTTAAAACTTTTTAAGCCCTGACCAACGCATTACCGGATGAAGAGTGGTAGAGAAAAATGACATAATGTTCAGACACCGGATGAAGAGTGGTAGAGAAAAATGAGACAATGTTCAAACACCGGATGAACAGTGGTAGAGAAAAATGACGTAATGCTCAGACACCGGATGAACAGTGGTAAAGAAAAATGACGTAATGCTCAGACACCGGATGAACAGTGGTAGAGAAAAATGAGATAATTTTCAGACACCGGATGAAGATTGGTAGAGAAAAATGAGACAATGTTCAGACACCGGATGAACAGTGGTAGAGAAAAATGACATAATGCCCAGCCACCGGATGAAGAGTGGTAGAGAAAAATGAGACAATGTTCAGACACCGGATGAACAGTGGTAGAGAAAAATGGCGTAATGCCCAGCCACCGGATGAACAGTGGTAGAGAAAAATGACGTAATGCTCACACACCGGATGAACAGTGGTAGAGAAAAATGACGTAATGCTCAGACACCGGATGAACAGTGGTAGAGAAAAATGACGTAATGCTCAGACACCGGATAACAGTGGTAGTGAAAAATGAGATAATGCTCAGACACCGGATGAACAGTGATAGATAAAAATGACATAATGCTCAGCTAGCGGATGAACAGTGGTACAGAAAAATGGCGTAATGCCCAGCCACCGGATGAACAGTGGTAGTGAAAAATGAGATAATGCTCAGCCACCGGATAAACAGTGGTAGAGAAAAAAGACTTAATCTAAATCCACCGGTTGAACGGTGGGTAAACACTTGTAACTATTTTTATATCTATCGTGAAACATTCCATACTAATTATTTGCGAATTTTGACTCAAGAGCCCTGGCATAAAGTCTAAAATTGTTTGGGAACGCAAGGCTTAAAGGGTTTAAGAAATACAGTGTTGCCCCAAATTTTGCTTGTATTGTATTCTTAACTTTTCTTTGTCTTTGGAAGGAAACATAATTACGTATCAGTTGGCAGTAAACACATAGTTTATCTCGTTTATCCTGAAACCGTTGTAGATGCTTTTGGCCATTTATTGTTGTTCTAGGAAACATAAACTGTTGTGTCGGAAACCTACCACCCCTCTTGAAGATGAACTTGTCTGCCTCTGTGAACAAAGACTTTAAATAGTGGTATGTCAGTTGACATGAAGGAGACCGAAAGACGGAGAAGTTCTTAGCTGAGCTAGTTATTGACTACTCAGGCGATTTCTGTACCTTTTTACCAGCCTATTAAAACCCCTTTTATTGTTACGTGTTATTTGGCGTTTGTCTCTACTAACCCCAAATCAACATCATAACATAAACCATTCCTAATATCCCAAGCGCTACATAGTTCGTCTACACCATATCGCTTTCCTAAAACCCTTCTGAAATAATGCTGACGGAAAAAAACAAACAGCTGAGGTGTGGAATCATCAGAAGCTATAACTTATTCCCATGGTTCCACTGTCCAAAGACTGTTTTTTCATTTCCTCAGTCAATTTTGGTTTTCGGGTTGGCTCGCAGGATGTTTGTGAATGATCGATTCGTTTTTCTACGGTTTATCATCTCAGATTCAGCCAGAAAATATTTTAAAGCCCCAAAATACTTTTTTTAGAGGGTATGAATTCTATACATGTTTTTTTTTTTTTATTTTTTTTTATAGATAACAATGTTTAAGTGATACACATTTTACTAATTAACCCATAGCTGGGGAAATAAGAGTCGGATTTATAACTTCCCCAAAGGTTTTTTGCGCGTAAGTAAATATAAATAATCCAGCTGGGTTCACTGCATTACACAACCTGAATTTTCAAGCTTACATCACTTGGTATTCCCAAGCGGTCACTCGTCTAGGTAATGACCAAGCTTAATGTTGCTTTAAATTCAATGATCGTACTTGAGCCGGTGTTTTCGAAATGATGTGACCGTAAGACATCACCAGCTCTAGAAACAAATTTAGGGGAATTAGGACTATTGAAAGATAGAATATTTAGAACATTACATACACACATATATATATATATATATATATATATATATATATATATATATATATATATATAATGCAAACATCATAAATCATGTGAAATAAAGCGTTCATATATATATATATATATATATATATATATATATATATATATATATATATATATATATATGTATGTATGTATAAGCAGGGTGGCCACTGAAAGATTGAATGATACTTACTTTTACAAACACATGTTTTTTTTTATTTTTTATTATTTTATTTGGATGGAAACTTTTTAAAATGCAATTTCAGAATCTTCTGAAGCGATGTTCTGGCAGCTGCGCAGAGCGACGACGGGTAGAAGGTGATGGGTCCTCAAGGACATTCTGTCTTACATCTCCCACCGCTGCGTTTAGGATCTCTTCCCAGAAGATCGCCGACTGATCCAGTTCTTTCAAACCGAGCGATTAAGCTCCGAATTACATTATCGCTAGGAGATACTCTGACATCAATATGTTGCAGGCATTTTCTCTGAGTTTGAATAATCGAGCTTTCATTGGATTAGAAAAACTGATAATGAGTTTTATACGTTTAGAGACATCATACGTAGCCATTTTAATCTCCCAGGAATGCTCCATAACCTGCAAAATAAATAAATAAATAAAAATGATTGAAAACGACTTGAGGAACAATTTTTGATTAAAACCATCGAAAATTTTGATTATTTTTGCTTATTGTTCTTTCAAAAACATAGAATATTTTTTTTATTTCCAGTTGGTATTGGAATATGAAAATTGGTTTTGGATTATTCCAATGTATAGCTATGTGATATCCATACACATGTATGACAGTCAATGATGGACAATCTCCCCATTGATGAAGAGAAACCTGGAGGCAACAGAAATGTGTGCTTTACAGAAAGACACTGAGAATTCCATGGACGAAGCAAGTAAACTACGAGAGAGTCTTCTATCTATATATAAAATTCTGTGACTTCCGTTAGTCTGTCCTACCGTCCATCAAACTCACGAAAATATCCATATATTAACTGGTCAAAATCAAATTTGGCGATAAGTGCAAATAGGTATGGGGGTAAAAAGTACGGGTGGTTTTACTAGGGTGCGTAGCTGAGTACAGTAAATTTTCATTATCTTTTTTTTGGTGGGTGGGGAATTAAAATGTTATTATTTCACATACAAAAATTCATTTCTCAATCCAAAATTTTAATCTAGGAAAACAAATTGTTATTAAATGTATCTTCGATTGTAAAATGAACATTCGACAATAGTTAATACTTGTATTATAAACAATGCAAAAATACATGACCTTTTTTAAAAATAATGTTGACTATGTACAAGGCCCAAGAGCCAGTCGAGGTGAAGCGTTAAAGAGTAAGAAGCACAGTTATAGGTATATCTGGGGGAAGATAACGGTTAACACTGGACTTGAACAGGGTAGTATTGTGTTGATCGAAGAAGCATCCTCTTGAGAGTAGGTTTCACAAAGCGGTTCGTTAGAAGAGGATGCTCGAGTGGAATATATATATCTTACCAATGAAATGCGAAGAGAACGAGAGCGGTTTGCTAAAATTTGAATAGGTGGTTTTAGCTGTAGGTGGTAAGACTGGTGGAATGAAATAATATATTTCGTCAAAACAATATTGTTCAATGTTTGAAGCGGCCGGTCAAATTTCATGATAGGTTGCATTCTGAATACTACAGTTAATTAAGTTTCTGGTTTTAGTCATAATATATGTGTGAATAACAAGCAGTTTTATTTGTACATCACAGAGGATCCTTTGAAAAGACGACTAAATATACGACTAAAGAAAGATCTAGATACTTAAAAGTAGAAAGTAAAAATTCCATGATGAGTCAAGTAGCTTTCTGAATACCACACTCAATGTACTACAATAAGTTTCTAGTTCAGTGCTGTTTGATAAAAGTGACTCCCCTGATTTTTTTTTACTAAATGTTCTCTTCTCCGATGAAACGAAAGTTGAGCTAAATTCAAAGGATAAGCGATCTAAAATCCGAAGAAGAAACTTTGAAAGCTCTTTGAATTTAGCAGTAAGTACTGTCAAGCATCCGTTCAGTATAATGTTCTGGTGATGCTTTTCTTTTTATGGAACTGGTTTCTTAAAACCTATTAAAAAGACCCTCAGGAGCGAGAAGTACAAGATAATTTTAGAGTCTTGTCTGCTCCCTTCTGCTGAAAGGGTGCAAATCGACCCCACCAAGCTCATTTTTATGCAGGATAATGTTCCCTGTCACAAATCAAAATTGATGAAGGAATACTTTGATGAGAAGCAGGTGAGTGTTATGACATGGGCGCCCCAATCTCCTGACCCGAACCCCATAGAAAACTTATGGAGCATTATAAAGTAAAGGCCCTCGAGAAAGCAGTTGAGCAACAAAGGATTTGATTGTGAATTTCATATCTGAATAGAATTCAATGCTTGGAGATGAGATTTGCCAGAACCTAATCAAGTCAATGCTAAAAAGGGTTGAAAAGGTTATTCAAAATAAAGAAGGACCCATAGATTATTAAATATTTCGAACTATATTACCTATTATAAATAAATTATACCTCTATTATTCTTTATTTAAAGCTGTTCGGTTAGGTTTCTATTGATTACTAGTTGCAGGAAATAAGTGAGTCACTTTTTTTGCACAGAGTTTTTCCCTAAATCTCATTTATATCCAAAATTATAATTATCAATAGAACACATAAGGGTGAGTAAACTTTTTTACTAGGTGGTCAGGAAGGGGTCAAGCGAAATTTTAGGAATTCCTTTTTTAGGAGATTCCTAAAATTTCGCTTGAAGATGAAACGGGACTAAACCCCACAATCCAACTTAATTTTATTAATTATTTGGATGATTTCGGCTCTCGTTTTTGAAACATGAGAACCCTTATGTAGCGAAGGAATCATATTTTTAAACAAAAAATATTATTATAATATAAGCTCTACTTCTGTATGGAGCACTGTCTTCTTAAAAATAAAAACAAAAATACTAAGGAACCCCGGATTATGCACCCAACGTGTTCTTTTCTATTTTCTGCATACCTGCACAAGGATATATATATATATATATATATATATATATATATATATATATATATATATATATATATATATATATATATATATGTATATATATAACATAAAAGGCTAGTTAACTGTCAGCAAACCAACTACCAACCAATGCCTCTATCGCTAGTAGCCGTACACAAAAAATGACAACACGTTGCGGGATATAAAACTGGTCAAAGTTTTTCGTTAACCAATAATAACCAATAATTAACCTGATACACTTTTTTCATTATTATTATTTTTACTGATAGTACACCCAATAAAAGCGCCACTCAAGGCAGAGGGTTACTGAATGAGGTTGTAAGGGAGGGGAAATGAGAGACTAGTATTTGGACATGTAGGATAGATATCGGTTGAACCTGGAGTTAAAGAGACCTATATTGTAGATGACAGGGAAGCATTCTCTCGGGAGTTTGCTCCACAAAGTAACAATTCTGGGAAAGGAGCTGTCTGACTGGTAGGCAATAAGTATGGTTCACCCTCACACTGGAAACACGGCTTGGCGGGCGCTGGCTGTAAAGAAATATACAAATTTAACTCATCCGAACATTTGATATAGTAATAACAATATAGTAGTGAAAGGCTGGCTAAATTTCATCTGTGAGACAAAAATTGCTGTGCGGAGAATAATTCATCACCCACAAGGCCGCATAAGCGATTTCGAATTCTGTCGAGGATAGACCGTGTGGCTTGGGCAGCACCAGCCCAAATAATTTTTTCTTTCTTTCTTTTAATCATTTAAACCTAAGCAAGGCGATAAAGCTACTAAGACGCAAGGGACTACTGGGAGTGAAAGAAAACATTTCAGAAGGAATCAGAAATCACATTCTAAACAGAAAACAAGGGATAAACCTCTACTCCTTTTCCAAGATTTTGAACCCGGTGATAGGCGAACCTATCTTCTATTAACCGTTATGTTTCGATATTATTGATTGATTGATTCGTTTTCTTACGGCTTATCAACACTTTGCAGGTTATTTAAAGCCAGAAAATACGTTTTTTTAGATTGTAAGAATTTGTTGGGGGGGTAATAATGATTAGTGATACCAATCTTACTAATTAACCCATAGTTGGGGGAGAAGAGGTGGGTTCATATCTTTCCCAAGGCTATTTGCGCTTTACTGAATATAACGATAGTTGGAACTCGGCTCTCCGATTAACAATTCATTATCATGAATAGCATTACACCACCCATGCGCCGAACCTTACAGCACCTACTATTCCCATGCGGTAACCCATCTAAGTACTGAACAGGCTCGACGTTACTTAACTTGGATGAACGCACGGGAACCGGTATTTTAACGGGATATTATTTCTGTATTAAGAATAGAATTTCTTGAATATTCTAGAAGGGCAAGACATGTTCCTGATATTTTATATGAACAGTGAAGTTTCAGAATTCTTTAAATTTTCCCATCATTTTAGTCAGTACGGGTAATAATATTTTGTTTTATAATTGTAGAAGAAAATTCCGATATGAAAGTGAATGCTGGACAATCTTTTCAAAGATGAAGATGAGACGCGAAGCGACATAGAAGTGGTTCTAATAAGGAATACAAAGATTACCATGGACGAAATATAAGAGCAATGAAGAACTTTTAAGGAAAACAGAGGCATAATTACAATAGGAAAGAGACAGCGACAAATTTTGGAACGAATGAGAAATAGGGTACAGATCCCTTTTGAAACTGTTGTATTGTACTCCATGTAAAAGTTGGAGATTCACAGGATAAAAAAGTATACAAAATCTTTTCTTTCAAATCCTCACCGTTCTTTGAGGAAATGAATTCAATGAAGTTTAGGTTGAACATCTTAGCATTGGAATTTCATTCCGGTAATCAAGGAAAGCCTAATAGCACAGCCTTATAAAATTTATAATTTACTGAAGCTTTACAAATTGTCTATGGACAAGATTTTTAGCACATTATTGCTAAATCATTGTGCCATCAAATAAGACTTTCATTTACATGAAAAGGAAATTATATTGAATCTATATTATGATGTAATATATTATACAGTTCAGAAGTTTTAGTGGGCTTTTCAATAAACTATGCAAATTTAAAACATTTTGTCTTATAATTTATGCCAGAAGTTTTAACAGATCGTATTCATTTTGCACCTTTTTTGTAATCATTTACAATTTTTTCCTAATCAAATGCAGTAAAAAAAAAATGTATATTTTGCTTGTGGTGATTCATAATTAAATTTTGTTTTGAGATATATTTTCCATTCAATGTATCTAATCCAAAAGATATCAACTTTATTTTGATTTATTATTGAAATAGGGAAATTTTGAAGCCAGTTTGCCGAGTGGAGAATAATTCATCACCCACAAGGCCGCTGAGGAAAATAAGTATTTCTGTACATTTTTCAGACGATGTTTAAAAATAAATGATCAAAAATTACTGGAAGATATGAACATAATTTTTGGTGGCAGTAATTTTCTCATTAAACCACAGCTTTCACACCGAGTTCAATATTGATGTTCTGAAGTAAGTGAAAAATGTGCAGTGAATACTTTCCTCAATGGTTACCCTATACAAAAACCGATATTAAACAACGCAGCAAGGTTCATTTCATTGTAAAACCAAGCAACCTCGCTTCAAGGGGAAATTATACTGAACAATTATGCTATATTATGATGTGATATGTTATACAGTGTTGCAGTTTTAGTGTGATTTTCAATAAACAATGCAAATTTCAAACATTTTGGCTTATAATTTGTTCTCAACAATATTATAGTGTTATATATACTTTTGTCTTTTTTTTATCAATTATGATCTAACAAATGATCTAACAAATCTTATTCATTGAGTAGTCTTTTTTGTTATTTTTGTCAATTTTTTTTTACAGTTTTTCCTTTTGGAATACAGTATTTTGCTTGCAGTGATTCATAATTAAAATTCTGGTTTGAATATATTTTAGTTTATATATATAATATATACATAATGTTATATATATATATATATATATATATATATATATATATATATATATATATATATATATATATATATATATAGTTTAGATCGGACAACGTAGTATTGGAATTTAATTCCGGTAATCAATGAGAGCTTATAACGGCCTTATATAATTTATAATTTACTTAAGCTTTACAAATTGTATACGAAAAAAAAGCATAACACAAGCACATTATTACTAAATTATTGTATCATCAAATAAGACCTTCATTTACTTCAAAGGGAAGTTATACTGAACAATTTAGATATATTATGATGTAATATGTTATACAGTGCAGTAATTTTAGTACAATTTTCAATAAACCATACAAATTTCAAACATTTTGGCTTATAATTTGTTCTCAGCACTATTATTATGTTATACACACTTTTATCTATTCTTGTTTTTACTAATTAGTATATAACAAATGATCTAAAAAATATTATTCATTGAGTAGCCGTTTTTGTAATCTTTTACAATTTTTTATGCAGTTGTTACTTATCCAATACAGAAAAAAAAATTCATATTTTGTTTGTGGGGATTCACAATTAAAATTCTGGTTTGAATATATATTTTCTAATCAATGTATCTGTTGTGGTAGGATCCATCTAATTTGCATAGTGGAGTACCGACCGTATAAATATGGTTGGTACCGGGAAGAGAGGGGGAGGAATCGAGAGATTCGAACCAGAGACTCTGCCCGACTGCGACTCAGTCAACACAAATTCCAGAAACGGTCTTCCCAGGAATATACAAAAGACTATATGTAAATATTGTGTACACTTTCTTGTTTCAATACATTTTGTTCTAATTACATTTTGTGTTGCATTATTATTCCATGCATTAGTCAAGTTTCAACAGTATCTAATGCAAAATACATCAACTTTGGATTTATTTTTGAAAGAGTAAAATTTTGAATTCAGTTGGTAAGCAAAACCTATAGAAATTAGGTATTTCTGTACATTTTCAGACGATTTTCAAATTAAATACTCAAGAATTGGTAAAGTCTATGAAACAAATTTTTAGCGCCAGTACTTATCATATCAAACCCCAGCATTTACACTGAGCGCAACATTGATCTAAACAAAATCAACCTGCCCTAATGGGGAATGGCGTTTGGAGAATTTAACACCGACAAAGAAACTTGAACTGTCAAAGATGTAAATCCAACAACGGATGATACGAATACCATGAGCAGGACATGTCGGGGAAGTTTTATGGAGGATAGGAAGAAAAAGGAAACTGATGTTTCCAATCAGAAAGTGGAAGTATCCGAGATCCGCGGAAAAAGAGCCTGGGGAATTTAAAAATCACAGGACATAACGAAAGCTGGGGCTAAACGAATAACCTCTTTAACGGGGTTTTGTGAATGGAAGACAAATAAGGCACAAAGATGGATTGTAAGGAGTTCCAGGTTCATCATCATCGGCCCCTCCACCCGCTTCAATTCGTCGGTTGGTGGAAACCTGGGGGTAGAAGAAGCACACTTTGATACTTCCAATGGGATTTTCCCTCCAACGATCACGGAATAAGGTGTCGGTCACCCCGATCCGCACACAAGGCCCTCAAGTTTGAATTCAGAATTTTCGTTTTCCTAGATCGGTTGCCACCGATGGATATAGGATGCAGTCTTTCTAATCACGGTGTAGTATAGATAGCGTCTTGGATTGAAGAAACGGAGAACGGAGTTCGAATTCCACTCGAGTTCATTACATTCATTTAAGTATGAATACCGTTGGGTAAATTATGCATCTATCTTTACCCATTACAGCTATGGGTAAATTAGTTTCGTTTTACTTGCAGTAATAAACAAGATTGGAAGTTGTGGAGAACAATAATCGCCTCCATACTGAAAGGTTATTGCACATAAAAAAGAAGAAATGTACTTCAATGAAGATTATAGCTTAGAGCGGATGATTTCGTAATTATTTTATTGTTCACAAATTAACGGAAGAGAACATCTGGCGTTTGTTTATTTCTTTGATAGTTGACGAAATTAACTTTGTGAATATTGTTTGGTTCGAGCGAAGAACGATGAATAGAAATATTATTTTATCTATGTTTCTGAGATTAGGTATTTACACTATTTATACTATTTACATTGTTCAGACTGTTGTCCTCATCTTTATTGCTATATTCACTCCTCCAATATCTGTCTATATTTCTGAGATGAGGTATTGTAATTATTGACACTATTTACATTATTCGGACTGTTGTCCTCATCTTTATTGCCATATTCACTCCTTCAATATCTGTCTATATTTCTGAGATGAGGTATTGTAATTATTTACACTATTTACATTGTTCGGACTATTGGCCTTATCATTATTTTCATATTCACAAAGTTTCGGCCGTTGTACGCTTCGCTCTTTTTCAGGTGATAAGATGTAAGTTTGAACCGAACCCAGAATAGTCGAAACATGTTAATTCTATAAACGTTTCTGATTTGTTTCTAATCGTATAGTTCTGTCAGATACGAATCCGTATTAGATTCCTATTCATATAATATATATATATGCACAATTATGACCAAGTTTTTTTGTTTATATTCCTCACTACCTCTACACACACACACACACACACACACACACACACACACATATATATATATATATATATATATATATATATATATATATATATGCGGCACCTCGAGGTGATGTAATGTTTAGCAAGATTTGTCTCACTAGAACAATTACGAATGAGTAGTGAGTTCGATCCTCACTTTGTGCTCTTTACTTTCTGCCTTGTGCCACATTCAAACTACGTTTGGAAAATCACTATATATATATATATATGTGTGTGTGTATTATTTCATCAATAATAAGGTTAGTTTAATCTTAACTCGTTTAAAGCACGCAGACCATTACATAAATTTATAAACGTTTTTAATTTGTTCCTAATCGTATAATTCTGTCAGATACGTATCCATATTTGATTCAAATTCATATATATATATATATATATATAGGTTTTTATTTATATTCCTCCCTCCCTTTCCGTATGTATAATGTCATCAATAATAGTGTTAGTTAATCCCAACTCGTTTCAAGCACGCAAACCATTACATATGAATTTGGAATGTGTAGATTATATATATATATATATATATATATATATATATATATATATATATATATATATGGCAAACAATAAAATTTATATCAAGAATTAAAATGCAGTTGAATAATTGAATTATTTTGTAACACCTGTAATCGGGCGTGGAGTTCGGATGAGAATCATATTTTAAAATACTGTTATTTACACTTTTTATATTCGGACTATTGTCCTGAAATTATTAGGTTGGTGCAAAAATAATGACGACTTTTTGACGTATTTCTTAACGTCAAAAAACGAAATTATTACGTCATTATTTTTGCACCAACCTAATATCACAACATTTCGGTCATTTCATTCTATTCCGAGGCTTTCCTCAGGTCTGTATCGATTTTGGTAATTTATAGGGAATTCTGAACTGAACCCTTTCTTTAATCTACTTTGGTAGACTCTCCTCGTGTCACTACTCAAGTTTAGGCATTTCATCTAATTCTTATTTTTATTTAGAACTCTCAGTTATTGCTCGCCCATTTTCTCTGGGTGCGAGTAAACATTGCCCGACCCAGATATTGAAGTTCCAATCACTGTTAATAAATTCACAAGCCAAATCTTTAATCCGCTACATTAAGAAATTCGCAAATTAACGCTTTAATTAATTCCTATAGTGAACTTGGAGCTTTAAACCTAAACTGCCTGTTGATTAGATTATAACTGCAGCTGTTATCTGTCATATTTTGACTGCTATTTCTGTTGTCCATCATGATTTGACTGCTGCTGAAAATATTTAAATTTGTATTTATTTCTTTAATAGCAACTTCCATATTTATTTCTACGCTAGGCCTACTAAGGAGGTCCTCATATGCTAGAATATGTGCTGATTCTTTCAGACGTCTAACTCTCCAGTGTTCTTCTTTGTCCGGTATTTTGACTTCATTCCACAGAGGCTGAGGATTACCCCTTTCCTTCCATACATGATCAGCCATACCCGATTTCACTGCCTAGCCTCTCACTACGGCTTTTCAATGTTTCTTCAGACTTACATTCAGAAATACTGATTTTAAAGGATGAGATGAAATTCCTCTCACGATGAAGGATTAGTTTGTTTTGTTTTACGACATATCAACCTCAATGGGTCATTTGATTCTGACAACTTTTTCTTTTTTCTGGTAATATTTTTGTTTTGTCAAAAATCTATTTCTGTTAATATTTTTTTGTCTCAAAAATCTATAGCTGGTAATATTATTTTTCCAAAAATGTATAGCTGGTAACATTTTTTTTTTCAAGAACGTATTGCTGGCAATAGTTCTTTTTTCAAAAACTTATTGCTCGTAATATTTTATAATGCTTTTCACCTTAGTTTCGGGGTTAACTATTTGCCCATAGCAGGTGCTATCACCCCGGATCAGGGTGGACCTGGGAAAACCAGCAATTAAGAGGTGGTTCCACGCTCCTCAAAACCTCCTGATCAGAGGCTTTGCTGTTGGACGTAGTCTATCGTCTTACCCAGGACGCGGACGTAGTCTATCGTCTTACCCAGGACGCGGATGCAGTTTATCGTCATACTCAGGACAAGTCTCACGATGAAAATTAACGACATAACTTCACAGCACGTAATGACTTCCAAGTTTCCAGATAGGTTAAAAATACATGCTGTCATTTCTCTTTTCTGTGACGTGTCCCTTCAAAAGGTGGTCGATCATGGCTCTCTCCAACTTCCTATCCATTATAGCTATAATCAGTATTTGCTTCTTTACTATCCATCCTATAGTCCTGTCCTTGCTGCTCACGTCTGCCTGTCTCTTGAATTTACTCTCTCACGAGTCTCAAACGCTCCCCGATATTATCATAGGCCGTGAGTTTTATTTTGAATTTTCATTCAACGTACGGCCTTTGGAAGTATTCTACCTCTTAGAAAGAGTCATCTCTATCTATAAAAGGCAGGATGTGTGTATGTGTGTAACGAATGCACGGCCGCAATTTTCGACGGATTTACACCAAAATTTACATGCACATGCTCCAAGTTAGCAGGAAGGCCAAGACTGAATTTGCATGTCTCAACTCCCATCCATAGTGGAAATAATTGATTTTTTTCATGCTTCTACGGCAGTTTTCATGTAGTTTGCGGCCATTTTATACTGGCCAGAGTGAGAGCCTCTAGCTGGCTGCCACCAATAGGCAGGAAGATTCTATTGGCCAGCGTGAGAGCCAACAGCTGACTGACACGAATGTTAACTAGCATGCTAGCATGCAAAAAATCGAGAGCTGCATTCGTCACAAGTGGGGAAAAATTTAAATCTGCATGGCACTTTACTCCAATTGGCTCATTCGCTTTCTTAAACTCAATGTTGATTCTGATTCCGCAGAACTGGGTTGGGTGTGAAAAAGTATTTGTTGTTAACATTCTTTTTTCATTCGGTTTTCCAGTTACGAGTCCTCTTTTAAAGCTGATCGTTTTGTGTTCATTTTGTTTAGTACTTTTTTCGTAACAGATTTAATGTTTAGTATAGAGCTTAGAAAAATAGCAGTGTGAGATACGCAAGAAGTAAGTCATGTAGCAACATCAGCACGGCAAAGGACACTCCTTTAAAGGCAAGGAAGGGCAAAAATCTTTTAAGTCAAGTGATAGCGATTGCTGTATGAGTCGTACGATTTTTGAATCAAGCAGGAGCAACGCCGGGCCATGCTGCTAGTAGATTATAAACCTGGCAGAATTAACTGGTACGAGATGATTTGGAAGTTACAGAAGACGTAAGCTGTAAGGTTTTAATTTTATAGCTAGATTCTTCACTGTATGTTATACCTAGATTTAGGGAGAGATATTGGTCAACGTACGATGCCGATTTTATGGTAAGAAGAAAAACCCTTTGTTATTCTGTTGTAGTTCTAGTAATTTAGTTCGATCGTCAAACTATTCATTATCCTTTTCGCTTCATTTGTCTCTGTAAAGTATAAACTAAATCATTTGATTTTTAAAAAAGAATCACCAGCACTCTGTAAGAGTACATTGAGAAAATACCTAACAGTGACGACCTGGTTTCAAAAGATTACACCTTTTTCCGATGAAGCTATTAATGATCTAGCAGACCCCTCTCAAACTTCCATCAGTATGGCTGATGCTAACCTCCAGGAAAATGACTCGTTGCGCCTTGTCAGGCTAATGTTCTCTGCTGACATGAAGTGGAAAGACTCTGTTGAATCCATTGCTAGGTCAGATGCTGAGAAAGTTGTGGCCCGCGAGACCGTTTTTCTCTCCAGAAGCTAACTTAGATATCTATGTCTACCATTCGCCCATTGCTTAAATATTGCTGCTACATATGGTACCCCCGATATTTACCTTGAGCTCCTTGATAAAATCGAAAGATGAATCGGCAATATTATTGATCCTGATCTGGCAACTCGGCTTCAGTCATTTTCTCACTGGCGTAAGGTTGCCTCTCTGTTTCTTTTCTATATATACATCCATAGTTAAAACGCCACATGATGAACTCACCAAAAAACCATTTGCAGTGACCCAGGCTCTGGCACCATACGCGAAAGACGGCGGAGAACGGTGGCGTCACAACGACCCTTTCCGGGTTTAAGGGCGGAAGAAGCGGAAGAAGCGGAAAGCTTGTTATATGTTTTGTCTATTGATATCGGTTTGCATAGTCATAAACTAAGCTGTATTTAGAAATTATTTATTTTTTTAGCCAAGCTAGCTAGAAGGTTATTATGGTTGGAAAATGGCAATTTTGGGATAATGCTTATATTTATACAGGCACTGTGCCAAATAATGATTAATAATTTAGCTTGTACAATGTAACGCGTTCACTGTCATGTCGCCATGCTTTGGTTACAGGGCAATTCAGTTTACGCCTGTTTCCAGATACTGGTGATACTCTACGCATATAAAGTAATGTGTTGCGTTCCTTGTCGTCACTGGAACCCAACGACACAGAACAGATATCAACGAAAGCTGGTTTCCCTTGCGAACTCGTTTTAATGAATTTTTTTTGTTTGGTTATTTTGTTTTACGGCATATCAGCCTCAAGTAAATGGCAAAGCCTGTCTACTAAGGCGGCTATCTAATCCCCATTGCAGTCGCCTTCTCACGCACATTTGTTGTTGTTCAACACCCACAGAGCCGACCTGTGGTTTTATACTGCAACTATGCCGAGCATACTCGAGTTACAGAGTTTCTGGCACGTGGTCGAGTGGTTAGAAGGTTTACTTTCTGACTGAGAACCGGTTTCGAATCTAACCATAGTCGATTTGTCAGGAAGGTATCTTCTTGATGTTATCGGTCTTGAAAAGTGCCCGAAAACCATTCCACATTTTGACCCAAACTTTGTATGTAAAATTGGGAAGACGGAACTCTTTGTCAGTGGTTGTGCTAGAGAGTTTGAGCCCTGCTGGCCTTGTTCAGGGTGTTTGGTTATTTAATGCCGACAGGTATTTTAGGATAGGTTCGTATGAATAGAATATGCATTCTTCGTAAGAAATCAGTTTGTAGATCTGGTTTCATTGATGTAATTTTAATTAAGTGGGTTTTTGTCGAGAGTTAAATCTATTGTCCGTAATATTTAAAAAAAAAAAAAAAAAAAAATTACTGCTAATATACTGGTAATGTTTTTTCCCTAAATGTATAGCTAGTAATAATTTTGGTATTTTTACTATAAAATCTTATTTTACACTTTCATGGTGTTTTGACCCTAGTTTGGGGGGGGGGTTAACTATTTGCCAATAGTTGGGTGTGGAGAGCGTATAAAAATAAGCTTCAAACTTTCTGCGGCCCTCTGCTGACTTCGCGCCGTTTTGGCTTTATAGACAAAACTTAGACAAAGGTAATCTATCGCACTCACAATAGCACACGCATGAGGTATCATGATCAATCGCTAACTATACATGCCCAGCCTCTCCATCCTGTAACAAATGTCTGTCTTCCAGTGAAATTTTAGGAATATACTTATGACACTCTGGTTCTGTTCATTTGAATGCTTTATGTTTGTAATATAGGTTTCCAAAGCACATGGAAAAATAGTTATTCGTTGGAAGAAAGATAAAATATTTGCAGAATTTTGTCACCTATGTGGTCGTAATTATTAAATTCATATTCATATTTATAGTTATGCTTTTTATTTGCTATGAAGATCTTAAAGAAAGAACATAACTTGAATATATATATATATATATATATATATATATATATATATATATATATATATATATATATATACACGAAAGACAACGGCGTAAAGCGTCAGCAAATATTTCAGTTGCTATATCCCGAGATCCTCGCTGTTGCCCAATATGTGGACTTATATGGGGGTCACTAGCGGGATTGAAGTGTCACATACGAAACATAACATAAAGGGTAAATGAGGTTGTCCGATCCTCATAGGAAGAAATAGACGGGAGAGTCCATCATATATATATATATATATATATATATATATATATATATAATGAAATAAGATGTGCTATATATATATATATATATATATATATATATATATATATATATATGGGATAAAGTGCTCAATATCGGAGATAGAGCGTATGTAAATATAAAATATAAAAGTGAACATTGAAGTCAACACTCAGAGGCGACAGGCTGTTTCATGCTAGACACGATCGTCAGGCTACATCTTGTGTGTGTATATATATATATATATATATATATATATATATATATATATATATATATATGTATGTATATATATAGATATATATAATATAATATATATCGCATTTGGAAAAACGAAAAAGAATATTATGCACACAATTTACGTGTCTTCTAATGTTAGGAAAATACTGATTTGCGCTTTGTAGTTAACGTGTTAATGAGAACACGGAACTACCCCCCCCCTAGGGTAACATTACCGTGTTATTCAACTCAGGGTTTCATCACGAGGCGTGTAATTTTGGGTTTTCCCCTCAACGTGCATTCTCCATTCTCGCAAGGTTGTAAGATCTTTTTCTTCCTACTGAGGTGGGTGTTTATATATCTACCGATCTCATGATTTTTCCCACACGTACACATTGTAGACGCGGTTGGAACAACAACGTTTTTACATGTCACAGGTGCTGCCATTTACATCAAGTAATGCATTTTCATAGTAAAATCCCTTTCCAATGCATTTTCAAGATAAAATCCCTCTCCAATGCATTTTCATAGTAAAATCCCTTTCCAATGCATTTTCAAGATAAAATCCCTTTCCAATGCATTTTCAAGATAAAATCCCTTTCCAATGCATTTTCAAGATAAAATCCCATTCCAATGCATTTTCATAGTAAAATCCCTTTCCAGTGCATTTTAATATTAAAATCTCTTTCCAATGCATTTCCATAGCAAGATCCCTTTCCAATGCATTTTTATATTAAAATCCCTTTCCAATGCATTTCCATAGTAAAATCCCTTTCCAATGCATTTCCATAGTAAAATCCCTTTCCAATACATTTTCATAGTAAAATCATTTCCCAATGCATTTTTATAGTAAAATCATTTCCCAATGCATTTTTATAGTAAAATCATTTTATCATGCGTCACTTTTGAATCACTTGCAATCACGATTACTTTACAATGCAATAATTCAAAGTATATCTCTAAAATGACTTCGCTAAATAATGTAAAAACCTTACCAGATTGACAAAAACTTTACTCCCTGATGAAGGCGATAGTGAATGAA
Organism: Acanthosepion lycidas; assembly: GCA_963932145.1. Taxonomy (NCBI): domain Eukaryota; kingdom Metazoa; phylum Mollusca; class Cephalopoda; order Sepiida; family Sepiidae; genus Acanthosepion; species Acanthosepion lycidas. Next base: position 27,254,737 of record OZ010608.1, on the reverse strand, counting down.
AGGACTTGGAATAAATATTATTGGGTAATACAAATATAATCTCGAACCATCAATAAAAAAAATATCTTGAACACTTGAAAAGAAAATATTAAATAAACTTCAGGTATTTGCGCGGTTTTCAATCAAATGCGAAAACAAAAAGAAACAGATATTAACAGATATAGGAAAAATACAGCTAAGATAGCTAGCTAGCTAGCTAGATAGGGAGGGAGGGAAGGAAAGAGAGAGGGAGATAGAGAGAAACAAGATTTTTATTTATTTTTTTATTGGCATTCTTGCTTAAAGTTTTGTTATTTTGTCCCTTCGCAACAGTATTTTCCAGAATGATCGTATTATTGGAGCTTATATCACAAATGAATCTTTCTTTTTTTGGAGGGTGTTGTCAAAATGAAAAGATCTTGGTGTTGCGGAAGGCGGGAACGTTAGAATTTTGAAGTACTTTTTATTGATTATATCCTTTTACACGAACTTTGAAAAAATGGCTGCTGGCTTCATTTTGCATTCCCATCTGAATCCGATTGTAATTGTTTTTCACTAAAATACTTTATGCTACTTCCTTTGACGGTCTGTCATGCGCATGCGTTTAGTACCTTTGCAACCTTTATCTTGGCGCGAAATATGGCAGACGAAAACTAATTAAAAAAAAACAAAATAAAAGAAGCCAGCAAAAATGAAACAGCAACAACAAAAATTAATAAAGAACAAAGAACGAAAAATATCAAAGAAAGAAAGACAAAATAAATTATTACTACAAGGTGTAAAAGCAAGAGAAATAATATTCTTTTTTTCTTATGTTCCCTAGAAAGTTCAACTCTTTTTGATGTTAAGTATAAATATCCTTTTTGGTGTTTATGTGCCCACGAAACCGCAACTCCCTCTTCCTGGTGTTAAGTATTAGAGTGTCTTCTTAGTTGAAATTTTCTCTAAAACTTCGTCGTTAATCACATATTCAGTCAATGGTATTCTCAGCATCCTTCTATAGAATCACATTTCTATCGCCTCGAGTTCCTTCTTCAGATGGCCCAGTATTCACTTCCATATAAGAGGACTAATATTACATTATAGTTCAGTACTCTTTTTATTGTGATTGTCTTTGGAAATTTGTCATTGTTCTCTTGTGCAGTCCATAGTATCCTCAGCATCCTTTTGTAGAACCACATTTCTGTTAACTGAAGTCTCGTCATCTGTGGCATTCACTGACATCTAAGAGGACTAATATAAGAGTTTTTTCAGTTTTACTATTTTCATTGTGATTCTCTGAAACTTCGTCGTTGTTCACTTGTTCAGTCTATGGTATCCTCAGCATCCTACTGTAGAACCACATTTCCATTTCTTTCTCTTCATCTGCCATATAGGAGGACTAATATTACATTACATTTCAGTGCACTTTTATTTATGATTGTCTCTGAAACTTCGTCGTTGTTCACTTGTTCAGTCTATGGTATCCTCAGCATCCTACTGTAGAACCACATTTCCATTTCTTTCTCTTCATCTGCCATATAGGAGGACTAATATTACATTACATTTCAGTGCCCTTTTAATTGTGATTGTCTCTGGAACTTCGTCGTTGATAACGTGTTTAGTCCATGGTATCCTCAGCAATTTTCCGTAGAAAAACAATACTTTTACCTTAAGCTTCATCTGTGAGGAGATTGTCCAGCATCCACTTCCTTACAGAAGGATTGATATTACGTAACATTTCAATACTCTTTTTTTGTTTATGTGTAATTGAAAATGTTTTGGAAAGGTATTACGACTGAAGTACATTAAAAATCTGGAAAAATTACGCTATTACATTCGTAATAAAAATACCCAGCTTGCTTCCTCTTCATATGTGTGGAGATTGTCTAGCTTTTACTGCCATATAGACAGACTGATATCACATAACAAATCAGTACTCTTTTCTTTATTTCCGACGCCATTTTCCTGTTTCTTTATATTAGCTGAATGTATTTTTTCGTTCATTCAGATCGTTTATAAGCCAGATAGTGTGGATAGAATAAAGCTTTGGCCGGTACTCTGAGACACTAAACATATCTGATGTCTGCCGATAGAATGTAGCAATGAAAAACACGTTTTTAGAATAAAGAGTGCCAAATCAATCGATCCGGAAGAGAGAAGAAAAAAGAGGTAAAAGACACCGTTTTACGTTTTTAAATCGTTTATAAGTATAGGAACCCTAGACTAGTTTAACAACGCAAAGTATTATCAGCATAAATCTCATGACCGGGTGAGGTCGTAGGGTGGCTGCGCAACTTGACGCGTTTCCTCCACATACATGTCTGGTTTCCCTCCGCACATCTGAAATGAAAGGTATCCAGTCATGCGTAAGGTGTCTTGGGCAATTAGACCTGGCGGAAGCCATCCATCTCCAGGTCAACCCACATCTTCCGACTTGAAGTTTCACCTTATTCACGGACCGTTGATTCCATCGGTGAAACCCTCCGCGCTGACCATTGACGTTTTCGTACGAACACTACCATCCATTAAGGCGTGCCATCGGCGCACTGTCTACATATAGAGAGTTGGCTTCCAATTGGCTGCATTGGTAGTTGACCATTGACAGGTTTTGTCATTTAATACTGCTTGGGGTCTGGCCAAAAAAATTCTGATGGAGGAGCCGGTTTAGTCACTGACCTCGCAGTAGGTACAACTGGTTTACATGATATCAGTAGCAATCTTAAAATGGCAGTAGAGGGTAGTTGAGTTGATTGAAAAAAATCTCTAAGGTTGTAAAGGTAATAATATAGAAAGAACTATTAACTATAATAGAACATGCCTAGCATATATATCTATATTTCTGAGATGTAATAGACCTGATGTCCTCATCTTTATTGCCATATTCAAGACGGTTCAGGACGCAGCTCCGAGCGATCCTCTTAACTCGGCTCATGTCGTGCCGGTTGCCTTCAACTTTGCGTCAACACTTCTGCGCCAAGTCTCCTTTGGTCGACCATCTTTTCGCTTCTCTTGTGGATTCCAGTCAAAGGCCTGCCTGGTGACACTAGAAGCAGGCTTGCGGAGTGTGTGGCCGATCCATCCCTTTTCCGTTTCTTGTTGTCAATCTCGATAGGGGCTTGTCTGCTCCTGTCCCATTGTTGGTCATTGGAGACGACTTCCGGCCACCTGATATTGGGGATGTTCCTGAGACATCGGTTGGTAAATCTCTGAATTTTGTGGGTATTTGTCTTCGTTACCTGCCAGGTTTCTGAGCCGCAAAGTAGGACCGACTTGCCGTTGGTGTTGAAGATCCGGATCTTGTAGTAAAGTAAGATTTGCCTCAGAGTGTTGAAAGCGAATCGGACTTTGTTGATTCGGCACTTGATGTCTTCATCTGTCTCGGCATTTTTACTCACGATATTTCCCAGGTAGACAAACTTATCGACTTCCTTGATGTCTTCTTGATGTAGTCGCACATTTTTCTTGTCATTTTTGGATATCTCGGTTTCAGTTATGGCCATCTGTATCCTCTGAAGAAGGTCGGAACGTACAACGGCCGAAACCCCGTGAATATAAATATAAAGATGAGGATAACAGTTCAAATGATGTAAATAGTGTAAGCAGAATACGCACAGGTGGCATGCGTAAAAGAAACCGTAATAATTGAGCTAAGATTTGACGACGTTTAAAATCAAGCAGGTACTTTAAGTAAACTATTTGGTTGTTGTTGATTCTTTTTTTTTATGGCATATCAACACCTATATGGGTTATTTATTGTCGAAATCTAAATATCTTATACCTAATTTTATTTTATTTTTGGAGATAATAATGATTTAATGATACAAATCTTACTAATTAACCCATAGCTGGGGAAGAATAGGCGGATTCATATCTTTCCCAATGTTACTTGAGGCAAGGGAATAAATCTAACCCAACTGGAATCGGAACTCCCCAAAATATGAACCATTATTCAGTACATCACCCGAAAATCGAAGCTTACAGTATCTGGTTTTTCCAAGCAGTCACCCATCTAGGTAGTGACCAGGCCCGACATTGCTGAACTTCGCTTATCCAAGATGTGATGCGGCCGAAAACTAACTATATGGCTAATGTAGTAATAAACGTAAGCAAAGTTATACGAATCCAGAAAATCTCGCTAAAAAAAAAAAGAAAGAGTAATGGATTGCTATCGGTGCTCCTTTAAGGCAGAAAATGTCCAACAATATCCACATAGATTAAGAAGAAACTCCAGGCAGTAGAAATATAGTTCTACAGAAGGATGCTGAGAATATCACTGATTGAATATCTGAATAAAGAAATAGAGAGAATGGAAACAAAAAGGACATATGCTTAGAACCAAAAGGAAACAACTGAAATCGACCGATCACGTGAGCAACGAGAAAGTTTTAAAGAAAATGGAGAAAAAAGGTAACTTATACTTTACATGAGGAAGAGACAGTTGAGGTTTCCAGGGCAGATAATGAGAAAAGAAGGCTTGGAAAATGTAACACTCACAGGACATGTTGAAAGCAAGTGGGACAGAGTAAAGCAGAGAATAACTTATTTAACGGCTTGTGTAAATGGTTGTCAGAACTGTGATTGGGAGAGATATCAAAAAGATACTACTAAGAGCTAAAAAGAACAGGAAATTGTGGAGAGCCACATTCCTGAAGACTCACAGCACATAGAATACGACAATGACGGAAAAAGGGATCCAGAAATCGAAAATATGCAGAAGGTTAGTGGAATTGATTTCTAGAAACGAAGCAGATTATTAAGAGATAGGAAAATTTACTCAAAAATACTGAATAATCGCTTCAGATGAAGAATACACTTGAGGCAACTGATGTGGTTTTACCGACCGAAGCTGAGAATACAACGAACAAAATATGTGAGAAATGAATTAGATTTAAGAAAAACATGAACTAAAATTAACTAAAAGGAAAAGTTGAAATTATCTGGACGACAAAACGAGAAAAAAGCTGGGAGAATTTGACTTCTTGAAAACAAGACAAGCACTATGTTTAAACAGATGACTGAACAAAGATAAATATTTTTGTTAATGTGTCGATGGTAAGTACTGCATAAGTTGTTAGAAGTTATAAATGCATTTACGTAAAATAATTTGCAAGAAATTAGGCTTAACAAGTTCCCTAATTGATATTCCTTTTTTTTCTAATATTTATGGAAATTTTCTTCCAAGCTTATTAGTCTTAAGTAATTTCTGTTTTGGGGAACATCTGGTAACGACGACTCTATCAATTTAACTATTAATCATACGAGACAGTTAAGGATAAATTTGCAGTACACTAACATACCTTAGGTTTGGTTGGGTTTGGTTTACGGCATATCAACCTCATTGGGTTATTTAGATTTTTATTGCTAGTAATATTTTCTTTATTTAAAAATATATTGCAGGTAATAATATATTGCTGGTAATAATTATTTACAAAAATGGTATTGCTGGTAATATTTTTTCTTCAAAAATGTATTGCTGGTAATAATTTTTCCTCAAAAAATTAATTGATGGTATTAAAACCTACTTTTACACTTTCATAGTGTTTTGACCCCAGTTTGGAGGTTAAGTATTTGCACATAGCTGGGACCCTACCACCCCGGGTCAGGGTGTACCTGGGAAAACCAGCAATTAAGAGGTGGTTCCACGCTCCTCAAAACCTCCTGATTAGAGGCCTTGCTGTCGGATGTATTTTATTGCCTTACTCAGGACACGGATGTGATGCATCGTCTTATCCAGAACATATAACTTGGGCTTTGCACGACAGTGGCAGAATACTCAGTGGATTAAACAATATATGGTCTCCTCCATGACAATGCAGAGGAATAACAGGAAAAAAAATTGCAACTAGGCTGGTCTATTCTACCCGCCATATTCACCAAAGAATTATTATCTTTTTCGATCGCTGGAAAACCTTTGGAAGGTAGTAAAAACGTTCTCTAAAGAAAACCAGATGCGAAGAGTTCGTTGACATCTTTCAGATGAAAACCTCAGGAATTTTACTCAGAATATATCGAAGATCTCTTTAATAAATGGTGTAAATCTTGAAACATCAAAATTCCCTAATTGTTAGATAAAGATTTGAACCATTGTAACCTAGAAATGATTAAAGATATTTTACTGGAATCTTTAAAATGTTTTGTGACACTATTCGACTCTACTTTGAACAAAGAGAATGTATTTAGCTCTAAATTGAAATGATAAGTCGCTTCCAGATTTCCTCTATACTTTTAAAACTCATTCACCGTTCCCTTGCTACCATGCGCTATTTATATAGATATGTTCAACTATTTACATTATTCAGACTATTGTCCTCAACTTCAGACAGTTGGAATGTCGAAATGAGTAGTCTTCTGGGGTAGACTGTTCTAGTTCCACATGCCATGTTTAATGGATATCAGTTATCTCCTGTTAATTCCCCTCTCCAAGTTCTAAACTGCCTTAACCGGGTATTGAACTCACACTAATGGGTTCTGACGCTTTTATCCACTGTGCCATGAATCCTTGAGGACATTGCACGAATTTGTGGGTATTATAAACCTAATGTTTTCAGCAACCTTTTTTACCAGTGCTCATATTGCAATTTTTGCTGTTATCATTCCATGTTTTTATCAGAGCTCAACTTTTGTTGTTATTATCGCTTTTCTCTGGCTCTCCTTATTACTGGTTCTCATATTGTATTCATTTCTATGCATTTTGAGAGGCCGGTGAGAGATTTTTGAGAGGCCGGTGATCTCCCTTTTCTCTCCATATGTGGTCAGCCACACGTGATGTTTCCACCCACCTCGTGTTATAGCTTTCTGATGTTCTTGAAACGTTACCTTAAGGGGCGGCCTGTCTCCCCTTTATATGTCTTTACGGATAGTGTACAGTCTTTAGTCATGGTCTCCTCTATAGGGGGGTCTTACTCGGGAGAGATATCTGTGAATTGTCCTCCAGCTTTTGAAGGTTGTCTTGATGTTATATGGACCACAGGTTCTTTCTATTTTCTCTGATAACCCCTTCACATAAGGCAGGCAGACTGTTTTCTGAGTGTTGTTGTCCTCCTCTTGTACCCGCCTATTCCAGTTGTTGGGGATGCTGCCATGTACCCAGGGTACTACTTATACAGATCAATTCTTTATCTAATGTCTCTAGGTCGCCACTTATGTCTTTTTCTCGGTGTTGTAAGCAGCGGGCGATTCCTTTCTTTACGCTATATGGATGGTGGGAGCTGAAATTGAGGTACTGTCCAGTGAATGTCGGTTTACGGTATACGGATGTCTTGAACCCATGCTCTGTTAGAGATATTAGAAGATCCAGGAATGGGCGTTTTGGGTTAGATATGTTCAAGGTTAATTCCTTTCCTCTTTGGTACGTCAAATTTAAGAATTTAAGCGCAGTACTAGTTTGGCGACAAGTTTTCATAATTTTACACTTGAAATGGCTAGATGTAACCGTAAGTTCTATGGTAACTGTTTCTTCTATCGCAATACTCAATTGTGGAACTCGTTCTCCTGCGTCTTGCAGTCCAATCAACTTTGATCTTCAAAAATGTAAATGATATCAATCATTATCTTCTATCCTCTTAATTCATATTCTTTTATTTTTCACTCTGTCGTTAATGATAATTTTATTTTTGTTTTCATATTCTCTTATACTCTGTATCTCTTTGCGTCTTATTGGCTTTATTGCCTTGCTTGGAGTGAAGTGATTAAAAATATATAGAGAGATTCAGGCTTCAATTTAAACACTGTTTAAAGCTCTTTCATATAACTAAAACCAAGACTAAACCACCGCTTAATAAACCTGAGAAAGGCTGGGGATAAAGCGACTGAAACATTGGTTTTCATATTTACTGGCGTGCTATCAAGTACTTAGTGCAAATCTGCAAAGAGCTTGCTGTGATCCTTTCCTATTTTCTTGAATAAAAGGACTACGGTTAACGAATGGCTTCAGAAAGCAATAATAAAAAAAGGCGAATTTAAATACATTAGTGTATAAATAACGGTGTCAGTGAAAATTTAATTGTTTTCATGTAGGAATATTCTGGTGAATTATTATCTTATGAAGTTTATGAATGAATAAAATCTTCACGGGTTTTATGTATATTAAATACCCGTGAAAATTTCCAAATCGCATGGTTAAATATTTGAACTTTAAGAGATATGGCAATAACAACTTTTTTTCTCTTCACAATTTCTTGTCCTTCAAAGCTCTTAATAAATTTTGTCCTTTTCTTATTTCTCTTAAACTTTTTCCCGCAATCCATTTACACAATCTCACCAAGTAGGTTATGCTTTGTTTTCCTCTCTCCTTCTTTCTATAAATATGTACTGTGAGTATCGGATTTTCCAAGCAATCTTTCCTCATTAAGTGCTCTCAAAACCTCAACTGTATCTTCCTGATTTTAAGTGTAAGTTCCCTTTTTTTTCATTTTCTTTAAAACTTTGTCTTTGCTCACATGACCAGTCGATAGCAGCCTTTTGTAGAACCACATTTCTGTTGCTTCTTAATCTTTGAGGATATTGTATCTATACAAGCAGTAAAAAATAAAAATAAAATAGAATTTAAAACTGAAATTTGATTTTTAATAAGTTAGTCCTTAGTGTATTAAATAAATCTTTAATCGTCTAAGTTATTTTTTCCTTTACACGCACCGTTCAGATAAGGTGTATTTTTTAAGCCAGACGGTTTTTAAAAAATGTTGCAATTTTGTGAAAATCTATTTTAAAATTACCTGTTAAATCATCGGCAAAGTTATTTATTTCAGAATTGTTGTCGATTCATATTTCAAATTTATGAAAAAAAAATAAGTTTTCATATTTACTAGCGTGCTCTCAAGCACTTAACCGTGGAGGAGAAGGCCTTGAAGGGCACACACTTCAAGACCGTAGGATTAGTCCAGCCGAATGGGGTTATAAATCATCACAGGGAAAGAAAGAAGAGCGAATAGTTAAATCTCAACCAGAAGGCAGATTCAAGTCCCAGAACAGGGGATTCTTGTCACCTTCTCTCAGAGAAGTATTTGAACCTAGCATTCAAGTTGAAATTTTCAGTAAAGGACTACATAAATCTTCATGATAAACAGTTAGTTATGCATGATACACGCTTAGGCGATCATGTATCTTTCGAACACACATCTTCTGCGATTTTAACTTCCTCAAAGTTTATATCTTTTTTTTTCATTTGTAAAAGGTATCATTTTTTTTGCTGTATGTTGGAAGTGTACTACGCCTTAATTATTTATCAGGTACTCAAAAGGAAATTTTAGTGCAAGAGTCTTATATGCAAATTTTGTTTGTCTTTTTTCCTTTTCTGTGTGCTGTAATAAATGTATTGCGCTTTAAAATCGTTTCACCTTTGAAAGTGAAGTCTAACGGTCCAAAGAAAAATAAAATTCTCTGGGGAAATAAATTATTACAATGGAGCCTTAAAGTGGCCTGTTTTTCATTTAAATTATATATATATATATATATATTATATATTATATATATTATATTATATATATTATATTATATATATTATATTATATATATATTATATTATATATATTATATATATTATATTATATATTATATATAGTTAGATTGGCTCCTGAAATAAATATTAATTGCAGTTGAGCTCTCTAGGGAGTAGGTTTGGGTTTGTAAAGAGTGACTATTATAGCGAGACTCTTCGCATAGCCGACGGCTTCGTGGTAGAATCTCCGGCTGATACCAATTCAGTCGGGTTTCGATCCGAGCTCGAGGCAACCGGATGTCTAGACACACTTATGAGCTGCGAAACAGTCTGTCTGTGGATGACGTTATTTTATATATATATATATATTGTATGTATATATTATATATATATATATATATTATATATATATATACGGAATGGTTCATTAATTGTATTGGGTAACGCAAGTGTTAACCAATTAACTAGTTGGGGAACAAGCAGAAGTATATATGCGTAAATATCTAAACATAGCTTAGATGTGGCACAATGCAGAATGTATAAAGTTCGAACTCCATATTCAATCGTAACTGATCTAGAGAGACAAGTTTGCTGGCCATTACACCACGTCGAAATGTCGTAAAGTTTTTTTCTAAGCACAAGGCCGAAAGCATGGAGCACCGAGTGAATCTCGAACTCACTACTCAGTCGTAACTGATCTAACGAGACAAGATGACTAACAATTACACCTCATTGGAGTGCCTAATATCGTGGTTTTCTAAGCGTAAGTTAGATGTGGCACAATGTCGAAATTATAGAACACTCAGTGAGGATCAAACTCACTATTGCGTCGTAATTGATCGAGCGAGAAAAGTTGCATTACTACACGTCGAGGTCCCTAAATATTTTTTTAAGCGGAACTTATATGCGGCACAAGACCGAAAGTATGGGGCACATAGTGTGGATCGGGCCCGCTATTCAGTCATAATCGATCTTGCGAGACAAGTTTGAAGAGCCCAAATGATTTTCTAAGCGTAGCTTAGATGTGGTACAAGGTTAAAATTATGGGGAACCCCGTGAGGTTCGTACTCACTATTCAGTCGTAATTGATCAATTGAGACAAGCTTGTTAGCCATTACACGACGTCGACGTGCCCAACTATAATAGGATAATGATAATTCCCCATATAAAGAATTTCGATGATAGGACAATGTTTGTCATATTTGGCATGAAATACATATATGCCCGAAATTAATTTGTCCATGGCTGACATCTTCAACTCTGGGCAGAAGACCAATTTCTCGCTTTTAGAATCGACTGAAAAGAAGAAGAAGGAAAAAAAAAACGAAAACAGAATTAAAAACAAACAAACCTCCATATCTTATTTTCTGAAATGCAATTTTAGATTGATCAAGTGCAGATTATTAATAAGAAATATTAAACATTTGAAGTTATTTACGATCCACTCCATTTGACCCCGGGGCACGGGAATAGAATTTAACTAAAAAAAAATGTTCGCATTCGTTAAGACAGACGTGTTTTAGTCAATATTGTACACACGCATTTATCAACGTTAATTCGCAGGCAAACATTGCCAACTACACTTCTTCGTCAACGTACAAGCAGGCAGACATCAATTCCATTTCCAAATAAAAATCTTTTTTTTTTACCATGTGCGTAGTTATTTACTAAATTTTTATTAGTGTACCAATTCTATACTAGTGGGACAGTCAGCAAATGATCTTAAACAGACTGGGTGCAGAATTAATTTCAACATCACCCAACGCGACGCGAATGAGTCCAAAATTTTACTGTCGAAAACTCCAAAACGGTAGATTTAATCAAAATTTCGCTGTTATTTTCGAAATAAGCATTTAATTTCGTTGTTACTTTTCGATTTACACTTAAATAGTACTATTCGGGAAATTTATTATTGAAACTAAGCGCAGGGATCGAACTGAAAATTACCCTCGAGCTGAAATTAGTTCTGTCACCCTTACAGGCTATTCCAGAACATTGGCCTGTGAGACGAAAAAAATGCAAACATTGAAGACGTCTGATATTAGTACCAATTATTACAATGTCATGTGACGAAAATTTACCCATCGCACCCTATATATATATATATATATATATATATATATATATATATATATATATATATATATATATATATTGAACAATAAAAAATATTAAAATCTTCAGACACACTGGGTTGTAGATTAATATTCTTTCGTTTTTTTTATTATTATTTCATTTAGATTACTCGACTAGTTTCGGCCAAAATGGCCATCATCAGGAAAAGAAATATTTCTGCTTGCTGATAGCAGTAAACTACAGAAATGAATGTCTTGATGGAGAAAATGAACTTTTGTCTGTAGTTTTCATTTGTTTTTTTTTATTTTTTTATCTTTCTAACATGAATCTTTTAACATTCCTTGTGTTGGTCAAACGGTCTCTTTCAAGTTGTTATTTGAGATAAGAGGTGGATGGATCTATGGTTCCCTGAATTCCCTTGGTCAGTTTGACAGTTTTATTGATCCTGGAGAGGGGATCTGCCTCTGTTTAGTGTTTGCGTGTGTGTTATTTGGCTCATTAGGGAGTGAGTGAGTATGATGTGTGTAAGTGTGTATATTTGTGCGGGTGTGTGTATAAGTGTGAGGCTTCAACACCTTCGTACGCATGTCTGTCTTGTGTGGGTGAGAAATGTGGGTAGGTTTTGATTTGTAAAATTATATATTAGTACTATCTATATTGTTAAATTTATGGTTTAGCCCGGCTGGATAGTGTGTTTTTGACGTTGTATCTATTTATATTCATGGAACTCTAAAATCTCTCTCTCTCTATATCTCTCTCTCTCTCTCTCTATATATATATATATATATATATATATATATATATATATATATACACATACTCCCCACACAGAATGTGCGATGGGTAAATTGTCGCAATTTTATTTTT
>OZ010608.1:27224897-27237397 GCA_963932145.1 Acanthosepion lycidas | reverse complement strand
TTGTATGAATGATTCATGAATTTATAAATTAATTGCACCTTTATTGAAATATATATATATATGTATATATATATATATATATATATATATATATATATATATATATATTCTAAAATGTGTGTGTTTGTGTATGTGTGTTTACGCCATTACGTTAGATTCTCATCCAAATAAAATCGTATGTGTAAATGTATGCATAATACGGATGTTTAATGATAGTATTAAAATTTATAAAGGATTCAAGCTTTCTTTTCTTTTCTTCAATTACAGACATAAGCGCGAAAAATGATAGAAAACTAAGCTATGATGACGTCATCCTTTGTGGCCCGTAGCAGTGGCATCTTAAGCGCACGCCACGAACGCTTCACGACTTTCTACACTACGTAGACGAAAGATTAAAGGCCGTCTTTGATGTACGCAATCATTAAAACGAATGGCAGTCATCTTTAAACATTCCATTAGATTGGAATTCTTTCCGTTGGAAGGGAGAGACGCTGATACAGATTTGGTTCAATCACTTAACCGAGCAAAAGAAAAGAAAGTATATCCAAAAATCAAGAGTCAAATTTTTCGAATAAAGATTCGGAAAGGCTACGTCAAGCGATGCATTCTCGCACTAAATTGCTTCAACCCAAATCATTTGGACTGAATTCACAAGTTTCGAACCTCTGCAATACTGCTTTCAGTAATATCCTCATTTTGAGCTTTTCCCAAACCAATATATTGATTTTGTCAAAATCAATTAAAAAAAAAAGCTAGAAAATTGTTAAAGAAGTATTGTTGAAGGAAATGTTTCAGATTGAGATAATCGTACTGTAGTTCGTAAATTTTGAGTTTCTATCTACGGTACAAAATTGTCATTATGTTTTCAAAGAAGTGTTTTCCAAAATGGACAGAGTCTTTTAACTGGAAAAATTACGGTACAAAAGATTCCATAAATTAAAAAAAATTACATATCAATATTAAATCATTAATTACTTATTTGCAGTATGATAACACTTATCCTCAACAGAGAGGTTTCATCTTGAAGGGACACATTTCAAATCACTATGATTAATCATCTTCAAGATATTCAAGATACCTGGAGGTACACATATACAGTGGTATTTTTTTAATCCATTAACCCCCAAGCAAAGTGATAATGCTACTAAGATGCAAGGGAGACACTGGAAGTAAAATAGAATGAGAAGACTTTAGTGGGGAGAGAGGGCAATAAAAGAAGAGGTTCCAGGAAGACAGAAGATGGCGATTGGCAATTCATTTAATTTTTGGAATATTGTAGTTTGTAGGGAAGCAAGAAATTAGGAAGGCTTTCCAGAGGCAAGAAAAGAAATTATGAGAATAGAACATGCGGTTGCATCTAGGTAGTTCAACATTAAAACGGTGAGATTTAGTTGCTATTCGAGTAGCCAACTTAAATTCATGCAGTTGAAACACCAGGAAGAAAAGCTCATCAGGAAAATTGCCATGAAGAGATTTATAGAAAAAAAACAGAGGAAAGTGACTCAAGTTGAGAGGCCAGGTCAGGATCGATTGCATAACAGAAACTCTTTTGAATTTTGTCGAGTATCCCAAGATATATGATATTTAGAGGAGGCTATTTTGACGTGGTGTCATGTTTAGCAAGATGGGCTTGCTAGGTCAATTATGGATGGGTAGCGAATTACATCTTCACTGCGTGCACCATAAATTGTCACATCTCAGATACTTTTAGAAAATAATTTGGAGAAACTTCGACTTGGTGAAATGTCTGGCTAGATCAACTGCACCTGAATAGTGAGTTCGATTCTCACTGGGTTTTCCCTACTTTCGGTCTTGTGCCACATCTAAACTGTTTCGTGGATTCTTCAGTGGATTCTCCCTATTTTCATCATTGTGTCACACATAAACTACGTCTCGAAAATCATTTGGACACTTCGACGTAGTGAAATGTCTAGCAAGTTTGCCTCGCTAGATCACTTATGACTGAATAGCGAGTTCGATCTTCAGTGGATTCTCCCTATTTTCGTGTCTCTGTCAGATCTAAACTACGTTTCGAAAATCATTTGGACACTTCGAAATAGTGAAATGTCTAGCAAGTTTGCTTCGCTAGATCAATTATGACTGAATAGCGAGTTCGATCTTCAGTGGATTCTCCCTATTTTCGTGTCTCTGTCAGATCTAAACTACGTTTCGAAAATCATTTGGACACTTCGAAATAGTGAAATGTCTAGCAAGTTTGCTTCGCTAGATCAATTATGACTGAATAGCGAGTTCGATCTTCAGTGGATTCTCCCTATTTTCGTGTCTCTGTCAGATCTAAACTACGTTTCGAAAATCATTTGGACACTTCGAAATAGTAAAATGTCTAGCAAGTTTGCTTCGCTAGATCAATTATGCCTGAATAGTGAGTTCGATCTTCAGTGGATTCTCCCTATTTTCATCATTGTGTCACACATAAACTACGTTTCGAAAATCATTTGGACACTTCGACGTAGTGAAATGTCTAGCAAGTTTGCCTCGCTAGATCACTTATGACTGAATAGCGAGTTCGATCTTCAGTGGATTCTCCCTATTTTCGTGTCTCTGTCAGATCTAAACTACGTTTCGAAAATCATTTGGACACTTCGAAATAGTGAAATGTCTAGAAAGTTTGCTTCGCTAGATCACTTATGACTGAATAGCGAGTTCGATCTTCAGTGGATTCTCCCTATTTTCGTGTCTCTGTCAGATCTAAACTACGTTTCGAAAATCATTTGGACACTTCGAAATAGTGAAATGTCTAGCAAGTTTGCTTCGCTAGATCAATTATGACTGAATAGCGAGTTCGATCTTCAGTGGATTCTCCCTATTTTCGTGTCTCTGTCAGATCTAAACTACGTTTCGAAAATCATTTGGACACTTCGAAATAGTGAAATGTCTAGCAAGTTTGCTTCGCTAGATCAATTATGACTGAATAGCGAGTTCGATCTTCAGTGGATTCTCCCTATTTTCGTGTCTCTGTCAGATCTAAACTACGTTTCGAAAATCATTTGGACACTTCGAAATAGTGAAATGTCTAGCAAGTTTGCTTCGCTAGATCAATTATGACTGAATAGCGAGTTCGATCTTCAGTGGATTCTCCCTATTTTCGTGTCTCTGTCAGATCTAAACTACGTTTCGAAAATCATTTGGACACTTCGAAATAGTGAAATGTCTAGCAAGTTTGCTTCGCTAGATCAATTATGACTGAATAGCGAGTTCGATCTTCAGTGGATTCTCCCTATTTTCGTGTCTCTGTCAGATCTAAACTACGTTTCGAAAATCATTTGGACACTTCGAAATAGTGAAATGTCTAGCAAGTTTGCTTCGCTAGATCAATTATGACTGAATAGCGAGTTCGATCTTCAGTGGATTCTCCCTATTTTCGTGTCTCTGTCAGATCTAAACTACGTTTCGAAAATCATTTGGACACTTCGAAATAGTGAAATGTCTAGCAAGTTTGCTTCGCTAGATCAATTATGCCTGAATAGCGAGTTCGATCTTCAGTGGATTCTCCCTATTTTCGTGACTGCGTCACATCTAAATTACGTTTCGAAAATCATTTGGACACTTCGAAGTAGTGAAATGTCTAGCAAGTTTGCCTCACTAGATCAATTATGACTGAATAGCGAGTTCGATCTTCAGTGGATTCTCCCTATTTTCGTGACTGTGTCACATCTAATCTACGCTTCGCAAATCATTTGGACACTTCGAAGTAGTGAAATGGCTAGGAAGCTTATCTCTCTAAATATATTAAGACTGAGTAGTGAGTTCGATCCTCACTGGATGCTTCATATTTGTGACACATCTAAGCTAACTATAGAAAATCCCTATATAGTAAGATCATCATATACAATTCACGGGCGCGTGGTAGATTTATAAATTCTTAAAATGGATGCTGACGAGAATCATCGTATGGCACTACACGTTGAACCATCTTTAATAGCATAAGATCGATTCATTCATTCCATATTAAGCGCTCCTCTTCATGTTTTAGAAAACGGATTATCATTGAATGCATGGGTTAATGATTCTGACTAACTCAAATTTTTCTATTTTTTTTACCGTTTTTCACGAAGCAAAACCATAGTGACTGCAGTAAGAATCACACGTAAGAAAATAATTTTGGGGCAAGTTGATGTGGTCTAATCGTTAGTATGCTTGTCTCGCTAGATCAGTTACGACTGAATATTGAGTTCCATCCTTACTGGATGTTCCCTACTTTCGGCCCTGTGTCACATCTAAGCTACGCTTAAAAAATCTTTTAGACACTTCGACGTGGTTTAATGATTAACAAATTTGTCTCGCTAAATTAAGTCGTTATTAAGTGGTGAGTAAGAACCTTAATGTGTGCTTTATACTTTTGGCCTTGTGCCACATCTAAGCGACATTTAGAAAATCTCTATATAGTAGGATCAGTAGATTTAATACACGGGCGAATGTTGGATTTATAAATGTGCAAGATGGATTCTGATTGTTGGGAACGATATAATGGACAAGCTTTACTTGGATAAAACCGAGCAATTGATTGAATTTAAAAATACCACTTCACGTTTTGGAACTTTGGTTATTATTGAATGTATAGGTCAGGGATTGCTAGCTTAAGATTTTTATTTTATTGTTATTTTTGATTCGTTCCATGTCAAGGAAGGCGATAACGTGACATGTAGTGAAAGTAACGATTGAATTAAGCCAAATATTTGATCAAACGCACCGCAGCTCTTGATTTGTTGATTTATTCTTTTTCTATGATTTATCAACCCCTTGCAGGTCATTTAAAGTCATAAAAATGTTTTAAATTGTAAGAATTTTATTTCTGGAGATAATAATGGTGTAGCGATACAAGTCCCCAACGATATTTGAGCGTAAGTGAATATAACGAACCCAATTGAAATTGAAACTCGGCTTTCCGATTAACAACTCGAAGCTATTATCCATTACACCACCCGCACATCCACCCTTACAACACATGGTATTCCCATCTAGGTACTGACCAGAATTGCTTAAATTCGTACGGGAACCGCTCCTTCAGCGTGATGTGGCCGAAAGACCCCCAGACCTTGATTTGTGGAGAAGGCCAGCATGCCAAATTCTGTCTAACGCCTTTTAGATATCTAGAGCCACAACTCAAGCTGCGCCGCTGAATGTTTAAAGATGTAGTGCATCTGACATGTAGACATTAACTTTGCCAGATTCTGGCATACGAATTTTAAAATTTCATTTGGTCCCACCCTTTTACTGTCAAAATAGTTAAATGTAACCGCCTCTTCTACTCCAACAGCTTCTTCTCGCGCATTTCCCGAAAGTGGAACTCCCTGATAGCTATAATCTTTAAATATTGAAATGTAATGTCAATCGACATCTTCTGATATACTTCTGCTTATTATCTCCCTTACTACCCAGTTCGATATTTTATTTGTAACCACCATTGGTTAAATCTTTTCTTATTTGGCGTTAGCCCCGTGGCGAACCACATGTTTCTTAAAGACTTTGGCAAAGCATTTTCTGGTACTGGTGTTCTTATAAGACCCTTTATATAATCTATGGACTCTGTGATAATAATAACTCTATAGAAATTCAGACAGAACGCGGGTAGGTAATAAGAACAACAAAAATGAGTATAACTGTCCGGGTTTAGATAATTTTAATACTGATAACTCCTCTCAGATAGAAGGTACTCAGGTGATAATAACAACAAAGATGAGGATAACAGTCTGTGTTTAAATAGTGTAAATAAAGGTAACTCCTCGTTGCGAAATTCATATTGAAAGCAGTCAGGTGATAATAATAAAAAAAAGATGAGGATAATAGTCTGTATGTTACTAATGTACATGATGGTAAGTTCTTATCGTTTGAGTTCTGATAAACGTTAAATCCTGCCTCCGAGTTGTCTTACTCCTTATTATCTCCCTTAGTACTCAGTTCTATATTTATTTGTAATTTCCATTGTGTAAATCTTTTTTTATTTAGTGTTTGCCCCGTCGCGAGTCACATGTTTTCTTAAAGACTTTGGCAAAGCATTTTCTGGTCTTGAACTAGATTATTTTCATCTCATAGGCCAACTCTAGGGATATCTAGTTATTATTATAACATTTCTCATTTATTGTCTATGCTACTGCTACTCGGCACAAGGATTGAACTTATAACGGCTGAAATGTTGTGACGATTACAAAGATGAGGAAAACAGTCCGGGTTCAAATAATGTAAATAATAATAACTTCTCTTTGCAGAAAGTCAGTCAGAAGGCAGTCAGGTGATAAAAATAAGAAATATGAGGATAACAGTCTGTGTTTAAATAATAATAACTTCTCTTTGCAGAAAGTCAGTCAGAAGGCAGTCAGGTGATAAAAATAAGAAAGATGAGGATAACAGTCTGTGTTTAAATAATAATAACTTCTCTTTGCAGAAATTCAATCAGAAGGCAGTCAGGTGATAAAAATAAGAAAGATGAGGATAACAGTCTGTGTTTAATTAATATAAATAATGATAACGCTATAAAAATTCAGACAAAACGCAATTAGGCGATAACAACAAAAGAATGAGGATAACTGTCCGTGTATAGATGATGTAAATAACGGTAACTCTTCTTAGATAGAAGGTACTCAGGTGATAATAACAACAAAGATGAGGATAACAGTTTGTGTTTAGATAGTGTAAATAATTCTAATTCCACCTTTCGAAATTCAGATAGAAAGCAATCAGGTGATAATAATAAAAAAAATATGAGAGTATTAGTTCGTATGTAAAGAATTTACATGATGGTAAGTTCTTATCGTTGGAATTCTGATAACTGTTTAATCCTGTCTTCGAAGAAATAAATATTTGCTTCACTTTTCAACCTATCAACAGGCGTGGAAAACTGGAATTCCTTCTGATTTTATACGTGAAGATTTCTCTTTTATTCCAAGTCGCTATACAATTTACCTCTGACAGATTTGTTTCCCTGTTCACTTGAAAGGATTTTCTTTTACTTCATCCAATTATCGCAGCTCCGCATTTATCGAATACTATCATGAAAACAGAAACCTCAATAATAAACTCTCCCTGTATTGAATCTCTGCACATTCGAAATTGACTGCTCTCGTTGAAGAACAATGTGCTCATTTTAAAATAGTTTATAGTCCTATGGTCGTCAGCAAGAAGAACTACCCAAGCTGCCGACATGTTTAGAATCAAGTTTTTTTTATCCCTTGACCCGTAGGATCGTAGGGGCACCCTGTGTACTGCATCCACAGTAAAAGTGGCGTTTCTTGTACAAGATAACCTAATGGAGCCCAAATCTCTCCAGACTGGTTTTGAATTCAGAGTTTTTCCTTCTCCTAGACCGGTTGCCACCCTAGGTTATAGAATGTAGTCTGTCCTGCTATTTACCCATAGCTGGGTGGGGGAGTAGAAGAAGATTCATATATTTCCTAATGTTATTAGCTCGCAAGTGAATGCAATGGATTCGTCTGGAATCCAAAGTCGGCTCTCTGTGTTCGAATTCCAGTTTTAGTTTAATATCAAGTAAGTACATAAGTTTAAATATCTAGGAAGATTATTAACCGATAATGGAAAACGTGAAACGGAAATCAGAAGGCATATTAGAAGAGAGAAATATGCCCCACTGAGTCATTTAAGGTACATACGTGATGTACGCTTGGGTGATCATGTCTTTTTCGATTCATGACTGGCTAGGTAGAAGATTTTTCCGCAATAGGTTACCATTTCTTCCGGTCGTAGAGTGGTTGCAAACTAAGGCAGGTTTTGAATTCAGAGTTGGCCTTCGACTTTTTAATCAAACATGTTTGGATTAATATTTGCTGTCTAAACTTATCTTAGTCTATAAACCACGGATATAAGAGCAAAATTATCCAAATCGTGCAACAGCAAAATTGTCCAGTTGTTAGATTATCTTTGAACTTTTATATCTTAGAAATGATTAAAGATATCTTAGTGGACGTTTTTATAAGACTACTGGACTCTACTTTGAACAATAAGAATGTATATAACTCTAAGTTGAAAGGATGATCCCTGTGGCTGTTGTGACACCCTTATCCAGTTTTCCTATCTACTGTTCCCTCGTTTTTAAACTTATTCACCGTTCTCTTGATGGTTCTTGAATGGTGGTACCATTACAGAAGGTCTGATTGATCTTTTTTCTCTCACCATTGCTCAGTTACGAAGACATTATGGGGCTAACACAAAACGATTTGTATATGGACAAGATGCATAAAACAAGCACATTACACTATTCGGGCTATTGTTGTCATCTTTGTCGCAATATTTATTACAACATTTTGGCCTTCTTCAGGTGGTTGGAATGTTGAACTGAACCTTTTATTTCGCTCACTGGGGTAGACTGTTCTAGTTTCACGTGCAATGGATGTCAGTTATCAGTTATTTCCTTTTTATCGCCCTCTACAAGTTCTCCACTGCCTTGACCGGGTATTGAACTCACAGTCTTTGGGTTCTGTCACTGGTACTAACCAATAGCCTTTAGCCACTGTGCCATGTGTCCTTCAGGATATCGGTGTATGAATTTCTGGGTATTATAAACCTAATATCTTCAGCATCATTTATTACCAGTGCTCAT
This sequence comes from Acanthosepion lycidas, assembly GCA_963932145.1. Lineage (NCBI taxonomy): Eukaryota > Metazoa > Mollusca > Cephalopoda > Sepiida > Sepiidae > Acanthosepion > Acanthosepion lycidas. The sequence continues at coordinate 27,228,825 of OZ010608.1, read as the reverse complement.
ATCGCAATTTTTGCTGTTATCAATATATGTTTTTACTAGAGCTCATATTGCAATTTTTGTTATTATTATCGCTTTTCTTATCTCAGAAATATCGTCAGATACAAGCACATTATTACGAAATCATTGTATCATCAAATGAGACCTTCATTTACTTCAAAGGGAAGTTATACTGAACAATTTAATTATATTAAGATGTCATATGTTTATGCCATGCTGTATTTTTTGCGTGATTTTCAATAAACAATGCAATTTTAAAACATTTCCTTTCATAATTTGTGCCCAGCAATAATACAGATATACAGTGTAACCCAGATATAAGAGACCCTGATATAATAGAAACCCGGATATAAGAGATATTTTATCTGATCCCAAATTAGAGCCATACTTACCTAAACAAAATAGTCCAAAACCGGATATAAGATAAACCCGGATATAAGAGACTTCTTCTCCGGCCCCGACAACTCTCTTATATCCGGGTTACACTGTATCTTATTTCTTCTTTTTTTTTTTTTTTTTTTTTATTAATTATCATCTAACAAATTATCTAACAAATCTTATTCATTTAGTAGATTTTATGTAATATTTTAGAATTTCCTTTCACGATTTTTACTTACCGAATACAACAAAAAATGATTCGTAATTAGAATTCTGGTTTTAATCTAGTTTCGATTCAATGTATCTCATGCAAAAGGTATCAACTTAATTTAGATTTATTCTTGAAATAATATTTTGAAGACAGTTTTTAAGCGGTAAGTAGGTATTTCTGTATATTTTTCAAGTGGCCTTTAAAATTAAATTGGTAAGATTTATTATCTATTGCTGATTTCATTATCACATCAAACACATCTTGTACACCGAGCGCAATGTTGATTTTCTAATATAAGTAAAAAAAATCAACCTGCCCTGTTACAGCAGCAGTAGCGCTTATTAAATTTTGTTACTGTAGGTGAGAGAACACGAATAAAATTGATAAATTTAGCCATTTTCTAAGTGTGGCTGGTTCTTTTATCGGAGGAGTAAAGGATGAATATTTAACATGGTCTTTTCACTGAGACGTGATGTGACACAAGTTTGGGTTTTATGTGGGGAACTCCAGCACGTACACTCGGGCCAAGGACAAAAAATCCCCAAGACCCAACAACCGTCGGTTGCGCTGGTCTCACTGTGAGCACCGGCCCCTCTCTCTAGTGCTATAAGAGGGTGCAGCCGCGGGCAAATGTTTCCCAGGTCTGGGCACTTCACAGTGTGATTTTCCTCAGTTGTGTCTCTGTCCTCCGACGGAGCTACAATCGAGTTGCATTCTTCCCGTAGACAGAGACGCAACTGAGAGATAATAGAAACGTACTCGATGTACCAGGTAAAAATAAGTCTTGAATCAATCGTAGCTTTATCTAAAAAATACTTTAACAGTTACAAACAGAGACTAAAGATTTCTAATCACTTGATAAATAATAAAAGTAGGTCCTTATCTTTTCCGATATTTAAAACTATATATTAAACGTTTCTTTATCATTTGAAAATATTTTTTGTAGACTAAATTCTGTTTTAGACATATTCTCATTATTTCTTTTCTGCGCTTCACATCTTCTCAAATTGATCCTATTAAATGCGTTGGCTTCTTCCGTTCAAGTTTATAATGTTCCCTTTTATATTTAAATAAGATAAGAGAAAAATACATCCAATCATAAAAAAATCCTATTAGCGTTCAAGAATTACATTAAAATATTTCAATATTAAAATATCATCAACATATGGAAGCATCAATGTACAAAATAAATAACGCACAATTACATTCTGCAAACTGAGTAAATTGGCAAGGAAATAAAATGTCAAAAGTTATGCTTTGTTTATTTTTAAAAAATAAAAACCAAGACTTTGAATATAAATTCTTTGGTATCAGATGTTCCACTTACTGACTCTCTCAATATATATTATATTATTTTCTTTCTTTTTATGTGCCGTGTCTTTTCAGGACGTAGGCGATCATGGCCCTCCACTTTCCCCATCCCTTGTGGCTCTCAACAGATTTTGTATTTCTGCCAACTCCCACGGATCACGCTACGACATCCACCTTCCCAAGCCCGCCACGTACGTCATGCTCTGATTACCTCTGTCTCTTTTCCTCTCTATTCGACCCATGAGTATCAGATTCTCTAGGCCCTCCTTCTTATCACGTGTTCCAGAAATTTCATCTCTCTCTTCCTTATGCTTCCTGCTTGTTTGCACTCTCTCCAAGACCTCATCGTTATTCATATGCTCGGTCCATCAGCATTCTTTTGTAGAACCACATCGCAGTTTCTTCTTCATCCTTGAGGATGCCGTCCAACTTTCGCTGCCCATATAGGAGGACAGATGTCACGTAGCAGCTCAGTACTCTTTTCGTTATCACCATAGAAATCCTCCTGTTTCGCAGTAATCTGCCAAGCTTCTGGTAAGCATCCTTGGCCATATTACATTATATTTCTGCAAAAAGACTTTGTTAAATTTGAGTGGAAAGATTTGTCTTTAAATTTTTTAATTTCGGACATTTTTAATTTTTTTAATTTCGGTTAATTTCAGGCCAGCAAATGTTGTTTAATACTGTTTATTATAAACAGAGCATTTACTTAAATATTTGTATCTATAAAAAAACATATATATATGTCTCTATATTTCTGAGATGAGGTATTATGTAAACTATATACATTATTTAATTATCTTATTGATATATATATATATATATATATATATATATATATATATATATATATATATATATGTGTGTGTGTGTGTGTCTATATTTCTGAGATATGGTATTATTTACATTATTCAGACTATTGTCCTCATCTTTGTCGCCATATTTATTACAACGTTTTGGTGGTTGGAATGTTGAATTGAACCTTTTTATTTCGCTCAATAGGGTAGACTGAGTTCTACGTGCCATGTTTAATGGATGTCAGTTATCAGTTATCTCCTGTTAATTTTCCCCTGAAAGTTCTCCACTACCTTAACCGGGTATTGAACTCACAACTCTGTGGGTCCTGTCACTGGATCTAACCTTTATCCACTGTGCCATCTGTGTATGAATTTCTGGGTATTATAAACCTTATGAATTCAGCAACCATTTTTCCAGTGCTCATATTGCAATTTTTTGCTGTTATCACAACATGTTTTTACCAGAGCTCATATTGCAATTTTTGTTGTTGTTATCGCTTTTCTCCAGCACTCCTTATTACTGGTTCCCATATTGTATTCATTTCTATGTTTGGTCGGCTCAGGAGATTTTTGTGGCCTAGCCTATATATATATATAAATATATATATATATTTTGTGGCCTAGCTTATATATATATATATATATATATATATATATATATATATATATATATATATATGGATATTACAGCAAAAACATGTAAGAATCGCCATACAATTGCAACTGTATTTCAATGTATAACAGAGCGTCTTCTCAGGCGATTGTAAATTACTGCCGAGTAAAGACTGTTTTTGCTGTAATATCCTAAAATAATATTGTCCTACTATGTATTTAGCCCTCTTTTAAATGAAGTGTTACGAACGTTGGAAATATACTCTATTCGTTCTCATCCTGCATGGATATATATATGTTATGATCCGGTTCCTTGTACCACGGTGATAGTCCAAGGTAGAACCAATAAAGAAGAACTCGAACACAGGTATAGAATAACACAGATATATTACAAACAGGAATATATACAGAGAAGTAGAAAAGTGTTAGAACGAACGATCAGGTTTAGTAGTAATTGTCTGAACGCGACTCTGTTTCGGGCTGCCTCTGACTCGACTGACTGACTCGCTCGCTTCTGACGGACCTCACTCCAGACTTCAGACTGAACAGTATTTAGTCACCCCGCCACGAGGGCATTATGTGGCACAAGGCCGGTTTAACGTGGGATCTCTGAGCCCGTGGG
>OZ010608.1:27189897-27219897 GCA_963932145.1 Acanthosepion lycidas | reverse complement strand
TTTACACACTCACACGTCCTCCCCAGAGAGCACAAATGTATTTCTATCTATATATCTAGGTGCATGACAGTCTCCCACGTGGCTCGATATTTAATTAACTAGATCTGAAAATATCCTGAGGTGAGAAAGTGACGATCCCTATGTATTTTGGATTTTTATGTCCGAACTCGCTGTCCACGAAAGCTGTACCTACTGTTCTACCAGAAAGATACCAATTTTCACTACTACAGGTAGATTTGTGTAGGTGTGAAAAAGTATATCTATCCGCCAATTCAGGTATTATCTTTTCTACTGAATCGATGCTAGCATCAATCCGAAAGGCTGTTCTACCGCCCCATCGGTTCGATAACTTACCAATTTAAACGGTGAGCACATACAATAAAATAATTGGTAGCACTATTTGAATACTTTGCATAGGTGCGCTAACACTACTACGTCGGTGATAGCTGACCATCTACCAAATGAACGATCTATGTGCACGATAATTTAAAAATTAATCACTTTGTCTGACGATCGCAAATAGCGTGAAACCAGGATCACAAACTCACATCAATCCAACTATATATATATATATATATATATATATATATATATATATATATATATATATATATATATATGTATGTATGTATAATTATTTATTTAAAAATTATAACATAAATATGTTATTAAATTTTCTATTTTTGTAGTGATTTTATAACATATTTATGTTATAATTTTTAAATAGATAATTATCTCTGCTCTACTCTGTATTGAGCACTCTTTTCAGAATAGAAATTGTCGGTTACTGGGATTTATTCCGTATACACCAATCGTATACTTGGGCACACACACACACACACACACACATATATATATATATATATATATATATGTATATATATATATATATATATATATATATATATATATATATATATGTATGTATGTATAATTATTTATTTAAAAATTATAACATAAATATGTTATTAAATTTTCTATTTTTGTAGTGATTTTATAACATATTTATGTTATAATTTTTAAATAGATAATTATCTCTGCTCTACTCTGTATTGAGCACTCTTTTCAGAATAGAAATTGTCGGTTACTGGGATTTATTCCGTATACACCAATCGTATACTTGGGCACACACACACACACACACACATATATATATATATATATATATATATATATATGTATATATATATATATATATATATATATACATATATATATATACATATATATATATATATATATATGTATATATATATATATATATATATACATATATATATATATATATATATGTATATATATATATATATATATATATATATATACATATATATATACATATATATATATATATATATGTATATATATATATATATATATATATATATACATATATATATACATATATATATATATATATATAATATATATATATATATATATATATATATACATATATATATATATACATATATATATGTATATATATATATATATATATATACCATTTTTACATACCAATTTTATCATGAAAACGTTGACTTGAATTAATAAAATCTGTACAAAGTATAGCCAAGAAAATATTTGCATTTTAGAAACAGAATGAAAATTAAATTCTGGGTTTTTACAAAAAAGGAATATAGTAATTCATTTAGTAGTAAATTAAGTTAGTAAATCTCTACTTGTACTTAAACCGAAATGTCAATGTTTTCAGTTTCTTTATTTTAATTATGCCGCGGGTTCAGTTCGAATTTTCAAAATTTCAAATAATGCGTTATCATTACTTAGTGACTTTTAAGATTGTATCTTTTATATGCCACATGACGATATTTCTGTATCTGAAATTAAAAATGAATATATATATATATATATATATATATATATATATATATATATTAGGTTGGTGCAAAAATAATATCGTTTTTTGACGTATTTTTTAACGTCAAAAAACGATATTATTTTTGCACCAACCTAATATATATATATATATATATATATATATATATATATATATATATATATATATGACTTGCCATCTCAACTCCAGTCACTTTCTCACAGACATGATGTGGCTTCCCTGACACTTCTAAAAAAAATATTTTCGTGGCATCTGCTCTGACGAGCTATTTTCACTTGTGCCGAAACTGCATGCATTTGAGCTTGATACTAGGTTGGCATCTCGGTCCCACCCTCTTACTGCGGAAACAGTTAAATGTAAGCGCCTCTTCTACTCCAACAGCTTCTAGTCTCGCACTTCCCGACATTGAAACTCCCTTCCTCTTACTCGATGATAGCTATAATCTTCAAAAATTAAAATGTAATGTCAATCGACATCTTCTGATGCCATGATTCCCGTTCTTCTGTTTATCTTTTGCTAAATTCTATTTAAACCCAGTATTTTCTCTTACTTTCACTCTCTGGAACCCCTTGTGTACTAGAGGCACTTCCGCCTAGCTTGGTGTGAAATGCTTATAAAAAATCTAAGAGATACTGCCTCTTTCTACAGAGAGATAGAAAGAATGCTTAATTCCGAAAAAAGTCTTATTATAGGTTTATACTGCAACTACGCTGAGCAGACCTTAGTTACAGTTTCTGGGAGAGATCGTATTACCTAGCGTGGTCAGCACACTCAAACCCTCGGTCACGATCACTTAGTTTAAGCCGAAAATGCACCCATGACTAAATAGAAGTATATTTGTGAATATCTATGCTGGTGATACAACGTCATAGGTTCAGGGATTGGAAACTGATCCCACCTCTGTTCACACACAAAGTCACCGATGATTTGGTTTTAATGCAACCATATACCAATGTATTATCGAGGCTGATGATACAACGGCAGATGTTCAGAGATTGACAGCTGATCTCTCCTCTGACCTAGCTCTAACGTCTCAGTCTGGGGTGGGAACAAGTCGGTTACATTCAATGCCCCGAAAACAAAACATTCCATCATCGCCGATCGGAACCCGAGCTGTCACCAATCGTGATGAATAGATGTTCCCTCAAGAAGACCCCGTGCCTCGGGCGGCTTTTGGGACTTAAACTCAACCCAGACCTGAGTGTATCTCGTACATTATATACGATCCACCGCTAAGGATGCTGGGGAAAAAAATTCGTTTCCTTGTATCGCTCCTGTTGCCATCCTCTCTTTACAAGAGTGTAGTGAAGTGAGAAAAAGTATCGGTCATAGTCGCCAGTTGCAATTCCGTCATGGCAAATGTGCGAGACAAAGACTTAAAAAGAAAAACCTGTTGGCGATTTTCATGCGCGAGCTTGTAACTGATATAAACAAAGAACACGTTTTTTTCAGGACGCAGTCACTTTTTCACCATTGTAATGTTGCAACCCCCGCAATTTTTTTTTTGAAAAAAAATATATTCATGTTTCCTAGACTTAATGAATTCAAGCGCTGTGCAAGATTGGCAACAAGATCCCATTAATTTACCGTTTAATTGGCTACCTGTAACAGCAATTTCTACGTTAACAGTTTCTTTTCTAGTTTGGTGAGCTCCATGCTTTGCAGCCAATACAATATTGTAGTGCAGTGAAACCAAGGGGCGGTCATGGTCGCCATTTGCAATTCCGTCATGGAGCACGTGCGAGACAAAGAGTTAAAAAGAAAAACCTGTTGGCGATTCGCATGCGCGAGCATATAACTGATATAAACAAAGAACACGTTTTTTCAGTACGCAGTCACTTTTCCCGATTGCAACATTTCTTTCTACACCCACCTTGGATTTTACAGTGTTTTTTTATTATCAAATATCTTGTCTTGCTTTGAACTTGAATTTATCAGTTTCGATTATGAAACAATTTGTCTTGCTTTGAACTTGAAATACTACTTCAAATCAACTACAAATGTCAATCGTTATCAACTGTCTTCTTAATTAATCTTCTATTTTTCTCTTTCTTTAATATTTCTATCTTCTAATTATTTCACACCTTGTGTTTTAGTGGTTTTACTACTTTGGGGTAAATTTAATTAAAACACACATATTTATTTATATTTATTTTTAGTTTCAGACTTTACTATATTCATGGTTTAGAAATATTTCTTTATTGACAAAATCCAGAATTTAATTATAATTTATTTGTAAAAGGAAAAAAAAACTTTTCAGTCAGACAAGTAATTGTAGATAGAGCAAAAGGATCCTGTTTTAAATTGTTCCTTGTTTTACAAACTCTCATCATTGCTGCTACCCTCTTGTGATCCATATTTTGAAACCACAAATTACAAAATGATAATTCTTCAAGTGGAAGACATTTCTTAGACGCAGAGTACACACCTCAATTTATGGTCAGTTTGACAATAATTTGATCAGGCGTGAAACATCGGTTATACAACAAATCAGAAGTACAATTGAAAATTTGTTGTAATTTCAAAAACCCCATTTCATACTCATTTTTTTCAAAATATATGTTGTTTTTACCCAATTGCTTATCTTAAATTATAACGTTTCAAAACTTGCATTTATTTATATTCACAATATATATATATATATATATATATATAGGTAACTACACTCGTCGCGGAAAACCTTCGATTTGTTGTTTTGCTAATGGTCAAATCAATCTCGAAGGAAAAAAGGTTTGAAAAAAAGAAAGTGCTATGAACATGAAAGTCTGTCGAAAATAATCGTACAGCATACAGGTCCAAAGCCCAAAGGAAAAAAAAACCCATACGTGTAATCAACTAACTTAAAAGTGCTCAATACATAAGTAGAGCAGACCAGCTTTCCCTGACGATCCGCTTAGATGAAACCTTGGTAGGTTTGTCTAGCTCTCTAGGTTTGTCTATATATATATATATATATATATATATATATATTAATTGATTCATCAGACTCGATGAATCAATTAATATAATTATCAAATCCTCCTAATTACTATATAAATATATATATATATATATATATATATAAATTCATGAATCGTTCATGTAAAAAACAAATATAGAGGTTAATGATTTAAATGGCGAGAATACTTCGTCGCAAACAATCTAAATAAGATACATCAACCCCGAACCTGTATATGAATGATATGATCCCCGTTTATAAATTCCAGTTGCATAAGGTCTTTTTAATTTTACAAGCTTTCGTCTGTTCCTACAGACATCATCAGGTATAGAAGTAGATTTTTTTCTTGTTTTTACTTCTCAGTAATAAGAGGACAACGAAAATAAAGATATAATCCGAAAAAATGCTATGAGAAATGTGTTATTGTTTTGGAACGTGCGGTCGCAACGCTGAGTTTGAATTTAAATTTTAAGGTTCTGCGCTTTTGTAAAAATATTGCAATAAGAGAATTCTTTTTTACTGGTAGATTTTCCGTGAATATGGCATGAACTATATTGTTCTATAATTACAGTAATGTCACACTTATCCGAGAGTTGCACGTTGGATCAGTTATTTTAATTTCAATATATATATATATATATGGTGGACTCGGATGGGAGAACAGATGATGAGGAAACAGGACTTGGAAAATGATTTACTCACAGGACATATTGAAGGCAAGAAGGACAAAGGAAATCAAAGTATAACCTAGCTAATGAGTTTGTGTAAATGGATGACGGAACAAAACTTGGGAAACATAAAGGGCTATAAAGGACAAGAAATTGTGGAGAGCCATGGTCGCCAACCTCCTGAAGGATAACGGCAGATGGAAGATTGAATAAAAAAAGAAAACCTTGGTTCAATTAACAAAACCCGACAGAGATGTTTCCACAATAATGTTATTTTCAAATTTTGGGACATTTCTTTAAATGTTAGTCCACTTGGAAAATAATGGCTTCGCAGATGTACATGTATTCATATATATATATATATATATATATATATATATATATATATATATATATATATAAACACCGACTCAAACATGCAAAAACTTAACCTCTACATGTCAAGGGTTAAACATTATCTATCCTCCCTATCCTCATAATATCCACTTCTAAGCACCACCGCTTTCATTCATATCACACACCTCATTCTTCACAACCACAAATATGACACTTATATATCTCAGAAAGAGACGGGTGTAATTTCTAGGGCAAATAATGGGGAAAGCGGGCTTGGAAAACTTGGTATTCACAGGAGAGATTGAAGGCAAGAGGGAAACAAAGCATAATCTACGAAGAGATATAAGTAAATGGATGGCGGAGATTAGATGTTACACATTTTTTAAGCGTTTCACCCCTAGCAAGGCTGGAAGCCACTAGCACGCAAGAGGTTATAGAGGATTTGGAGCGAGAGCAGATAGGAGTGATAGAGGAAAGGATGAGGGGAAGTATAGTGGATAGATCAAGGCAACTGGAGATGTCAATTGGCATTACATTTGAATAGTTGGAGGTTATAGCTATCAGGGAAACAGGAAAAAGGAAGGGAGTTCCACAGGCGAGAGGTACAAGATATGAAGCTATTGGAGTAGAAGAGGTGGCTACATTTAACAGTTTTAACAGTGAAAGGGTGAGAGCGGGATGCCAGCCTCGTCAGACGCTTGAATTCATGAAGTCTGGGAACCAGCAAAAGCAGCTCATCGGAGCAATTACCATGACAGTTTTCGTAAAAAAGACAGAGAGAGACGTCTGTGAGAGAGTGACTGTAGACGAGATGCCAGAACAGGGCCAATTATATTGCATATCCGCCTCTGGAGCCTATCAAGAACCCCGAGGCAAACAGAAGGGGCACCAGACAATATATGGCAGCAATACTCCATGCAAGGGCAAATTGTCGATTTGTAGATGTGGAGGATCGATTCCGGGGAGAAAAATTTCAAGGCGCGGCACAGGGAGCCAACTTTCCTTGCGGTGGACGAAGCAATTGACTCAATGTATTTGTTCCATCTCGGGTCAGCAGTCAACGTGAGATCGAGAAGCCGCAGAGAGTTGCTCTCGAGAAGTTGAGCGTCAGATATTCTAATGGGGGGGGGGGTGGCAGCGAAAGATCTCTGTGGTAATTAATAGGAGAGCAGTTTTGTTTTTAAAGCGGTAAAGTTAGCCAGCCAATTCTTGTCCCAGTTCACTATCAATTGAAGGTCCCTTTCAAGACGAACAGCCAGGTTAGTTTTGTCAGTTACACTAGATTTGCTTTTGAGGAAGAACATATGAAGAAAACATAGAGAATACTTTTCGAGATGTTGCAGTGGCTGGAACCATTGATTACTTTCATAAAGGGAATGTTTTGAAGAGAGTGATGTCTAACTTTAAATTATAAAAGAAATATATTATTTACGGAGCAATGATGTAATATTTTTTTGGCTGTGTCCAGGAACTTATCGATAACATCTTAATTGGTTTTTCCTTATCCCATTAGTTTTTATTTCAATATCTAAAATTAACGTTATATTCTTAGCTTACAAAATAGAAAGCGATTTTCTTTGGAAGAATGCGATTGCAATCGTAATTGACATTAATTTTCCTGTTTATAGTTAATAATGCGTCTCACTGGATCTGGAAGAAACAATTAAATATTTCGGAGGAATTACTGATTTACTGTCAGTGAAAGACTATTTCGACTTTATTTACATTATTCGGACTATTGTCCTCACTTTTGTCGCCATATTTATTACAAAGTTTCGGCCTTTCAGTATCTGTCTATATTTCTGAGATGAGGTATTATGCACACTATTTACATTATTCGGACTATTGTCCTGATCTTTGTCGCCATATTTATTACAACGTTTCGGCCCTTCAGTATCTGTCTACATTTCTGAGATGAGGTATTATGCACACTATTTACATTATTCGGACTATTGTCCTGATCTTTGTCGCACTATTTATTACAACGTTTTGGCCTTTCAGTATCTGTCTATATTTCTGAGATGAGGTATTATGTACACTATTTACATTATTCGGACTATTGTCCTCATCTTTGTCGCCATATTTATTACAACGTTTCGGCCTTTCAGTATCTGTCTATATTTCTGAGATGAGATATTATGTATATTAGTTACATTATTCGGACTATTGTCCTCATCTTTGTCGCCATATTTATTACAACGTTTCGGCCTTTCAGTATCTGTCTACATTTCTGAGATGAGATATTATGTATATTAGTTACATTATTCGGACTATTGTCCTGATCTTTGTCGCCATATTTATTACAACGTTTCAGCCTTTCAGTATCTGTCTATATTTCTGAGATGAGGTATTATGTACACTATTTACATTATTCGGACTATTGTCCTCATCTTTGTCGCCATATTTATTACAACTTTTCGGCCTTTCAGTATCTGTCTATATTTCTGAGATGAGATATTATGTATATTAGTTACATTATTCGGACTATTGTCCTCATCTTTGTCGCCATATTTATTACAACGTTTCGGCCTTTCAGTATCTGTCTACATTTCTGAGATGAGGTATTATGTACACTATTTACATTATTCGGACTATTGTCCTGATCTTTGTCGCCATATTTATTACAACGTTTCGGCCGTTGTACGCTCCGACCTTCTTCAGGTTGTTGAAACGTCGAACTGAACCCTTTATTTCGCTCACTGGGGTCGACTGTTCTAGTTTCACGTGCGATGATGTCCTCAAGGACACATCGCACAGTGGATAAAAGCGTTAGATCTAGTGACAGGACCCAAAGTGTGTGAGTTCAATACCGGATCAGGAGAATAGTACGATAATGTAAATAGTGTACATAATACCTCATCTCAGAAATATAGACAGATACTGAAAGGCCGAAACGTTGTGATAAATATGGTGACAAAGATGAGGACAATAGTCCAAATAATGTAACTAATATACATAATACCTCATCTCAGAAATATAGACAGATACTGAAAGGCCGAAACGTTGTGATAAATATGGCAACAAAGATGAGGACAATAGTCCGAATAATGTAACTAATATACATAATACCTCATCTCAGAAATATAAACAGATACTCTTTCGACTGTCGGCAACAAACATTAAGACATTTTGAGAATATGGAGAATGAGTTCGAAATTGGAATCTAATTGATACATTTTGAAGCCATTGATATTTTATTTTATTTTTTATACGTTTTAAAATGTCGAGGCAACGGAGCTATGTATCTACAGAAGGGTGCTAAGGATAACATGGGCCGAGTGTGTGATCAACAATGAGGTTTTGGTGAGGATGCAAACAATGTGGAAGCTTATACTTAACATCAGGAAGACGCAGATGAAATTTCTGGGACACGTAATGAGAAAAGAGGGCTTGGGGAATCTGATACTCACAGGTCAAATAGAGGGAAAGAGAGACAAGGTATAGCAACACATGATATATCTAACGGGCTAAAGCAAGTGGATGACAGAACATGGACTGTGGGAAGTAGCAAAAGGACAAAGCATATTGAAGGCTACAAGGGATAGAGGGAAGTGGAGGGCCATAATCGTTTACGTCCTTAAAAAGAATGAAAAGATGCTTATGTTTTCATGTTTTGCTACATATTAGAACAACTAAGCTGCCACCAACAGTTATACATTAGTGAATTTTTAAAAAATTATTTTCTGTTTTTAATCATTTCCCCGAAGCAAAGCGATAATACCACAAGACGCAAGCGGTTACACAGAGTGAAAGAGAATGTCAAGACTTTAGTGGTGATAAAGGACAATAAAAGAACAGATTCCACGAATTCAGAAGAGGTTGAGTGGCGTTGTATTAATTTTTTGAAGATTGCAGGTGGCAGGGAAACAAGAATTTGGAAAGGGGTTCCACATACGTTAAATGCGTCAAAAGAAACAATTAGAATAGAACCGAGGGTTGCATGTAGCGAGTTCGACGGTAAAACGGTGAGACCTAACAGCCACTCTAGTAGAACGCTTAAATTCATGCGGTTGAGGCACCAAGGATGAATGGTATGAAAATATTCGTACAAAAACAACAACGACAACCCCCCCCCCCCAAAAAAAAAATCAAAACAAAAAAAAATAATTCAAATGGAAGCCACGGAAAGTCGGTGAGAAAGTGACTGGTGTCGTGATGCCAAGTTCGGAACTATTATATTACAGATCCTTCTTTAAATTTTGTCAAGAATCTCAGCCTATAGAGTAGGAGAATCAGGTCAGATGTGAAAGCAATATTCAATGCACGGACGAATGGCACGGACGAATGGCAAATTTATGAATATAAAAGATGGATTCTGATGAAAAAATGTTACCTTGCACGAAACAGTGAAACAACTTTCCTAGCAGTAGACCTAGCAATTAACTCAATATAATAACTGAACTTCAGTGAAAAACATGAGACCAAAAAGGCGCAAAGAATTGCTCCTCCGGGGGTTAGAATCATCCATGCTGATACCAGGCAGAACAGGTTTTCGATGGTGTTGCAGAACCAACTCCAAAGAGAATACTTCCTCTGATCACTACACTCTTAACCTATTCAATTCTAGGATTAAACTACCTCATTATCTCAGTATGTGCATTATCTATCTATCTATCTATCTATCTATCTATCTATCTATCTATCTATCTATCTATCTCAGTATGTGCATTATCTCAGTATGTTCATTATCTATCTATCTATCTATCTATCTATCTATCTATCTATCTATCTATCTCAGGATTTGCATTATCTCAGTATGTTCATTATCTATCTATCTATCTATCTATCTATCTATCTATCTATCTATCTATCTATCTATCTATCTATCTCAGTATGTGCATTATCACAGTTTGTTCATTATCTATCTATCTATCTATCTATCTATCTATCTATCTATCTATCTCAGTATGTGCATTATCACAGTTTGTTCATTATCTATCTATCTATCTATCTATCTATCTATCTCAGTATGTGCATTATCTCAGTATGTTCATTATCTATCTATCTATCTATCTATCTATTAGGTTGGAAAAAATAATGTCGTTTTTTCACATAGTAACATATGTGAGAAAACGACATTATTTTTTCACCAACCTAATATCTATCTATCTATCTATCTATCTATCTATCTATCTATCTCAGTATGTGCATTATCTCAGTATGCTCATTATCTATCTATCTATCTATCTATCTATCTATCTATCTATCTATCTATCTCAGTATGTTCATTATCTATCTATCTATCTATCTATCTATCTATCTATCTATCTATCTATCTATCTATCTATCTCAGTATGTTCATTATCTATCTATCTATCTATCTATCTATCTATCTATCTATCTATCTCAGTATGTGCATTATCACAGTTTGTTCATTATCTATCTATCTATCTATCTATCTATCTCAGTGTTGTGGCCTGTTTAGGGGCCAGAAAGTATTGTGGCCTGTTTAGGGGCCAGAAAGAAAGACACGGAAGACGAAGGTAGGTCGAAGAAGTATATTGAAGATATTAGGTTGGTGCAAAAATAATGTCGTTTTCTCACATAGTAACGTATGTGAGAAAACGTCCTTATTTTTGCACCAACATAATATATAAAAAGCAAGAGTGTTAGTAATAAGTAGACAAAGGTGTACGTCCGAACGGTAGGTTAACAAATGCCTCTGGTCTCGCCCAACCGACTCTCGCATTTAGTATTTATGAGAGGAGGAAGAGTTCATTCTATTGCAGGAGGGTTTACCACAACACTCAGTATGTACATTATCTCCGTATGTTCATGATCTATCTATCTATCTATCTATCTATCTATCTATCTATCTATCTCAGTATATTTATTATGTATCTATTTTTGATAACTTTGATAGCTGTGTACTTTTTCCAATGGTCAGAGCCAGAGGTCAGGTGAAAACTCCATTTTGAATAGATATTTCCTCGGTAATACATGGAATCAAAGTGAATGCTTGTGAGAATTACTTATTTGGCATCACCTGTTTTGATCTCCATCTTTGCAGAAACGTTTTGCTACACTTTGAAGTTTATTATTCTTTCTCTTTAAGATAAATACGAATGAAGATATGACTTCTGACCGCTAAAGAGATGGAAACATAAAGCATACTTCTCCAAAGGGATTCGGGCATATATTTACTAAAATCATCGGCGAATAAGTCATAACAAGGAAGTACTTATTTCTAGAAAAATAGAAATTATATATATATATATATATATATATATATGTGTGTGTGTGTGTGTGTGTGTGTGTGTGTGTGTGTGTGTGTGTGTGAAAATATATAGAAAATAGGAAAGAACTGGTTAGGTAAATAATCCAAAGTTCTTTAGTATTTTTGTTATTATTTTAAAAAAATAGTGCTCGATACAAAAGTAGAGCACAAATATAATTATTTATTTAAAAATATGATTCCAATACGCTATATAAGAGTTCTCAAGTTTCAAAACAAGAGCCGAAAACTTCAATATAATTATTTGAATTAAATTGAATTAAATTAAATTGAATTAAAGTAAGCTCTGCTATTAAAACACGTAAATTGCAAAAATAAGTTATTCCAAAAAAAAAAAAAAAAAAAAATTTCGCTTGAAGATGGAACAGAGCTTACTTTAATTCAATTTAATTAAAATAATTATATTGAAGTTTTCGGCTCTTGTTTTGAAACATGAAAACTCTTATGTAGCGTGTTGGAATCATATCTTTAAATAAATAATTATATATATATATATATATATATATATATATATATATATATATATATAACGCGTGCTTATGTGTGTGTTAGATCTAAACATTAAATATTTATGCGTCTCGTACGTGAAAGATGGAAGATAAACATGAAATAAAACGATAAATGTATCGTTTAATAAAAATGAATGCGAAAATAGAGTAAAAATAAATGTGGACGCTGTGGTGAACACCAAACGGTGACTGTCCTTTTCACGCGTGAACACATTCTTTAGGCCATGAGTATTGTGTTTTGGAACGACTATTTATATATGGTGTTCAATGGTGCATTATGGGTAGCAAGTTTTATTGTATTATAATAACGGTTATTGGGTAGGCAGTAACGATTATGTCACAAATTATTCTACAGGCTATTGAGTAGAATTAATTAAGGGTTTGAATATTTGTAGCTATTTTTGGGACTGCAGTGATGTAGTTCAAATGTGGCGAAGAAACCATAACATAGATGGTGACACTAGAGTAAAAAAAAGTATCAAACTTTCGAACAGAAATATGATGAGAAGAGAATTTCAATCCATAAATATCTTTGTTTTTTTTGCAAATCATTTCATAATAGCTTAAAATTCCATAATAGTGTAAATATAAATAATATAATTCCTGTAATTTCTGCAAAAGCTGAAAGCGGATTTTCTGTGATGAACATAATTTATTCTGACAAAAGAAATCATTTTGAAGTTAAAAATACAGCAAATCTTCTAGTCATAAATTTGATAGGTTTTCTACTGGATCTTTGGTACTGCAGCAATTCAGTTCAAATGTGGCTAAGAAACCATAAAATAGCTGATAACTCTAGTGTCAAAAAGTACCATACTTCTGAACAGAAATATGATGAGAACAGAATTTCAATTTGGAAATATCTTAATAAATAAAAGTTTTCTCTTAAATTATCAAAATGGTTTAATTCTTCTTTATATTATACAGAGTGTCCCCAAAATCTGGACACCCTAGGCACATTCACTCTTTATGCGTTCAATCAATAGAGTTGCAAATGTGATTTTCATTGAGTAAACTGTCTTCTTTAGCATAGCCCAGGAAAATAATTTAATTCTTTCTTCTTTAGACAAAACCATGTTTAATTTCTAGAAGTAAAAATCTTATATATTAAAAGCCTATATATATATATATATATATATATATATATATATATATATATATATATATATATATATATGTTAGCTAAATATATATATATATATATATATTAGCTAAAAATATAATTAATATCATTGCTGTAATTTCTGCAGAGCTAAAAGAGGTTTCCTGTGATGAACATAATTTATTCTGACAAAAGAAATCGTTTTGAAGTTAACAATATAGCAAATTTGCTAATCATGAATTTGATAGGTCTTCCATTGAATCTTTGTGACTGCAGTGATTCAGTTCAAATGTGGCTAAGAAACCATGACACAGCTGATGATACTAGAGTCAAAAAGCATCAGACTTCTGGACAGAAGTATGATAAAATTTCAATCTGGAAATATCTTAATACATAAATGTTTTCTATTAAATTATCATAATGGTTTAATTCATTTTGATATCATAAAGTTATTTGTTTCCATTCTCAGATTGAAAAAAAAATAAGCAGAATCAGTTCCTAAAGATTACCTGCTTTTATAGAATCGGTTCCTGGAAATTTATGATGCAATTATTTGAATGCACTGTCAATCTCAATCTCCTGTCTTTTTAAATCCTGTCCATTTATTATCCTTTTCTCACTAAAAGATTCTCATTCTCTTTCAATCCCTGCAACTCGCTGCATCCTAGTAGCATTATTGCCTTGCTTGGGTGTGAAATGATTAAAAAAGAAAATATTGTAGGTGATTCATACCAAAGAAATACCACTGGTCTGGATCAAATGTCCACTAAGAACTTTTGATAAAAGAAGAGTTGAACTGTGGCGACCCCAATATGTACTGGGTTCACCCTAAGAGATACCAAATTAACTTTTGTCATCCCAGAAATTTAAAAGACTGAGGAGCAGTGGAGACATCCTACCAGTTCACATGAACCGATTATTAATATTATAAAAGGTTAGTGAATAGGTCCTTGGATTATCTGAAAATAAATAGCTAAATAGCTAATACGATCACTGTAACTTTTGTGGAGGCTGAAAGTGTTTTTTTTTGTTATGAACATAATTTATTCTGAGAAAGGAAATTGTCTTGAATCTACAAATATAGCAAATCTTCTAGTTATAAATGTGATAGGTCTTCCATTCGATCTTTGGTACTGCAGTAACTCAGTTTGAATATGG
The DNA here is from genome assembly GCA_963932145.1 of Acanthosepion lycidas. Lineage (NCBI taxonomy): Eukaryota > Metazoa > Mollusca > Cephalopoda > Sepiida > Sepiidae > Acanthosepion > Acanthosepion lycidas. The sequence goes on along the minus strand of OZ010608.1, from coordinate 27,205,093 downwards.
CTAAGACACTAGTGTAAAAAAATGTACCATACTTCTGAAAAGAAATAAGATGAGCACAGAATTTCAATCTGGAAATATCTTAATAAATAAATGTTTTCTCTTAAATTATCAAAATGGTTTAATTCTTCTTTATACTATACAGGGTGTACCCAAAATTTGGACGCCCTAGGCAAGAATGCATATTTTCAAGAAATGAAAGTCTCAACAGCATTTTATTGAGTTGGAATATTAACAAATAACATTTTCAATATGGTTTCCAAAATTTCTGATGCGAAGGTTGATGCGCTTTGCAAGATTCATGTGAACTCAATGCAATAACTCTGTCAGTTTTAGCACATTCACCCTTTATGCGTTCATTGAGAAAACCTTCTCCTTTAGCATGCCCTAGAAAAATATATCCATTCTTTCTTGTTTCGACAAAACCATGTTTAATCCTTAGAGACAAAAAAAGTTAATAAGATGTCCTATTTATCCAGACTTTACGGAGACCCTTTATAAAGTGATTTGCTCCCATTTTCAGATTGAGAAGAAAATAAGAAATACCTGCCTTTATAGAAGGGATTCCATGAAACTTGGGATGCCATTATTGGTAAAAAAACTAATTCCCAAGAATAACATCAGTGCCTACAAGCAAAGACAGAAGTAAACAAGGAAGACAAGACATATCTCTGTCTGATTAAAACGGGTAGATAAGAGTGGGGAAATAAAATGGTCTATTCTTAGTACAATATCGCAACAAAAGAAAATGAAGAATAATGACGCCTATGTTGAGGTCCAAAGACAAACAGATGTATGTAATTTTTTTTAATACTAGAATTTCCGCTTATAACAATCTCGAGAGTCACCCAAAGTTACTATTAAAATGGTAGTTATAAATGATAGTGCTCGAAAGCTTCTAATCGGCCTTGACGATGTTGAATTTTTTTCCACGGTACATCCCCTTTTCCCCGTCCTGGGTAAAACGTTAAACTATATCTGCGTCCTGGTTAAGACGTAAAACTACATCCGCGTCCTGGGTAAGACGGTAAGCTCCATCCAGCAGCAAGGCCTCTGATGAGGAGGTTTTGAGGAGCGTGGAACCACCTCTTAATTACTGGTGTTCCCAGGTCGACCCTGACCCAGGGTGGTAGCACCTGTTAGGATCCCAGCTATGGGAAAATAGTTAATTATTACCAGCAATACTTTTTTGAAAAAAAAAATTACCTGCAATATAATTTTGAAGGAAATATATTACCAGAAACAGATTTTTGACAAAACAAAATATTACCAGCAATTTTTTGTCAGCATTAAATAAGCCTTTGAGGTTGATATAACGTAAAATAAAATAAACAAAACCAATCTAAACCAAAGAATACATACTCTATTCATACGAATCTATCCTAAAAACCTTGTCGTCATTAAATAACCCATTGAGGTTGATATGCCATAAAACAAAATAAACCAAACCAAGCTAAACCAAAGAATACATACTCTATTCATACGAATACACCCTAAAAATTTTGTCGGCATTAAATAACCCATTGAGGTTGATATGCTGTAAAACAAAATAAACCAAACCAATCTAAACCAAAGAATACATATTCTATTCATACGAATCAATCCTAAAAATGTTGTTGGCATTAAATAACCCATTGAGGTTGATATGCCGTAAAACAAACCAAACCAAACCAAACATCCCCTTTTCCAGAAGCAAAATATCGTTAGCATCTTGCTACGCGTTCACTATTTCATGCCAAGGTTCTGAAGCACTACATCCCTATTTTCACTAGTTCAGACCTTCACAGCTAAGATCCGATATGCCATGTGCACTGGGGCAACTTATTCCCATTCCCTGCGTTTTCAGTTAATAAGAAGGAAGTTCCATTTAAACAGCTTCTTCCAAAGAAGAAGCTGTTTGAATAGACTACCGAGTGGATATTTCCCCGATCGCTATAATCTTAACCTCTTTAAAGTCTAGAGTTAACTGTTATCTTTCTCATATTCCCTGATTAAGTGAAACCTTTTAACTCCAGTTGACCAAACTGGTCGTCTGTGAGAAAGTAAAGAGAGTCTTTTGAAGGAACTAAGGCGACAATGCTCTTAGTAGCCTGCTTTTTCGTTAATACTAACGTTAATACTAACTGTATCATATCGGATCGACTTTATAAATCTTCATTCGTTCTCGTCAATTTCAACCAAGAAAATAGTCTAACGAGATTATTAGCAACAACTTTGCACTGAGATATATAAACGAAAAAGTGAAAATGACAAAAACACATTGAATTTTCCACTGAATTAAATAAGATTTTTTTATTTAAACGGAAATCTCTTGGGTGTGTCATGATTCCTTTATGTATCATATTCATTTATTTTTTTTTAATCATTTGCCCTCAAAGAAGATGATAAAAGCTATGAAGATGCAAAGATTTACTGAAAATGAAAGAAACTGATAAGACCATAACGGGTGGTTTCCTATGTGCTGTAACCTAGAAAAGGTTACTTTGGTGATGTCAGATTCCTTCGCGTTGTCACTTTTGTGATTTCAACGAATGTTCGTTATCACTTTCGTAATACTCGTTGGATTCGAGACTTTGCAATCGCAGATACTAGTAGTAACTCCTTCCAATAATATTCACACTAGTAATACTTATTCGAATAGTAACCGCCGAATAGTAATCCGTAAAGTTATAAGTATAGATAAATAGTATCGAAGATAGTATAGAGAATCGCGATCACTTAGACTCCACGCTAATCCCCATATATACCTTTCTATTTGATCACCTCTCCATGGTGTAATGGTTAGAAAGCTTGTCTTGCTAGATTATTTACAACTGAGTAATGAGTTTGATACTCATTAGGGTCCCATACTGTCGACACATTTAAGCAGCTCTTAGAAAATCACTATATACCTTTCCTTTACAATCACGTGGTCTACTTATTACAAATGGAATCACCTGCTTTTTCTCACTGGTGATCTGTGTTCAAACTCCAGTGTCGGCAACGACACTTTATCCATATAGATCAGTTACTGAATGAGGAATAACCAAAACGGAGGTTGGAAATGAAATGGAAATCTTTATAACATCAACAAAATACAATACTCGCCAGCGGCGTGAAGTAGGTAAACTACTGCTAGTGGTGGACTATTTAGACAGCATGTTACCCTCACTTACAACAGTGTCCAACGCATTAATGATGATAGGGACATACCAATTACTGTTCATAGCTACGGTATATAACAAATAGTAAAATCACTTTCCAGTATATTTCCATAGTAAAATCCCTTTCCAATGCATTTTCATAATAAAATCACTTTCCAATACTTTTTCATATTAAAATCACTTTTCAATGCATTTTCATAATAAAATCACTTTCCAATGTATTTTCATAGTAAAATCACTTTCCAATGCATTTTCATATTAAAATCACTTTCCAATGCATTTTCATAGTAAAATCACGTTCCAATGCATTTTCATAATAAAATCCTATTCCAATGCATTTTCATAGTAAAATCACTTTCCAATGCATTTTCATAATAAAATCCCTTTCCAATGAATTTTCATAATAAAAACACTTTCTAATGCATTTTCATAATAAAATCCGTTTCCAATGCATTTTCATAGTAAAATGACTTTCCAATGCATTTTCATAATAAAATTTCTTTCCAATGCATCTTCATAGTAAATCCCTTTCCAATGCCTGTTTATGGTAAAATGCCTTTCCAGTTCATTTTCATAATAAAATCCGTTTCCAATGCATTTTCATAGTAAAATCACTTTCCAATGCATTTTCATTATAAAATCACTTTCCAATGAATTTTCATAGTAAATCCCTTTTTAATGCATTTTCATAATAAAATTACTTTACAATGCATTTTCATAAAATCCCTTTCCAATGCATTTTCATAGTAAAATCACTTTCCAATGCATTTTTATAATTGTTGTGAGACCGTAACATACCTACAACATGGACTCTTCCAGGTCTATATAAAGTATGCGATATAACACTCTAGGAGAATAGGAGGAAAGAGAGAGAGAGAGAGAGAGAGAGTATTCTAATACCGTAGTGTAAGCCGCGTATGACTACCAATATTGGATTCTAGCACATAGTAAGCTCCGCTTACACTTACACTATCGTTGTAACCTTTTTGTTTAATATATCTTTCTTACATCTAATCCGTGTTCCGTGTTTTCCTTCCTTGGTCCCGACTTTGGGCCCTCATCAGTGGCGACGAAGAATTCGAGAAACGCACTCACGCCGAAACCTCAATACCATACCAGTTCCACATCAGTGGCGACGAAGAATTCGAGAAACGCACTCACGCCGAAACCTAAATAACTTACCAGTCCCACATCAGTGGCGACGAAGTATTCGAGAAAAGCATTCACGTCGAAAACCTCAATACCTTGCCAGTCCCACATCAGTGGCGACAGAAAGATTCGAGAATTTAGTTCTCACCATATCAATAGCGACAGAGTACTCGAAAAATACATAGAAACTCCAAGCATTCCCACAGCAGTGTTGAACGAGAAATTAAGCTGGTATTACTACATTTGTGATTTAAACGCAACACCCAGCGTCTCCATATAAGAAAATATTCCGATACCAAACAGCAGTGACGAACTAGCGATTCGACATCTACGGAATATTAAAGTCTGTCCAAATAACTTTACGAGAACGATTTCTTATACACCCACACACAGAAAAAAAACAGTTTGTTCATAAAACAAACTGACAACACAAGAGGCGAAGTACTACTTACGACTCAAGTTTTCGAAAAAACTATCTAAGAATTTTTTTATGTAACTGAGTTGAATCTCCTGCAAAAAATTATTCTCCACTCAAATTCATTGAGGCGATTTTTCTCTTTTTTGTATCTCTATATAAAAAATATATATATATATATATAATAAGTGTGGTGGAAATTTATATAATTACGTTAAAATTAACAGAACCACGGAATCGCAAAAAAGCTAAACACATAATTAGTTTAGTTTAACTAATTGTCTGTCCATATGTTTTTTTTGTAAAAAAAAAAAAAACAAAAAAACTATCAAGTTTTTTTTGTGTACCTCCCCTTGGTACACGGGTTTCAAAGCAACAAAAAATCGCTGTCATTTTTGTTTGTCTAAATATGGAAGATTTTCAAAAAGTAGTTGTCCAAATGCTAAAAGTAAATTTGGATCAGCAACAAAAATCAGAAGAAAGACAACAACAACAAAAGGCTCAAACTCTGAAAAAGATACAATACTCTCCCAGAGTACAATCTACAATTCAATGGAAACCTTTGAATACGTACCAGAGAACGACAAAACGTTTGAGGCTTTTTACAGGCGCTACGGAGATATTTTCAACGTAGACTGTGAACAATTGCCCAGTAAAAAAAAGGTACGGCTACTATTGAGAAAACTGGGAACTACAGAACATAGTAGGTTCGTAGACTTCATACTACCCAAGAAAACCACTGACTTGGATTTTTCAGAGACTATTAAGCTCCTATCGGAACTATTCGGGCCTAACACAACCTTGTTCCACAAACGTTGGAAATGGCTGAACACAGTCAAAGTCAACCAGCAAGATTTTCTAACGTTTGCAGAATTTTTAAACAAGCTCTGTAATGATTTTAAACTAGCCGAACTGACTGCCGATGATTTCAAGTGCTTAATTTTCGTACAAGGTCTAGTATCAGCAGAAGACGCATGAATTCAGACGACGGGTACTGACCAAGCTTGAGAACGAACAAGGATTGACTCTCCAAAAACTGACAGAGGACTGTCAAAGAGTAATATCTGTAAAGTGTGACTCAAGCACTATCGAGGAATTAGGTGTGGCTCAGATTAATAAAATCAGAAGCAAGTCTACCTCCTATTCCCCTCAAAAAGACAAAAGGCAAATCTCATGTCCTAAATTCCGCAGTAACCAAAACCCAAATAGGTTAAAGAAAACGCCCGGACCATGTTACCATTGTGGCAAATGGCATTGGATGAAATTCTGTCCAGTTAAGAACAAAAAATATTGAAAAAATTGCAATAAAAGTGGGCATACTTTAACTCGGTACTGGTACGCCAACAGAACGAGAAAACCCCAAAATAAAATTAGGCAAGCTCAATCTGACTATATTGTCGATAGGAATTTAAGGAAATATGTAACTGTGGATATTTTCAATAATTCCATTAAATTCCAGCTTGACTCGGGTTCCGATCTTTCAACCATTAACTGGCGTACTTGGCGAAAATTAAACAAGCCGACCTTATTAAAAACGGATAAAACAGCAAAATCCGTAACTGGCGAAGTAATACTTACAGTAACACTAAATGGAGTTACCAAAATGCTCAAAGCCTACGTATTGAAAACTTCGGATAACTTATTTGGAACAGATTGGATAGAAAAATTCAATCTTTGGGATTGCCCAATGAGCACATTTTGTCGCAAAATACAAAGTACAACGTCCAATTTGGTAAATCTCAAAAAGGAACTCAAACAACAATTTCCCCAGGTTTTTTTCTGGCGGACTTGGGAAATGTACTAAAATGAAAGCTAAGTTTAAGGTGAAGGACGGTGCACAACCGGTATTCAAAAAGAAACGGAATGTCCTTTTCGCTACTCTAGAGCAAATCAACAAAGAGTTAGATAGACTCATTCCAAAAAATACAGAAGTCTTTGAAGACTCCATCATTGCTACTCTAAGGACAAATTGTGAAATCCAAAACATGATCACGAGTACCATAAGAGAGCTCCTAGTTACTTTGGCCGACATAAAAAAGGAGTCTTGAGAGGATGAATTCATTCAATCCATAAAAAGCAAAATTCGCAACAAAGACCCCAATGTGCCTGAAGTTTTCTCCCTCTGTGATGATGTCCTACTATACAATGACCGCGTAGTGATTCCTAACAGCCTACAAAGAAAAATCCTCAGGGATTTTCACATGGGACATCCCGGGAAGAACCGTACGAAAATCCTCATGCGCTGCTATGTTTATTGGCCAAACATGGACAAGGACATAGCAGACATGATAGAATCATGCAAAGGATGCGCGCTTGCAGCAAAAGCTCCAATCACGACGTGCAAACCATGGCCAAACCATGGCAAAGAATTCATGTCGATTTTGCAGGGCCTATAGACAATATGTACTACCTCATTGTTGTGGATAGCCACTCAAAATGGCCTGAGGTCCTACAATGCAAAAGACCAACCACAAAATGCACGATCGGATTTCTACACGAGCTATTCGCGCGTTTTGGCGTGGTAGATTGTGTAGTTACAGATAATGGCACTCAATTCATATCAAGTGGATTTGGAGACTTCTGCAAGTCATATCAAGTGGACCACATTACAATGCCTCAGTACCACCCTAGGTCGAATGGCCAGGTCGAAATGTTCATGGACACACTAAAAAGGGCTTTAAAAAAGGCACTAGGCACACCGACAGATAGAGCATTGCAACAGTTTCTGCAGGTGTATCGGATAACCTCTAATCCGAACATGCCTATGGGAAGCTCGCCTGCAGAAACAATGTTCGCAAGGAAAATCAAGTCTGTCTTCGACAAACTTATTCCACGGCAAGCAAAGTTCAAAAAAACCGTATCGCCTCATAAGAAATATTTTAATCCTGGCGATAAAGTCTTTTCAAGGCTTACAAAAACAACATAACATTCTGGGAAGTAGGCACCATAAAACAAAGAATTGGCGAACTGGTCTATATTGTCCAAGGACTGAAAAACACTCACAAACGCCATTGGAACCAGCTCAGAAAATGCCGTTTGAAGGAATCGGAGGAATCACTACAAAATAGCTGTGAAGAGCCGATCGACGTAATTTTCGATCACTTCGATCCGACACGCCCCAAGTCTCACCTGAAGTGCGACGCTCAGGAAGGAAAAGGAAATTTACTCAACCGCTCGACGTAAATCCCAAGAGAAACAAGTATTAACAGTTTTATGTTTTTTTCTCCTTTTCAAAAAGAGAAGAAAAAGAAAACTCTTGGAAGAGGGGTATTGAGAGGCCATAACATACCCACAACATGGAGTCTTCCAGGACTATATAAAGTATGTGATATAACACTCTAGGAGAATAGGAGGAAAGAGAGAGAGAGAGAGAGATAGAGATAGAGAGAGAGAGAGAGAGAGAGAGAGTATTCTAATACCGTAGTATCAGCCGCGTACAACTACCAATACTGGACACTAGCACATAGTAAGCTCCGCTTACACTTACACTATTGTTGTAACCTTTTTGTTTAATATATCTTTCTTACATCTAATCCGTGTTCCGTGTTTTCCTTCCGTGGTCCCGACTTTGGGCCGACATCAATAATAAAATCCCTTTCCAATGCATTTTCATAATAAAATCCCTTTCCAATGCATTTTCGTAGTAAAATCACTTTCCAATGCATTTTCATAGTAAATCCCTTTCCAATCATTTTCATATTAAAATCCCTTTCCAATGCATTTTCATAGTAAAATCTCTTTCCAATGTATTTTCGTAATAAAACCACTTTCCCATGCATTTTCATAATAAAATACTTTTCAATGCATTTTCATCGTAAAATCACTTTCCAATGCATTTTCATACTAAAATCACTTTCCAATGCATTTTCATAAAAAAAATCACTTTCCAATGCATTTTCATAGTAAAATCCCTTTCCAATGCATTTTCATAATAAAATCTCTTTCCAATGCATTTTCATAATAAAATCACTTTCCAATGCATTTTCATAATAAAATCCCTTTCCAATGGATTTTCATAATAAAATCCCTTTCCATTGCATTTTCATAATAAAATCCCTTTCCAATGCATTTTCATTATAAAATCCCTTTCCAATGCATTTTCATCGTAAAATCACTTTCCAATGCATTTTCATACTAAAATCACTTTCCAATGCATTTTCATAAAAAAAATCACTTTCCAATGCATTTTCATAGTAAAATCACTTTCCATTATATTTTCATAGTAAAATCCCATTCCAATGTATTTTTATAGTAAAATCACATTCCAATGCATTTTCATATTAAAATCCCTTTCCAATGTATTTTCATAATAAAATCCCTTTCCAATGGATTTTCATAATAAAATCCCTTTCCAATGCATTTTCATAATAAAATCCCTTTCCAATGCATTTTCATAGTAAAATCCCTTTCCAATGCATTTTCATAGTAAAATCACTTTCCAATGCATTTTCATAATAAAATCACTTTCCAATGCATTTTCATAGTAAAATCTCTTTCCAATACATTTTCATAGTAAAATCACTTTCCAATGTATTTTCATAATAAAATCCCTTTCCAATTCATTTTCATAATAAAATCACTTTCCAATGCATTTTCAAAGTAAAATCACATTCCAATGCCTTTTCATAGTATAATTACATTTCAGTGCCTTTTCCTGGGGTTTTAACCTAGAAAGGGTTACTGAATGAAGAATAACCAAAATGGAGGCTGGAAATGAATTGGTAATCTTTATAACATCAATAAAATACAATACTCGCCAGCGGCGTGAATTAGGTAAATCATTGCTAATGGAGGACTACTTAGACAGCCTATTACTCCCACTTATAATAGATACCAATGCATTTTTGAGTATTGGGACATATGGAAGATTGATTTATTCTTCCATTTGTATTTACCCCGTTATTATTCTTCCATTTGTATTTACCCCGTTATTATATCCGTGACGTAATAAAACCGTACTTCTCGGCCGTAACGGAATGGATGAATGGAAAAATAATGACAAACATTGTTAGTTCTCAGAGAGACTTTTATACCTCGTACCCAATGTTAGATATATACGCATATACATGTGTCCCACGCAGAGAAATTATAACATATATGCAACAACAAACGGTGTTTAAGAAAGGGAAACCTTACTTATAACATTCCCCGAAGAGAAAACTGGAATTATTGCGGTTTCTCTATGAACTTGGTTAGGCCATGTGTTTTCTGTAAGACCTACCCCTGTGGGCTAGGGAGGCCGTTCTACTCTAGGCTCTACATTGCAGCTCCTCTTCGTCATTATCCCCTGACGTCACTCGCAGGTCGCCACGTAACCCTTGTGACGATATCTACGACAGGGAGAAAATCGCCATTTCCATCGCTACGAAACAATACAAGAACATAGTTCAAGTAAAGAAAACGTGACGATTGACATTGCAGTTAACTTTTTGAAGATCGTAATTGACAGGAAAGCTGGAAGTCGGAAGAGAGTTCCAAAAAGAAGAAGTGCGAGAGAAGAAACTATTAGCATAGAACTTACGGCTACAATTACCAATTGGAAACGTGGCTGCCAATCGAGTATCGCGTAAAGTCGAGATACCAAAGAGGAACGTTCAGAAGATTAATTACCGCGGAAATATTCATAGAACAAGCGCATGGAAGCTATTTACGGCCTATGGGAAAGTGACTAAAGCCGTGCTGCCAGTTCATGATTGATAATGTTGAAAAAAAGTTGGATTTTTCCAAGAATCTTTCGATATATAACAGAAGCAGTTAAAATTACAGAAGTATATCGAGAATTACTTAACATGACTTTTTAAAAAATCATTTCAGCACAAGCAAGGCAATAAAGCCACTAAGACGTAAAAGGTTACTGAATGTTAAAGCACATAAAGAGTAAAAAAAGAACTCTTACTGGAAGATTAGATAGCGATTAGCATTGCCTTGAGTTTTTTGAAGATCAAAAATTACCGAAAAGCAAAATTATATCAGTAGTTAAAAATAACAAAAAAATATAGATAATTACTCAACACGAATAATAACATCTATAAAAACCATGATTAAGATAACAGATAAAAATAACAAAATTATCTCGACAATTATTCAAACTCCCACTACACGCACACGAAAAAAAAAATGAAATACTGTTGTATAGGAATAAAGTGTCATTGCCAACACCGTAGTTTGAACACAGATCGCCAGTGAGAAAACACGGAAGATTACATGAAAAAACGTATAAATAAGAATTAGCGTGACGTCTAAGTGATCGCTATTCTCTGTACTATCAACTATATTATTTCTATATACTGATCATTATATGAATTTTTCTTCTGCGATTACTTTTTAAATAAGTATTATTTGTGTGAGTATTATTTGAAGGCGTTACTACTACCAGCATCTGCATTTAAAAAAGGCTCGTCTACAATGAGCATTTCGGAAGTGATAACAGACATTCGTGGACCGAACAGAAGTGAACGTCTAACATCGCAAAAAATATAATATCAAAAGCGGTACTAATCCATCCTGATAACTAATATAACATTGATTTATTTTTTACGGCTTACAAATCTAAATCTATTGTGTTTTATTTACAGGCGAAACATATTTCGGATTATAGGAGTTTGCTTCTAGTATTCGGTGTTCCCAAACGTCCGCCCGTCAAAGTAATGACCGGGATCGACGTTGCTTAACTTCGATGATCGATCGAGAACCGGCATTTTCATTGTGACTCGACCATAGTCATAAACGCCCAAACCATCTGATATTAAATATAAAAGCTCTAAAAATAGAGCATTGTCCATTGTGAAGGCGATGTGGTGGATACAGGAGTTAGACGAGTGTTGCTATCATCTACTGGTCACGAATTCAACCCTACATCAGGTAGTGACTGAATATACGGTGTCTTTTTTTCCTACAAAGGGGGACGCGTGTTCTAAAGCTCTCGGTTAAGGTACATGCTTTATGTTTTCTCGAGTTCGCAATACCCCAGGGGCGTCTATTTCACAAACGGGTATCTACTAAACATGACGATTGTAATAATAAAAATGTATTTATTTAGTATATTTTGGCAGATATAATTCTTGCAATCATATCTTATTAAGATATATATATATATATATATATATATATATATATATATATATATATATGGGGGATTATGTATTTAGACAGCAAATTCTCTTTTAGAAAATAAATTACAAACATTATGTGTGCTTATTTTTATCATAATCTTTTCATATTCACGGATATTTTTCCGTATATTATAATTGAATAAGACAAGAAATGCACTTTAACAGTGAGAATCACTTTTATTTCCCGAGTACTTTCCATCTCTTTCTGAGAACATCATCAGAGGTAAAGCAAAAACTATTGCGATTGCATCTCGATTACGGGACGAGCCTCGCGAAACGGAGTGGCTCTTGCAGCGTGTCTCACTGGCCATGGTTGGTTTCTCCATCAATGCGACTGGCAGAGGATAGAAAAAAATTGTTTATAGTTACGTTGTTTTGGAATTGTCATCAATGGTCAACTGAAACTGTTTTGTTTCAATAAATTTTTTAGAACTTTATTACAGTATTCTATATATTATTTTAATTAAGATTACTTCGAGGATATGTAGTTGTTGAGATGTTGAGTGTTTCCCGCCTGAGTGTATTGAAATAAGGACAAGCACATACGTAGGGAAAAATACTGGTATATTCGAAGAGGTATTTACAACAGAGATATTAGTAGTCAGACGAACGCAGGTTAGTCAGTAACAATCAGAAAGAGTATAAAGTCCAACTGTATCTTCCGGTAGAGAGACGGAAGTGTGATGGTCACCTGATCTCTCCAGAACTCTATAGAACTGTCCTATTAGTAGTAGAGAGATCAGCCCATTCTGATGAGAAGGTGGGTGTGCCCCAACAGTAGTTTTAATTTATTATCTATTCTAAGATAGTTGTGTTATCTATCAGTATTTGTCTATATTATGAACGTGGACAGTTTTTGGATTTAGCTCATATCCTAAAACCTGATCAAATTTTCAGAAGGTCTATTGAAGGGATTCAGGGATTTTGTAGAATATTTCGTATATATACAGTCGCAAAATTTTAGACATTTAAAAATTTTAAAATTAGCCAATTTTACAAATTTTAAAAAATTCCGTTAATGGTAATATTCACCGTTTCTTCCTAAGGTAACATTCAACATTCATCGATCATATAAACATAAAGCATGTACCTTATCCAGTTATATCATTAGTCCAAAATAAAATACAACCTTTACTTGAAAAGAATTTACCAGGAAAATAGGTTTTTCTTTTGTTTATATTTCTGAATTGAAGTGGTGTAGCTATTCAGATTGTTTAATTTGCTGCCTAAATGCATCAAATTTTAAATTAGATAATCCAGCAGCCCACCAGAACAACAGAATCACCTGACAATTTAAACGTGGCTTTGTGAAAGGGCAGATCGAAGCAACTAATCATATATATATATATATATATATATATATATATATATATATATATATATATATATATATATATATATATATATATATGTATTTATATATATATATATATATATATATATATATATATATATGTATTAGGTTGGTTCAAAACTTATGACGTAATAATGTCGTTTTTTGACGTTAAAAATACGTCAAAAAACGGCATTATTGCGTTATTATTTTTGAACCAACCTAATATATATATATATATATATATATATATATGCATATATATATATATATATATATATATATATATATATATATATGCATATATATATATATATATATATATATATATGCATATATATATATATATATGCATATATATATATATATATATGCATATATATATATATATATATATATATATATATATATATATATATATATACTATAAGTATTATTTGCAATGGGTGCCCGTGTTTGAGTAACTATCCCTGTTTTTATTTTTTCCTTAAACAGTGAAATTAAGAACAACCACCTTAAATTTCTATGTCCTACAGGATGTGATGGGGAAATTAAATTCAATTTTGCGCATGCGCGTTGTTTTTTTTCTTATTTTGCTAACTGCACAGTATAGTAAGATCAGTTGGACGCCGTCTGTGAGAAAAAGAGCCCCATAATGCAATTCATTCCGCCAGTAATTTGGAAACAGCATCCGCTGCTGCTTGGCATTCGAACCCGAAGCTTCATATCAAACATTTCAGAAAGTTTGGGTGTCAATCTGAAGACGGTGCTGAAGATTTGGAAAGATTTGGATGAGTCTGATGGTGATATCGAAGGTGTTTGGAGTGATCACCAGCTATGGTGATCTTATGCCTCCATTAATTTCCCGCAGTGCCTCATACTCAACACAGAGGCCTACGTGGTAGTGCTTTCCTGGATCAAGAGGGTGGCTGCTAAAAGACTTATATCTGGTAACAGGACTATGCACCATTCCACAAAAGCAGGAGATCTCAGTCATGGATTCGGACAATTACTGCGTCCACATCACCCCTTACATCTAACTCCCTTGACTATTATGTATGGGGCGCAGTTGACAGAGAGATCAACAAAACTGTAACGCCAAAGATGAACTGAAGGCAAGAATTATCACAGCATTCACCAACTTAAAAAAAGAGACCGTCCAGAATAGTTTCAGAAGATTCCGAAGTCGTGTGGAGTCCGTTGTTGATGCAATCGATATTTTATTGAATAAATTTACTATTTAGAATTTCAAGAAATTTTGGTATAATTTTGGTAAATATATCTGTTAAAATTATGTGCTATTTTCATTTTTGCGTAATCTAGACAAAAACTGAGCCATCGCATATTAAGGAAAATTGTACATCCAACCTGCATTTATTTGTTTTTTGACAGCGAACCTATTTATTTTAAGCAAAGAGTTCTGCTACCAGTTTGACCACGGAGACCAACCTGACAGTGCAAGGTTTGGATTCACCTATATAATGAAAGCACAGTTCTCGTTGGACTTAGTTTCGTTTTCGAAACGTATTCATCTGTAATTTTGGAAAATAACTTTTTAATCTGACATTGCTTTTATTACTATAAATGTTATTTTTTTAGTCGGCAAACGCGTTTGAGTAGCTATACCTTTTTTCTTAAATAGCATGATTGAGAACAACCAACCTTAACTGCAAAGTACTACGAAAAGCATAACGCTACCTGTTTGACCCCCCCCCCACACACACATGCACACATACGCGCACACATGCACACACACACATGCACACACATATACCGAATGTAACAGCAAAATTGTCCAAATCAAGTCACAACGTTTGATATCGAAAGAACCACTGAACTGAGTTTCTTTTTTCCAGGTTTTCAGATAAGACGTTCAGCCATCTTGACACCATTTGTCCTAAGAATCACTGAAAACCCCTTCAGATATCCAGCTAGAAAAAGAACAGGCTAAAGTCATTTTGTGTCAGACCCACTGATTTCCCAAATGAGCAATGGTGAGAGGAAAAAGATCACTCCGGCCTTCAATAATTGGACCAACATTTATAAT
>OZ010608.1:27164897-27184897 GCA_963932145.1 Acanthosepion lycidas | reverse complement strand
TTCGATATCAGAGGTTGGCAGTGAATATTCGGAAGAAAAACAAACATGGCGGCCTTTATACGCGTCACATTGAATATTCTGAGCCTTCTGATTGGTTAACCCTTCTATTGGTGAACTATAAAATGTCAGCTCATTTTGGCTGGCTAACTAGTACCACAGGGTATCCAAAAATTCCAACACAAATAAGTTTCATATCGTTCTGGTTTTACGAACTAATTGAGTTTCTCCGGTTTGAGTTAGTCAAAGACATATCCGTCATATTTGGCCAACCAGAGACTTTGGAAATCGAATAGCAACATTGTTTATCGTACGGCATTTCTAATTAAAATGAAAATACGTTAATCGCATAATATTCATTTATGACGAATAATTCATATTTAGAACCCAGTTTATATTGCCAACACGCCAAACCGTTTGATCTGGAAAAGATGTGTGACTGTTTAAAAAGATGTGTGGATATTGGTCGCCGAAAATGAATTATTTTTAACCAATTCAAATAAAATAAATTCCTGGTATATAGTGCACCCACTGTATTTTCTGTAAAAATCTTATAAATGTTCACAGTATCTTTGAATTTATAACTAGTATTATAAGTGTAATATATGTAATTAATATTATAATAAAAAATAAAATAAGAAAATTTCAAGTGGTTTGTCTGGTTAAGCAATTTTCTAATTACTCATCCAAACGCTTATCTAGATGAATCTATTGAACTATACAAAATGACTTTAACACACACTTATTCTCCTATATATATGCGTAAATGTGCAAAACCTACTGTGCACCCGAATAATGTCACTGTAAACAAAATTGATCGGGTATGCCAATTCTGTGGCAAAATTTGTCGCAGTTTGGCTGGCCTGAAGAGTCACCTGCGAATACATAGAGTTTGGGGGGAGTGGGAGGGGGTGAGGACATGAAATAAAGGAGGTGGTCACGCTCGAAACCGAGAGGACAGCCACGATATATATATATATATATATATATATATATATATATATATATATATATGTTTTATTTTAGTATATTATATCAAAAACATGTAAAGAATGTCACTACACAAATGCAATCATGTTTCGATGCGTATTAACACATCTCTTCAGGCGTTAGTAAGTAACTGGTGAGTAGATAATTTATTGGGCTTTAAAAACAAGATAAATCCTCTTTTCACGAGAAAAGGAAGAAAAAGAATAAGAAAGAATGGCACAAGATAAACACTCTTTTTATCAACCAGCTATAAAAATGATATATTTTTTTTAACTGACAGTGAATGTAGTTTGTCGAGTATCTCGTTAAATTACCTTTCATCTTTCGTAGGAAATGACATCGTCTAATGTATAACATTGTAGCCATTTACATCCGAACCGTATATGATGTCGGGATGTCGTCTACAATTCTAAACCTGCTGGTCATGACCTCTTGCGTATGATTGCTTCTTAACTTTCGTTTTTTTCCCCCTTAGCGTAGATCATTCCGATTGGTTGATTGAATAAAAATAGACAAAACTCTGCAACCATCTCCACCCTTTTCTTTCTTTCTCTTTTTCATATTCTTCCTTTTCTCGTGAAAAGACTGTATGTTGTCTCTTTCTTTCTTACTCTTTTTCTTCCTTTTCTCTTGAAAAGAGGGTGTATCTTGTTTTTAAAGCTCAATAAATTATCTACTCACCAGCTATTTACTAACGCCTGAAGAGATGTGTTAATACGCATCGAAACATGATCGCATTTGTGTAGTGTTGTTTTTTTTTACATGTTTTTCATGTAATATCCTAAAATAAAGGATATTGCTCTACTTTTGTATTGAGCCCTCTTTTAAATTGAACGTTACGAAAGTCGGAATTGGACTCTATTCGTTCTCATTTTACACAGATAGACACACACATACATACATGCATATATATATATATATATATATATAAATTTATGATATGCTTTCAAAAATTAGAAAAGTAAAATAGTAGGCATGCGTTTATCGCGCGGGGTATTCGCTCGAAACAATTGGTTTCTGGTCAACAAAGGAAGACTGTCTAGCGTCATACAGGGGGATACTAATCCTTTCCTATTAACAAATCCCCGTTAGCGTCCTTCGATTGCTCCCTTCAAATATTCTCATCGGTAACTGTATTTGTTCGAATCGATCATTTGCTCCTCGCAATGGTGTTCTGGTTGGAGTAAAAATGACTTTTATTGCTGGAATGCCTTGTAAATGATTTTTCTAGAGAAATGAATTACAAAGAATTTTACTATAGAAATGGACTATAAATATATTTACTACAGAAATGTGTTGTATACAATTTTTTGATAGTATTGCACTGTAAATATGATTGGTATGGAGATCTATTGTAGATGGTATTACTCTAAGAATCTACTGTGAATGAGTTTAGAATAAGAATGCATTTTAAATGATTTCATTATAGGAATTAGAAATTATTTTACGCCAGGAATTAATTATGAGTCTCTTATAAGAACGAATACAAAATTATTTATCCATTAAAATGAATTCTACATAATCTTCGCGTGGATTTTATAGGATTTCACGTTTAGAATGAATTCTAAATAATCTTATCATGACAAAAAGTTCTATGTGAATTTACCATGAGAATGCATTCTACACGATTTTACCATGATAAACAATTCTATATGAATTTACTGTGAGAAAGAATTCTACACGATTTTACGCTGAGAAAAAAATCGAGATGAATTTTACATGAGAATGAATTCTACATATTTTTATATTTTAAATGTAACTCTATAAGAAAATAATGACATAATCAAGACGTCGGCATTCCACACTGCTTTAAATAAAAGGTTAAAAGGAAAAAAAAAACCCTCTTCAATCAATGTTGAACCTGAGAAACCTATTTTCCTGAAAAATTGTTTTAAGAGAAAGATTTCGTAATTTCTACCGACAGTATTCCAAGCTGCTAGGCGAGTGAAAAATGTAACTACATAGGTTTCGACAAAAGCACTTAATTTATTGCTATTTTAAGATCATAGCGTCGATATTTGTTCTAAGAAAGTTCATCGATTCTTATTCATCTTGACCAGTAAAATTTACCTTAATATATAATCAAGACAAACGCTTTTAGTTTGTAACGTCTGGGGAATGATACTCGCCATAAAGACAGGAAATAGATTAGGTATGGCGATATTTGGATGATGGGCGCACGAATTCAAAGGATATAAAATATATTGCGATCAATCGGTATTCATTTTCTGATCTCAGTCCGAACCATTGAACATCCACAGCAGTCATTGGATTTGGCGTTCGAGAGGCGAACAGCGAGCACTTGAAATAACACGGACTACGCGACCACACTAACAGCAGAGATGAGATGACAATCAGATAGCCCCAGCCGTGAGAGCCAACAGCTGCAGTGGTAAGAAATGATCGCTAAGTTAGGAACCTGAAGCTTTCAAAGTTTTGCATTGACAATGATTTGATATTCAAATTAAAAAAATAGGAAGAAGAAATTATTTTTCCACAGGGAAAAATTTGGTGACCAGACCTCAATGAGTTTTTAACCGTAACACCTAAAAAGAAATCATGACACTTACAGATCGATAAGCGACTTATATCTGTACATTGAGTTGTCGCTATATTGAAATCTTTTTATCGATTTTAGCAGAGAAGACTATTGACAGACAAAATTCAAATTGAATCATCGAGTTAAACACTGACTTATAAAATTTACTCCATGATATATTGTTTATGTAAATATTCACATAGACATTTATCTATATAATTGTAAGTGATTTGTTAGTATAAATGCGATGTAAATGATATTACCAGAGGAATGGATTATAAATGGTTTTACATTAAAAATAGATTGTACATAGTTTTACTACAGAAATGCACTGTAAAAGAGTTAATATGGAAATGTATTGCAATTGATTATACTACAAGAAGGCATTGCAAATGATTTTAATATAAGAATGCATTGCAAATGATTTTAATATAAGAATACATTGCAAATAATTTTTCTATAAGAATGCATTGTAAATGATTTTATTATAAGTATGCATTGCAAATTATTTTACTAATACAATCCACTGCAAATTATTCTACTATAAGAATACTTTGTAAATGACATTAACATAAGAATATATTGCAAATAATATTAATATAAGAATACATTGCAAATGATTTTATTATATGAATACATTGCAAATGATTTTACTATAAGAATGCATTGGAAATGATTTTACTATATGAATACATTGCAAATGATTTTACTATAAGAATGCATTGCAAATGATTTTACTATAAGAATGGGGGCGGGGAATGAAATATACGCACTTTCTTTTCATCCCAGTTCATATGAACTCAAAAGAAACTTTTCCGTAGCGGAATCGGATGATTTCCTATTTTTTATACCAAAAATCTCTACAAGTTAAATTTTACATTTTTTTTTATACGTGTATTGAGGACATTTTAATACTACAGTTTCCTGGCCTAATTTAATTCTGACAATTAACTCTCTCTCTATATCTATCTATCTATCTATCTATCTATCTATCTATCTCTATATCTATATATATATATATATATATATATATATATATATATATATATATATATATATTTGGTTTGTTTTCTTTTACGCCATATCAACCTAAATGGGTTATTTAATGCCGACAATTTTTTTTCAAACATGTATTGCTTGTAATATTTTCCCTTCAAAAATCTATTTTCCTGATTATTTAAAAAAAAAAAATAAGAATTGCTGGTAAATTTTTTTTGCCTAAAATATATTGCTGATAATAATGTATTGATGGTAATTTTTTTTTGTCTTTTTTTACAAAGTATTTCTGGTATTAAAAACCATTTTCACAGTTTGATAGTGTTTTGACCCCAGTTTGGGGGTTAACTATTTTCCCATAGTTGGGACCCTAACAGTTGCTGCCATCTCGGGTCAGGGTGGACCTGAGAACACCAGCAATTAATAGGTGGTTTCATGCTCCTCAAAACCTCCTGATCAGAGGCCTTGCTGTTGGATGTAATCTATCGTCTTACCCAGGACGCGGATGTTGTTTATCGTCATACTCAGGATGGTATATATATATATATATATATATATATATATATATATATATATATATATATATAAAGAGAGAAAGAGAGAGAGAGAGAGAGAGAGAGAGAGGCGCGGATTGAGGAATCAGAGATCCGAGTTCGAATTCCAGTTGAATCCATTGCATTCACTTACGTCCAAGTATCCTTGGGAAAGGTGTGAATCCTCTTCTTCTCCCCCCCAGCTATGAGTAAATAACAGGACAGACTGGGTTCTATAGCTTTGGATGGCAACTGGTCTAGGGGAATGGCAACTCTGATTTCAAAACCTTCGGAGGGTCGTTTGGGGACCCTGTGGGACGTAGTGCACCACGTCTCTGTATTCGGCCCTTCAAAAAGTATGGATGGTCTTGCACGAAACCGTCACCATTATAATCAAATCTCATGTGCGGTTGTCGGGGTGTCAGTTTCCTAGGAACTGATCTGCTTGACCCTCATACGTGAGAGTCGAGTACACACACACACACACACACACACACACACACACACACACACATATATATATATATATATATATATATATATATATAGAGAGAGAGAGAGAGAGAGTAAAAGTAATAAATCCATTGCTATATAATCCAAGTGGACCCTTGGTAATATAAAATATTAAAACGGATCCAAAAAAAGAGTTCAATGTATTTATTATTAAAGAGCCAAAAATTAATATGCAATAAAATCCCAAATCATTTCATACAGCGAATAACCTTATTTTGACCGACGAAAATATAATTCGCCAGA
The DNA here is from genome assembly GCA_963932145.1 of Acanthosepion lycidas. Lineage (NCBI taxonomy): Eukaryota > Metazoa > Mollusca > Cephalopoda > Sepiida > Sepiidae > Acanthosepion > Acanthosepion lycidas. Next base: position 27,179,086 of record OZ010608.1, on the reverse strand, counting down.
CTTAACCTCAGTATAGACTCCTTCACTGGGTTAAGACTATATATATATTAATGAATATACATATACCAGACTGTTTGCACTACTCGGAGTTTCATGCCAAATGCAATCATCAGGTGCTGAGTGTCAAACTCAACCATCATCACAATCAACGAAGTTGTCAAAACGTCTTTGATTGTGATGATGGTTGAGCAACGTTGAGCTTGGTCAGTACATAGATGGGTGACCGCTTGGGAATACCAGGTGCTTTATGCTTGAATGTGCGGCTGGTGTAATGTAGAATGACTCTGAATTTTTAATCTCATGGCCGAGTTTCAATTCTATTTGGGATCTTTATAGTCCCTTATGCGTAAATACTCGTGTAAAATGTTTGAATCCACATCAGTAGTAGGACTTGTATTAGTAAATTATTATTATCTCAAAAAATCCTTACAATCTAAAAATAAAATAATGGCTTTAAATAACCTGCAAATGGTTGATAAGCCGTAAAAAAATCAATCAATCCATCAATTCGTTAGTCTTCCGATAACGTATAAGTGGATAGAATGACATTTATTTAAACTATTCACATTGTTCGGACTGTTGTCCTGATCTTTATTCTCACATTCGCGACGTTTTGGTCGCTGTACGCTCCGGTCTTCCTCAGGTGATACATGTTGGAATTCCAAACCGGACCTTTTATTTCGCCCACGGAGGTAGATTTTTCTAGTTCCTTTTCTGGATATCTCATTTCCAGTTATTTCCCTTTAGTAACTCAACTCTCCAATTTTTTCTTTATCTCTGCTGTGGCAAGGTATTGAACTCACAACTCTTTGGCTTAAGTCACTTCGACCAACGGTTTTATTTAGTTTAATACTGTAGAATAAACATGAACTGGTAAATCAAATGACAAGGTTTTTGATATTTTATGAGTTTAATGTAATAATAAACTTACTTAAATATGGCAGGCATTTTTAGTTTTCTTCTCTCTGCTGTGACACGCCACTATTCACCTACAGTTAATGTGTGTTGCTCAGATAAGTCCTTTTAAAATGAAGCGATATTATTATCAAATTAATGAGACAGAATTTGATTAAAAATGTTTTCTCTAAGAAAAGTAAATAATTTCAAGTGAAAAAAATAATGATGCAACTTGTTAGTTTTAAAACATTTGCGTTCATTAACATATGGAAAATTAATTTAATCCACTGTATCGTTTTCTGTTAATGTTATTATAACGTCCGCGTTCTGCGCATGCGTGATTTGGGGATATAATTTTTCTTCGCTAAATACGTCAGTCAAACTCAATCCTCACTAGATGCATGGTTGAAAGTATTCATTCCCAAACTTCAAGATATTTATATTCGGCAGAACGAAATATACACTTTCTTGCATACAAAGAACTTTAATCGCATGTTAGTCTGTCCTACCTCACTGTCTCAGTCTTTTATTCTCTCATTCCCCCTCACTCTATCACATTCACTCACTCTCTCAATATATATATATATATATATATATATATATATATATATATATATATAGTAGCGGGGTAATAAATGTTCGTACACTATGAAGTTTTTTAATTAAGATAGTTATGACCTTTGAAAAATTTTAAATTAATTTCTACACCGTTGTATAATGCTACACTATGCAATAAAATAAAATTTAAAAAAATTCATTTCTTATATAAGGTTATCTCTGCACACAAATCATACACAATAATTATCATGATTAGGAAAGGCAAGGAACTATCAAATTCGCAAAAAGAATTGATAGTCAAACACTTGAAGGAAGGCAAAAACTGCAGGAAATTAGCAGATATCCTGTATTCCTGTACATACCATCTACTACTATTACTTCCGTTATTGCTAAGTATTAAGTTGGTGCAAATATACTGACGTAATAATGTCGTTTTTTGGCGCATTTTTTAACGTCACAAACGACATTATTACGTCATTATTTTTTCACCAACCTAATATAAAAAAGATGAAAACCGTTGAGAACAAATCGAGATCTGGTGCACTACGCAAGATTTTTACCAGATCAATAAGAAGAATTCAGCGCAAAATTCAAGAAAATCCGTTGACTACTCGAAGAGAAATAGAAAGAATTAAAAGCATCAAGTATTATTTGTTACGAAGCGAACAATAAGCAATGAACTTCATAGAAGTCAACTAAGATCGCATTCTCCAAGAAAAAACTCCATTACTTTTTAAGAAACATAGAGATGGCCGGGTAAAATTTGTTCGTGAGCATAGGAATAAACTTGAATCGTTTTGAGAAAGTATTTTATGGACAGATGAAGCGGAAATTGAAATATTTGAGCATAATTCAAGGACTCACGTTTGGAGAAAAGACGTTACAGCCTTTGTACTGACGAACGCAATACCAAAAGTGAAATTTGGTGGAGGCAACATCATGGTTTGTAGGAGGGGTTCTACGAACGGTAAGGGAAAATGTAGAGATAATAGATGGTAGAATGAATTCAAAAATGTACTAAGATGTTTCGGGCACTAATTCCTTTGTTTCAGTAGTAAGGCCTGGACTCCTAAATGAATGGGCTTTGCAACAAGATAATGACCCTAATCTTACGGCTAAATCTACGAGAAAATGGCTTATTGAAAACAATGTCAATACACTCAAATATTCATCACAGTCTCCAGACTTGTATCCAATAGAGAAATTTTGGCGCTTATTAATATAATAAAAGAACTCCGAAAAGCATCGTGAACCTAAAACAGAATGGAGTAAAATACCAATGGAATCATGCAAATCATTGATTAAAAGCTATAGAAAGAGACTTTGTTGTTGAATTAAGTAAGGAATATGCTATATTAAGTATTATAATGTTGTACGCATACTTTTTTCACCTGAAATTTTTTTAATTTCATTAATATAACAAATTTTTCTAAATTTGTCTTTGCATATTGCACTATTATGCCATGGTATACAAATACTGTATGGATTATAAAATTTAATTTAATGAATGTTAAGTAAAAATAATTATGGTGTACGAATATTTCTTTACCCTCACTATATATATATATATATAGAGAGAGAGAGAGAGAGAGTCATCCACAGACGGATTGTTTCGCTATATCACAGCTTATCAGCGTCGCTAGACATCCGATTGCTGCAAGCCGGGATCGAAACTCGACCGATTTGACATCAGTCAGAAACTGTTTGCCTTAGACTATAGGCGTACGGCCGAGAAACGGAATTTCTTAACGCATTGTATACGGGATTTATAAACGCCATACCGGCCGCCATAGTGCTCAATTCTTACGAAGAACGATGCATTAAAGCAGCAGCAGTCGTTAAAATTTCTTTTTCTCCATAGTGCTCGATCGGCGAACGAAAGCATATATATATATATATATATATATATATATATATATATATATATATATATATATATATATATATATAAACAAAAAATGATTAAACGTGTTAGTTTTAAAATAGGTCCGGGAAGCAGCTGAAATATGCGGCGTCCGGAGTTTCTTTCTACGGCTCGAAATGAACTGATTTCATGGCCAATATTTTCCTGAAATTTAATAAATTTGTCCTTTGCTTTTTTCCATACTTTTATAGTAGAAGCGTTGTGCTTCTACTGGCTCCCCGACACCCACGGGAGTTGATGCTCCTACCCAATCAGATGTTGTCCCCCCTATTACGACAGAGCTGTTTCTGGTTCGCTATACTTCTCCCTCAGCAAGTTATGACGCTTTTGTAACCCTGCGTTTGAAACCCCTGTTTTAGGTATATGAAAATATAATAAAATTCGGATATGTAGTAATGAACAGTTATTCTCTCGAGGGGGCATCTTATCTTGAACGCCTCTTGGACTTAAGAACACCCCCCCCAGACTTGGTGGAACTCGTATATATGATCCATCGTAAAAGATGCTGGAAAAATAGTCGGTTCCCTGTACCAAAATCTTTCTGCTTCCTGCAATTTACAGCAGTGACTCCAAGAAGCGAGGTAAACTGCGGCTGATTTTTGCGCCTGAGCAAGTAACAATTCCTACCCAAGAAAATCTATTTGAATATGTGTCATGTTATAATGGTAGAATTTGTATGTGGGGGTGATGAGTCCAACTGACACTTCAAACTTAGACTAAACATCAGATTCTTCTAAAATCCTTCTTTGTCTTGTACGAGAAATTTTCAGCACCGTTATATCAGTTAGATTTTTAAAAAAATATCATTTGAAAATTGTCTGCATCGCTTACATTCTTTTATATATTATCGATTACTTTCCTTTATACTTTATTTATATTTGTTTGACCTCTAGCTGTGATTGAATTGCTTTGGTGGTTACCACATTCAGTTTAGAAACTATTTTATTCGAATAAATATTCAATTGCAAACATCTTGAAATACCAGATTGGAAGTGGTTAGCGCTCAAGGAAGATGTAATATAAATTAATGCTCAAGGAGGATTTAATTGGAAAAAAAAAACTACATAAACCTTAATTGTATCGAAAACCTGATACGTTTTAGTAATTTGGCTCTGCGTGATTGGTTAATAGATCGAGGCTTTTGAGCGTATTGATTACGATCTGTTTATAATCGTCATGGACTCTTAACGGTCCAATCGATTATAAATTTTTGTTCTTTTTAATTTGCTTTGTTTGTTGACAGGTTAAAACTTGAAGTATTTATTACTTTTTTTCTGCTGATTTTTTTTCTCCTCCTCCGGGCGTGTCTTTTCTCCTCGGTTAACGTTTGCAGTAAGTGTTGCTTTATTTTTTCTCGGCAATTATTTTCCAATTGAATTGAACATGATCGGATCACGCATTACCTGTTCTCCCTGTTTTCGCTCCTTCGTTATTTAATAACTTTTTTCTTCTTTTTACGTTCCCATTTATCTCTTTCGTTCGTTGAATCATTTAGTCTTCGAGGCAAACTAAATCAATGTCGTTTCTCATTATACAACCTTGTAGATAAGAGTTTCTGTCTTGCGCAGAATCAAGTTAAAATTGTAAAACCAACCAGGGAGCATCAAATTCATTAGCAACGATAAACTGCTTTCTACTCGTATGTTTTACCAAAAATGTAATTCCTGGTATATGTTATTATCTTTTAAAACGCTTTTTTTATATTTTAAGACACGTGGACCACAAATACGGTGGCATCTAGTGAGGATCGAACACCTTATTTAGTAGTAACTTATTTGAGGCATTGTCGCTCATTACACCAAGAAAATGTCTTATATGTGTTTGAATATATATTTAGGGAAATAATGTATCTTATTTAGAAATTGGAATAATTGTCGAGCATATCATTAGGTTTCGTATTCGGAGAGAACAGTTTATTCATGTAATTCGAAACCGAAAAAGAAATCCATTATATACGCATGTATGTAATTATGTATGTAATTATGTATGTATGTATGTAGGGATTGATAGATAGATAGATAGATAGATAGATAGATAGATAGATAGATAGATAGATAGATATTGAACAGACTGAGATAGTAAGATAGATAGGTATTGGACAGACTAAGATGGATAGATAGATGTGAAAAGAGTGAGATAGATAGATAGATAGATAGATAGATAGATAGATAGATAGATAGATAGATAGATAGATAGATATTGAACAGACTGAGATAGTAAGATAGATAGGTATTGGACAGACTAAGATGGATAGATAGATGTGAAAAGAGTGAGATAGATAGATAGATAGATAGATAGATAGATAGATAGATATTGAACAGACTGAGATAGTAAGATAGATAGGTATTGGACAGACTAAGATGGATAGATAGATGTGAAAAAAGTGAGATAGATAGATAGATAGATAGATAGATAGATAGATAGATAGATAGATATTGAACAGACTGAGATAGTAAGATAGATAGGTATTGGACAGACTAAGATGGATAGATAGATGTGAAAAGAGTGAGATAGATAGATAGATAGATAGATAGATAGATAGATAGATAGATAGATATGAACAGACTGAGACAGATACTTAAGTAATCAGAGATCGATAGAGATATATATGAACAGTGATAAAGCTAGATAGATAGATAGATAGATAGGAATAGACTAAGATAGATATGAACAACGATAAATAAATAAATAAATATAGCCTGATAGATAGATAGATAGGTAGATATGAACAGATTTAGAAATATATGACTAGATATAGATAGATATGAATAAACAGATAAATATGAACAGATTTAGAAATATATGAATAGATATAGACAGATATAGGTAGATATAGATATATAAGTAAACAGAGAGAGATATCTAAATAGATAGATAGATAGATAGATAAGACTGAAATAGATATGAAGTTATAGGTAGATATGGATAGATAGTTAAACAGAAAGAGATATAAACAGCAAGCTAGATAGATATGAACAAACTGAGATAGTTAAGTCATCAGAGATAGATAGATAAATAGATAGATAGATATGAACAGTAACATAGATAGATTAGACCGCGATAGATATGAAAAGATATAGGTGGATATAGAAAGATAGAGATATGAAAAGTGTGATAGATCGGTAGATAGATACGAACAGACTGAGATAGATAGGTAAGTAATCAGTGATAGATAGATAGATCGATCGATCGATAGATAGATAGATCTGATTTGTCAAACACAGATAGATAGATAGATGCGCACGCACTATACATAAACGATCGCGAACAGTGTGCATACATGCATTAATATCTACTCTACAATTACACAAATATTGGGCACACAGTGTGGATCAAACTCCTTGATGTAATCTTCGCGAATTTAGCTTCATAACCATTGTTCCCCAATGAAGAATACTTGCTGATATTTGCTATTTTAGGTGATTATGTCGCTCCGCGGATTCATTTCAATTTTTCGTCCGTGATTTGCCCTGATATCTTGGGAAACATAATATAGCTGTTTTCTTTTTTTCCTAATATAGCTGTTTGACTTATCTACATTTCTTGAATTCACCGTTGTCTGCCTCTTACAATGGCTGCCACTCAAGTAAGGCCCAAAGGTCACTGTTATTTAATCCATAGCTAGAGGAAAAATTATGCATTTTTTTCTTTGTGATTTTATGGTTGTGAGGAAATGAGTTTATGGCATTTATATATATATATATATATATATATATATATATATATATATATAGATATTAGGTTGGTGCAAAAATAATAACGTTTTTTGACGTATTTTTTAACGTCAAAATATTATTATTTTTGCACCAACCTAATATATATATATATATATATATATATATATATATATATATATATATATATTGGGGCCGTCAATAGTTGTGCTATCACGAAGTCACAAGTCATCGGGACCAAGGGTTTGAGTGTGCTGTCCTTGTTGATCACGCTAAATAACACGGTCTCTCCCAGGAACTGTAACTAAGGTCTGCTCAACATAGTTGCAGTATAAACAACAGGTTGGCTCTGTGGGTGTTGAACAAACACAAATCTGCCTGAGTGAGCGTCTGCAATAGGGATTGGCTAGCCGCCCTAATAGACGGGTATCTTCGAATATGTGTTAGCAGATATTATATATATATATATATATATATATATATATATATATATATATATATATATGCCGGACACTCCCGTCGATTTCACGACGTATGAGGATCAAGCATATCGGTTCCTAGGAATGGACAGTCAGACACCTGAAGATTTTGTGCAGAAGCAACAACATTTTTTGAAGAGTCGAATACAGAGACCTGATGCATCACGTGCCACAAAACAACCCTCAGTAGATTTTGAATTCAGAGTTGTTCTTCTCCTAGACCAGTTGCCATTCAAGGCTACAGAAGCCTGTCCGTCCTGCTATTTACCCATATTTTAGCCCATACAATTTACAGCCTTATGTTCGTTAGCAAGAAAAACTACCCAAGTTACCGAAATGTTCAGAATCAAGTAAGTTTTTTTTATCCGGTGACCCGTAAGATCGTAGGGGTACCATGTTTCCTGCAGCCACAGTAGAAGTGGCGTTTCTTGGGCTGAATAGCTTGACGGAGCCCAACCCTCTCCAGCCCGGTTTTGAATTCAGAGGTTTTTTCTTCCCCTAGACTGTTCTGCTATTTAACCATAGCTGGGGGGGGGAGAAGAAGAGGATTCATACTTTTACCAAGAGTATGAGCATGTTCGTTAGCAAGAAGAACAACCTAAGCTGCCGAAATGTTTAGAATCAAGTAAATTTTTTTTTTTTTAATCTCGTGAATGTAATGGACTCGAGTGGAATTCGAACACGGTTCTCCGATTGCTCAATTCAAGCCAGTACTCCATTACTCCACCGTGCCTCCTTATAGGTACGCGCACAAGTGGCTAGAACCTTCGCATTCTAAATATGAAACCAGGGTTCGGATCTCACAATGTCAGGAAGGAGATTCCTGATGTTATCGAACTGGAGGGGTCGATCTAAGCGTACGGCACCTTTGAAAAATGTCTGAAAACCATACTACGGGATGGCCCAAGCTTTGTGAGTGAAATTGGTTAGATGGAACTCTTAGGAGCCTACGATTGCTATGCTAGCACGAAGTCACAAGTCATCGTGGCCGAGGGCTTGAGCATTCTTGTCGTATTCAAATTGTTGATCACGATAGATAACACGCTATTTCTCAGAAACTGTAAATAAGGTCTGCTCAACATAGCTGCAATATAAAACACAGATGGGCTGTGTGGCTGTTGAATAAACAAACACAAATGCGCCCGAGCAAGCGTCTGCAATAGAAATTGGCTAGCCGTCCTAGTAGACGGGTATCCTAGAATACAAGCGGTCAACTATTATATATATATATATATATATATATATATATATATATATATATGAAATTATTTATTTAAAAATATGATTCCAACGCTACATAGGAGTTCTCATGTTTTAAAATACGAGCCGAAAACTTCAATATAATTATTTGAATTAAATTGAATTAATGTACTAAGCTCTGTTCCATCTTCACTCATTTACTGTCGAAACAGTTAAATGTAACTGCCTCTTCTACTCCAAAAGCTTCTTTTCTCGCACTTATCGACAGTGGAACTTACTCTTACTTATTTCCCTGATAACTATAATCTTCGAAAATTTAAATGTAATGCCAATCTTCTGATGCCGTGATCTTGATTCCCGTCCTTCTATTCACTCTTTCCCCAAACATCCCTTTTTGCTCTTACTTTGACTCTCTGTCACCCCTTGCGCGCTAGTGGCACCATCGCCTTGCTTAGGGTGAAATCCGTAAAAAACGTAATATGTGACATGGAGATCTGACATTTAACAATATATGGTCGTCTTCTATATCTGGTAATAAGTTGGAATTTAGCAGAGGAATATATTTTTCGCTGTTCAGTATTAACTTTCTTGTTCGATTACTTTTGATAAGTAGAAGTAGCAAGGCGAACATGTAATAATAATCCTGACCTGGTATCTCAACTCCAGTCACTTTCCCACGGATGTAATGTGGCTTCCCTCTGTCTTTTCTACAAATATTTACATGGCAGCTGCCCTGACAATCTATTTTCACTGGTGCCCCGACTGCATGAATTTAAGCTAGGTTGGCATTTCGTTCCCACTTTTTTTTTACTGTCGAAACAGTTAAATGTAACCACCTCTTCTACTCCAACAGCTTCTTCTCTCACACTTCCTGACAATATAATTCCCTTCCTATTAATTGCTTCCCTGATAACTATAATCTTCAAAACTTTAAATGAAAGATCAATCGACATCTTCTAATTCCTTGATCTTGTATTTCTCTTTATCCTTTCCTCAAACACCCGTCTTTGTTCTTTCTCTCTCCCTCTCTAAACCCTTGAGTGCTTGTGACACGCCCACTTTACATGGGGTCAAATGCTTAAAAAATTCAACAGCTGCAACAACAGTTTTTTAATCAACAAGGCGCTGAAAGCCAATACGACGCGTGGGGTTACTGAGAGTGAAAAAAAATAAGCCAAGAAGACAGCAGATGACGAATGCCGTTGTACTTACATTTTTGAAAATCTCAGTTGAAAGGAAAGTTGGACGTCGAATAACAGTTCAACAACCGGGAAGTTTGAGAGAAGAAACACTTAGACTAGAACTAGAAATTTCAACAGTGAAATGTTGAGACCTAGCTGCCAATCTAGAATTACGCTTAAATTCGTGAAAGCGATGCAACATCGAGTAAACCTGATAAGTACAATCACCGTAAAAATATTTATGGAACAGGCAAAGAGAAACTTCATTATGGCGGTGGGAAAGTAATTGATGCCGAGATATCAGATCGGGGCCGATAGTATTGCAGATTCTTCTTTGAATTTTATGATCAATCTCAAGTTATAGAGCAGCAGTAACAGACTAGAAGTCGCAGTAATATTAGGTACATACACGAATAGTAGACTTATAAATATGGAACGATAGTCTTTGGTGAGAAAAAATTTCTAGGCTACATAATGAACCGACTTTCTTGGCAGCAAACTTGCCATTTTATGTTAGTTGAAACCGCTACAGCGATAAGGCGCAGCGAGTTGATTTTTCTAAGTTAGCATCGGAAAAACGTTCTTTAAGAGGATTAATATAGAGTAGCTTCATTTTACTGGCGTTAAAATTAACAAACCACTTCTTGTCGCAGCTCGCAGTCAATTGGAAGTCATTTTCGAAATAACATAAACTGATAATATCAAAATAAAAGACTTTAAGCCAAAATAAAGCGTTTTATATGTCCTCTCTTATCAGAATTAAGATCGAGCACCAACGATGTACACATTCTTACCTCCGCTGTGAGAAGAGCGATAAAACAGGTAAATGATAACATAAAGCCAATTTCCAGACCAAAGCTGCACGATGACGTACTTTCGGTATTGTTCAACGACCTTCTTCATCCCCTACGTAAAGAAGCTTTACAGTTACTCATGAATCACGTCTGCACCGCTTGTTTGTTTGGGCAACCTAGGCGCACAAACTTTACGGTACCCTAAGTCGTCATGCGCTATATCTGGTGAATGTCCATAGCTGACGCCCACCATTGCCACTATTTGGGTTAACGCGATTCGTCGGTCTTCCCTGATCTAGGCATCCACTCTCTGGATGTGCTTGTCCGTGGGCGACCAGATCGGCTTTTTCTCTGTAGCACTTGTTCTATCGGCTTAAAAGTGCCCTAACCACTGACGTCTTCCATACTGCACCAGCATCCGGCGATGGATTTCCGAAGGTTTGACTCCCTACTCTGTATCGCGATAGTGTAATGCTGAGGTGGGTGTGCATACGTCTGACTTCATTGCTCCCTACCACGCCTGAACGATGGAATTTTGCTCACGGCTATCCAATCATCGCATACGACATCAGCGCCAACCTGCTTTTGTATTTTTTTTTGTTTTTTTTTTTGATGAGGGCGCATCATTTGAAAATTCTATATCATTTCTGATTAACAATCGTATTTTGACATTATCACTTTATAATAATAATTGTTGTTAGTCCCCTTTTTGTTATAAATGTACACTTTTCTTGTGCGGTCATCGAAGTTAAGTAACACTGACTCTTGTCTGTACCTAGATGGGTGACCGCTTGGAAATATCAGGTGCTGTAATCTTGTATTTGCGGGTAGTATAATAGATGACAGCTCAGAATTGGAAATCCGAGAACTGTGATCTAATTCCGGTCGGTTTCCTTATGTTCAATAACGCGTAACTACCCTGTGGAAAGCTATGAATCCATCACTTCTTCCTCCAGCTATGGGTTAATTAGTAAAGCTTGTATCAGTAAAGCGTTATTATCGCCAAAAACTTGCATCAGAATATTTTCTGGTTTACATAACCTGCAAAAAATGATTGATTAGTTTTTTTACGGTTTATCGACCCTTGTGCAGGTAATTTAAAGCCTTAATATATTTTGGGGGATAATAATGATTTAGTGGTGTAAATCTTTCTAATAAACCCATAGCTGTGCGGAGAAGCGGTGGAGCCATACATTTCCTAAAAGTATTTTACAGGTGCTTAAGTGAGTATAATGGAACTCAACTGGAAATTGAACTTGGCTCTACGATTAACAATTCCGAGACATGAATCACTGCACTAGTCGTACAGCCAAACTTTCTGAACCTAGTTTTTCCAAGCAAACCCCTCTCTAGATACTGACCTGGCTCGACGCTGTCTAATTTGGATGATCGTATGGGAACTGATGGTAGAACGTGATGTGACCGTAATCCTGCAAAATCTACATAGCCGTAAAAGAAAACAAAACAATCAGTCAAAATATTGCATCGTGTATAGGATTAGATTAGGTGGATAGACATATTTTGTGGATGTATAGTTCCTTTGTACAGGGTATGTCATTTTTTGCATTTTTTTAGGCAACATAAAAATTCTCAATAAAAAATCCACAACAAACTAAAATCGATCGCTACTTCTGAACAACTCAAAGAAATCCTATAAAGACATACAGAAATTACTGATGTGTCTGAAACACAGCATCTTTTGAACATCCCCCAAACTTAATACACTGGACGACAAAACTATACAACTTTCAAATAATAATGACAAGTTTATAAATATCTCTAACAATGAACCAAAGGTACTCGGATATTTGGCCGACGGGCATTTTCCTAACGGACATTTGACTGACGGATATTTCGCCTAACAGACGTTTGGCCGACGGATATTTAACCGAATGGACATTAAGCTGAAAATATAGTGGCGTACTTACATGTATGTCACACTCTTTATCGTAATGTACTATTATACATTTAGTTATGGGCACCTCGACGCGGTGTAATGGTTAGACAGCTTGTCTTGCTAGCTCAATTACGATTGAGTAGTGAGTTCGATTCTTACTTTGTACTCCATACTTTTGCGCATCTAAGCCGAACTTAGAAAATCACTGTATTTATTTATTGTATTGTTTTTTCTTTTGAGAAGCTTTTTTTTAAAATCTATTCTGTATATATTATATTTTACTTCAAATATTCCTCTAAGATGATAAGTATTTTGAGAAAAAGCACATTTTACTAAAGCAAAAATCTTAAGCTTTTACGATTTGAAAGATATTTCAATATCGCTTTTAATGATCATTATCTTAAAGGGATGAACTATCTTTTATCTTACTGCTAATTACGAATTTAAATAATTACGTGCTACTTTTTGCTCAAATATTTTTAAAAATACTAATTACAATAAACAAATATTGAAATAAGAAAACTTAACATTAAATTTAGATATAGTAATTTAATCACTAAAAATTCAGTGGTAATTATTAGTCCTATTCTACCTTATAATACTGCTAATGAAAATACTTAAAGCATTTCTTGTTACTATTTTTACTTGTACTATTTCGGCTAAATGTCTCTCGGCCAAATGTCCGTCGGCCAAATGTCTGTTCGCTAAATATCCAGTCAAACCATCAAAAAGAATTACTTAACCTAGGACCAGTTGTAACTTCTACAAGAAATATAGTAGACAGGATAAAAAAAAAATGAAATAGAAATGCTGTACTAAAGCATATAAAAATTTGAGAAGCAACTGATAAATACAAACCCGGAAATCGGAGACCTACTCAAGGCTGAGACGTTGAAAGGTAGGCATGACAGAAGAAAAAAAAAACACGTCTTGACTTCTATCAAATCAACGAAGATCTGCGGCTAAAGAACTACGAAACCACATCAATATATGTAGGAGATTGCATTTCCTCTAAACTTCAGACACTGAAAGAAGATCGTAAAAGGTCAGTGATTGTAGATTAAATGATAAAATAAAATAATAATTCTCAGGAGCATTAATCTGTACTTACTCTACGTTAATGAAAAGTAGTCGATGTTTTTTCCCCCTGAAAATTGATAAATAGAAAGATTTTTCCGAAATCCTTTTACTAAGCCTCTGGATTATTAAAAATCATTTGTTCACTGAAAGCAAAGGTCAATTCTTGGTTACATCGTCAATTCCTTCTGCAAGAATAGACAGGAAAATTAGATGAGAATCCTTTAAGCCATCGCTTTGTAACTGAAGAGAGATATCTTTCATTTTTAATTCAAATAGACAGATATATATATATATATATATATATATATATATATATATATATATATATATATATATATATATATAATATTTAAGACATTTTTTATATTTATACGTTCTTTTTATAGATGGTATTTATCAATCCACCCACGGGGAGCGAATGTGGCACAAGGCCTTTTTAATGTGGGTATCTCTGAGCCCGTAGGCCCAGCCAAAAATAAATAACCATCCAAACCCGCCGAGGCGG
>OZ010608.1:27157397-27159897 GCA_963932145.1 Acanthosepion lycidas | reverse complement strand
CACTTCTTATAAAATAATAATTGTTGTAATGAAATGTCCACACTCACTATCGCCCATGTGAACTGACTATATCATTAGCTATATATTGTGAGCACAGGATATACCTGGGAGCTTGCTTCGGGAATTTCTAGCCTGTCACCCGAGTCTTTCAGTAGTGTATTCTCTTTTAAATTAAACCCCTCTTCTTTCATCTACGCGCGTGTTGCTGTTCCTTCACCCGAGTACCACTTTTGTCTGTCTGTAACCTTTTTAAGGATACATCAATAATATAAAAATAATTCGGATAATTTCTGTGCAGGTGAGGCCCATACAAATGTGTGAGGTGTGCGACAAATCTAAAAATGAACAAAACAATGGCCTGAGTAGTCATAAAGTATCTACAATAGGGTACAGACACTAGCCGAGGAGTGGGACGGGGACAGCAAAGAATATGACCCTCGGTCAGATCGTCCAGAAAACTCAACCAATGATCAACAAGAAGAAGACGTTTTCAGTATGGTTTTGGATGACAGACTTCTTACTGACCAGCAGATACGTAAGTCCATAAGTATTGATTCTGGTTCGGTCCATACTATTTTAACTGAGATATTGAGTGTGATCTAGCTGTCTTCATGATTGGTCTCAAGAATGCTGACACCAGGGCAGAAGACGAAAAGGGTATCATTTCCAGGATTCTTTTGACTCGTATCCAGGCTGACCTTGAGAATTCCCACTAAAGATTAGTAACTCAGGACGAAACCTGACTTCACCATTTCGAACTAGAATCAAAGATTCAGAACAGTGGAAACACTCTGGTTTTCCACTCCCAAAGAAGTTCATGCAGGCAGCCTCTGTTGGCAAGGTGATGGCTTCATTTTTTTGGGATTCTGAAGGAATAATCATGACGGTACTATGCATCAGAATTAAGACAACTGAAGAAAGCAATCAAGTTGAAATGCTGAGGGAAGCTGAGGGGTGGTGTACTCTTCTTACAGGATGACACACCTGTTCACATTGCTCAGGTTGCAGCAGTTGGAGAATCCAACTGTGGCTTTGAATACCCAACCACTTACCAGACTTTTTCCTGTTTCATAAATTAAAATCCCACCCTTGGGAAACAATGATGAGATCATACCTGCTGTGAAGGAGTTTTTTTGGGGGGGGATCAGGACGCCACCTTCTTTTGTGATGAGATTGCAA
This sequence comes from Acanthosepion lycidas, assembly GCA_963932145.1. NCBI lineage: Eukaryota > Metazoa > Mollusca > Cephalopoda > Sepiida > Sepiidae > Acanthosepion > Acanthosepion lycidas. Next base: position 27,158,718 of record OZ010608.1, on the reverse strand, counting down.
TGCTTATGCATTGTTTGACTAAGTGCATTGATGTTAAGGGAGACTATATTGTAAAATAGTGAAAAACCATCTTGCTTCTCCAATTCATCCTGGGTGAGGTATAGAATTTTTTGAGCAACCCTCATATTGAAGGCAAGATGAACAGAGGAAACAGAGGAAAGCAACATATAACCTACCTAATATGCATTGTTTGACTAAGTGCATTGATGTTAAGGGAGACTATATTGTAAAATAATGAAAAACCATCTTGATTCTCCAATTCATCCTGGGTGAGGCATAGAATTTTTTGAGCAATCCTCATATTGAAGACAAGATGAACAGAGGGAAGCAACACATAACCTACCTAATAAGCTTTTGTAAATGGTTGACAGAACAGAGATTAGGAGATATAGTAAAAAGACAAAATTTACTAAGAGCTACAAAGGACAGGAAAATGTGGAGAGCCGTTATCACACACATTCTGAAGAGACATTTCACACAGAAGAAGATATATAATGACTGCATCGGTCATTTTTGTGGGCACGAAATAAATCTGCAGCTCTGTTTACTATGCTCTTTTAACTTTTAGATGACTGTTATAGAGATTATTAAACTAATCCTTCCAAGGAATGAACTCGCTATCCTTAGCTAACAAATATCGTAGAATTATTCTGTCCAAGTGCATTGATATTAAGTGAAACTATATTGAAATAGTGAAAAACCGTTTTATTTCTCGAATTCCTATTGGATGTGGCTTATAACTTTTTGAATAACCCTCGTATTGAAGGCAAAACGAACAGAGGAAAGCAACTGTTTTTTTTTTAATCTGAAGGCATACTCATGATAGTACTACTTGGAAAAAAAAACTATTAATGGACATTACTATGCATCAGAATTAAGACAACTGAAAGAAGTGATCAAGTTGATATGCATAGTGAAGAAGGGCTGATATGCTCTTGCTGCAGGATAATGCGCCCGTTCAAACCGCTCAGGTTACAGGAGCTGAAGCAGCCAACTGGCTTTCAATTGATGCCACATCCCACTTGCTCATCAGACTTAGCTCCATCAGGCATCTTAAAGTTTCCTAAGTGGTCGCCATTTTGGAAACAATGAACATATTTGTTTTGGGAGGAAAAAAAAACTTCTTCCGTGCTGGGTTGTCAAGTGATGGGCATATTAAAAAATACATTCCCCTAACTACTCTGTGAGGCTTTGAACTTTTTGAACGACCGTCATATGTATGTATGTATATATGTATATGTAATTATGAATAGATTTGTGTATCCACATTTTCTGATAAATTGAATGAAATTCTTTAAAAACAGAACAAGAATGGATGCCA
>OZ010608.1:26997397-27154897 GCA_963932145.1 Acanthosepion lycidas | reverse complement strand
ATTGATGAGACCTTACCGCCAACCTAGTAGTGCGTTTAAATTTATAAAGTCTACGTACCATACTGAAAGAGTTCATCTGGAAAATTACTATTATTTATAGAAAAGACACGAAATTATTTGTTGTACTTTATAAGATATATAGTGTAGCTCATCTTAAGTTTACCAAGACAAAAGATGTTCCCGCTTTCAGTCAACTGTGATGAGATACGAGAGCCATGACTACGAATATACCGGCTATTACATCAATACCATCTGATTCATCAACACACTGTCTTGAGTATGACGATAAACTGCATCCGCGTCCTGGGTAAGACGATAGACTACATCCGACAGCAAGGCCTCTGATCAGAAGTTTTGTGGAGCGTGGAACCATCTCTTAATTGCGGGTGTCTCATGTCCACCATGACCCAGTGTGGTAGCATCTGTCTGGGTCCCAGTTATGGGGAAATAATTAACTCCCCAAAAGGGGTCAAAATACAATGAAAGTATAAAAATATGTTTTAATACCAGACATTTTTTTGGGGGAAAAATTATTATCAGCAAGACGTTATTACATGCAGTACATTTTTTAAAAAGAAAAAAAAAATACCAGGAATATATTTTTGGAAAAAATATTATCATCAATAAAAATCTTGTCGGCATTAAATAAGCCATTGAGGCTGATAAGCCCTAAAACAAAACGAACCAAACCTGGTGGCTGACGACAATGATTCATGCCTTTCCCAAGGCTAGTAGGGAAAAATAATCGCAACAGACTACGCCGGAATATATATTCAGCTTGCTAATTCTGGTTAATACACTAAAAATATTACTGTCTTAATTTCAGGGATGAGGAGATATCCTTATTTAAACTATTCACTTTCGATCTGTTATCCTCATCTGTGTTGTCATTAATAAAACGTTTCGGCTGTTGTGCCTTCTGACCTTCCTCAGGTATATATCGATGTGTGTAACCTATGAGGAATACCAAACTGAAACCTTTATTTAATCTACCAGGGTGGGGGTAAATTTTTCTCGTTCCACTGCCCATGTCTGGGGATATATTGTTTATTTCTTATTTTTAATACTGCTCAGTCTTCGCTTGATTTATTTCCACTGAGTACAAGTACACACTGCCCGATACAGAGATTGAGCACTCCCTTACTATGTCTCCAAATTCACAAACCAGCCGTAGGCTATTATCCCGTAAGGACCAGAACGGTCTACCACCGTAGATTAAATAAAAGGTTCAGTTCAGAATTCCATGTAGGTTACCAGATCGATATACTCCTGATGAAGTACAGAAGGCACAACGACCGAAACGTTGTGATAACAACAAAGATGACGACCTAATGTCCGAATGTAAATAGTGTCAATACTAATAATATTATACAATGAACTGACATAGAATTAAGGAAAGGAACCGAGGGCGTTGTCCTGTTGCGGTCTCAACGTTTTTGAATGCAGAGAAAATCTCTTTTCTAGGCTGGCTACCACAGAAAATTTAGGGAGTGGAGGACGAGATGGATTCATTCCAAGGGAATGTGAGCAAAAGTAATTTGCGGCGGAATTTGAACTCGGCTTGTTGATACCACTTAATACACGCAAAATATTATTCCTGAATGGGGATCTGTCTAATGCGTCTTTACTGTCGCCAAATACAATAACACTTTTTTTCTGAGATTTTCCAATACAGCAAACCGAAAGTCTCCAAGATCATATGAACAACGAACTATTTTTAACACTGAAGTTTTTTTTTAATTTCTTATTCGTATTTCACGTTTTATTTCTTTTCCTATTATTGTCAACACTCCACTATTAATATATTTCTATTTGATTGCTCTCCATTCTTTCTTTTATTCTTTCTTTTATTCTTTTATTCTTTCTTTTATTCTTTTATTCTTTCTTCCATTCTCCCATTCTTTCCTACATTCTTTCTTCCATTTTTCAAGTCTTCATTCCATTCTTCTATTCGTTCTTCTATTCTCTTTTCCATTATTCTATTCTTTCTTCCATTCTTCTATTCTTTTTTCATTCTTTTATTCTTTCTTTCATTCGTCCATTCTTTCTTCCATTCTTTCTCCCATTCTTCAAGTCCTCATTCCATTCTTCTATTCGTTCTTCCATTATTTCTTCCATTCTTCTATTCCTTTTTCATTCTGTTATTCTTTCTTCAATTCTTCCATTCTTTCTTCCATTCTTCTATTCTTTCTTCCATTCTCCTATTCTTTTTTTCATTCTTTTATTCTTTCTTCCATTCTTCCATTCTTCCATTCTTTCTTCCATTCTTCCATTCTTTCATCCATTCTTTCATCCATTCTTCTATTCTTTTTTCATTCTTCTATTTTTTCCATTCTTTTTTTCTTTCTTCCATTCTCCCATTCTTCCTTCCTTCTTTCTTCCATTCTTCAAGTCTTCATTCCATTCTTCTATTCATCTTCCATTCTTTCTTCCATTCTTCCATTCTTTCTTCCATTCTTCCATTCTTTCTTCCATTCTTTCTTCCATTCTTCCATTCTTTCTTCCATTCTTCCATTCTTTCCTCCATTCTCTCATTCTGTTTTCCATTTTGCTATTCTTTCTTTTATTCTTCTATTCTTTCTTCCATTCTTGTATTCTTTTTCATTCTTTTTTCTTTCTTCCATTCTTCCATTATTTCTTCCATTCTTTCTTCCATTGTTTAAGTCTTCATTCCATTCTTCTATTCGTTCTTCTATTCTTTCTTTAATTCTTCCATTCTTTCTTCCATTATTCTATTTTTCCCATTCTTTTATTCTTTCTTCCATTCTCCATTCTTTCTTTCATTCTTGTATTCCTTTTTCATTCTTTTATTCTTTCTTCCATTCTTCTATTCTTTTGTTCTATCCTTTCTTCCATTCTTTCATTTTTCCCCCATTCTTACATTATTACTTCCATTCTTTTATTCTTCTTCAATTTTCCCATTCACTCTTCCATTCTTTCTTCCATTCTCTCATTCTGTTTTCCATTTTTCTATTCTTTCTTTTATTCTTCTATTCTTTCTTCCCTTCGATCGTTCATTCTCCCATTCTTTCTTACAATCATTTTTTCATTCTCTCATCCTGTTTTCCATATTTCAAATTTTTTCCATTCTTCTATTCCTTCTTCCATTCTTTCATTCTTTCTTCTATTCTCCCATTTTCTGCAATTCTTCTATTCCTGTTCGATTCTTCCATTCCGTCATCCTTTCTTACAAATTTTCTTCCAATCTTCTATTCTTTCTTCAATTCTTTTATTCTTTCTTCCATTCATCAAGTCTTCCGTTCATTCAGCCTGTTTTCCATTCTTTCTTACATTCTTGCATCACTCAATTTCTAATCGTTCTTCTATTCTTCCCTCAATTCTGTTATTCTTGCTTGTATTCTTTCATTCATTCTTTCTACCATGTTTCTATTCTTTCTACGATTTTTCCTACCATTCTTTCATTCTTTCTTTTATTCTTCCGTTGTTTCTTCGATTCTTCCTTCCATTCTCTTTAACAATCTTCCAATCATCCAATCTTCCATTCCATGTATCATTCATTCGTCTACTCTTCCCTCCATTCTGCCATTCTTTTTTCCATTCTTGCTTTCATTCTTCTTACCATTCTTCCACTCTTGTATTCCTTCTTCTATTCTTTCTATTATTTCTTCTATTCAAACACAGACGAAGAGAGATAGTTATAAATACTTAGCTGTCTTGGATTGTTGAGAAAAAATTCATTGAAGTGTCACGTGCTAGTTAGAGATCGATAGTATAATTGGCGAGTAATTTTACACAAGCGAATAATTCAACACCAGTCGCGAGTAACTGAAACGAAACCTAACAACCGACTGCAGACACTATTCTCATTGATTTATTTTTTCTCCTCATGTTATAAAAAAATCTCATAGTCTCGCTACTTCCTTTCCTTCTTCTTGACTCGCCGGCTAATTTCTGTAAAGGCAAGGTTTTCGTTAGTCCGAAAGATATTCACATAGGCTCGCGAATTTCTTGATTTCTTCTTCGATCCTCCGAATTTGAAGAGAGTTATCACTATTTCGCACTCATACCATTCTTTCATTCTTTCTTCCTTCTATCTATCATTCTTTATTCCATTCTCCACTTATATTTTCCATTCTTTCTTCCATTATTCCAGCTATTCCTCTCTTTCTACCATTTTTCCATACTTTCTTCCATGGAAGGTTCTGTCTGATTCTATGGTGTATATTAATACTAATGCTTAAAGAAAGATTTAATCCTCAGTATAATACCCCTTATTTTCTAGAACCTCATTCAATCTGTAAACAAGTTTATAGATTTCACGTTTGTAAAATTCTTTATGTTTTGATGTACAACACGAAATCAGCTCATACTGAACATCTTCCCTGGATGCCATCCTTAGGCCATCGAAATGGTTGTGCAAAATCCTAAACAAGTGAAAATCATTAAGGTCAATGCCGGGAAAATACGGTAGATGAAACAATCTTTCTAAACAGGAATCCTCTCAGATATATTTAGTCAATAATAAAGCGTGAGAACAGTTATTATTGTGACACAGGATTACTCATTTTCTGTTGGCAAAGGAGGCGCGTATTCTGTCCAAAACTACGACAAAGTTTTTGGGAGTAGAGATCAGTGACGAAGTTTTTTGGCAGTAGAGATTAACGACAAAGTTTTTTGGCAGTAGAGATTAACGACAAAGTTTTTTGGCAGTAGAGATCAACAACAAATTTTTTTGGCAGTTAGGACGAAAGACGAAGATTTTTGGAAGTAGATATCAACGACAAAGTTTTTTGGCAGTAGAGATCAACAACAAAATTTTTTGGCAGTAGAGATGAAAGACGAAGATTTTTGGAAGTAGACATCAACGACAAAGTTTTTTTGGCAGTAGAGATTAACGACGAAGCTTTCGACAATAGAGATCAACAACGAAATTATTTTACAGTAGAGATCAACAACGAAGCTTTTCGGCCGTAGATTTCAATGTTGATTGTTTAATTAGTGTCGAATAGTGGATGATTCCTTGAATATCGTACCATACAATCAATGCTTTTGGATGAAGGATGCTGAGCAGGTTTGTTTTCTTGACTCATCTACTTACGAGCGCATTTAACAGTATGGTAAAAGATCAATTTCTCATCCGCTGTAGCAAGTCTTTTCAAAAATGACACTTGATATTGTGTAAGGAACAACTCGCAACAAATGAGACATTGCTGAGTGTTCCTTGGAAGCAGGTTCTGCAGGACCATTGAATTCTTTCCAATCTTTTTAAATTCGCGGGGAACTGTTGTATGACTAGCATTAAATTACTAAATGAGTTCCCTCGTCGCAGTTAACAGCAAATTCCAGATCCTCTCAATCGATCATCCCTTGGTTTGTACTCGAGACTAAAATTAGCAGTTTTGAAACGGAAAACAAACACATCCTGGAACTTCTTTCATAGTGGGCTATCAGTTATAGTGAAGTGTATGAGTGTTGAAACAGATTAGTTTGATTTGGCCTTGTTAGTCAAATATCTCACTATAAGAGGGGTATAAAACAAGAAAATCAAATTGTAAAGTGAAACAACAAATTTATGTACATATAAATCAATTAAGGTCTTTACAAATAAAATTAATGTATTTTGGGTGATACAAGGTCGTCAAAGTGTTCGTAGTAGTCCTTGCAAGAATGAGTTTATGTGTACGTAGGCAGGAACATATGTGTGGATGTATGTATGCATGTATGTGCTTTAACGAAGGGTAGGAATGTCTTTGAATTAATAGCTCAGTCTTGAAATGTTCCGTTCATTTATCAAGTATAAAAGAGGTGAGGGAGAAAGGTAGAGATAATAATAACGCTCGCTTGACGTTGTCAAGGGACTTGTTAATACGCTCGTCTTCTTCTCTCTGATGACAGGCAAACTTGCCCGTCTTTTCTTTTGTTTGTGGTGCTTGAAAAGGTCATTTGGGAATTCACTTCCGGATATGACTCAGGACTCATTGGACGACGAACATGCTTCGCGTCGGTTCGCGAAAAGGTCCGTAAAAGAATTTGTTTCTGAGAATTGAAGATTATTTGAATTTTGTTTTTAAATGTTTCCTAGTTTTCTATTTTCCGAAAAACATTTCGCATCAAGGTGTGAAATTTTACGATTGTTTTGGATTCACTTTTGCGTGTGTCTTAAGCAAAGTTTGTAAATTCAAGTCTTTTTAATTTTTAACAAAATCAGTGAGTCAGTGTTTAGCATTTGAATTTTAAATCTACATCTTGTTTTGTTCACTACACTTTCGCTCAACGTTTGTGTATCTTCTGTTGTGTTGGCACCATTATGAAACTCGTACAGTAAAATAATTCTGTGTTATTTAGTTGCGATGAAATTAGGGACAAGTTTCGAACTATATTATGTGTAATGTTTCCATAATATGAAAGAAAAAATACTCATAGTATCATTACTAAGCAACATAAAGAGACCATACTTAAATTCATTTTTAAAAAGTCCAATACAATTTTCATTCTAACCTACTATTAAAAAGTAATATAAAGCAAAAAAGACACAATTCGCAACAAAAAAGGGGGAGGGGTCTAATAAAATATATACATCATTGTAAAATAGTAATACCAAAATATAACAATGGTAAAACACAACTAAACCGGTTTATCGATCCTCTCTCATCAGGGCTAAATCGAAGACAAAACACGTGCACATCAACTTAAAAAAATATTTCCTCAGACAACTGCTCTGACGAACTACTTTCCCTGGTACCAAAACAGCATAAATTTAAGCGTGCTACTAGGTTGGCATCTCTGTCCCACCCTTTTACTGTCGAAACAGTTAAATATAAGGCCGTTGGAGCAGAAGTGCTCCAACGGCCTTTTATCTCGCACTTCCCGACAATGGAACTCCCTTCGTCTTATTTGCTTCTCAGATAGCTATAATCTTCAAATATTCAAATGTAATGTCAATCAACATCTTCTGATGGCTTGATCTTGATCCCTTCCCTTCTCTTTATTCTTTCCTCAAATACCCCCTCTCTGTAACCCCTTACGGGCTAGTGACACTCACGCCTTGCCTGGGGTGATATGCTTTAGAAAATGTTATATGCAAGAAAATATGGCGTTTAAAAGTTAATTATCATTAGGCTCACCAACGACTCCTTCGGCATATAGACAGATGGCTGGTAGGACTTTCTTCTTTTTTCCTTCTTCATCTTTTACCAGCTCAGACCTTCACAGCTAGGACCTGTCATGCATTGGTCCGACGTATCCAATGTTTTTCATTGGAAAGAAGAAATATCACTCAAACAGCACCTTCCTCAGAATTGATACTTTATGGTACAGTCTCCCGAGAGAATACTTTCTGGTCACTACGATCTTAAGATCTTCAAGTCGAGGGTTAACCGTCATCTATTGTAAATATCTTCGGAATACGCATTTCGTACTTTCTCCCTTTATGCCCTTACGGCAAACTCGTTCAGTAACCCTCTACTAAAACTCTATTAGAAGGTAAAGACAAGCTACTCAGTAGCTCTTGGGCCTTGTCTTTATCATCTAATTTATATTACAATATCACCTTCTTTCTTCGTTTCCCGAAGGCCCAAGACAAGGCCCAAGAACTACTCAGTAGCTCTTGGGCCTTGTCTTTACTATCTGATTTATATTACAATATCACCTTTCTTCGTTTCCATGTTTCCTTCTGATATAATGGAATATGTATACATCTGTGTTCCCCCTCACTTGAATATGATTGGCTGATGTCCGTCATAAATATCAACGGACGTGTAGGAGAGTCAAAGAGCCTTAGTCTGAGAGCTAAGTCTATAACGACGCCCATTGGACTACGCCATTGATCTACACTTCTTACCTGCGACTACCAGTCGATTTCTGCTACCGTATTCTACTTGGTTATAGTAGCCAAAACCACTTAGCTACTGCGTTCAAATAGATCTCTTTCCGGGACATATCACCTTCCTTTTATTCTCCCACTCTCTCTTGTTTTCAAATTTCTTTCCTCACTGTCCCTTCATGTTTTTTTTTAATTTTATTTTTCACTTTTTTCTCTTCAGCCTTTCCTTCTATTTCTTCTCTCTTGTTTTCATTTTTTTTTACACCATATCTCCTTTTCGCCTTTATTTTTCCACCTTCTCTGAAATTTTTCTTCTATTACGTTTTTCTTTCCTCTCCCTTATTTTCAACTTATCCTTCTTGCTTCCTCTCCTCGTTTCTCTCTATTTTGCCTTCACTTATATTCTTTCTTCTCTTAAACCTTTCCCCCTCGTTTTCTTCTCCCACTCTCACCTATATTTAACTTTATCTTCTTCTTACTCATTTTACCCTTTTCTTTTTCATTTCTTCTCCTTGTCTTCTTCTTCTTCTTCTTCTTAAACAACCTCTTTTACATTTTCAAGCCTTATTTATCTCTCTCTCTCTCTCTTTTTCCTTTTCCTTTTACTTATAGAACGTACTTTCTCTTTTTCTTTCTCTTTCCCTAATAAACACATCATTCTCTGTATCATTTCATAATTTTCCACAAATTCTTCAACCATTTTTTATTGACACATTTTTTTTCCCATTTTTCTGAGATAACCTGTAAATAATGTATGCTTTTAATGAAGCCGCAGGTGTTAAAACCGCGTCATCTTTCTTGAAAAGTGAATTGTAGAAATTTTTGATAATCAGAAATTCACCTCGTAAGTTATAGTTTGAAAGAAAAAAATTATTAGTTCAAGAGTTGCATGATAATTTTTGAATTTCAAATTAGTTTCCAAATATGTTTTTATTTGTATTTTGATAGATTTTATCGCCATCTTTAAAATTATCTATATTATTACAATTTCATATTTTTATTATTATTATTATTATTATCATTATTATTATTTCCTTTGATTTCTGGCGTTTACATATTTCTTTCCGAGTCCCACCCAGGAACCTAAGGTTAGAAATGGCATCATGACACTTTCCACTGACAAAAAAAAAAAAAAATTACATAGATAAAGCCCTTCGTAAAGTGTGGACTGTACTTGTCAGAACAATTTTTTGTATCTCTTTGAGGCATGGACTTCCAGGAATCCCTTCAATTAGTCTACTGCAATCTTTTCCAACCACTTCTAGGGCTCTAACTACAAAAGGGATTGTTGATGTTCCCATGTCCCACAATTTTGACATTTCTATTTCAAGGTCCTTGTATTTTGACAGCTTTTTGAATATCTTTAAAGATACATTGCAGTCTGCAAGGACTGCCATATCAATAAGGTGGCACTTTTTTTGTTTGTGGTCTTTAATAACAATGTCTGGGCGGTTGGCTTTGATTGTTCTGTCAGTGTGTATTGTGTAGTCCCATAGAATTGTAACAGGTCCTATCTCCATAACCGGGTCTGGGTGGTGTTCATACCAGTTTCTTTCAGTTTCCTTTCGGTAGAAGTTGCAGATTTTCCAGTGCAGATACTGGCCCACTCTGTCATACCGGGTTTTATATTCAGTGGGTGTCAATATCGTGCAACCTGATACAAGATGATCAAACGTTTCTGAATATTTATCACAGAATTTGCATTCTGGGCTAACACAATATTTTAGTATATGTGCTTGATAATTCCTAGTTAACAAGCATTGGTCGTCCTGTGCAGCAAGGATAAAACATTCAGTTTCAGCTTTCAACCCAGCTCTACGTAGCCACTGGGTACGGTTTCTGTCAACGTCAGTTTGGTTGGTACGGGCAGAGTATTGGCCATGAAGCGGTTTATCTTGCCATTGTTTCTGTATCTGGTCGGTTGCATTTGTATTTGTTTTCTTTTTTAAGTATCTTGCATCTTCAGCCTGTGTACTGTGTTTTACTTGTATTTCTGCGCCCATTTGAAGCTCCATTTTGAATTTGTTGGCTTCCTTTATTACGGAGTAAAGACGCTTACTGCTTTCATGTTCCTTGACACATACCATCATCCAGTCTTCTGTATTTTCCAAGTATCTTTGGAGCCCAATTGTTGTAATTTTGTAGGATAGTTCTAGTTGAACTAATCCTCTGCCTCCTTCGGACCTGGGCACATACAGTCGATCAACATCAGCTTTGGGATGATGCATGCGGTAGGAAGTGAGAAACTTTCTCGTTTTGGCGTCCATTCACTTAATTTCAGCTATGGTCCAGTTAAGGACATTAAAGCTGTATTGCACCACAGGGACAGCCATGGTGTTTATGGCTGATATTCAGTTTTTTGAGTTTAGCTCTGTATTCAGTACCACGCGTACACGCCTGTAGTACTCTTTTCTTACCTTCTCCTTCATTTGGGGGTGTTGAATGCCATCTCCTTCGCTAATTCCTAGATACTTATAAGCTTCATCATGCTCCAGTTCCCTAATCTTTGTGACAAAATCTAAATCTATTAGGGGTGTTTTTCTAATTCTACCTTTCTTGAATGTTACTTTTGCCCTTTGATTTCAGGCGTTTACACATTTCTTTCCGGGTCCCGTTTAGGGACCTAAGTTTAGAAATGGCATCATGACACTTTCCACTGACAAAAAAAAAAAAAAAAATAAATACGTAGACAAAGCTCTTCGTAAAGTGTGGGCTGTACTTGTTAGAACAATTTTTTTAATATCTCTTTGAGGCATGGACTTCCAGGAATCCCTTCAATTAGTCTACTGGAATCTTTTCCAACCAATCCTAGGGCTCCAACTACAAAAGGGATTGTTGATGTTCCTATGTGCCACATTTTTGAGATTTCTATTTCACGGTCCTTTTATATTATTATTATTATTATTATTATTATTATTATTATTATTATTATTATTATTATTATTTCCGTGTTTAGACAAGTAATAGCTGGTTACTTAAACTTGAGATTAAGTGACAGCGAGTCGTATCTGAAGTTCAGCACTTAACTCGATTTTTTTCAGCTTTTTTTGCAACAATTTTGTCTTGGAAAGTCATAAGCTTCCCAAGATTTTCTTTCTTTCCCGAGATTCTTTGGTTTGGTTGGTTGTTTTGTTTCATGGCATATCAAAACCTCAGTGGGTCATTTAATGCCAACAGAATTTTGAAACAGATTCATAGCGATAGTTTGGTAAAAAAAAAGGTGTGTATGTATACATACAGTGCTGTTCGATAAAAGTGACTCACCTGATATTTTTTACTCTCTGATGAAACGAAAGTTGAGCTAAATTCAAAGGATAAGCGATCTAAAATCCGAAGAAGAAGCTTTGAAAGCTCTTTGAATTTAGCAGTAAGTACCGTCAAGCATCCGTTCAGTATAATGTTCTGGGGATGCTTTTCTTTTCATGGAACTGGTTTCTTAAAACCTATTGAAAAGACCTCCAGGAGCGAGCAGTGCAAGAGAATTTTAGAGTCTTGTCTTCTCCCTTCTGATGAAAGGGTGCAAATCGACCCCACCAAGCTCATTTTTATGCTGGATAATGCTCCCTGTCACAAATCAAAATTGATGAAGGAATACTTTGATGAGAAGTAGGTTAGTGTTATGACATGACCGTCTAAATATATGAAGGTAAAAGAAGAATTTAGAAAAAAACGCTATGGTATTCATATTGTCAACGGAAAATTACGTCAAGTACTTTCACGTGTAGAAATATTGTTTTTATTGTTGGGTTGACGGATTCAATCATTTCCTTTTGATAACTTGATATACTTGTTGTGTACGTTGGCTTGGGAGAGTAGAAATTCTTTTAGGATATTGGGAAAAAACCTGGGCGTACATTAATATTTGGATAGTATTCAATGGCGGCACAATCGAGGATTTTCGTTCTGACGAACGTACACAACTATTTTCTAAATTCTTCTAGTTGCTTAGGACATTTTGTTTGTTGTCAATAAATTCATTTCGTTTTTTTCGAAAAGTCCACATTGGACGAAACGCGTCGGCTAATAATACAGTCTTCTTATTGTCTTTTACCTACAGTTTAACTCTGAGAAAATTTTCATATATATATATATATATATATATATATATGCATGGGTCTGTGTGTGTGTGAGGGGGCATCAGTCGGTCTCGAAAAACATTGGATCTGCGTCCAAAGAGTTATGTCTCAGGTGTTGATGGAGGTGTAGGCTCTCGCAGTGAGGTGACGCTGCAGGACCCGTCAGGGTTTGATGAGAGGTCAGCGGTTCCCCATGCAGCACAGCTACCTACTCCACTCCACCGATGTTGTTTAAAGGAAAGGTAGAGTCCAATACAGCCTGGCAATGGCGTCGTCGCAGGAATTCCCAGAACGAAGTTAAACATAACATCAAACTATCTTAGGAACTCCGACTCCGAATTTATCCTCAGGTTTTACCCACGAGGCCCTTCCTATAATTGGATATGGCCGCAAGGCATCGCAGATTTAAAATTACTGTTTTCCTTTACTTAGATGGTCTACCGTTGCGGGCTGACGACTTGCATCTACGTTTTTTTTTTAAAAACATTTGCCTATAATTTTATCATTTTGTCCTTTTCTTATTTAGAACATAGCATTTCTTTTTATGGACGACGTCGTATTTTCAAATTTGTTTGAAAAGCCTTTTGTTTAAAGTGGTTATTTATTACAAGTCAAATTGTTTCATTGTGTATCTTTGAAATATTTTCAACAGCAAAAATAATAATAAAATGTTTTCATATATTTTATGATAATTTTATACATTTATTCTTTCTTATTTATTTACTTACTTATACAGTGTAACCCGGATATAAGAGACCCAGATATAACAGAAACCAGGATATAAGAGAGAGTTTCTCTAGTCCCAAATTAGAGCCTCTGTTAATGTATATAAATTAGACCCAACCCGGATATAAGAGAAACCCGAATATAAGAGACTTCTTCTCCGGTCCCGCCAACTCTCTTATATCCGAGTTACACTGTATTACGATTATTTTTAATATATATATATATATATAAATATATATATATTTGGTACATTTGATGAACTGTGGACTCCAAAATCTAGTGTAATATATATATATATATATATATATATATATATATATATATATATATATATATATATCAAGAGATAATTTGAATCCGCTACCATGGTTTCAACCTTACCATGAGGTTGAAACCAAGGTAGCGAATTCAAACTGATCTACTGATTTTTAAATTTAAAACTCTACATGTTATTTTTAATTTAATTTAATTTTTTCTCACGAGTATTGAACTCTTTTTAATACCACTATTTCCTTGTTTGATTCAGCTTCATTAACCTTATATATATATATATATATATATATATATATATATATATATATATATATACGTATCTCTCTCTCTCTCTCTCTCTATATATATATATATATATATATATATATATATATATATATATATATATATTAAACATATATTATTAAATATAACAGACAATGAATGTCTATTATATCTGATCATGAGACGTTCTAATGTTCGAATGTTTGCTTTAAATTCTGGTGAAAATAATGACAAAATTTTCCAACAATTGACTATTTTTTTTTTATTCAGTTCACATGAGCCTTCATCAGACATGAAACAAAGATAGCCACTATCAAAGATGATATTTTCTTTGTTATTTTGACATAGAAAATTGCTATGTGACGATAACGGTCGCGGAATAGCAGACGCAGACCGTAAGTTCTATGACGTCATACCACGCGATAGACCGAACTATTGCAAGAGAACCAATGTCTAGATGCAATGCAATGTGTTGTGACTAGTTTGAAATGTAATTTTTAGTCTGGCTTGCTTCGTTTTAATGTAGATGGCCTCCAATATCTGAAGGTTCTTTTTACTGTGTGTGTATGTGTGAGTATTGTTATGTTATCAGCTAATATCTGTTTAATATTATGTACAAGGCTATATTTTTCTAAGAAATGCTGCTTAATAAAAATAAGATCAGAAAGGTAAGTCTACGGAAATTATGTAATCTCTGAACAGGCATGAAAATTGATACACTACATTGTTATTTTTTTGTAAAGGATTTAGATGTGTGGTTGTGGGTTATTAGTGACTATGACGTCAATTGTTTTAAATTTTTATAATATATCATGAACTTAACTTGTTTGTTATTAATGGGTTTAGTATTTCTACCTATTATATATATATATATATATATATATATATATATATATATATATATATATGTGTGTGTGGGACTGACCAAAATTCGTTTAAAAAAAAAACCCAGAAAACTAATGAATACTACAGATAAAGTATATTTTCTCCATCAAGTCATTCATTTCTGTAGTTCACTGTTACTGAAAGCAGAATTTTTTTTCTCTCCTGATGATGGCCATGTTGGCTGAAACTAGTCGAAAAATCTAACTGAAATAATAAAAACGAAAAATATTAATATACAACCCAGTGTGTCTGAAGATTCTAATTTTTTAATATTTTTTATTGATTGATATATATATATATATATATATATATATATATATATATATATATATATATATATAACGTCATCTACGGACAGACTGTTTCGCTGTTTCACAGTTCATCAGTGTGACTAGACATCCGGTTGCCTCTAGCTCGGATCGAAACCCGACTGATTCTGCCACTAATATACTGTAAATATAAAAGTTCTTGTCACATGTTTATATATATATAAATCTTATTTACTAAATTGACCATATATGAGTTTTGAGAAAAATATGAGGAGTGAAGGTGTTGAAAAACGCAAAATAGAACCTTCATGGATTGTGAAGCTCTTCGTAGCCAAACAGGTCAAGAACGCCGGAAGAGACCGTGGCTATTCTTGAACAGGGGGAGCAGGGTCGATTCCTGTCGGAGAGGACATTTACTTTATTAACAATTCTGGAGTTCGTAGGCCGGTAGACTGAATAAATACCCCGTTTAAAAACAATACGGAGCGTCTATTTAAATACGGGTATCCACTTAAAATAATGTTCGAAATAATATATTATATATATATATATATATTTTTTTTTCTTTTTTTTTTAAGCGTTTCACCCGAAGCAAGGCGGGTAAGCCACTAGGACGCAAGGAGTTACAGAAAAATTTGGAGCAAGATCAGATAGGAGTGACAGAAGAAAGGATGAGGAGAAGGGTAGTGGATAGATAAAGGCAACAGGAGAGATAGAGGCCAGAGAGAGAGAGAGAGAGAGAGAGAGAGAGAGTACCGGGAACCCCTTTCTAAACAAGAAACAAGGCGTAAGCCTCTACTGATGCCCAAAAGAAGGGGGAGGAGTGTTGACCGGGCGGTAGGAAAGCCTACCTACTCCTATTACATATAACACATAGAACAAAAACAAAAACAGAGGGAACGATGAGAGGGGGAGGTAGTTTGCAAAGAGACCTGGCTGACAGTTGGATTTACCCTTTCGCAACATTAAGTTTTAAATTAGTATAAGTCCCATTGACTAATCTAAAAAGAAATTGAAGTGACGAGACACTTTCGCATCTAGCCAAAGACATTCAATTTTCCCCTTTTTTCTGATTATTCTTTCGAAACAAAAAATAAAATAAAATTTAATGATTAAAAAAATAAAAAAAATAATATATATATATATATATATATATATATATATATATATATATATATATATATATATATAAAGAAATATAGTCTTAAGGTGTGCTATATTTAGGGAATAAAGTGCACAATATCAGAGATAGAGCGTGTGTAAATATAAAAGTGAGCATAGAAGTCAACACTTAGTGGCGACAGTCTGTTTCATGCTATATGCAATCGTCAGGCCACGATTGCATATAGCATGAAACAGACTGTCGCCTCTAAGTGTTGACTTCTATGTTCACTTTTATATATATATATATATATATATATATATATATATATATATAAAGTACCAAAGGTTAATGTATATGTAAGAAATAATGTACGCACTTTTTCGTTGTTAGGTTATTTTTTTCTTCTTTGTATGTATTTGTGCGTGTTTATGTGTGTGTGTATGTGTGTGTGTATACGCGTGCGTATGTGTCTCTGTGTACGGCTGTGCGTGTATGTATGCACTCGTGTAAAATGTCGTGGTTATTTCTTTTCATGAAGTTCTTGCAACCCTTATACTCTCTCTTACTATTCATTTTCTCCTTTTCTTTCTCACTTCCGTCTTCGACTGTCAGAGATAATGTAACAATGTTATTTCCGCTTTCATAAAGAGGACATATTTTTTGTCTAAATTTTCTAGAATATTATGAGGCTTTCTTAAGTTTGGAAAATATAAGTATATTCCGTTTTCAAATAATTATTTTTCAAAGTAATATATATATATATATGTATATATATATATATATATATATATATATATATATATATATATTCAAGCATGTTTAGTTAAATACTTTAGGCGTATTATGTCTGTTTATTTAAGTTTTAATCCTTTCAAGTTCACTAATTAAATTCTTGGTAGCTGTAGAAAATTGATCAAGAAATATTGCAAAATTTTCTTTCAAATAATTTTTATTTTCCCTTCTACTTTCAATCTCAACTGAGACAATGCTCAGCGGTTGAATTTTTACGGAAATGTGTGCATGACGACCGTAAAATTCAAAATATTTACACCGCTATGCAAGGGAGGTAACTTATGGGATTCTGGAGTTCTAGTCACATATTTAAAATATATTTTAATTGTAGCTTTTTAACAATTATAATTTAGTATTTTAGAAAATCTTGCTCCTATAAACATTTAAGGACTTTGTTGCTATACGCGTAGTTGGTTTTATTTATTTTTGGCCGTAATTCTCTTATATAATGACCTTCCAGAGTTTTAAGATTTTGATTATTATTATCTTGGTTGAGCACTGGTGTATTGTTGACTAATATTTGTCTAAACTCTGAATGTGCACATCACTGTTCCTTTAAATCTTCTGAAATATATATATATATATATATATATATATAAACACGTTTGGTTAAATAATTTAGACATATCAGACCGATTAGTTTACGTTGTCATCCTTTCAAGTTCACGGATTAATTTCTTGATAACCTTATATATATATATTAAACCAGTATATCACCAAATCCACGAACTAACGCGTTAATTCACTAGGCTATTTACTGTAGTGAACTTGGAGCCATAAACCTAGGCTGCCTAGATAACACAGCCACTGCTGCTGCTGCAACTGTCTGTGATGTTTTCATTGCTGCTGCTGTTGAAGAATTGCTGTCATATGACTTTCTTTCTGTAATATCGACTTCCATATTGCATCTATTTCTATGCTAGGCCTACTCAGGAGGTCCTCATAGGCTAGCATAATTAAAGACCCACCCCACACCACGTATGATTTCTACTCAATCTTTTAACCTGGAACTGTATCTAAGATGACATCTTAAGTTACGAAGCTTCTACATTTACTCGTAGTCTGAATGTTTAGATAAGGATGTACTAATACGTCCTACTAATTACCCCATTTCTGAAGGGAGAAGAGGTGGATTCATATCTTTTCGAAGTTTTTTTTTGCACATATGTAACTATAACGAACCCGACTGAAACTGGAACTCGGTTCTCCGATTTCCAATTCCAAACCCTTATCCACCATACCAAGCACACGTACAAATATACAGCACTAACAGCATTGCCCGGCATTGCCCGTGCTTGATTAAAAAATCGTACGACTCATACAGCAATCGACTAAAAATATTTTTTCCCTTCATTGCCTTTAAAAGAGTGCTCTTTGCCGTGCTGATGTTGCTACATGCCTTACTTCTTGCCTATCTCACACTGCGAATTTTTCTAAGCTCTATACTAAACATTAAATCTGTTACGAAAAAAGAACTAAACAAAATGAACACAAAAATGACTCGTAACTGGAAAAACAGAATGAAAAATGAATGTTAACAACAAATACATTTTCACACCCAACCCAGTTCTGCGGGATCAGAATCAACGCTGAGTTTAAGCAAGTGAATAAACCAATTGGAGTAAACTGCCATGTGACGAATGCAGCTATCAATTTTTTTGCATGCTAGCATGCTAGTTAACATTCGTGTCAGTCAGCTGTTGGCTCTCACGCTGGCCAATAGAACCTTCCTGCCTATTCGTGGCATCCAGCTAGAGGCTCTCACTCTGGCCAGTACAAAATGTCCGCAAACTACATGAAAACTGCCGTAGAAGCATGAAAAAATCGATTATTTACACTATCGATGGGAGTTGGGAAATGCAATGTCGGTCTTGGCATTCCCGCTAACTTGGAGCATGTGCATGTAAATCTTGGTGCAAATCCGTCGAAAATTGCAGCCGTGCATTCATTACTTACACACACACACACACACACACACACACACACACACACACACACACACACACACACACACATCCTGCCTTTTATAGATAGAGATATGGTATTCTCAAGAGTTCACACGTGTAGGTTTTGACCAAGCTGAACCTTGCTTAAGTTTCAACTAATTTCACACAACACTCTAAGATGTCATATATTATGAACCTGCCAATTTTACTCGTTGTCTGAAAATAGTTCAAAGATTCATTTTGATAAGTACCAGTATAAAAGCTTGAATATGAATTAAATTATTGTTTCAACTAATTTTAGTGGCTTTATTGCCTTGCTTGGGGCGAAATGATTAAAAACACTATTTTAGTTTAGAGTCCATTTGTTTTCTTCCTTTCCTTCCATTTGATAGCGAAAAGCGAATCCTGTTGTACGGAATTTTTGACGTCAAATGTTCACTTTTTCCAAAACTGAATGCTTTAATATACAATAGGTTAGATAAAATACATTGTTAAATTAAAAAAAAAAAAAAAACCTCTCCACATTTTAATAATGCGGCATAAGAAAGTAGATGTTTAGATTTCGACATGTCGATGTATTACGCTGGTGCAAAAATAATGTCGTTTTATCACATGCGTTACTACGTGAGAAAACGATATTATTTTTGCACCAACCTAATAACTTCCGATAACGTTCAACTTTCACATGTAGAAATGTTATGAGATTGAAGGATTCAGATTTGGGGATTCGAGTTTCAAATCAGAAAACTGAAGACATGAGATTAATAATGTATTTTTGATAAAACTCCTTTTAATAAATGATTCAAATTATATATTAAAATATGTTTACTGAACGTTATAAGGAGTCGCAGAGTCTCTGCTTGAGGTCAGTTTGTTTAGTTGTTATTTTTTCCTTTTCCATTATAGCCTGCGTAATATTTAGCATTTTCTTTTAATAATAATAATAATAATAATAATAGAAAAAGATTTTTTTTACATTTCTTGACACGGAGATACAATATATTAGGTTGGTGCAAAAATAATGACGTTAAAAATACGTCAAAAACGTCATTATTTTGCACCAACTTAATAGATTTAAATTATAACACTACGGCTAAAAATAAATGCAATGGTGAACAGTGATTTTCTAAGCGTACCTTAGATGTGGCACAAGGCCGAAGGCATAGGGAACCCAGTGAGGATCAAACTCACTACTCATTCGTAACTGTTCTAACAAGACAAGCTTGCTAGGTGTTACACCGCCTCAAGGTATCTTAATCTGATGGTGAACATTCGTAGGTTTTCCTGTTCTAGCCTGACAGGCTCCAACGGATACAAGATGATGATCTTAGAATGTAAAATCATTTGCCTACTTACGATAATATGGAATAAAATATTACCTAGTTGTATATGCAACCCCACCTGGCGGGTATTGTCTTGAAAATATGAAATTAGCGAGCTGAGATCAAATTCCGTCCGTGGCCGTTGTGTTTATTTTCTTGAAGGTCAAATTGTGAAAGGTAAGAATTGATTTCCACTCTCTGTCAACTATAGTTTAAATAGCAGGTTGAACTGGGCTCTCTATTCTTAGCTAGCAATTAGTCTAGGAAAAATACAATGCAGAATTCAAAACTGTTTATGATGCTCTATGCGCCACAGGTTTAAAAGGAGGACAGGATTAAATAATCAAAATGAATAATACTATAATTCTATACACTATTGCCGGGTACACTGTTTCCGAGAACCCTATTTCCGGGTGGATTATAACCAGTTAATTGGTTCTTTTATAGTTTAAATAAAAATATATTATTTGCTGATGCCCATAAAACTACACTTCCATATAAGAATTAAAACTGTTTTTAATGGAGGATATATTCGCCTCTTTCTTGGTCATTTTGGATACTTCTCATATCTTCTTTATTAGTAATTCTGTTGAAGAAATCCTCGAGCCTCTGGGAGATATGAGCTTGTAGTCTCTGTTTTATCCAACGGTTGTACTGGATTCTCTCTCGAACATGAGCGTGTCCCGCTTTTTCTGCGACCAGACGGGCTTTCCTTGAATTGACGGGAAGTCTTGGTGCCGACATTCACTGGACAGTACCTCAATTTCAACTCCCATCATCCATACAGCGTAAAGAAAGGGATCGTTCGCTGCTTACAACACCGAGAAAAAGTCATAAGTGGTGACACAGAGACATTAGATAAAGAATTGGCTAGTATAAGTAGTACCCTACAACGTAACAACTACCCTGATTACATGGTAGCAGTCCTAAAAAACTGGGATAGGCGGGTACAAGAGGAGGACAACAACACTCAGAAAACAGTCTGCCTAGCTTTATGTGAAGGGGTTATCAGAGAAAATAGAAAGGATCTGCGGTCCATATAACATCAGGACAACCTTCAAAAGCTTGACGACACTTTGCAGATATCTCTCCCGAGTAAGAATCCCCCATAGAGGAGAACATCACTAAAGACTGTGTGTACGCTATCCCGTGCAGCTGCGGAAAGAAATATAAAGGGGAGATAAGCCGCCCCGCTTAAGGTAAGGCTTCAAGAACACCAGAAAGCTGTAACACGAGGGGATGTGGAAAAATCAGGTGTGCCTAACCGCATATGGAGAGAAAATGGAGATCACCGCCCTCTGTTGGATCAGATTGAAATCATAGACAAAGAAAACTATAGGAAAATTCGTAAACTTAAGGAATCAGCACATATGCTAGGCCACAGAAATCTACTGAGTCGACCAAGCATAGAAATAAATACAATATGGGAACCAGTAATAAGGAGTACCAGAGAAAAGCGGAACAACAACAAAATTGCAATATGAGCTCTGATAAAAACCTGAATTGGTAGTAACAAAAATTACAATATGAGCACTGGTAAACATGATTGCTGAAGACATTAGGTTTATAATACCCAGAAATTCATACACAGAGGTCCTCACGCATGGCACAGTAGATAAAGGCGTTGGTTCGATCCAGTGACAGACCCAAAGAGTGTAAGTTCAATACCCGGTTAAGGCAGTGGAGAACTTGGAGAGGGAAATTAACAGGAGATAGCTAATAGAAACCCCTAGCATTACGATTAAACCCCTTGTTTTTGTGTTTGATAGAAGCATCTCCATAACCCCGTGGGACACAGCCTGCCTTCCATATCTCCACAAAAAGGAGATTAAACTTTTCTACCAACTTTTGGTTACCACTTCAATTGGAATAGGATCCTTAGGGGTAGGTAATTTTCCAGATGTGATATGCTTGAATGAGTCAATTACCTCTTGATAGGTAGGTTCAAAAGACAACACCGGAATTTGTGGATTTTGCACAAATGATGAGATAGCTTCCTCATCAATAACCGAAGTGATGCGTAACACAGTTAATGTCTGACTTTTTCTCTCAAGAGAATTTCACCATCTTCCGTGGAGATTTGAGCAAGACCAGTTTTCCGAATACCGAAAACGCTCTTGAGGCTAGTATAGAAAGTATTTACATCTTTTCTATCTTAAACTTCTTGGAATTTAGTGGTCTTTTCAGACCACCAACGCTCTCTCATGGCTCTAAGATCTCGCTGAACTTGATTTTTACACTTTTTGTAAGCAATCATCTTAGTGGAAGAGTTCTTGTCCTCAATCCTCGATATATGTATATATATATATATGTATATATATATATATATATATATATATATATATATATATATGTGTGTGTGTGTGTGTGTGTGTGTGTGTGTGTGTGTGTAGTTAGTTTATAAAAAAAACTAGGTAATCTGTATAGGTAGACCTAAGGAGGATAAAATCCAGAGAGATCAATGAAAATCCAGAGCAAATAATTTGAATAAAAACAGACAACTTTAAGGTTCCAAGTAATAAATTATTTCACCACAGCCCTTTTAAAGGACCACGGATCATCAGACTTTACTTCCAAAGGTTGCAACAATATATATATATATATATATATATATATATATATATATATATATATATAGAGAGAGAGAGAGATAGATAGATAGATAGATAGATAGATAGATAGATAGATAGATAGATATAGTACAGGTAGAAGAGCCGTCGGTATATAATCCAAGTGGGTCCTAATAATATAAAATCTTAAAAGTAATCCACAAAAGAGCTCAATGTATTTATTATAACAGCGCATATAAATTACACAAAAGAGAAATCTCAAATTACCCCATGTGTATAGTCTATTTCAACCGACGCCGAGTACATCAGTCCTATGTAATTCAGTATATGCAAATATTTTCGTCTATCGGCTTGGATAATCGAGAAATCTTTTTACAGAAAAAATATGCTTAATGAAAATAAGCTTGAAATAATAAAAAAAACTGAAAGAAGATATAACTAAAATAAAAAATTCAGCAAATGTATTTATCGCAGCTGACAAAACAAGAAATGTATACAAACTAAGCCCCCCTAAGCATAATAAATTAGTCAAGAACAACATAACCAAAACATACAAAAAGGCACCCAAAACAATAGAACATGATATCAATAAGGAAGCCCAAAAATTAGACCTAGATCACAGAATAAGTTGTATTAGCAAGGCACAAGCCTTTATCACACTAAAAAACCATAAAGAAAATTTCAAAACCAACCCTGCATGTAGACTCATAAACCCAGCCAAAAGTGAACTAGGTAAAATAAGTAAAACGATACTAGAAAGAATTAATTCTGAACTTAGGAAGAAGTTAGGAGTAAACCAGTGGAAAAAACACAAAAGAAACTATTGACTGTTTCCACAGCATAAATAACAAACAAAATTGCCAAATCCTACAAATAGACATAAAAGACTTTCCCCATCCATAACAGAACGCATGTTAGATAAGGCTATCAACTTAGCTCAGGAAGAAATAATAATAAAACCAAGCGAAATCGACATCATTAAGCACTCACATAGATCATTACTATTTCACAATGAAGAAGCATGGATAAAGAAAGATGGGATATTTGACAGTACAATGGGAAGCTTTGACAGTACGTCATGCGAAATCATAGGTATTTACTTACTACACGAACTAAGCAAAATAATAGAGAGAAATGACACAGGACTCTACGGGGACGACGGTCTCATAATCTTAAGAAACTGTAACAAACAAAACACAGACAAAACTAGAAAAGTAATAATAAAGATTTTTAAAAATAACGGATTCGACATAGATATAAAAACTAATCTAAACGATGTAGATTTTCTAGATGTTACTTTCAACCTAAAGGCACATATATACCATATAGAAAACCCAATGATAAAGCACTCTATATACACACATCTTCCAACCACCCGCCTTCTATAATCAAACAGATACCAAAATCGATTAACCGCAGGCTTTCCGACAATTCTTCCAATGAACCCATATTTAACAAAGCTAAGAAAGACTTTGAAACAGCCCTAAAAGATAGCGGATTCCCAGCAACACTCACATACTCACCACAGAACACAAAAAGGCTCACAGGAAAAGAAATATATGGTTCAACCTACCGTACAGCAAAAACGTAAATACAAACGTAGGAAAAATATGCTTCAAACTCTTACACAAACACTTCTCGGAATCAAGCACCCTACACAAAATATTCAACAAAAACACAGTAAAGCTGCACCGAGAACATGGCACAAATAATAAAAAAGTATAACAGGAAAATTATCAACAAGCCACACGAACAAATTAGACCCACGTGCAACTGCAGAATAAAGAACGAATGTCCCTTAAACGGTAATTGTTTACAAAACAACGTAATATACCAAGCCACTATAAAATCACCAGATAATGAAGAAAAAGTATACATATGAGTAACTGAAGGACCCTGGAAACAAAAGAAATTATACACACAAAACATCTTTCACAAATAGTAAATATGCGAAAAGCACAAAGCTTTCTAAGTATATCTGGGAAATTAAAAACAAAACGCACATCACACCAAAAATATCTTGGAAAATAAGGTAAAAGATCATCAGCCTACAACAACCAATCAAAAACTTGCAAACTTTGCTTGGAGGAAAAATAGCTTTCATTACTTTCCCAGACCAAAATAAATTATTAAATGAAAGATTCGAGCTCATCTCAAAATGCAGACATGAAAACAAATTTTTACTACGTTTCTTAAAAATCGAAAACGGAAAAAATAAAATAAAATAAAAAATAAATAAATAGATAAACAAAATAACAATAAAATAAGCAAAATTAATTAACCGAAACAAATTACCAAATCACACCTGTTAGAGTAGACGAAATAGAATTAAAAAACAACAATGAACCCAAATAAATAAAGTAAATAATAAACAAATTAGCAAACCATTATGACCAAAATATTAGTTAGACTATAAAAATCAAACCAAAAAATCGGACGAAAAAAATAGCTATAACTGTTACATAACGTTAAAAAAAAATACTACATTACTTAAAAATCGAAAACCGAAAAGAGAAAATACTCAGTATAACTAATAAATAATAACAAGTAAAATAAATTGACCTAAATTCATCCAAATAAATAAATAATCTTGATAAACTAACCGTTAGAAAAAACAAATAAAGATAATCAATCCAAATAAATAGATGAACAAACAAATTAAAAACTGTCCCCGCCAAAATAATAGTTAGAATAAACTACAATAATCAACCCCAAAATTGAATAAATAGCTTTAATTATCTTCCCAAACCAAAACAAAACTATTAAATAAGTGATATAAACAAATTTTTCCTACGTTAATAAAAACACCGATTAAAAAAAATAAATAAATAAGATAAGATAAGAAATAAAAATAAAAATAAATAAAAACAAGCAAAATAATTTGACCCAAATAAATAAATAAACAAATAAACGACTCCCGGTAAAATAACCGCCAAAATAGACTACCCACAATGCACCACTGACTCATATATATATAAAAATAGCCGAGAAAAATCACAGCACTCGTGGCCTGACGATTGCGTCTAGCATGAAACAGACTGTCGCCTCTAAGTGTTGACTTCTATGTTCACTTTTATATTTACACACGCTCTATCTCTGATATTGAGCACTTTATCCCATAAAAATAGCACATCCTAAGACTATATTTCTTCAATATCTGTCTATATTTCTGAGCTGAGGTATTATTAACATTATTTGGACTATTGTCCTCATCTTTGTCGCCATATTTATCACAACGTTTCGGCCGTTGTACGCTCCGGCATTCTGCAGGTGGTTGGAATGTCGAACCCAACCCTTTATTTCGTTCACTGGGGTAGACTGTTCTAGTTCCACGTGTCATGTTTTAATGGATGTTAGTTATCAGTTATCTCCTGTTAATTTTCTCTCTGAAAGTTCTCCATTGCCTTAGCCGGTCATTGAACTCACACTCTTTTGGCTTATGTGAATGGATCTTAACCAACGCCTTTATCCACTGTGCCATCTGTGTATGAATTTCTGGGTATTATAAACCTAGTGTCTTCAGAACTATTTTTACCAGTGCTGTTATCATTATATGTTTTTTACCAGACTTCATATTGCAACTTTGTTGTTATTATCGTTTTTCTCTGGCACTCCTTATTATTGGTTCCCATATTTTCTAGATTCCTGTATTAATTTCTATGCTTGGTCAACTCAGAAGATTTTTGTAGCCTAGAATATGTGCTGATTCTATAAGTTTACGAATTTTCCAATGATGTTCTTTGTCTATGATCTCAACTTGATTTACCCCAGTGAGTGAAATAAAGGGTTCGGTTCGACATTCCAACCATCTGAAGAAGGTCGGAGCGTACAACGGCCGAAACGTTGTGATAAATATGGCGACAAAGATGAGGACAATACACACACATATATATATATATATTCAGATATTGTTACTCATATAATAAAACACAAAGTGGGTAGGTTTTGATAACAATTATTAACAAAAAGTATTTGATATGTCGGCCATACATGTTCTTTGCGAATCGGCATCATTGAAAGTCACAAAGAGAGGAAATTCACTGGAAATGAATAAAAATATAAATAAAAGGGAATTCAAAAAAAGGATTTGAAAACGTTATTATTTCAACAAGGCATCGTTTTCCGAAAAAAAAAAGGTTGGAAGCCGAAATTATTAGGTTGGGTGACAAAAATAATGTCGTTTTCTCACATAGTAACATATGTGAGAAAACGACATTATTCTTGCACCTACCTAATAGAAGAAAACGGAACAGTTAATATCCGGTTCGTTTCTATATTTTAATAATCTGAAAAATTAAGCATATTAGTAAATATATGTACAACATTGATAATTTGATGGATAATTCGGTACTAATTTTCCAAAAAAATAGAGAGGGATGACTCTACTAAGGAGTAATGTTATACTCAATGATGTAAATAATGCTTTGTTTTTAGATTCACAAACATTATAATACTCAAGGATACAATTTATTACCTATCTTTAACTTAAGAAACACGGGGCGTTTTATACTCAGAGATGGAATTTATACCCAGTATTATATCTTCAGAGACACTGGGTCGTATGATGCTCAATGATTTAATTTGTTTCCTGTTTTTATCTTCAGATACACGGGGTCGTATTATACACAAAATGTAATTTATTACCAGGTTTTATCTTTGCAAACACTGGGTCGTATTATACAAAAGGAGGTAAGTTATTCCCGGTTTTTAGCTTCAGAAACAGAGTGTCGTATAATAGACAAGAATGAAAATTTCTTCTTTATTTAGCTTCAGAAACACAGGTTTATATTATACTCAAGGTTGTAATTTATTCACTGGTTTTAGCTTCAGGAACAAGGGATGGTATTATACCCAAGGATGTAAACTATTGCATGTTATTAGCTTCAGAAACAAGGGATGGTATTATACCCAAGGATGTAATCTATATCCTGTTTTTAGCTTCAGAAACAAGGGATGGTATTATACCCAAGGATGTAAACTATTGCATGTTATTAGCTTCTGGAACAAGGAATGGTATTATACCAAAGGATGTAATTTATTCCCGGTTTTTAGCTTCAGAAAAAGAGTGTCGTATAATAGACAAGAATGTAAATTTCTTCTTGATTTAGCTTCAGAAACACAGGTTTATATTATACTCAAGGTTGTAATTTATTCACTGGTTTTAGCTTCAGGAACAAGGGATGGTATTATACCCAAGGATGTAAACTATTACCTGATTTTAGCTTCACGAACAAGGGATGGTATTATACCCAAGGATGTAATATATTCCCTGTTTTTAGCTTCACGAACAAGGGATGGTATTATACCCAAGGATGTAAACTATTGCATGATTTTAGCTTCAGAAACAAGGGATGGTATTATACCCAAGGATGTAATCTATATCCTGTTTTTAGCTTCAGAAACAAGGGATGGTATTATACCCAAGGATGTAAACTATTGCATGTTATTAGCTTCTGGAACAAGGGATGGTATTATACCAAAGGATGTAATCTATTCCCTGTTTTTAGCTTCAGGAACAACGGATGGTATTATACCCAAGGATGTAATCTATTCCCTGGTTTAGCTTCAGGAACAAGGGATGGTATTATATTCAAGGATGTAATCTATTCCCTGTTTTTAGCTTCAGAAACAAGGGATGGTATTATAGCCAAGGATGTAAACTATTCCCTGTTTTTAGCGTCAGAAACAAGGGATGGTATTATACCCGCGGATGTAATATATTCCCTGTTTTTAGCTTCAGAAACAAGGGGTGGTATTATACCCAAAGTTGTTATTTATTCCCTGTTTTTAGCTTCAGGAACAAGGGATGGTATTATAATCAAGGATGTAATCTATTCCCAGTATTTAGCTTCAGAAACAAGGGATGGTATTATACCCAAGGATGTAAACTATTCCCTGTTTTTAGCTTCATAAACAAGGGATGGTATTATACCCAAAGTGGTAATTTATTCCCTGTTTTTAGCTTCAGGAACAAGTGATGGTATTATACCTAAGGATGTAATCTATTCCCAGTTTTTAGCTTCAGGCACAAGGGATGGTATTATACCCAAGGATGTAATCTATTCCCTGATTTTAGCTTCAGGAACAAGGGATGGTATTATACCCAAGGATGTAATCTATTTCCTGTTTTTAGCTTCAGAAACAAGGGATGGTATTATACCCAAGGATGTAATCTATTCCTTGATTTACCTTCAGAAACAAGGGATGGTATTATAACCAAAGTTGTAAACTCTTCCCTGTTTTTAGCTGCAGAAACAAGGGATGGTATTATACCCAAAGTTGTAATTTATTCCCTGTTTTTAGCTTCAGAATCAAGGGATGGTATTATACCCAAGGATGTAATCTATTTTCTGTTTTTAGTTTCAGGAAGAAAGGATGGTATCATAACCAAGAATGGAATCTATTCCCTGTTTTTAGCTTCACAAACAAGGGATAGTACTATACCTAAGGGTGTAATCCTCTCCCTGTTTTTTGCTTCAGAAACAAGGGATAGTATTATACCCAAGGATGTAATCTATTCCCTGTTTTAACTTCAGAAACATGGGATGGTATTATACCCAAGGATGTAATCTATTCCCTGTTTTGAGCTTCAGAAACAAGGTATGGTATTATACCCACGGATGTAAACGATTCCCAGATTTTAGCTTCAGGAACAAGGGTTAGTATTATACCGAAAGTAGTAATTTATTCCCTGTTTTAATTTCAGGAATAAGGGATGGTATAATACCCAAGGATGCAATCTATATCCTGTTTTTAGCTTCAGAAACAAGGGATGGTATTATACCCAAGGATGTAAACTATTCCCTTTTTTAGCTTCAGAAAGAAGGGATGGTATTATACCCAAGGATGTAATCTATTCCCTGTTTTTAGCTTCAGAAACAAGGGATGGTATTATACCCAAGGATGTAAACTATTCCCTGTTTTTAGTTTCAGGAAGAAAGGATGGTATTATACCCAAGGATATAATCTATTCCCTGTTTTTAGCTTCAGAAACAAGGGATGGTATTATACCCAAAGATGTAATCTATTCCCTGTTTTTAGCTTCAGGAACAAGGGATGGTATTATACCCAAGGATGTAATCTATTCCTTGTTTATAGCTTCAGAAACAAGGGATGGTATTATACCCAAGGATGTAATCTATTTCCTGTTTTTAGCTTCAGAAACAAGGGATGGTATTATACCCAAGCATGTAATCTATTCCCTGTTTTAGCTTCAGAAACAAGGGATGGTATTATACTCAAGGATGTAATCTATTCCCTGTTTTAGCTTCAGAAACAAGGGATGGTATTATACCCAAGGATGTAATCTATTTTCTGTTTTTAGTTTCAGGAAGAAAGGATGGTATCATAACCAAGGATGTAATTTATTCCCTGTTTTAGCTTCAGGAACAAGCGATGGTATTATACGAAAGGTTGTAAACTATTCCTTT
The DNA here is from genome assembly GCA_963932145.1 of Acanthosepion lycidas. NCBI lineage: Eukaryota > Metazoa > Mollusca > Cephalopoda > Sepiida > Sepiidae > Acanthosepion > Acanthosepion lycidas. The sequence continues at coordinate 27,125,456 of OZ010608.1, read as the reverse complement.
TTTAGCTTCAGAAAGAAGGGATGGTATTATACCAAAGGATGTAATCTATTCCCTGTTTTTAGCTTCAGAAACAAGGAATGGTATTATACCCAAGGATGTAAACTATTCCCTGTTTTAGCTTCAGAAACAAGGGATGGTATTATACCCAAGGATGTAACCTATTCCCTGTTTCTGGCTTCAGAAACAAGGGATGGTATTATACCCACGGATGTAAACGATTCCCAGATTTTAGCTTCAGGAACAAGGGTTAGTATTATACCGAAAGTAGTAATTTATTCCCTGTTTTAATTTCAGGAATAAGGGATGGTATAATACCCAAGGATGCAATCTATATCCTGTTTTTAGCTTCAGAAACAAGGGATGGTATTATACCCAAGGATGTAAACTATTCCCTTTTTTAGCTTCAGAAAGAAGGGATGATATTATACCCAAGGATGTAATCTATTCCCTGTTTTTAGCTTCAGAAACAAGGGATGGTATTATACCCAAGGATGTAAACTATTCCCTGTTTTTAGTTTCAGGAACAAAGGATGGTATTATACCCAAGGATATAATCTATTCCCTGTTTTTAGCTGCAGAAACAAGGGATGGTATTATACCCAAAGTTGTAATCTATTCCCTGATTTAGATTCAGAAACAAGGGATGGTATTATACCCAAGGATGTAATCTATTTTCTGTTTTTAGTTTCAGGAAGAAAGGATGGTATCATAACCAAGGATGGAATCTATTCCCTGTTTTTAGCTTCAGAAGCAAGTGATGGTACTATACCTAAGGGTGTAATCTATTCCCTGTTTTTTGCTTCAGAAACAAGGGATAGTATTATACCCAAGGATGTAATCTATTCCCTGTTTTAACTTTAGAAACATGGGATGGTATTATACCCAAGGATGTAATCTATTCCCTGCTTTGAGCTTCAGAAACAAGGTATGGTATTATACCCACGGATGTAAACGATTCCCAGATTTTAGCTTCAGGATCAAGGGTTAGTATTATACCGAAAGTAGTAATGTATTCCCTCTTTTAATATCAGGAATAAGGGATAGTATTATAACCAAGGATTTAATCTATTCCCTGTTTTTAGCTTCAGAAACCATGGATGGTATTATACCCAAGTATGTAATCTATTCCTTGTTTATAGCTTCAGAAACAAGGGATGGTATTATACCCAGGGATATAATCTATTCCGTGTTTTTAGCTTCAGGATCAAGGAATGGTATTATACCCACGGATGTAATCTATTCACCGTTTTTAGCTTCAGAAACAAGGGATGGTATTATACCCATAGTTGTAATTTATTCCCTGTTTTTAGCTTCAGGAACAAGAATGGTATTATACCCAATGATGTAATCTATTCCCTGTTTTTTGCTTCAGAAACAAGCGATGGTATTATAGCCAAGGTTGTAAACTCTTCCCTGTTTTTAGCTGCAGAAACAAGGGATGGTATTATACCCAAAGTTGTAATTTATTCCCTGTTTTTAGCTTCAGAATCAAGGGATGGTATTATACCCAAGGATGTAATCTTTTTTTCTGTTTTTAGTTTCAGGAAGAAAGGATGGTATCATAACCAAGGATGGAATCTATTCCCTGTTTTTAGCTTTACAAACAAGGGATGGTACTATACTTAAGGGTGTAATCCTCTCCCTGTTTTTTGCTTCAGAAACAAGGGATAGTATTATACCCAAGGATGTAATCTATTCCCTGTTTTAACTTCAGAAACATGGGATGGTATTATACCCAAGGATGTAATCTATTCCCTGTTTTGATCTTCAGAAACAATGTATGGTATTATACCCAAGGATGTAAACGATTCCCAGATTTTAGCTTCAGGAACAAGGGTTAGTATTATACCGAAAGTAGTAATTTATTCCATGTTTTAATTTCAGGAATAAGGGATGGTATTATACCCAAGGATGTAATCTATATCCTGTTTTTAGCTTCAGAAACAAGCGATGGTATTATACCCAAGGATGTAAACTATTGCATGTTATTAGCTTCTGGAACAAGGGATGGTATTATACCAAAGGATGTAATTTATTTCCTGTTTTTAGCTTCAGAATAAGAGTGTCGTATAATAGACAAGAATGTAAATATCTCCTTGATTTAGCTTCAGAAACACAGGTTTATATTATACTCAAGGTTGTAATTTATTCACTGGTTTTAGCTTCAGGAACAAGGGATGGTATTATACCCAAGGATGTAAACTATTCCCTGTTTTTAGCTTCAGAAACGAAGGATGGTATTATAACCAAGGATGTAATATAATCCCTGTTTTTAGCTTCACGAACAAGGGATGGTATTATACTCAAGGATGTAAACTATTGCATGTTTTTAGCTTCAGAAACAAGGGATGGTATTATACCCAAGGATGTAATCTATATCCTGTTTTTAGCTTCAGAAACAAGGGATGGTATTATACCCAAGGATGTAAACTATTTCATGTTATTAGCTTCTGGAACAAGGGATGGTATTATACCAAAGGATGTAATCTATTCCCTGTTTTTAGCTTCAGGAACAAGGGATGGTATTATACCCAAGGATGTAATCTATTCCCTGGTTTAGCTTCAGGAACAAGGGATGGTATTATATTCAAGGATGTAATCTATTCCCTGTTTTTAGCTTCAGAAACAAGGGATTGTATTATAGCCAAGGATGTAAACTATTCCCTGTTTTTAGCTTAAGAAACAAGGGATAGTATTATACCCACGGATGTAATATATTCCCTGTTTTTAGCTTCAGAAACAAGGGGTGGTATTATACCCAAGGATGTAAACTATACCCTTTTTTAGCTTCAGAAACAAGGGATGGTATTATACCAAAGGATGTAATCTATTCCCTGTTTTGAGCTTCAGAAACATGGGATGGTATAATAGCCAAGGATGTAAACTATTCCCTGTTTTTAGCTTCAGAAACAAGGGATGGTATTATACCCAAAGTTGTAATTTATTCCCTGTTTTTAGCTTCAGGAACAAGGGATGGTATTATACCTAAAGATGTAATCTATTCCCAGTTTTTAGCTTCAGGCACAAGGGATGGTATTATAATCAAGGATGTAATCTATTCCCAGTATTTAGGTTCAAAAACAAGGGATGGTATTATACCCAAGGATGTAAACTATTCCCTTTTTTAGCTTCAGAAACAAGGGATGGTATTATACCAAAGGATGTAATCTATTCCCTGTTTTGAGCTTCAGAAACATGGGATGGTATAATAGCCAAGGATGTAAACTATTCCCTGTTTTTAGCTTCAGAAACAAGGGATGGTATTATACCCAAAGTTGTAATTTATTCCCTGTTTTTAGCTTCAGGAACAAGGGATGGTATTATACCTAAGGATGTAATCTATTCCCAGTTTTTAGCTTCAGGCACAAGGGATAGTATTATACCCAAGGATGTAATCTATTCCTTTATTTTAGCTTCAGGAACAAGGGATGGTATTATACCCAAGGATGTAATCTATTTCCTGTTTTTAGCTTCAGAAACAAGGGATGGTATTATACCCACGGATGTAAACGATTCCCAGATTTTAGCTTCAGGAACAAGGGTTAGTATTATACCGAAAGTAGTAATTTATTCCCTGTTTTAATTTCAGGAATAAGGGATGGTATTATAACGAAGGATGTAATCTATTCCCTGATTTTAGCTTCAGGAACAAATGATGGTATTATACCCAAGGATGTAATATATTCCCTGTTTTAGCTTCAGAAACAAGGGATGGTTTTATATCCAAGGATGTAATCTATTCCCTGTTTTTAGCTTCAGAAACAAGCGATTGTATTATACCCAAGCATGTAATCTATTCCCTGATTTTAGCTTCAGGAACAAGGGATGGTATTATACCCGAGGATGTAATCTATTTCCTGTTTTTTGCTTCAGAAACAAGGGGTGGCATTATACCCAAGGATGTAATCTATTCCCTGATTTAGATTCAGAAACAAGGGATGGTATTATACCCAAGGATGTAATCTATTTTCTGTTTTTAGTTTCAGGAAGAAAGGATGGTATCATAACCAAGGATGGAATCTATTCCCTGTTTTTAGCTTCAGAAACAAGGGATGGTACTATACCTAAGGGTGTAATCCTCTCCCTGTTTTTTGCTTCAGAAACAAGGGATAGTATTATACCCAAGGATGTAATCTATTCCCTGTTTTAACTTCAGAAACAAGGGATGGTATTATACCCAAGGATGTAATCTATTCCCTGTTTTGAGCTTCAGAAACAATGTATGATATTACACCCACGGATGTAAACGATTCCCAGATTTTAGCTTCAGGAACAAGGGTTAGTATTATACCGAAAGTAGTAATTTATTCCCTGTTTTAATTTCAGGAATAAGGGATGGTATTATAACCAAGGATGTAATCTATTCCCTGTTTTTAGCTTCAGAAACATGGGATGGTATTATACCCAAGTATGTAATCTATTCCTTGTTTATAGCTTCAGAAACAAGGGATGGTATTATACCCAGGGATGTAATCTATTCCGTGTTTTTAGCTTCAGGAACAAGGGATGGTATTATACCCACGGATGTAATCTATTCCCTGTTTTTAGCTTCAGAAACAAGGGATGGTATTATACCCAAAGTTGTAATTTATTCCCTGTTTTTAGCTTCAGGAATAAAGGATGGTATGATACCCAAGGATGTAATCTATTCCCTGTTTTTAGCTTCAGAAACAAGCGATGGTATTATAGCCAAGTTTGTAAACTCTTCCTTGTTTTTAGCTGCAGAAACAAGGGATGGTATTATACCCAAAGTTGTAATTTATTCCCTGTTTTTAGCTTCAGAAACAAGCGATGGTATTATACCCACGGATGTAATCTATTCCCTGTTTTTAGCTTCAGAAACAAGCGATGGTATTATAGACAAGTTTGTAAACTCTTCCCTGTTTTTAGCTTCAGAAACAAGGGATGGTATTATACCCAAAGTTGTAATTTATTCCCTCTTTTTAGCTTCAGAAACAAGGGATGGTATTATACTCACGGATGGAAACTATTCCCTGTTTTTAGTTTCAGAAACAAGGGATGGTATTATAGCCAAGGGTGTTAATTTTTCCCTGTTTTTAGCTTCAGAAACAAGGGATGGTATTATACCCACGGATGTAATCTATTCCCTGTGTTTAGATTCACGAACAAAAGATGGTATTATAGCCAAGAATTTAATCTATTCTCTGACTATAGCTTCAGGAACAACGGATAGTATTAAACCAAAGGATGTAATCTATTCCCTGTTTTTAGCTTCAGGAACAAGGGATTATAGGCAAGGTTGTAATGTATATCCTGTTTTTATCTTCACAAACAAGGGATGGTATTATACCCAAGGATATAACCTATTCCCTGTTTTTAGCTTCAGGAACAAGGGATGGTATTATACCCAATGATGTAATCTATTCCCTGTTTTTAGCGTCAGAAACAAGGGATAGTATTATACCCAAGGATGTAATCTATTCCCTGTTTTTAGCTTGAGAAACAAGGGATGGTATTATACCCAAGGTTGTAATCTAATCCCTGTTTTTAGCTTCAGGAACAAGGGATGGTATTATAGCCAAGGATGTAATCTATTTCCAGTTTTTAGCTACAGGAAAAAGGGATAGTATTATACCCAAGGATGTAATCTATTCCCTGTTTTTAGCTTCAGAAACAAGGGATGGTATTATACCCAAGTATGTAATCTATTCCTTGTTTATAGCTTCAGAAACAAGGTATGGTATTATACCCAGGGATGTAATCTATTCCGTGTTTTTAGCTTCAGAAACAAGAGATGGTATTATACCGAAGGTTGTAATTTAATTCCTGTTTTTAGCTTCAGGAACAAGGGATGGTATTATACCAAAAGATGTAATCTATTCCATGTTTTAAGCTACAGGAAAAAAGATGGTATTATACCCAAGGATGTCATGTATTCCCTGTTTTTAGCTTCAGGGACGCGGGATGGTATTATAGCCAAGGATATAATCTATTCCCTGTTTCTAGCTTCAGGAAGAAGGGGTGATATTATACCCAAGGATATAATCTATTTTCTGTTTTTAGCTTCAGAAACAAGGGATGGTATTATAACCAAGGATGTAATCTATTCCCCGTTTTTAGCTTCAGGAAGAAGGGGTGATATTATACCCAAGGATATAATCTATTCCCTTTTTTTAGCTTCAGAAACAATGGAGGGTATTATACACACGGATGTAATATATTCCCTGTTTTTAGCGTCAGTAACAACGGATGGTATTATAGCTAAGGATGTAATCTATTCCCTGTTTTTAGCTTCAGGAACAAAAGATGGTATTATACCCAAGGATGTAATCTATTCCCTGTTTTTAGCTTCAGAAACAAGGGATGGTATTATACCCAAGGATGTAATCTATTCCCTGTTTTAACTTCAGAAAAAGGGATGGCATTATACCCAAGGATGTAATCTATTCCCTGTTTTTAGCTTCAGGAACAAGGCATGGTATTATATTCAAGGATGTAATCTCTTCCCTGTTTTTAGCTTCAGAAACAAGGGATGGTATTATACCAAAGGATGTATTCTATTCCCTGTTTTAACTTCAGAAACACGAGTCGTGTAATACACATGAATGTAAATTTCTTCCTGTTTTTAGCTTAAAAAGAAGGGATAGTATTATACCCAAGGATGTCAACTATTCCCTGTTTTAACTTCCGAAAAAAGGTATGGTATTATACCCAAGGATGTAATCTATTCCTTGTTTTTAGCTTCAGAAACAAGGGATGGTATTATACCCAGGGATGTAATCTATTCCATGTTTTAAGCTACAGGAAAATAAGATGGTATTATACCCAAGGATGTCATGTATTCCCTGTTTTTAGCCTCAGGCACAAGGGATGGTATTATAGCGAAGGATGTAATCTATTCCCCGTTTTTAGCTTCAGGAAGAAGGAGTGGTATTATACCCAAGGATATAATGTATTCCCTGTTTTTAGCTTCAGAAACAAGGGATGGTATTATAACCAAGGATGTAATGTATTCCCTGTTTTTAGCGTCAGGAAGAAGGGGTGGTATTATACCCAAGGATATAATCTATTCCCTCTTTTTAGCTTCAGAAACAAGGGATGGTATTATACCCACGGATGTAATCTATTCCTTGTTTTTACCGTCAGTAACAAGGGATAGTATTATACCCACGTATGTAATCTATTCCCAATTTTTAGCTTCAGAAGCAAGGGATGGTATTATACCCACGGATGTAATCTATTCCCTGTTTTTAGCATCAGTAGCAAGGGATAGTATTATACCAAAAGATGTAATCTATTCCCTGTTTTTAGCTACAGGAACAAGGGATGGTATTATACACAAACTTTTAATTTATTCCCTGTTTTTAGTTTCAGAAAAAAGGGATGGTATTATAACCAAGGATGTAATCTATTCCCTGTTTTAACTTCAGAAACACGAGTCGTGTAATACACATGAATGTAAATTTCTTCCTGTTTTTAGCTTAAAAAGAAGGGATGGTATTATACCCAAGGATGTCAACTATTCCCTGTTTTAACTTCAGAAAAATGGATGGTATTATACCCTAGGATGTAATCTATTCCCTGTTTTTAGTTTCAGGAACAAGGCATGGTATTATATTCAAGGATGTAATCTATTCCCTGTTTTTAGGTTCAGAAACAAGGGATGGTATTATACCAAAGGATGTAATCTGTTCCCTGCTTTTAGCTTCGGAAACAAGTGATTGTATTATAGCCAAGGATATAATCTATTCCCAGTTTTAGCCTCAGGAACAAGGGATGGCATTATACCAAAAGATGTAATCTATTCCCTGTTTTTACCTACAGGGACTAGGGATGGTATTATACCCAAGGATGTAATGTGTTCCCTGTTTTTAGCTTCAGGAACAAGGGATGGTATTATACCCAAGGATTTAATCTATTCCCTTTTTTTAGCTTCAGGAACAAGGGATGGTATTATACCCAAGCATGTAATGTATTCTCTGTTTTAACTTCAGAAACACGAGTCGTGTAATACACATGAATGTAAATTTCTTCCTGTTTTTAGTTTCAGAAACACAGGTTCGTATTATACTGTAGAATGTAATCTATTCCCAAATTTTAACTTCACAGACACTGGGTCGAGTTTTACTCAAGTTTGTAATTTTTTTCCTGTTTGTAATTTCATTAACACAGCGTCGTATTATACTGAAGGATGCAGTTTCTCCCAAGATTAAAGCTTCAGCGACACTGGGTCGAGTTATACTCAGTGATCTAATACATTCTCAGGTTTAGCTTCAGTAACACAGGGTCGTATTATACTGAAGGATGTAATTTATTTCTAGTTTTTAGCTTCAGATACACAGGATCGCATTATACTGAAGGATGTAATTTGTTCCCAGGTTTAGCTTCAGATACACGGGGTCGTATTATACAGATGTACGAATTTTAATTCTAGTTTTCAGCTTCAGAGACAGTGGTCGTGTTATACTCAAGAATGTAATATATTCCCAGTTTTTAGCATCAGCCGGGACACTATCCGAAGACAGAGCACCGACTGAGTTATCCCCCACTTCTTATACGGAGGTCTTTTCACGCTGTGGCCGAAGACAGACGTCTTTTTTTTTATCGCTACCCTGGGACAGACTACAAATGGACTGGTGTTTACCGAATCTGATCCGCAAGGAATCATGTAACACATAGTCGTTAAATTTTTACTCATTTTTATTATATGCTTCATTTGGAAATATATTTTTCTGTTTACTCGGTCATTTGAATGTTAATTAATCTATTTTGTAATAGCTTTAAATTTAGTTGTCAGTTTCTTCTGACTTGTAATAAACTACACTAATATGTTTCCTTCAAGTAACATAAGAAAAGCAATCCAATAACACAGATGTCCTGTTCACTACAGCAGTCGCAGTTCACTCTGTTGCCTCTTTAAGCTTTTTTCATAGATTGAGTGGCAGTTAAAATTAGCATATACCATAAGTTGAAGTCGCCAATATCTTTTTAGTAATATTTTACATGTGAGACACGTCCGAATGCGTTTTCGTCCCAGAGGTAAGTCATTTCCTCTAGTGTTGCATTTTCTCTCTTTCATATTCTTTTCTATCTTGTTTTAAATATACGACACGTAAAGCCGCCATCCGTTTTCGTCCCGGAGGTAAACCATTTTCTCTAGTGTTGTATATTCTCCCCTTAATAACGTTTTCTATCTTGCTTTAAATATACGACTTGTAAGGTCGCCAATTTCATTTAGGAATATTTTACTTGCCAGAGAGATCCGAATCCGATTTCGTCCCAGAGGTAAGCTATTTTATCTAGTCTTGCATTATTTTACATCCGAGACACACCCGAATTCGTTTTCGTCTCGGAGGTAAGTCATTTTCTCTAGAGTTGCAATCTTTCTCCCTAATAATGTTTTCTATCATGTTTTAAATATACGACTTGTAAGGCCACCATTTTCTTTTGGGGAATATTTTACATCCGAGACACGCCCGAATTCATTTTCGTCTCGGAGGTAAGTCATTTTCTCTAGAGTTGCAATCTTTCTCCCTAATAATGTTTTCTATCATGTTTTAAATATACGACTTGTAAGGCCACCATTTTCTTTTGGGGAATATTTTACATCCGAGACACCCCTGAATTCGTTTTCGTCTCGGAGGTAAGTCATTTTCTCTAGAGTTGCAATCTTTCTCGCTAATAATGTTTTCTATCATGTTTTAAATATACGACTTGTAAAGCCACCATTTTCTTTTGGGGAATATTTTACATGCGACACCCCCCCGAATTCGTTTTAGTCCCGGTGGTAAGTGATTTACACCTGGTATTACTGTTTTTGTTTCGCGTGCCGTTTGTTTTTCTAGTGATCCATCAGCAATACCACATTAGGGACACCTGTCGTCCTTGAATAAACTCATTCAACGACAGATAATTTTCTGCCAGTTTCTTTTTACACACTTTATTTTTCTGGAAACATAGTAGGCACCTTTGCTTAGGGGACGCGATCAAGTGACAGAATCTGAGAGAGAGAGAGAGAGAGAAACAGAAACATTTCAACAGTTCTGCCTTCTGTACATTCGTGACTGAAACCATTTTCACGGAAACGAATTTGAAAGAACACTGCTCGGCCTAGCACCAAAGCATTTGACTTCTCTACTTCCGCAACCTTTATACACATTTTCCCGTCTTCTCGGTGTCATAACCAAACTTAGACAAAGAGAATTAATTGCTGTCAGGATTCCAAGAACATGGAAGTTTCAAACCACCCCAACTCAATCTGGGTCGGTAAAATTAATTACAATTAACATTTTGATATTCTTTGTCTTGTGTTCTTAAAATAGGTAAAAGCGGATTGTTTATAAAACCTTTACACCGAGGAAGCGCCATTCCACCTACACAGCTTCGAATTACCAAAATCATCCCTTCTATAGATTCGCCCCACCACCGAATCGCTACTTTGTTTAACTGACTCCCAAGAGAAAGCTTTCCTACAATTTTAACCTCTTCAAATTGATGGTTAATCTTTATCATATCTTAAATATTCTCATGGTTTTCCTTGATATCATCCTCTGGTCTCCATCCAACAATAACAGTCATTAAGCCTCTATCTAGAGTGCTCTTGAGGCTTGTACTGCGTTAACCTTTAGTAAAAACAATCAGCCTCATAATGAACGAAAGAAAACTAAAAGTCCCCACCCTCATCACAATCATAGAAGAAAAACAAAAAGTAGACAAAAAACAAAACTATCAAAGTGGGCAGTTTCAAGTATACCTTCGGGAATACTTCCACTGCTAAAAAGTTACCGAACTGTTAAATCAAATTTTCAATTCATGGACCCCTTTTTTACGAATGATCAGTCTTGTACACAAAATCGCTTTCTTGATTGTTAAGACAAAAACTTGACCTTTTCTGCATCCGCTTATAGAATACATCAACCTCCTTAAAGATTAGATTCCATCAGCCGACATAAGGTTAGAGGCGACGAATCCTGTCACGCGAGTTTTGATATCCAATTCATAATCGCAAATTACGATTTTATCATGATCTGTAACATGTCTGACAAGAAGGGCGAAAATGAGAAATCTTGCGGGAAAATATTTTCTCTGCTTATTGTGCCGGAGATAAACCCAGTAGAAAATTTAACAGTACAATAGTTCGATTACACAGGATTCGTATTTTTCTGTCTTTATCCCCCTAAAGCCTCATTCTGTCTCTCTTTCTCTCTCTCTCTCTCTCTCATATATATATATATATATATATATATCAAGTTCTGCTCCCTCCTCCCCCAATACTAAGTATGATTGAAAGAAATATTAAATAAAACCCCTCTAAAATCGACCATGTCTCTCAAACCACCCCTCATTACCCCCTCTGTTAAATTACAAAAAATTACACTACCTATCAAAAGTGTGAATTTCCATTTTATTTCGTTTCGTTTCATCTTTTAGAAGTGCTATCTGATGATCCAGAGTCCTTTAAAAGGGCTCTGTTGAAATAAATTATTATAATGGAACCTTAAAGTGGTCTGTTTTTCTTTAATATATATATATATATATATATATATATATATATATATATATATATATATATATATATATATATATATATATATGTGTGTCTATATATTGTAATAAATTATAACCATGGAATATTAGTGTTTAAGCCTTTTAATCATATTCTTACTCTGTCCTAGACATTGAGTTCTACCTGGATTCTATCCTCTTGGAAACTTTTACATATTATGTATGTGTGTGTTTATATATATATATATATATATATATATATATATATATATATATATATATGTGTGTGTGTGTGTGTATTAACCACTAATATTATCTATCTATCTATCTATCTATCTATCTATATATATATATATATATATATATATATATATATATATATGGTGGACTCTCCCGTTTTATTCGATGTATGATGGTCAAGTAGATCGGTTCCTAGGAACCGACAGCCAGGCACCAACACATATGATTTGATTATAGTGGTGAAGGCTTTGTGCAGAACCAACCCCACTTTTTGAAAGGCTGAATACAGAGATCTGGTACACTGCCTGTCACGTCCCCAAACGACCCTCCGCAGGTTTTGAATTCATAGTTGTCCGTCACGTAGACCAGCTGCTATCGAAGGCTATAGAACCCAGGCTGTTATTTACCCATAGGTAGAGCGTTACAGAGATGAGGGAAAAAGTGTAGTCAACAGAAATGGGATTATAGAGAAGGGTGCTGAAAAATCGATGGACGATGTGATTAAGCAGCAACAAAGTCTAAATAAAATTCAAGCTGAAAGACAATGCTCAAAATCAGGAATAGATAGCTGCGACCTACTGGATACATAATCGCCAAGAAGGATTTGAAAAACGGGGAGATAGGGAAAGGCTGCCAGCCATTTACATGACGATCTTGTGTAAATGGATGGCGGATCGGTGATGGGTGCTTTAGTAATGGAAGAAAAACTGCTCAGAGTCACACGAGTCCTGGAGAGCCCTGAAGGTAAGCGACACATAGAAGATATTTTACAATGTCGCACTTTATACTGCGTGATATAAGTAAATAAAGATATTTAATAGACAATAACAGAGTGACTTGGAGATTCTGAGGGCGATGCTAGCTCTTCTTAAACTTTCTGGTTTCAATCAAAGTTTGGCACATCACGATATCTCCTGGTCTCTCTTCTGTCATCTTCTTATACAACCTCGGTTGATAATGTTTTTACAATGGTGTTCACCCTGTACAAGTCCCGAGAGTTAAAAAGTAAGAGGCACAGTTTATGTGGGTATGTGTGAAAGATGGCGGTTAACTGTAGACTTGAACAGGTTAAGAGTGTAGCGATATGGAAAACATCCTTTTAGGTGTCGGCTTATCAAGTAGGTGGTTCATGGAAAGATGCTGCTCAAGTGGAATTGCATCTCACCAAAGAAAGTGAACGAGTATAGCATGGACATCAACAAGGGCAAAAATGTGAGTGCCATCCATGAAGATCAGGACTGGTGTATCTAAGGAGTGTAGTTCATCTGAATACTATCCATGGAAATAGCGATATAACAGAATGTGGGGTCCGTGGACCTCTCGGACAACGGACAATTCGCCAGCTGGTTTATCACCTATGACCCTTTAGACGACAATGTTTCTGATAAAAATTGATGACTAGGAGGGAAATGGGTGCCAACAACCTATCTGCGAATTCTTAATCTTAGAGATGTTTTTTATTCGTTTAATAATCTTTATGATTTAAGGAATCTAATATATGAAATTACAACGCTGAAAATTAAAAAAAAATAATAACGAAAGCATAATTACTTATTCTTGTTTTATAGCTTCCCCTAATTAGTGTTTCTTTGCTGATTAAATAATTTCCATATTCATCTCCAAAAAAGGATACTATTAAAACTGATAGTGTTTTGTAAATCATTTCCAATCGGGCCTTTTGTATTCTTTATAAACGAACGACTAATTTTTAAAACCAACATTTCGTTAAACTGGTTAAGATTTGGCAGACAGGAATGTGTTTTTATTAAAAGATAAATGCAATGAGATTGAAGATAATTAAAATCGAAACAGAATTCGATAAGTAACAAGACGAAATGTTAATTCCACAAAAGAATATATAAAACAGCTTCGATAAGAATTTAGAGAAAAAATCTTAACTGGTTGATCTTTCATGAGAATTTACTTAAGAAACTTTAAAACAAAGTGTGAGTGAAAAAAATTAAGATACAATTTTGTGGAATACGTCTTTGTTCTTATCACTGAAATATAAGAATTTATAAAAAAAATATTCCAAAAATTGAAATTAGGATATTTTATTAAAAAAAAAAAAAATTTGCTTTTATAAAAAAAAAAAAATATTTATTATTTCTATATTCGAACAAAAAGGGTATTATAAGCAATTTTTAATTAAATGACCGCCACATATTTCCAAAAATGATAATTTTGCTAAATTCTGAGCGTCGCTTTTTATATTGACTTTATATTTTGCAAAAGCTTCAATATTTTGGCAAATTTATTTTATTATTATAATTCGACCTTTCGATATAAGTATGTATGGCGATAAACTACATCTGCCAGCACGTAGTTAACGCATAATTGCTGTTTTCCCTAGGCTCACCCATACCCCTGTTGGTAGGGACTGTTAGGGTTACAGTTATGGGTTTCTAGGGAACACCCAAACAGCAGCAAAACCCTATGAAAGTATAAAAATACATTTTTATAGGTAAAATTCCAACTATACATTTTTCTATAAAAAAATGTCCAACAATATGTATTTATAGGAAAATGACCAACATTACAATTTTTGTGTGGTTGAGGGCAAAAAATTGTGCTCAAAATAATTAGATTCCGATATTAGAAAACCCATACAGGTTGATATGCCACAAAACAAAATCAAGCAACCAAACCAATCAAAATATTTAGATTTCGGCATTAAATAACACATAGAGGTTGATATGCCGCCAAACAAAATCAACCAACCAAACCAATCAAAATATTTAGATTTCGGCATTAAATAACTCATAGAGGTTGATATGCTGTTAAACAAAATCAACCAACCAAACTAATCAAAATATTTAGATTTCGGCATTAAATAACCCATAGAGGTTGATATGCCGCTAAACAAAATCAACCAACCAAACCAATCAAAATATTTAGATTTAGGCATTAAATAACCCATAGAGGTTGATATGCCGCTGAACAAAATCAACCAACCAAACCAATCAAAATATTTAGATTTCGGCATTAAATAACCCATAGAGGTTGATATGCCGCTAAACAAAATCAACCAACCAAACCAATCAAAATATTTAGATTTCGGCATTAAATAACCCACAGAGGTTGATATGCCACTAAACAAAATCAACCAAACCAAACCAATCAAAATATTTAGATTTCGGCATTAAGTAACCCATAGAGGTGTATATGCTGAAAAACAAAATCAACCAACCAAAAAAAAAAAAGATCAGAACGAAAGTACTCTTCCATGACATGAATCCATATAATATCCTAGAATTTCTTAAATCAAACTGTATTCTAAAATATAACTCCAAGAAAATTACAACATACATCAAACATAACTGACTCTAGTAATAATGTCTACACAAATATGTATATGCACAGAGCTGAGTATTGTCTACCATGTATTCAGTTGTGAAAGCAGAATGACATATTTTTAATACTTCAAATCTCGCAAGAAAAATTTTGACATTAAATGACCTATAAGGAGTTGATAGGTCGTTAAACAAAGCGAAACAAAACCTTTCGATGTTAAAAATACGTTGAACAGAAAGAAACAACTGAAATTTGGACGACACATAATAAGGAAAGAAGGTTTAGGAATGTAACACTCACATGAAAGCATATTAAAAGCAAGAGAATTAAAGAAATGTAACGAGTAACCTGCTTGACAGTTAGAGGAAACAAATGAAAGAGTAAGTACCACAGAGATATTTGGGGGTCAAAAAACGAAGCAAGTATTACTGGAGCCAAACAAAAGAGGACGTTGTGGAGGATTATTATCATCTTTGTCTTGAAAAATGCTATCACAAAAAAAGAAAGAGAAAAAGAGAGAAAAGCGAGCAATATTGTTTCAATTGTCTGAGCTTCTTTGCTTTCTATCGTTTTCAGTATGAAATTCTGTGATGAGGTGTTATCATTATTTACATTATTTACATTGTGACATTGTTAGTGTCAACTGATCGCCTTTCTGGCTGAATTTCTGGGATGAGGTGTTATCATTATTTACATCACTGACACGCAGATTAATGTCTTCATTGGTATTATAAAATTTGTGCCATCAGATATATCCCAATTCGGGTATCCCTCAGGAAATTCTGAATAATCCTTTATTTAATATACGGAGATAGATTGTTCTCGTCTCACTGCCCTTGACTAGGGATATCTCGTCTTGTTTTTATATTTAGTATTACCCAGTTATTGCTCGGCTCGTTTCCAATGAGACAAGTGCAAACTGCCCGATCCAGGGATTGACATCGTAATTGTGAGTTCAATTACAGGGAATGACATACTAATTTTAGGTTCTGGATGCGGAAATCATGTTAAGGCTTCAAGATTTTTGCAAGCTGATTTGGTCTCATATATATATATATATATTGACCACTAATATTATCAATATATATATATATATATATATATATATATATATATATGAATGAAGAACTATAGTTTTAAGGTGTGCTATATTTAGGGGATAAAGTGCTCAATATTCACCTTTGTATATATATATATATATATATATATATATATATATATATATATATATATATATAATAGATAGGTTGGTTAATAAAACAAGGACAAACGAAAGAGTACCAATATAATCAGTACTAAAACATTAATTAAATATTAATTATTAACCATATGACAGAAACTAGGCGACAAATAAACAGAAATGGGAATTACTCACCGACAGATGTTTTTGTTGACGGTGTATTTTATGGTGAAATCATATTCTTAGTAAAAACCTGAACTCTGCCTGATTCTTCGCTGTGCGAAAATTTTTATGAAAATAAACTTAAATTTAAAAAATTAATCGGTGTAAAAGCGTAGGCCGGTCTATTATTGGTAGTAGTGGGAGTAAGATTGTAAACATAGATGAAGAGAGTTATATATATATATATATATATATATATATATTAATTGATTCATCGAGTCTGATAGAAACCTCAGGAAGCACTGGACGGCCGTTTCGTCCTATATTTGGGACTCATCAGCAGTGCGCATCCACTACCGAGGGAATCTGCTGATGAGTCCCAAATATAGGACGAAACGGCCGTCCAGTGCTTCCTGAGGTTTCTATCAGACTCGATGAATCAATTAATATAATTATCAAATCCTCCTCATTACTATATATATATATGTATATATATGTATATATAGATAGATAGATAGATGCAATGCATTACTATCATAATTCCACGTCCAAGCGGTCTTCTGACGAGTCGTTTGCCATCCTGACCCACACTCCTCGTTCTGTAACATAAGGTTTTGGTAAATTGTAGAATAACTCTTTTAAAATTAGTAGCCTTGAGTCTGCTCGGTTCCATTTTGTCCGAAAGAGTTACAAAAAAAAAGTATTAACTTGACACTAGGATGAGTTATATTTTTTGTATCATTAGCCATATTAGTATTATTAATTTTCGTTTTAATTGCGCATGCGTTTGACATTATTGGTATTGATTCGTTCTTCTACGGAGATGAAATACAGCACCAAACCTATTTTTCAACGTGTGAATACACATTGCTATTCAAAGATAGACGCAAAAAACATACTCAGTTCAATCAGCATAATGTCGCAAATATCAGAATGTTCACTTTGATCCGATTTCGTATTCCTTGGAATACTGATATTCAAAGTAGGAATTTTGGTACAGAAGAAGTGCAAAACAAAAAATAACGGATTGATTCATTTACTCTAATCTGGCGACTTGGATTTCGCACCGCCGTAAAGTTGCTTCCCTGTGCCTTTTCTATAAATACTTTCATGGTAATCGTTCGGATGAGCTCTTCGTATGGTATTGTAGTATTTTCATAGAGACAAAGAGGTATTATGGTGGTTGTAGTAAGAAAGGTACGTATGAATGTGTTGTTTTGGTGTAAGGAATATTGTTTTGTACGATTGGGTCAGTGTTTGCGGCTAGCTAAGTTATATTTAAGACAGAAGAAGACCGTCCTTTCCCCAATCCCCTTTTCGGCCTTTTGCCACATTTCTGTAGATAACAGAATAAACATCGCTCTTCGTATGGTACCTAGACTTTTTGTTTTTTAAATTTAAACGCATTTCTAGACTGACGTCGAATTCTCAACAATGTACAGTTTAGCTGGCTAGATCTAACCGTAAATTCTATGAACAATTTCTTTTCTCGCACTTCTCGCTTGTGGAACTACTTACGGGTTCCAAGATTTCCATCTCACTTTAATCTGCAAAAATTTAAATGCAATGTCAATCTCTATCTACTGTCCTCCTGATTATTCTTTCCCCTTCAGTTCCTAATTCTTCCACACCCTGTAACACCATTGTGTCTTAGTGGCTTTATTGCCTTTCATGGGGTGATAGCGATTTAAAAAAAATAATAATTGTAAATGATGCCATAAATATGTTGTGTCTGTGTACCTTCCAAGGGTTAAAAGATGATATATTCAGAGTTCTACTTTGTTCACGGTTGGCAGTTAACTTCTGAGTTGATATTTACAATAAATGTATGTTTACTCTTTCGGACTCGAAATTTATCTTAGCATTTAATTAAAATTAAGAATATCTTTAAAATTAAGATAGCTTATATTTCAACTGAAATAAATTATAACACTGTTAGATAGTTAAAAACAGACCGAGATAGATAGATAGATAGATAGATAGATATGAACCCACTGAGCTAGCTCGCTAGATAGATAGATAGTGAGATTGATAGATAGAACACACTGAGATAGATAGACAGACAGATAGATAGATAGATAGATATGACAGACTAAGATACATAGATGTGAACACACTGAGATATATAGATAGTGAGATTGATAAATAGATATGAACTCAGAAATAGATAGATAGAGAGGAACAGACTGAGAAAGATAGATAGATAGACTGACAGATATGACAGACTGAGATGCATACATGTGAACACACTGAGATATATAGATAGTGAGATTGATAAATAGATATGAACACAGAAATAGATGGATAGATAGATAGATAGATTTGAACCTACTGAGATAGATAGATAGATGCGAAGAGACTGAGATAGATAAATCTAAATAGACGTCGATAAATAGGTAGGTTGTGTTTAAATTGAAATAGACGACCACAGAAAGAAATATAGATATATCGATGTCTACCTATATAAAGAAACAAAGTTATTGTAGACAAGAAGGTAGAAAGTCTTGACTAGATTATCACAAGAATAAAAAATATTCAAATTAATTAACTTTCACAATAGTTTTGTCAAGTCAAAAGATGTTATCGCGCAAATGATCACCGGAGAAAAATTATGACAGTCAGCATCTACGAAAGTGTTGCCATTTTCTCTTCAGTTGTTCCTTCATGTCAATTGCAAGTCCTTCCAATATAAATTAATTGAGCGTTAGACAAGTGAGAAGTTAGGATACACGGAAAGGAGAATCGGCAAATAAACAAAACCTAAGTAGTGAAAATAAATAAATAAATAAAAAAAAAAAAATAAAAAGGGAGAGAACTCCAGAAAATGATGAAAAACAATATGCGAAACGGAGAATGCTGGAAGCTCACGAAAAACCCGAATGGAAGTCAGCGTAAGACGTGAACAAGCAAACGAAAACATTGCTGAGTTAATTGCCGATATGGATCAAAATGCTAAAGAAAATCGAGGGGAAGTTTACACCAGAGCAAAATAATGAAACCAACACAATAAACAACAAATGTTCTCAGATAAGCAAGATTGAAAAGAAAAGGAAAAACGCTCAGTTTAGCATAACCATAACGACTGAAAAACCGCCACGAAATATTAATTTTCCTAGCCGAAAGTAGGGGACACCCAGCGAGGATCTAACTCACTATTCACTCGTAATTTAGATGGAGTATTGGTGCCATATATGGTCAGGATCCCCTTCTGTTTGTCTCGGGGTTCTTGATAAGATCCAGAGACGGATGTGCAATATAATTGGCCCTGTTCTGGCATCTCGTCTACAGTCGCTCTCCCACAGACACGCCGTCGCCTCTCTGTCTTTTTTACAAATACTTTCATAGCAATTGCTCCGAGAAGCTGCATTCGCTGGTTCCCAGACTTCAAGCGCCCTACGAGGCTGGCATCCCACGCTCACCCTTTCATTGTCGAAACTCCTAAATGTAACCGTCTCTTCTACTCCAATAGCTTCATATCCCGCACATCTCCCCTGTGGAACTCCCTTCCTTTTTCCTGTTTCCCTGAGCTATGATCTCCAACTATTCAAATGTAATGTCAATCGAATCTCCAGTTGCCTTGATCTATCCACTATCCTTCTCCTCATCCTTTCCTCTATCACTCCTATCTGATCTTGCTCGAAATCTTCTGTAACCCCTTGCGTCCTAGTGGCTTCTCGCCTTTATTTCGGTGAAACGCTTAAAAAAAAATGTTCTAGCGAGACAAGCTTGTTAACCATTACACCACCTCGAGGTGCACAAAACTGTTATTAAATATGTAAACATTTCAACGCGCACTCTGACAATTATTGATTTACTGAATGTCCCTAAAGTCTCGACTCAGGAAATCTATCTCGTTAACTATATTTTTTATCTCCACATATTAAACAACGTTTTTTCGAAAGAAGAAAGGACTTCTTTTTGTGGGGTATGCACAAGGTGTGCTCAATGAAAATTACAGGTGTAATGACACGTGATTTAAAGCATAAAGAATGAATGTGCTAACATTGTTGGCAATGTGGGGTGATTCCATCGAGTACACGTGAATCTTGCAAATAATGTAAATCATATCGATCATGTTATTTTGTTAATATTCCTATTTATTAAAATGTCGTTGAAAATTTTATTTCTTGAAAATATGCATTCTTGCGTATGAGTCGAGACTTTAGGGACATCGTGGAGAACAAGGATTATTTGGGTGACTAGGTTGTTTTTCTTATTCACGTCGGCGGTCACCAAAATGTTGTGGGGGTGTTCACTCACATCATAGTAGCATAAATTAGACTTCCGCTCACAGCAATAAAACATACTTAACAGAAAATAAAACGCAAACAAATAACAGAAAAAAAGCATGGTAAATTGTACATTAATTTCATACAATTTATTTATATTTTTGTGTGTATTGGTGTGTGTAATTTTTAGGTTATAATTGTTTTATAGTACATGTGATAAAAGGGAGAATTTACTCCGTAGTATTACATGGATTGCCAGTATGTTTGTGCAGCGTTACACATTTTCGTAGACTTCTTTAAAGTAAGTACATCGCAGATAGTGACCGTAGGACAACTAAACGACAGTCGAGACAATAGCATCTGGGCGTGATGAAAATCTGATGCAATCACGGCTGACGCAATATTTTTCAAGGCGAATCAAAATTCATCACACGCCCTGAAAATAAATTCATATTACTACACACCACTGCAAATGAAGTAATCCGAGAGAATAAAAGAAATCGATTACACGCTTTCACTCCAGTAGGTCTAAAATTGAGTGTAGGGTGAAAGAAAGTTGTTTAATTTGCACAAGGGTGTATATTGTTGTATATTATGTTTTCATCAGCTTCTACAGTTCAGTGTAGTCGAAAGATCGGCCTCAATATCAAATGATGTATTATTATTGTCTTCTTTTTTTTTTTAGCTGTCATGGCCTTTAAATATATATCTATAATTGTAGACTTATTAAATTTCAGATATATAAAGATTGCTATGGGTCATAAAAAGATATAACGTCAATAGTGATAGCAGATACAGTAAAATTTTTGAGCAATGGCATTGTAAGTTTAAAAACTGCGAAAAGTGATTACAGAAAAACCTAAGAAAATATATTGAAAACTTAGGTAAGGACAAGAAGCAAAAAAACTGGTTTTTAGATCAGGAAAAAAGTTATGATGAAAATTAAAAAAAGTAATAAGCAAGAAATGTGGATTGATCATAAAGAAAATATTTGAATTGCGAATGTAAACAGAGAATCTAGATGAAGAATATTGAAAAGTTGGCTAAAGCCCTAAAAGCAAGCGACCAAAACCCTAAAAGCAACCGACCCTATCATCGGAGTATAAAGTTCACCAAAGACAAATATGTGAGTTGGACAAAGAAATATATGAAAACCGACTTATGAAAAACTCGTTTTGTAATATTAAACTACTTCGCTATTTGTCGTTTCATTTTCGAATCTAAACTGTTTGGCCATTTAAAATACTACATTAAATATTAGGTTGTTGCAAAAATAATGACGTGATAATGTCGTTTTTTGTCGTTAAAAATCCGTCAAAAAACGACATTATTACGTCATTATTTTTGCACCAACCTAATACATATTCAGTATCAATACACATGTCATAAAAATAAGTTCAAAAAGCAATACACTTTCCTGTTACACGGGGGTTGTTAGCCGGAAAAGGAAACTCGCAACCGTATCACAAATGTCCATTTCAATTTTTATTAAAATTGTGTACGCACGTATATTTTAATATTGTATATATATATATATATATATATATATATATATATATATATATATATATATATATGAATGAAAGATTTCTCAGAGTTAACCTGTAGAAAAAGACAATATTTATAAATGTAAAAGACAATAGGAAAAATGTAATGTAGCCGGCGCGTTTCGTCCGATGTGGATTTTTTCAAGGCAACCCCCGCCCTCGCAAAAAAAAAAAGAAAAAAACGAAATGAATTTATTAAACAAAGTAACTAATGATAACAAAACAAAATTTTGGCATTCTCTAAATCCTTCGAGTTGCTAAGAACATTTTATTTTGTTATTATTAGTTATTAGGTTGGTGCAAAAAAAAAAGTCGTTTTCTCACATATGTTACTATGTGAGAAAACGACATTATTTTTGCACCAACCTAATACTTGGTTTAATAAATTCATTTCGTTTTTGCCTTGAAAAAGTCCACATTGTACGAAACGCAACGGTATTGTCTTTTATATATATATATATATATATATATATATATATATATATATATATATATATATATATATATATATATATATATATAAGCAAATATATGGATATAGATCCGACGGTATGAAGAAAAATATACGGAAAAACAAACAAAAATCCTAATATGCAATTATGCTGTTTTAATGTTAATATAATGTCAACGTCGGACATTAAATATAGTCTAATGTTAATTGTGTTTTATGAATATGTCCTGAAGATTGTCTACTAGACCGAAACGTCCATATATTTTTCTTCATATATATATATATATATATATATATATTAGTTTGGTGCAAAAATAATGACTTTTTTTGACGTTAAAAAAACGTCATTATTTTTGCACCAACCTAATATATATATATATATATATATATATTTTATCTGAATATTATATATGTGTATATATATATATATATATATATATATATTATATCTTAATATTGTATCTATATATATATATATATATATATATATATATATATATATATATATATATATATATATATTATATTTTAATATTGTATATATATATTATATTTTATATCTTTATATAGCATATCTGTATATACATATTTTATATTTTATATCTTAATATTGTATATATGTATTTTATATCTTAATATTGTATATATGCATATATATTATATGTCAATAATGTATATATATTGTATGTCTTAATACAATGACAGACATAAAGATATTTCTCGAAACTTAAAAAAAGGTTTAAAATAATTCTATTTCTATCGAATAATTATCAGTTTTATAACACCTTCTGTCGTCAGGGTCAGATCCTTCATCATGGTCACCAATTAAGGTAAGGGCTTTTAATCGCCGTCTAAACCCCGTGGTATAACGACGTTTAGTAGTTCGTTCCTCAGGGTCTTAGGACGAGTCTTTAACCACTCCGTGCTGGTCAATGCTGACGCTGATCCAAGTTGGTTGTTGGTCGCTGGCCGCCTTGACCCACATCAGCTCTGCCCACACCGTGCTCTTGATCTCTGTTATGTAGTGGTTTCACAGTGGAGGCTTGTAATTGTACTAAGTGGGTCCTAAAATAGGTTCGACGTACATAACGTTAGGAACTTGATATAATAGGTAATGACGCAGTAATCTAGTTGGGGTGGTTGATACTTTAATATCCGACTAACAGTCGTCCGACATCGACTGACTAACTCACTGCCGACTGATTTGTTACTCTTACTACTCCTACTTATTATAGGTGGGAGGGTTTATTAACTATAGAATAGGTGTGTTCCACTATAACAATCTTAAACCAGTGGAAGATCGAATGCCGTCGTATAGCAGCGATGGTTCATGTCGTGGCGGGAGCTATTTTTAAAGAAGGAAAAAATCTTCTGGGCGAAAACATAAAACGAGTGATTCATGGGGTTAATCTTCAGTTGGTTTATATAGTTCTTTATACAACAAAAATTAACTCACTCCGCATCAATCTCTATAGTTACACTGGACCTTGTCTAAACCTCTAGAGGGGTGGGTTCGAAGTCTTGGGATCCAGAATTTGATGGCGGCTGACGTGGATTTCTGAGGCAATTCGATACGTGTTCTCAGCTCAAGCCTCTGAGCTCGCCAAAGTTATCTGCTTATATGCACTTCGCCCCAAAACTGGCGTGGGGTCGAAGAGTTCTGTGGGATTCAGTGATTCCTCAATTTTCATTAATCGTAATGAAGGTTTTCTTTGTTCCCTATTTCTGCTTTTTTAATCAACTTTACAAATTTAGAGAATTATCCACCTTCTTTTCGGAGAAGTCACAGGGATTGCTTCTCCCTTAACTCCACCTGCTGCACTTCACATCTCGCACCGCTACTCCGCACAGTCGAGGCTAAATTCTGCCCCTACCTCCTTCCTTCTCAGTATTTTAACTCTGCCAACTCAGGGCTGGCGTACCTGTCATTGTGACAAATTTCAGTTTTTAAAGTGCGAGAAGTAGAAAAATAAATGGTTTATACTTTTCATTTATTTAATTCTCTGACTACTTTCCTGGACCGACTTGTTCAAAGAAAACACTAACCAGATCACCTTCTTATTTTAACCTTCCGAACGATAGATGAAAATTATTTCCCAATTTGTTTACGTCAATGAAAATATATTAGTTTACCTAAATTCTCAAAAAAGACACATGTGTTTTTCCATTCCTGCGCCGGTCGCCGTCTTAGCAAAAACATAAACCAGATCACGTACTTGTTATGACGGATCGTTTATATAACCCTAACCCTCGCAGAAATAGGTAAAGAAATAGATAAAGTCATTTGTCAATTTGCTTTATCCGCATGCCAGATTTTCGATATATAAAAAAGTAAACTCTTGTTACATCATTCCAATTCGTAGTGGTGAGACAACCCAGATGTCAGTTTTCTTTCACATTAACAGGAAAAACGTCTTCTATTCTCACTTTCTATCTCTCTGTCTTCCAGTTTATATTTCATTTTAGGCTTAACCCTTTTCTCTCCTTAGAATTAATATTTAAACACCTCACAGACTCAGTGTTGTAGTTTAATAAAACCTTAATAAGTTTAAGACATCTTGTAATTATTTTAAAAGTAACATATTTTTATTGTCTGTAAATTTATTGTTATATTGCTTGGCCCATAGCAGGTGTTGTCCAAACTTAGTTAGAGGGGAATGTGTTTATTTTGTGTATGTGTATTCGTGTGTTAGTATGTACATTAAATGTCAGGAACACATGTAAGCCACTCTCGCACAACAGAGACACACACACACACACACACACACACACACACATATATATATATATATATATATATATATATATATATGTATGTATATATATATATATATATATATATATATATATATATATATATATATATATATTATATGCGCAGAGGAAGTCACACGTAAAACAAAGTGAGTGACTGACAGAGAATCAAATTTTCTTTTACATTGAATTCCCGTTAGATGGATCTGATGGCAAGACTAGAGAATAGGTCCCATTGCGACAAATGTTTAAGGCATTGTCAGCATTTCCCTATATAAGATTCCTTTTGTGTTCATATAATCTTCAATTTTCCCTTTTTAGATGTTTCGATTACCGTATATACTCGCGTATCATGCGACTTTTGAAGACTTAATTCCGAAGCTAATTTTAAGAGGGTAGCATAATACACGAGATATAAAATTAGCGTACGTACTGCTGGCCCTGGCTAAGGCGTTGAGCAAACTATATATCCATTTACTGTAGACTAATTAGCTTCAAAATTAGGTCTTTTAAGATCGCATGAAACGCGAGCATACACGATATGTATTTCTTTTATGATATTTTGTAGTGTGTTTTTTAATTTCCAGCTTTTTGTAATTATTTTCTGTTGATTAAATCTATTTTACTTTTTGAAAGCCATTGGACTTTATCATGAATCTTTTGAAACATATGTACAAGACCGTGCTAAATGCCGATTACCATCGGAACCAAAAACTTTAAAGCCACAAGAATAGAAAATGAAGAATCCAAACGACAAGAGAGAAAGACTGGACAAAATTAACATCGTCCTCCATCAATGTTACTATGCAGTCAATGTCATCGTCTCTCCCATGCAAGAATTGGTCTAATTCGTCATCAACGCCCCATCATCATAAAGGAGGCAATCATAAAAGAAGAAATTAATTTCTTGGATACGAGATGAAGCCGACGACTAATCTTCATTTTCTATGACCAATCGCCGAGATGCACTAGATCTGTACCCCTTCATTTTGAAGCTAATTTTAAATGGGTCGCATCTTACACGAGATATAAAATTAGGGTACGTACTGCTGGCCCTGGCTATATATCCATTTAATGTAGAGAAATTAGCTTCAAAATTAGGTCTTTAAAGATCGCATGATACGCGAGCATACACAGTATATATTTCTTTTCAGACATGTTTTGCAATCTATTTTTTAATTTCCAGCTTTTTGTAATTATTTTCTGTTGATTAAATCTATTTTACTTTTTGAAAGCCATTGGACTTTAGCATGAATCTTTTGAAACATATGTACAAGACCGTGCCAAATGCCGATTACCATCGGAACCAAAAACTTCAAAGCCACAAGAATAGAAAATGAAGAATCCAAACGACAAGAGAGAAAGACTGGACAAAATTAACATCGTCCTCCATCAATGTTACTATGCAGTCAATATCATCGGCTCTTCCATGCAAGAATTGGTCTAATTCGTCATCAACGCCCCATCATCATAAAGGAGGCAATCATAAAAGAAGAAATTAATTTCTTGGATACGAGATGAAGCCGACGACTAGTCTTCGTTTTCTGTGACCAATCGTCGAGATGCACTAGATCTGTAACCCTTCAGCCCGTGGACGATCATGGCTCTCCACAACTTCCAATTATTTGTAGCTCATAGTAACGTTTGTCTTTTCACTCTAACTCTCACGTACCGTTCTGCCAACTATTTATACAAGTTCATTACGTAGGTTACTACCTGTTTCCCTCTGACCATCTTACAATCAATATATCCTGTGTCAAATTCTCCATGACCTCTTTCCTCCTGACATGTCCTACAAATTTCAATTGTCTCTTTCTGATATTGAATATAAGTGTTCTTTGTATTCCCATTTTCTTTAAAACTCTTTCGTTACTCACATGTTCCGTCCATGATATTCTCAGTATCCTTCTGTAGAACCACATTTCTGTTGTTTCCAGTTTCTTTTTCCCCTGTGAGGAGATTGTCAAGCATTCATTGCCAGAGAGGATGACGGATATTACGTAACATGTTAACACACTTTTCTTTGTTTCCTTCTGACCGTCTTGCAATCAATATGTCCTTTGAGTGTCAAATTCTTCATGACCAAAATCTTTTGAAACACTGTGCAGAAGACCGTGTCACCTGGGGATGTTCCATCACCGTCAGAACTAAAAACTTTGAAGCCGCCAAAATAGAAAAGAAAGAAGTCAAACGACATCGACCTCGTCTTTCACCAACATTGCTATACCGTTGATGCCGTGGGCTCATCCATGCAAGAATTGGTCTACTTCGTCATCAACGCCCCATCATCATAAAGGAGGCAATCATAAAAGAAGAAATTAATTTCTTGGTTACGAGATAAACCTGATAATTCCATTATCCAATATTAGCAGAAGAAATCGGGATAATTTTACGATTTTCCCATTTTAATTTTCCGAGGTATCATAATTCTTAACACTGCGTTAGTTACCTTGGATTTCTGAAATTGGATAATCCCCTGGCGTCTGTGAACCTGTCTGTCCACCTGCTACAGACCATCACTGTGTCAAGGGAGTAGTTGTAGTGAGCAAAAGAAACGAGTCACTATCTAGAGATTACGTGTACTTTAAAAAGAAATGAAATAACAAAACACACCGTGTGGCTAATGCAGTGCTTTAATGATCTTCTTTCGAGTCCTACCAATATAAAACACACGTGGAAATCCGCCTGAGTATTTGAGGATTTTGTGACGTATAGTGGCCATTAATAATTAAGTATAACTCAAGACATCGAGGCTTAAATAAAACAGTGTTTAATTACAACTGCAAATAAATACTTAATAAAAACAAAGAATTAAAAGTCAACCAAAGATAATTTAACCATTTCAGTGAATACCTTGCTAGTGGCTCGGCTCGGCCCGGCTTAACGTCCCGCAAATCCAAACTCAAAACCCAAATCATCGACGCACAATAATTCACACTAATTCGACTTGATAGTTCCACAGAATTGTCACTCAATAATCACTGTAGTCAGTAGCCTGACATTGCTATTTATACACATGGCGGAAACATATATTCATAAGTCCAGAGTGTCACGCTCGAACCTAGATGTCGGTAGTTACACATTTTCTTCGTCTATGAGAGAGGGCAATAATTTTAACAAAATATTGCAATACAAATTATAAGTAAAATACAAGTAATTAATTAAAAAGGTGAGAAGTTACAAATGAAAACAATTGAGATGGAAAAAGTTTTTCATCTCATAGAAGCAGACGTTAAATGTACGCGAGTATTGTCAGCGTCTTTTTATTTTCCTTCTCTCTTTCTTTCAATTTTCTTTGCTTTCTTATTATTATGCTGATTTTCTAAATGTAGCTTAATTGTGGCAGAAGGCCGAAAGTATGGGGCACCCAGCGGGAAGTTTTCATTTCACAGAAGCAGACGTTATATCAAAGAACGTCTAATCCCGACGCCTTTCTTTCTTTCTTTCTTTCTTTCTTTCTTTCTTTCTTTCTTTCTTTCTTTCTTATTATTCTGGGGATTTTCTAAGCATTGCTTAGATACGGTACCAGGCCGAAAGTACAGGGCACCCAGTAAGAATTTTCAGTTTCACAGAAGCAGACGTTAAATGCATGAGAGTATTATAATCTTATTTTCCTTTCTTCTTTTCTTCCTTCTTTTCTTCTTTCCTTCTTTTCTTCTTTCCTTCCTTTCTTTTTCTTCCATTCTTATTTTCTTTCTTTCTCATTATTATGTTGATTTTCTAAGCGTAGCTTAGATGTGGCACAAGGCTGAATGTATGGGTCCCCTAGTGAGGATTGAAATCACTATTCAATCGTAAGTGATGTAGTGAAGCATATTTGATAATCATTACACAACGCTAAAGTGTCTTTCTGTCTTCTTATTATGCCTGCATTCTTTTACTCTCTAAAACCAAACACGGTCTCTGATACGCGATTCCTTGCAATCGAAGGAATCATCTATTATTTATCTGAGTTAACGACAGTGGCTAACACAGGTTTTAACAAAAAAAAAAAAATAAATAAAATAACGGAGGACCAAACAGAATTATATTAGGTTGGTGCAAAAATAATGACGTAATAATGTCGTTTTTTGACGTTACGTCAAAAAATGACATTATTACGTCATTATTTTTGCACCAACCTAATAATATGACTATCGAGGCACCAATTGCCGAATAGTGTTTAAGAGAGAGAAAAACAAAAAAAAAAAAAAACTTATTAGGAGCTACAAGGGATAGGACGTAGGAGAGAGCCATGATCGCAAACGTCCTGAAGGTAGATGGTACGTAGAAGGAGACGTTAAAAAAACTGATTGTAACCAAGAAATAAGGTACCATGAAACGAAAAAGGCAAAGATAATTAAAGCTCTGCATTAGCCACATGGTGTGTTCTCTTAGTTAAATTCTTTAGAAAGTCCTCGTAATTTCTAGATAGTGACTTGGCATAACATATAATCTAATAACATTTATGTAAAATTAGTTGTTTTCACAGAAACCTATGTTGAAAGAGGATGTTTGTTTCTGTATATATTTTAAGAACTATTAGGTTCGTGCAAAATAAATGACATAATAATGTCGTTTCTTGCCGTTAAAAATACGTCAAAAAACGACATTATTGCGTCATTATTTTTGTACCAACCTAATACTTCATCAACAGGGACCATTGAATTTAAATTTAAATTTTTGAACATCAACTTTAACTGGAAAGCAAGAAATGGAAAATAAGTTCCACAAGCGAGAAGTGCGAGAGCGAAAAGTGTAGCATGGAATATATCCTTGTATCTATCCCTTTCAACTGTAAAATGATGAAACCTTGCCGCCAATCTAGTAATACGCTTATAACTCGTAACGTCTAGGCACCAAAGTAGAAAGCTCTTCAGAACAATTACCATGAATATTGTAAAAGAGAATATCATGGAATGAACACAAGAGTGACGACGAAGTTCTAGAGACAATGACAACAAAAAGACACTTAAGCTAAACATCAGGAAAAGACAGATGAAATTTATGGGAAATATAATGAGGAAAGAAGGCTTGCAAAATGTGATACTCATAGGGCTGTTGAAGTCAAGAGGGACAGAGAAAAAAAGCATAAACTACCACATAAGCTTGAGTAAATAAATTGCCGAATAGTGTTTAAAAGAGAGAAAAACAATTAAAAAACAAAATAAAAACTTATTAGGAGCTACAAGGGACAGGACGTAGGAGAGAGCCGTGATCGCCAACGTCCTGAAGGGAGATGGTACGTAGAAGGAGACGTTCAAAAAAGCTGATTGTAACCAAGAAATAAGGAACCAGGAAACGAAAAAGGCGAACATTTCAAATGAATTTAAAAAAAAGAAATAATACTTTTGTTTTCTGTCAGCTTTGGACTTCCGTAGTTGGCAGTGAATCACATGATCTTAATCTATTTTGAGAATTGACTTGATCGGTTTATTGCTTAACGTGGGACTTAATTGCGTTGCAGTCTCAAGTGTAACTAACAATCAAAACTGAGTGGAATGTGAGAGAGAATCGATTTGGGAATCTGCTTCACGTCAAAAGACTAAAGATCTATGGGGAAATCTCTCTAACAAATGGACATGTTTTCGGCTAAGTAATTCATTATCTGTCTATATTTCTGAGATGAGGTATTATGTATACTATTTACATTATTCGGACTATTGTTCTCATCTTTGTCGCCATATGTATTACAACGTTTCGGCCGTTGTATGCTGCGGCCTTCTTCAGATGGTTGGAATGTCGAACTGAACTCTTAGAAATGAAAACATTATGGGAACTAGTAATACGGAGTGCCAGAGAAAAGCGATAATAACAACAAACATTGCAATATGAGCTCTGGTAAGAAAATGAAATGATAACAGCAAAAATTGCAATATGAGCACTGGTAAAGAATGGTTGCCGATGACATTAGGTTTATAATACCCAGAAATTCACAGACAGATGTCCTCAAGGACACATGGCACAGTGGATAAAGGCGTTGGTTAGATCCAGTGACAGGACCCAAAGAGTGTGACTTCAATACACGGCTAAGGCAGTGGAGAACTTTCAGAGGGAAATCAACAGGAGATAACTGATAACTGACATCCATTAGACATGGCCCGTGGAACTAGAACAATCTACCCCAGTGAGTGAAGTTAAGGGTTCAGTTCGGCATTCCAACCACATGAACATTTTTTACAGATTATTTCTGTCGCAAATACCCAATGAATTGATAATTTTTTAATGTACACCCGAACTTTATGGACACCATATATATATATATATATTGGAATAATGGATAGCGGCTTGGATTGAGGAATCGAGCCGACTTTGAAATTCTATCAAATCCATTACATTCACTTACGTGCTAATAACCTTGGGAAAAGTATGGATCCCACAACTATGGGTAAATACCAGGACAGACCGGGTTCTATAGCTTTGGATGGTAACTAGTCAAGGAGAAGGAAATTTCTGAGTTCAAAACCTGCGGCGGCTCGTTTGAGGAACTTGTGGCACACGGTGCGCCATGTATTCGGATCTTCAAAAAGTGTGATTGGTTCTGCACACGTTGTTCACCTCTATAATCAAATCATTTGTATAGGTTGTCTGGCTGTCAGTTCCTCGGACCTGGGTTGTCTGATCTTCATAAGTCATAAAAGATCCCCGGTAGGCGCGGGTCAACAGCCCGCGTTGATGAACGACGGGAGAGCCCACGATATATACACAGGCATAAGGATCATTGAAACATTAGACAGCTACCCACAAACAATGCCAAAACACTAGCCAAAGAAAACAGTAAAAACAAACTTTTGATCCTCGAAGCAATACTCATACAATAAAAAGCGCCATATGTCATTAAAACAATTATAAGTACTCTCACGCTTATTTGTATATGATTTTTTTAACCTCACACATTTCACACAACACCTATGTGACAAACTTATTTGTCTATTTCGCTACATTCACCAGTTTTACGAAACTCATCATTTGTCTGTAGCTAATCTGATAATGACTTTAAAAAATAGTCCGAAAGCCTGGAGCATATCTAATCTGAATTGAACTTTGAACAATTTTGGACGGAATTTCTTACTTATCTGAGAAGGATTATTTGTGTGTAACGACGAAGATGGAAACAAAAAATGAAATTTATACTTAACATCAGGAAGAGATAGTTGAAATTTCTACAGAAGGATGCTGAGGATACCATGAACCGAGCATGTGAGCAATGATGACGTTTTAGAGAAAATGGAAACAAAAAGGAAACATACTTAACATCAGGGGGAGACAGTTAAAATTTCTACAGAAGGATGCTGAGGATACCATGGACCGAATATGTGAGCAACGATGAGGTTTTAGAGAAAATGGAATCAAAAAGGAAACTTATACTTATTAGGGAAAGTCAGTTTCATTTTCTGACGTCCGAAATAAGGAAGGTGGGCTTGAAAAATCTGGTACTCACAAGGCAGATTGTAGGGAAAAGGGACAGAGGAAAACAATGCTTGATTGGCCTGAGTAAATATATAATAGGACAGGATTTAGGAGAAATAACAAAACAATCTCTTCAAAGATGAAGAAACTTGAAATAACAGAAATATAGTTCTACGGAAAGAAGCTGACGATAACATGTAAGCAACGACTAGCTTTCAGAGAAAGAGGAAACAAAAAGGAAACTCATACTTAACATTGAGAAGAGGTATTTGACATTTTTGGGGCGCATAAGAAGGAAAGTGGCCTTGGAAAATCTGATAATCACAAGAGAGATTGAGAGAAAGAAGGACAGAGGAAAGGAGCTTATTAATAACTTATTAAGACTAATAAGAGCTACGAAGTACAGGAAGAAGTGGAGGGCCATGATTACATACGCCATGAAGAGACACGCTACATAAAAGAATTGACGACAATGATTAAGAAACAGAAAAAATTCGTTCAAAACAAAGAAAAGAGTACTGAACTGTTACATGATATCTGTCCTCGAGTATGGCAGTGAATGCTGGACAATCTCCTCAAAGATGTTGAAGAGACTTGAAGCAAGAGAAATCAGGTTCTACAGAAAGATGCTGAGGATACCATGGAACGAACATGTGAGCAACAATGAGGGTTTAGAGAGAATAGAAACAAAAAGGAGATTTATACTTAACATTAGGAAGAGTTAATTGACATTTCTGACACACGAAATAAGGAAGGACGGTCTGGAAAACCTGGTACTCACTGAACAGATTGAGGGGAAAAAGGACAGAGGAAAACATCGCATAACTTGCTTGATTGGCTTGAGTAAATGTATGGTAGGACAGGATTTAGGAGAAATAGCAAAAAGAGAACATTTATTAAGAGTTACGAGAGACAGGAAGTTGTGGAGGAATCATCACCTACGTCATGAGGGGTCACGATAAAGAAGACGATATAAAAATGTATGCGAAAAGCATTTCCATCTTTTAAGTAATGACCAACTCTTACAAATTGCACATAAATTTCATGAATATTTTACACTGAAACAAAAATCACCAGGGGATTATATTCGACAAAATGTTGTTAATATCAATTTGTTATTCGATTATACTGCAAATATAGACGTTTCCTGCTCTCTCAGAAGTGAATGACAAGGTCATAACTTTTAGGAGAAAAATACTTCTTGAACGATTCAGTCTTTAATCAATCGGACAGGATTTTTTCCATCACTAATTTATACAACATCGTACATATTAATTCTTATAATAAGTTAACCACTGTTGATTTAACTGTTGCAAACGCTCTCTACAAACGCAGCGGCCTATTAAGAGAACATAATCTTTCACACGCAACAGGGCACGGCCATTTGCAATTAACATCTCGATATGTCCCCAACCCAGTCATTGGCAAAAGGAATAATGCCAAGACTACCGTTCGCTTCGTTCACAGAAAGCATGGTGGTTAGAAAATCGATGCCAACCAGATATGAACCAAAGGGCTTAGTCAGTTGAACTCGAGCCAAATTGTTTATGACGTTTATCGACTAATGAGGAACAAATAATGTTTCGTATTAAGAAGGCTGGACAATCGAAGAAGGGGAGATGGTATGATGGTCTTGGATTCTCTGTATCTTCACGATTAGCCCTTTCCGCAAACGACCCGGTATACCAACGTGAACTGATATAATTAAAACAAAGATCTGTTTATTCACCTATAGAAAAGTAACGCTGGTATGAGGTCGAAATAGTGTTTGGCTAGAACCCAAATAGAATTATGCAAGATCCATAACACTTCTGTGAAATATAAATATATATATATATATATATATATATATATATATATATATATATATATATATATATATTTATATATATATATATTTATATATATATATATATTTATATATATATATATATATATATATATATATATTATGTACATGCATATATATATATATATATTATATACATACATATATATTATATGCATACATATATATATCATATATATACATATATATATATATATTATCTATACATATATATTATATACATACATATATATATTATATACATACATATATTTATACATATATATATATTATACATAAATATATATGTATATATTATACACACACACACACACACACACACACACACACACACACACATATATATATATATATATATATATATATATACGTATAATTTATTTTAGGATAGAATGGAAAAAACATGTCAAAATCGCTACACAATTGCAGTCGTGTTTCGATACGTATCAATGCATCTCATCAGATGATTGTAAATTACTGGCGATTAAACGATTTATTCAGATAAAAAATAAAGAATATTGCTCTACTTTGTTTTCAGCTATCTTTTAAGTTAAATGTTACTGACGTTGGAATTTTTCTCTTTTCGTCCACATCTTCCTGGATATATATATATATTGTTGTTTCATGAAAATTTCTCCGAATTAATAAGCAGAGAGACAATATGTATTTCATAAATATATATTGTTGTTGATTCCTGGATGAAATCCGGTACCAATAAATAACAAGCGCCAAGAATGAATATAGGAAAATAATGTATTAACGTAATAATACAAACTGGTAAAGCAGGTTAGTAGTTCCTCTTTAGATGCCTTTTTGGTGGGGAATTAATATCTTCCTTTTTATGATCGATAATCAGAGGCTCTGTAAATACTATTTTCCTGCTAATCCTTCTAATTTCTGTCTCTTCTTGTGGTCATTGAATCTCAAAAGCTTCAAAGATTGCCTCCATCGAATCATCATTTTCAGCGGGTGACGAGCTTGGCTCTTCAACCCGTCTTTTTTGTATTTGGTCAATATGTCTTCTGTGTGTAAATTTTTCTCCTTCTATTGTGTACATCACGTTTCCTAGTCTATTAATTATGTTTTTCAAAGATCTCTTTAATTCTTTGTCGACTTTCTCTATGGTAGCAAACGGCACGTTCCGCTTCTTTTTAAATATTGGTTGGACTTTTTGTTTTTATTCAGTTCTGGCTGCAAACTTGTTGCATCGTCCCCACCCGATCGAAACTACCTCGGGAAATTGATTATGCAATTCTTCCTTTAACTTTGTCACTTCTGATGGTTCGCACTTTATCTTTTTACAAAAAGAATTGATAGGTAAATCCCAGACGTCGAACTTTTGCATCCAGTCTGTGCCCACCAGATTTTCTGTATCTTTCATTATGAATATTTTGAGTTTTCTTGTTTTCCCGTGAAATTTTACATTTAAGATGACTTCTCCTTCGAATTGTATACGCTTTCATGTAGCAGACTTAGTAATTTTCTTTGTATGTAACATGGTTGGTTTGTTAAGCATTCTCCATGTTTGAAGGTTAATTATCGTCAGATCTGACCCTGAATCTAGTTGCAATTTTATCTTTTTATTTAAAATTTCAAGTTCCACATATTTCCTTATATTAGTATTGGCTTCGTCATGCATTCTAGTAGCTCTTATCCTACTAGTAGATTTCCTGTTCCTACATTGGGATGCCTTGTGACCCATTTTTTCACACGTAAGACAGTTTTCATATTTAAAACGACAATCCTTATTCCAGTGTAGTCTTCCACATCGATAACATGCATATGGGGGAGGGGCTCATATTTGCTTTGATTTTCGTCATTATTTGCTCTGAACGTTGTACTTTTTTCATTATTATTGAATTTTTGTTTTCTTTCTGTGGAGGATGAAAATCTTTTTTAATTATTATAGAATTTTTGTTTTCTTTTCGGGGCGGGGGAACGTAAACTTTTGTTTAACTTACGTATATGTGATACTCCTGACACCTCAATATCCTTCGAGTCTTTCTTTATACTCAGACATTTTTGGCAGTCTTCCGATAGCTTTTGTAGTGTTAATCCAGGTTCATTTTGCAGTTTTGAAAGCATTCATTTGCGCATTTCGCTATCCTTTGATGTGACTAACCATTGTACAAAAATAAGACACTTGAAATTGTCCGGGGTTAATTCTGCCAACTTGAAGTCGTCGCAATGTTTATTCACGATTGCGGCGAGCGTAGAATAGTCCTCATTTCTATCCTTTACGAGGTTAAGACATTTCCACCTTTTGTGAAAAAGGGACGTTTTCAGGCTGAAAAGCTCCGTCAGGCATGTAACTGCTTCATCAAACGTTAAATCATTTGTCTTCCTTCGCAAAATGTAATCCACAAATTTTGTGTATTTATCCGTTTCTAATTTTCTGAGTAATAGTCGTAGCTTTTTTGCTTCTGTCCAGTTTTGACAATCGATGTTGAAGATGTCTTCATGACGTCTGAGAAAGTCCCCGAAATTTTTATCCCCTTCTAGGGAGTATTTGAATGTTTCTATAGTGTTCCATACTGCGTCTTGGGAAAAAGTCGCCTTTTTTTCAATATTTTGTTCTTGTGTATTACTCGCTACTTTTACAAGTAGCTCCTGGAGTTGTTTGCATTTGTCTTTTTTCATTTTGCATTTGTCTTTCATGATTTTCCTTCTGCCTTTGTAGTAATATTTTTTCCGTTCTTTCTTGGAATTGTAATTGCTGTTTATTTTGCCTTTCTTGAAATTGTTGTTGAGGATATTGGCAAAAACGGCAATTTTCTCTTTTGACTCTCCGAGAATTGCAAATTCTTGTTCCCCAAGCTGTTGTGGTGAGACGAGAGAAATTTTTTCTTTCCGTGTAGGTCCCAATTCCTCGACACCAAGTCGTTGTGGTCGGCAAGGGAGAAATTTTCTTTGTTCTATTCCTGAGTGAGTTCGAATTTCCTCGTCGCCAAGTTGACGAGGGAGAATTTTGTCTTTTTTTTCTTCCCGTGTGAGTTCGATATCCTCGTCGCCAAGTAGTTGTGGTCGACGAGAGGGAAAATTTTTCTTTCCTTTCGTGTGAGTTGGAAGTCCTCGTCAAATTGACGAGGGCCAATTTTGTCTTTTTTTCCCTCGTGTGAGTTTGATATCCCCGTCGCCAAGTTGACGAGGGAGAATTTTGTCTTTTTTGTTCTTCCCGTGTAAGTTCGATATCCTCGTCGCCAAGTTGTTGTGGATTCCGGGATGAAATCCGCTACGAATAAATAACAATCGCCAAGAATGGAGAAAAATAATGTATTAACGTAATAATACAAACTGGTAATGCAGGTTAGTAGTTCCAGGAATACGGGTTAGTAGCAAAATATCTATGCAGTCTTTGGTATTGAAGTATCGCTTTATGACTTCTTAATGAGTCTACGTGCTAGCTCACTGCCACTCTTGATCGCTACGTTCGTTCTATCTGTCTGTCTGTCTTTAACCTTCACCCTCTGTTGCTCTCGTCTTGTCTCTCGGGCTTCACGTATCAGTAGTATATGTATATACTGGGCGAGTCCATTTGTGTAAAAAAGGGAGGACCCCTGAACATATATATATATATATATATATATATATATATATATATATATATATATGTATGCTTATAATAAACAGTATTAACAGCAAACCTAAAACGCCCCTCTGTGGCTCAATCGGAAAACCAAGTCAGGCTATATGACGGTTCTGTATACAGCTTCGATTCCTGTCGGAGGATACATATTTTCTATGAAAATTTCTCGGACATTCAGGCCGGTAAATGTCGTTAATACTGTTTATTATAAGCAGACTATTTACTTAAATATTTGTATCTATAAAAAGAACGTATAAACAAAAAAATGTCTTAAAATAATTGTCGGACTGTGTCCATTTCATAATATATATATATATATATATATATACATATATATATATATATATATATATATATATATATATATATATATATATATATGTGTGTGTGTGTGTGTGTGTGTGTGTGTGTGTATGTGTGTGTGTGAAAACTATGCTGCAAAGACGAGTCTACGGAGAACCATGTTTCCGAAACGGTACTAAAGAGAACAATACTACCAAAATGAAAAGTCACTATGACGCAAGTGGTTAGTGAGTGTTAGAGAATATGACAAATAACTGTTAGCATAGAACTTATCGTTGCATCTAACCATTTCACCTGTGAATTTTACTAAAATACTATTTAATCTTGCCAAATATACATTTAAATTGTTTAAAAATCATTTCACCCCAACCAAGGCACTGAAGACACAAAGAATTACTGAGCGTGAAAGAATTAGCAACATTATTAAGCTTAGGGAACGACAATAGGAATCAGGAAGACAGTAGATAACGACTAACATTGTAGTTAAATTTTTAAAGATCAAAGTTGGCTGGAAATAATGGAGCGATAAGTGCAAGAGAAGAAACTGTCCGTATAGAACTTACAGTTACGGCTAATCAATTCTATGCTAGCTACATTACGGCGATGGTAAAGGGACTAAACCTGAGATGCCAAGTCAGGACCAATAACATTGCAGGTTCTTCTTTCGATTTTATCCTGAATCTGTAAATATATAACAGGAGCACCAGACCATATGCGGCAACAATAATCAAATAATAGACGAATGGCAGATTTATAATTATGTAAGATAGATTCTGGAGAACGTATTTTGCCAAATCTATATCCTTCGCCAAAATGTATCTTTACATAATAACATAAGATACTCCGATGGTAATTGTATTTTAGATGAAATCTCAAGAAATGTCATGAATAATCAGTAAGCTTTAGCGAAAGATCGGGATTCAATAACTTTTTCGTCTGGTTAAATGTATTGTTTATCTTCGTCTAGTGAAATGTATTGTTCGTTGTCGTCTGGCTAAATTTATTGTTCATTTTCGTCTAGCTAAATGTATTTTTCAATTTTTTCTGGCTAAAAGTATTGTATATTTTCCTCTCTCTTGCTATATGTCTTAAATATACTGTTTATATTCAACTCGCTGAAGACATTGTTCATTTTCGTTTTGTTAAATGTATTGCTCATTTTCGACTGTCCAAATGTTTTGTTCATTTACGATTTCCCCAATGTATTGTTCCTTTTCTTCTGGGTAAATGTATTGTCCTTCTCGTCTGTGTAAACGTATTGTTCATTTTAGTCCTGCAAAATATTTTGAACATTTTCGTTGCGATAAATGTATTGTTCTTTTTCTTCTGGTTAAATGTATTTTTCATATTCGTGTGGCTAAAAGTATTGTTCATGTTTGTCTGGTTAAATGTATAGATTATACTCGTTACCCTAAATGCATTGTTCAGTTTCTTCTGGCTAAATGTATTGTTCATTTTTGTCTAGTTAAGGTATTTTTCATATTCTTCTGGTTAAATATATTGTTCATTTTGTTATGGCTAAACATATTGTTCTTTATCGTCTGGTTAAATGTATTATTCATTTTTTCTCTGAATTTATTGTCTATTTACCTCTGGCTAATTATATTGTTCATATTCTACTGGTTAAATGTATTGTTTACTTTCCTCGGACTAAATTTGTTTTTCATTTTCTTCTGGCTAAATTTATTGTACAATTTCCTCAAGCTAAATTGTTTGTTTATATTCGTCTGACTAAATGTATCATTAATTTTCCTCTGGATACATGTATTGCACATTTCCATCTGGCCAAATATATTGTGAATTTTGTCTAGTTATAGTTATTGATCAGTTGTCTTAACGGATCTTTCATTTTCGTCTGTGTAAATATATTGTTCTTTTTCATCTGGTTAAATGTATTGTTGATTTACGACTGGCTCAATATATTTATTTTCGTCTGGATAAATCTACCACTGATTTTAGTATAGTTAAATGTATTGTTCATTTTCTTTTAGCTGAATATAGTTTTTCATAATCGTCTCTCTAAATGTAATTTTATTTTCGTTTTTGATAAATGTATTGTTCATTTTCGTTTGAGTAAATGTATTTTTCATTTTCGTCTGTCTAAATGTATTTTTTTATTTTCGTCTGTCTAAATGTATTTTTTATTTTCGTCTGGTTAAATGTATTTTGTTATTTTCGTCTGGCTAAATGTATTTTGTTGTTTTCGTCTGGCGAAATATATTTTGTTATTTTCGTCTGGCTAAATGTATTTTTCGAGCGCGATCACGTGGTTTCGAATGGTACACCTGACTCCTTTGCTAGAAATTGTCTTTACACTGGATTTTACTTTTTTTAAAAACTAAATCTTCACCCAATACCAGCATCAAGAGCCTCTCTAATTAGATGGTTACTAAATGTATGAAAGCTGTAGGGAGAAGTAATTCAAGTTAGATCAGACAGGTAACGGTTGACCCTAGCGCATGTTAAGATTGTAGTGGTCGTGAACGTTCCTCTTAGACGTCCGTTGCTTAATAAAATCTGAAGGGTGTAAAAGTCTGAACTGGTAAACCTGAGTAATGTATCTCATCAGAAAATACCGAGATAGTAGCGATAGGGTTATGACGTTTCATTAGTGGGAAGGGGAATGTAAGATGAAAAATTATTTATCACTGATGAGGCAGCGTATCCACTGTTGACCTCTATCAAGACTGGAATGCGCAGATTGGGTGGCTTCAGCTGAGATACTGCAGTAATAATCCATTTTGTTCTAATATGACTATAAATATAAAGCATGGCAGTAGGAGTCGGGTACTTTCTGGAGCGGCATTAGGAGTCAACCATTGTCCGAGACCTTTGGCGATGGATCGGATATATGTGTTCCAGTTTAATTCTCAAAAGCTGATCAAATCAAGGAAACTCATTGAGAGTGCAATCATTTGTGCTTACCTTAAATTTTAGGGTCAGCTCAGGGATTAATTTGTTTTACAATCATTTCAGCCAAACAAGGTGGGAATGGCGCAGGGGGTCAAAGCTGATGAAAAAGAAAGTAAATTTGGTTATTGAGTGGATTAAGAAAAGGTCAAAGATGAATGGGATTCAAGAAGATAGAATATGGCGATTGATGTTTCATTTAAATGTTTGAAGATTGTAGTTATTAGGGAAGCAAGTAAATGGAAAATTGTTCCACAGGCGGGAAGGACAAGAACAGATTCTGCTGGAAACGAAGTTGTGGATGCATGCAGATATTTTAACAGTAACCGGGGGGAACCTAGATGTCAATCTAGTAGCACGCTTATGTTCATGTATTCAGGGCACCAGGAAAAAAAAAGCTTGTCAGAACAGTTGCCATGAAAATATTTGTAAATATAGGGAAGCCACATCACGTCGGGGATAAAGTGACTGAAGTCGAGATGCCAGATGAGGATGAAGTACGTCACAGATCCTTCTTTGGGTTTTATAATGAACATTGTTTGGTTGGATGGTTGATTTTGTTTAGCAGCATATCAACCCCTCTATGGGTTATCGAAATATTTTGTACATAATTTTATACATTCAGGGTAAAAGTATTCTTTTAGATTTAAAGTTTGTAGATCATAAAATTTATTTTTCGGAATTATAAAAATGTAATTATATATTATTATAGTTTTTCATTGTTTGTCATTTTGCTATAAAAATGTATCGTTGCTCATTTTATTATAAAAATGTACAGTTGATTACTTTTGCAGTTTCCCTATTTGCCCATAGCTCTGGACCCTAACAATTGCTACCAACCCGGGTTAAAATGGACCTGGGCACAACATCAGTTAAGAGGTGGTTCTGTTTCATAGCCCCCTGGTGGCGGTGGACTCATTTCGTCTTCTCTTGACCAGCGATCGCTAATTGTTTTAGTTCAGCAATGAAAGACTTTGAATACAGAGAATTATTTTTATTAGGTTGGTGCAAAAATAATGACGTAATAATGTCATTTTTTGACGTATTTTTTAACGTCAAAAAACGACATTATTACGTCATTATTTTTGCACCAACCTAATATTACTCATATCGACATGTACCAGCGTAGGTCACCCATCACTGTGGAGCCGTTCTGGACACGAAAGAGAACACGTCTACATCGCTTGACGAGTAAGACCCAACACACTGAAAACTTTCTTTTATTTATTTTTCCCACCCTAGCTCAGCCAATGAAAATCGACACGTAAGATGATTCTGGCATGTAAAATATTCTGGCACTATACAATCATCAAACTTTTCTTGCAGTAAATACAGCTGTTTGATTTTTGAATATACAAATCCATTTTCCCCGTTGGGCTGTTTGTTCTTTTCCAGACGGGAGATTAGCCGTCAGGTTTTGATCATCCAGATTTTCGAGGTGCACTCATACACTGTCATATCATTTGCATAGATATTTACTAACGATCTTATAATGTTCTTAGGCAGATCGTTAATATAAATCAGAAATCCTTTAGTGTACCTCCTTTGATCTCATCGGCTACAGAAGACTGGACATTAAGAATGACCCTCAAGACCTCTGTGATAGGAAGGACTTACTAATTGCTAATATTTTTTCTAAGATCCTCTTACTGGAGAATTTGTGTAGAAACCTCCTACCTCATACCTTGTA
This sequence comes from Acanthosepion lycidas, assembly GCA_963932145.1. Taxonomy (NCBI): domain Eukaryota; kingdom Metazoa; phylum Mollusca; class Cephalopoda; order Sepiida; family Sepiidae; genus Acanthosepion; species Acanthosepion lycidas. The sequence continues at coordinate 27,082,406 of OZ010608.1, read as the reverse complement.
AAAATACCTTTAGATGCGAGCACTCACGCTTTTTAGTCATCGATTGCCTCACTGATACAGTGTGTAATAAGAGTTTGGACATCAGTCGTGGAACTAGAGGAGAGAAACTCATACTGTTTGTCACTCAGAAGGTTGTTTCTGATGAGGTGACCACAGTCTTTCTTGGTGATAATAGACACAAGTCTGATGATAACAGTAAGGAATCTGACAGGTCGATATTGGGGCGGAAATACACGCTCACCTGCATTCTTGAAGAGAAGGCATACGGTTGACCGCTTCAGAAGATGTGGGAAAACCACTTCACTGGGGCAAAGGCTAAGCAGCTTTACAAGCGTTGGGTGTAAATCTGGGCTCAGGTTGTTCAGTTATATCTTTCGGCAAGATCTTTAAATATATATCGCTAGAAACAGATTTTAGCAACGTTCCATAATGGAGAAAGAGGAATGGAAAAAGTAGAACACCGCATATTGCAGAAAGAAGACTTCGGAAATAAAGCACTCACGGAAAATGTTGAATCAAATGGAAGTGAGGAAAACAAGGAAAACGATTGTAAACGGTTGGTAGAGCGGGGACTAGGAGAGATACCAGAAAGAATTATTATTATTATTATTATTATTATTATTATTATTATTATTATTATTATTATTATTATTATTTTCCATGTAACATTTGAAGATGTGTTAATGAATCTCTAGTCTCAGCTAGATAGTGATTTTCCAAGCGTAGCTCAGATGTGGCACAAGGCCGAAAGTATCAGACATCCAGTGAGGATCGAACTCACTATTCATTGCTAGACATTACACCACACCGAAGTGCACATAGTGATTTTCCAAGCGTAGCTTAGATGTTGCACAAGGCCGGAAGTATGGGACACTCCGTGAGGATCGAACTCACTATTCAGATATAATTGTTGTAGCAAGACGAGCTTGCTAATCATTACACCACCTTGAGGCATCCAAATGAATTTCTAAGCGCAGCTTAGATGTGGCACAAGGCCGAAAGTATGGGGCCTCCAGTGAGGATCGAACTCACTATTCAGTTGTAACTGTTTTAGCGAGACACGCTTACTAACCATTACACCATGCCGAGGTGCCCATAGTGATCGTCCAAGTTTAGCTTATATGTGGCACAAGGCCGAAAGTATGGAGTACTCTGGGAGGATCGAACTCACTATTATTGTCGTAGCGAGACAAGCTTGCTAACCATTACACCCACTCAATGTGCCGTTGTCTTAGCTAGATAGAGACTTGCGATAACGCGCTTTTGCGTCTAGTTAAACGTGTTTTTTTTCGAGTGAGAGATCACTCGGTATGGGCTGTCAAACGTATATGCTCCACTAGATCATACGATGACATTCTTCTACGTCTGTCTAAATCTATTGTTTGGGTGGCATCATAAAACGTAGCGTGACACCTATATCGTTCTATAGAGAAGAGTCTTTTGTGAGGTTCTTTGTATCTGTATCGATGAATTTTCTGATGAGATCATTAAAGCCATCTTTACAAACCTACACCCTTCATAAAAGAGCATTTCATATAATGAGCCTCTGCGTCTGCGACTGGCAAAAGAAAAAAAAAACGGATTTATGAATGAACACCTGAATCGTCCGCCAGAGGGCAGGTACCAATAACATATTTGGCGTGTTATTAATATTCACTGATAGTTTTAGATTTGGTAACAAAAAGAGAAAATTTCAAAGGCGATCTTTTGCATATGGGAGAATGTAATTTCGATCAGGAATTTTAGACATATCACGATACACCCGACTTCTTCGTGATTACTGAGAATTTTTAGTCAGGCGACTTTAAATAATTGTTTATTTTTTTTAGTTAAATAAGCTTATGGATGAAATCTTTTAAACACATCATCATACACCTAACTCCCTTGCTGGAGATAGGTTTACAAGATGTTTGTTAAGGTAAATGGATGAGATATTTTAGGTATGTCTTCTTATACCTGCTTCCTTTGATGGAAAGAAGTCTTAAATGGTGTTTGTTGTTTTAGTGAATGTATTTATGGAAGTTGCCTTTTAAATACGCCATGATACAGCTGACTCCTTTCAGGGAGAGAGGTTTTTAATAATGTGTATATTGTTTATCTAAATGTATTTATGGATGAAATCTTTTAGACACATCGTGATACACACTTCCTGTATAAAATGGGGATTTGAATACGTTCATTGTTTAACTAAATATATTTATGAAAAGGTCTTTTACACATATCAGGATATACCTGACGACTTAGTAAGAGAGAGGTTTTGATTAATGCGTTTATTGTTTATCTAAATGTATTTATGGATGAAATCTTTTAGACCCATCGTGATACACTCTTATTGTATAAAATGGGGACTTGAATGTGTTCATTGTTTAACTAAATATGTTTATGAAAAGGTCTTTATATACATATCATGATGCACCTGGCTTCTTAGTAAGAAAGAGGTTTTGAATATAGTTTTAATTTGCATGAATTTAAGCGGGCTACTAGATTGACATATCGGTCCCACCCTTTAACTGTCGAAACAGTTAAATGTAGCCGCCTCTTCTATTCCAAGAAATTCTTCTCTCGCACTTCCCGACAGTGGAACTCCCCTCCTCTGACTTGCTTCCCTGATAACTATAATCTTCAAAAACTGAAATGTAATGTCAATCGGAATCTTCTGATGTCTTGATCATGCTCTCGTCCTTCTCTTTATCCTTTTCCCAAACCCTCCTTTCTTTACTCTTACTCTCACTCCTTGCAACCCCTTGGCTGCTAGTCGCACTTTCGCCTTGCTTGGGGTGAAATTAAACTAAAATAAAAAAGAAATCTATTTGTCGACAAGATCTTTTAAACTGGGCATATTGCACCTGAGTGTGTTTTTAAATAACATTTCATTTGGTTTGACTAAATATATTTGTCGAGCAGATCTTTTATACGCATCAAGATACACGCCATTACTAGAAACAAACCTTCAATAAAATAAAGTTATACTTTGTAAAGTAAAATAACTCCCTCCCACAACATCCTTATGGTTTCAAATAATTATATTTTTCGCTAAGAGCAGCTTCTGTGACTTTTTTGTTTACATTTACTTAATGTATTATTCTATGAGATGTACAGCTAAGACGTGATATGTGTGAATGTAGTTCAAGAGAACTGCTTCCAATAACGTATTTTTTCGCCTTTGGCTACGTATGTTTTTAGATGGGATATTTAGATATTTTTTCACAAGCTTTTACCCTTCGTTGCAGACACACTTTCTTTATCTTTTGTATATTTTATTTAGTTTCATTATAATTCACCCAACACGAGACCCAAAGTAGAGTGTTGCTGAGTGAGCTGGTAAAGGAGCGGAATCGGAAAGGTAGGTGGGAGCTAAGAGAGAATTATGAGTACTGGTGAAAAAAATGATTGCTGAAGACATTAGATTTATAATACCCAGAAATTCATATACAGATGTCCTCAAAGACACATGGCACACTGAAAGGCGTCTATATTTCTGAGATGAGGTATTATGTAGACTATTTACATTATTCAGACTATTGTCTATATCTTTTGCATTTTCTCTGATAATCCCTTCACATAACAACTTAACAACTACCCTGGGTACATGGCAGTAGCCCAAATAAACTGGGATAGGCGGGTACAAGAGGAGGACAACAACTCTCAGAAAACAATCTGCTTGCCTTATATGAAGACGTTATCAGAGAAAATACAAAAGATCTGCGGTCCATATAACATCAGGACAACCTTCAAAAGGTGGACGACACTTCGCAGGTATCTCTCCTGAGTAAGACCCTCTCCCCATAGAGGAGAACATGACTAAAGACTGTGGGTACGCCATCCCGTGCAGCTGCGGAAAGGAATATAAAGGAGAGACAGGCCACCCTCTCAACGTGAGTCTTGAAGAACACCAGAAAGCTGTAACAGGAGGGGAAGTGGAAAAATCAAGTGTGGCTGACCACATATGGAGAGAAAAGGGAGATCACCGCCCTCTGTCGGATCAGGTTGAGATCATAGACAAAGAACACCATTGGGAAATTCGTAAGCTTAAGGAATCAGCACATATGCTAAGCCACAAAAATCTCCTGAGCTGACCAAGCATAGAAATGAATAAAATGTGGGAACCAGTAATAAGGAGTACCAGAGAAAAGCAATAATAACGACGAAAATTGCAATATGAGCTCTGGGAAAAAAACATGTAATGATAACAGCAAAAAAATTGCAATATAAACACTGGCAAAATGTTTGCTGAAGACATTAGGTTTATAATACCCAGAAATTCATACCCAGATGTCCTCAAGGACACATAGAACAGTGGATAAAGGCAGTACCCAAAGAGTGTGAGTTCAATACCGGGTTAAGACAGTGGAGAACTTGGAGAGGTAAATTAACAGGAGGTAACTGATAACTGACTTCTATTAGACAATGGCACGTGGAACTAGAACAGTTTATCCCAGTGAGTGAAATAAAGGGTTCAGTTCGACATTCCAATCACCTGAAGAAGGGCGGAGTTTACAACGGCCGAAACGTTGTGATAAATATGGCGATAAAGATGAGGACAATAGTCCGAATAATGTAAATAGAGTAGTATAGATATTGGTTGTTCCTGGACTTAAATGAACCAAAGTAACAAAAAAAGTAACAAAAAAAGTAACAAAAAGGTAACAGTTATGGGAAAGACATAAATTAGCGTACCTTTTCTATAATTATTTTCATAGCAATTGTTATGATCCGCTTTCCTCTTTGGTACCTGGACTTCATGATTTTATGTGTACTACCATATTGTCGGTAGGAACCCGTACTTTTTTAGTTAAAAAAAGTCCAGTGATATAACAGAGTTCTATGCTAACAACTCAACTACACGCATGTGCAACTTACTTCCGGCTTCTTGCTTTTTGTAATCCTGTGTAGGCGTATAAACTACATCCAGCAGCAATGTTACTGATTAAAATGTCTTGAGAAGCGTGAAAACAGCTGTTAATTGGTGTTGGACCCGGGCTGGTAGGCAATCTCTCGCCAAAGAAAAACAAAACACCATGAAATTGAAAAATATAGTTTTAAAGCAAAATGACCAGTAATACATTTTATAGCAGAATAACCAGCAATACATGTTTATAGTAAATGACCAACAATACATTTTAAAACAAACTGACCAGCAATACATTTTATAGTAGAAATACAAACAATACATTTATAGCAAAATGACCAACAAATCATTTTATCTGTAGTTGGCGGCAAACAAGTGCGTCCAAAATATATTTAGCTCAACACATAAAAGTGTTAAAATATTTAATTAAATAACCCATAGAGATGTTGATATACCAGGAAACGAAGTCGATCAAAAAATCATTAAAGAAATCTTTCGTGATATTAATCCATCTAATATCTTAAAAATTCTTAAAGAAATTAAACTTTGTTTCAAAATATAAATTCAACATAAAATACCCCGTCACTATTACTTATGTACATACAAACATGTGTATACACAAAGACTGAGTATCATCGTCCATGTATTCAATTGTGTTAAAATATTTAGATTTCAGCATTAAATAACCCATAGAGGTATAGATATCAAACTGTATTCCAAAATAGAACTTGATCAAAACTACAACATAAAATACACATATCACCGCTTCTAGTAATTATGTCCAATCAAACATGTATATGTTGACCATGTTTGCCGTAGTCTCTGAATATGGGATCCAGTGAAGTCCGTAATCTGTTCAATATCAAAGGTCGGCAATGATGATTCAGAGAAAGTAGCGGCTGTTAAGTAATTCTTTAAGTCTTCGATATCAGGTTGGCAGTGCAGACAATTTGGGAGAAAAAACAAAATGGCTGCCGTTATACACGTCGGATTGAATATTTTGAGCTTTCTGATTGGTTAACCCTTCTATTCGTGGACTATAAAATGAGTCAGCTCATTTTGACTAGCTCACTAGTACATACATGTATCCAAAAAACTGTAACAGTATATGCACAAAATCTGAGTATCATCTACCATGTATTCAATTGTGAAAGCAGAATAACATGTATCATGTTTTTTTTACTTTAAAGCTCACAAGAAAATTAGATTTCATCATTAAATGACCCATAAAGTGTTGGCATGCTGTTAAACAAACAATGCACTCAATCCCGCTTTCCAGTAAACTTTTATCCTCAAAAATTTAAATACAATTTTAGTCGTTATCTTCCGTCTTTATAATTTCTGTTCTTTTAATGTCAACTCTCTTTAATAATATTTTTCTTTTTTTCATATTCTCTGCACTCAGTAACCTATTAGTGGCTTCATTGCCTTGCATGTGGTGAAATAATTAAAAAAAAAAGAAGTTGTTTGAGTGAAAATTTCTTTTTATCAAAGAACACGAAGGGAAGGAAGATTGTTTGCCACTGTGTACACAACATGCCAGGACTTAACTGTGAAGGATCGAAGTGCTGGGATTAAGAAGTGCAACTCGTCCGAACATTTGCCAAATGTATACTATTGACCAATAAATATATCGCTTCATCATGAATTACGCGACCGTTTATTTACGTGATAATCGGTAGCATATGCTTTGATAAAACCTCACCGTATTTGGTCATTTTGTGATGTAGGAACAATGCTTCCAAGCCTGTTACAGTTTTACACTGTGGATTAAATTAAGTGTCACTATGGTAAGCAATAACAGTACACGCTACTTTCGTTTTCCTTTTCCTCGATTGGTTACCCTAGTAAAGCTATTGAGTTCTTTTTTAATGACATGTCCTATCAGAACGTAAGGAATCATGACCTTCCACAGATTCCATATACCTTACTATTAACTGTTAGGTCACACTCACCTCTTACTAAAATTTAATACTCCTAAAAGTTAAAAGATATTTGGTAATGAGTCGATTATGGCTCTCCACAGATTCTATTTACTGTTAAGCCACACTCACATCCTATTATAAAATAACACTGTAGAAATTTACAAGAGATTTTTATGCCATTTCTCTTCAAGGCGTAGGCGATCATGGCTCTCCACAGATTCCATTTACTGTATTGTTAATTGTTATGCCAAACGCATCTCCTAGGTTTAATAAAATCAAATTGGAAACTAATCTAAAAAATGACCTATTATGGAGTACAAAGTGACGTGTTAATTTTAACGCCTCTAATTGGAAACTATTGTTTAATAATAAACTTAAAGAATCATTTTACGTCATATCTTTATGGCTGATGCTAACCCCCAGACGACTAACTCGCTACGTCTTCTTTGTCTAACATTTTGAACTTATATGGAGTCAAATGATTATATTGAATCAATTGCTAATTGTGCTACTAAGAATGCTGTTTCACTGTGCAATACCAGACGGTCTTTCTCGACAGAATCTATCTTGAATATTTATAAGTCTACCATTCATCCATGCATCAAATATTGAGATCATATTTTTTCTGGGGCTTCTGCTTCGTGTTTAGAGATTCTTGTTAAAATCTTAAGAAGAATTGATAAGGTTATCAATTCTGACCTGGCATCTCGGCTTTAGTCACTTTTCGCACCGCCGTAACATAGATTTCCTTTGTTAATTTTATAAGTATTGTTACGGCAATTGAGCTTTTGCCTTCAGGGTTCATTTACTGCTAGTCCACACTCACCTGCTAATAACAATTAATACAGTGTAACCCGGATATAAGAGAGTTGTCGGGACCGGAAAAGAAGTCTCTTATATCCAGGTTTCTTTTATATCCCGGTTTGGTCTATTTTGTTTAGGTAAGTATGGTTCTAATTTGGGACCAGAGAAAATATATCTTATATCCGGGTTTCTCTTATATCCGGGTCTCTTATATCAGAGTTACACTGTACTATAGAAAGTTACAAGAGATTTGGTAATGTTATGTCCGTTCAGGACGTGGCGATCATGGCTCTCCACGGGTTTGCATTTACTGTTAATCTAACTCACCTGCTACGAACAATTAATCCTATAGAAAGTTACAAGACATTTGGTAATGTCAGGTCTCTTTAGGACGTAGGCGATCATAGCTCTCCACAGATTCTATTTACTGTTAGGCCACACTCAGCTATTAACAATTAATAACATAGAATGTTACAAGACATTTGGTAAAGCCTGTTTGGACATTCTCACCTCCTATTAACTATTTACTTTTCAATTCAGCGTTGTCATTCTTCTAGGGTAACTGCCATCCAGAGATAGAGATCTCAGTTTACCCTGCTGTTTTACCCATAGTTGAAAGAAAAGGAGATGGATTTATACCTACCGCTATGTGATTTACGTAAAATGAATGCAACAGGTAAGAACTTGAACTATGTTAGCATTTCCTCTTTCCGCACCTCATAGCTGCTACATTACCCGATTTTAGGGTAAGTAATTCGAACTAAATGAGTAAACCTTTGCAAATCTGCTAATATAATATTTTCAAAGGTTCACTTTGCATATAAAACAAAAAAAATCGATTGAAGAACTAACTGGATCATTGAAAAGAAAGTCTCCTCTTTGAATAAAAAAGAAAGCGTGTTTTTATTTCTTTTCTCGTATCCCAACATGTCAATCAAATTTCGTATTCGGCCGTCCTGAGTATGACAATAAACTACATCCGCATCCTGGGTAAGGCGATAAACTACATCGGCGTCCTGAGTAAGACGATAAACTACATCCGCATCCTGGGTAAGACGATAAACTACATCCGCGTCCTGGGTAAGACGATAAACTACATCCGCATCCTGGGTAAGACGATAAACTACATCGGCGTCCTGAGTAAGACGATAAACTACATCCGCATCCTGGGTAAGGCGATAAACTACATCGGCGTCCTGAGTAAGACGATAAACTACATCCGCATCCTGGGTAAGGCGATAAACTACATCGGCGTCCTGAGTAAGACGATAAACTACATCCGCATCCTGGGTAAGACGATAAACTACATCCGCGTCCTGGGTAAGACGATAAACTACATCCAACAGAAAAGCTTTTGATCAGGAGGTTTTGAGAGCGTAGAACCACCTTTTAATTGCTGGTGTTCCCAGGTACACCCTGACCCGGAGTGGTAGCACCTGTTAGGGTCCAAGCTATGGGTAAACAGGTAACCTTCGAACAGGGGTCAAAACGGTACTTTTTATACCACATATACTTTGTAAAAAATATATAACAGCAATAAATTTTTGAAGGAAAAATTATTACCAGCAATACATTTTCGAAAAAAAATTACCAGTTATACATTTTTTTAAAAAAAAATATTACTAGAGATAGATTTTGAAGAAAAATATAGTGCCAGAAATATATTATTCGAAGGGAAAAATATTACCAGCAATAGATTTTTGAAGGAAAAAATTATTACTAGCAATGTATTATTACCAGCAAAACAGTTTTTTTTTTTTAAATCAGCTATACATTTTTTGAAAAAAAAATATTACCAGAGATATATTTTCGAAAAAATAATATTACCAACAATAAAAATTTAGTCGGTATTAAATACCCCATGGAGGTTGATATACCGTAAAACAAACCAAACCAAACCAATCGTATTCGGTCGTAGCTGGTGTTCTAGATATTTAAAAAACAGACTCTAATAGTCTTTTTTTTATTCTTCTCTTCAGCTTTGGATCCTTCTCAGTTATTGCTTCTCCAGTTTACCTTTGCCTCACACAATATATTCCACCGTCTTTCTATCACCGCCCACCACCCATCCCTAAAAACTTACACTAAGACGCTGTGCTCATATGCGCCCGGGCTTTCTTTGTATATATCCTTGGGTTTAACTCTGTAGCTTTGCGGCTCAGACCAGACACCAAGTTGATTCTCAGGGTGCAGCTCAAACCAGACACCCGGTTCCTTCACGACGTGCAGCTTCTTCCAATCAAAATTTTATGGCTTAAAAATAACTCTTTGGCCTGATCGTTACCCACGAAACATAAACGTGAGATGTAAGCAAATTTTATTCGGTTGTAACCTTTTGCTGTAGACAAGCGAAGCAGGGATGAAGCGAGCTGATGGGAGGTGAAGACTCTCACGAGAGTCTGCATTTCGACGCTAATTAACAACAAATTGTTGTTATGATTAATACCACAGTTGTCTCATCTAGTTGCTAGCCTGAGCCTTTATTGTATCAATGTCTAAACAGTAGCTGGAAGGAGATAAGTAGATGTGTACGTATACTTATTTTCACGTACACTTGCGCCGCCATTCATTTCTTAGAACGTAATTATAGGATGACAATTTTAGACATTAAAATTAAATTAAACTCATAACGGGGGTCTGTCTTTTTGCTTCGCGGTGAGTCTTCTGTGAGACTCTCTTTTTTTCGGATGGTAATGACCACTGCCTTATAGAGAACAACGTTCTCTTTCTTGTCATGTTTTTATAAACATGTAATTTATCAATGTCTGGCTTCATTTAGTGAGCTCCTTTGTCAGGGTCGTCTGCCATAATCCTTGCGAAGTCCACTTCATTTAGCTGATAATAATCAGGGTAGAAATATCTGAAACAATTTTTGTCACCTTTCAGGAGCTCTCCATTTAACAGGATATCGTCTGACATTTATATTGTTACATCACTGTCTCTCTATCTCTCCCTCTTTCTTTATATGAATGTTTTATTTAGAAAAATACGATATCTTTGTTTATGTCCCCGAGTGTGTGAGTATGCGTATCTTGTGAAATAAAACATTCAGATTCTACCTGTTGTTTTGTTTTAATATTAAGATTAAGATATAATTGATGGATTCAAATGACGTGTGTTTCGACTGATTTCAGGGAGTTACAAAAAATTATCATATCAATTCTCACCAGTCAGTTTTGGAGATACTGGCCATTAATGAATTAATAGACAGAAACGAATAATTAAAACCATATTTTTGTTTTGACTTTTATGGGATATATATATATATATATATATATATATATATATATATATATTTTTTTTTGTCAATTGATAATTAGTAGGAATATTTCCAATGATGATATTAATCAAAAGAGAACTCAATGTAAGAGCAGAGCAATATAATAATGAATACAGAATCATTAAAGATCCATCTGCATATAAATTATTTGTTGGACTTTACATCCATCTCCTCAGACAAGCGTTTTGTTAATAAATGGAGATCAATTAATCCAGATGCAAGGAAAAGGAAAAAAAGAAAAAAAGGAAAGAGTTTTAATATTAAAAAAAGAAGAATGAAAAAAACAAAGAAAAACAAAACAAATCAATATGTTTTTTTTAAGGAAGAGAGAGACGGATGAGGGGAAAAGGAAGGGGGGAGGAAGGGAAATGGAGGAAAGAAAGAAGAATTAAGCATGAAACGACAGTGTGACCCCAAAATTACTTTTTCTTTCCGGACTAGACAAGTTAAAAAATAGGGTCGCGGACGGGAGTGATCAGATTCAATGTAAATACATTAGATTGTCTAGTTATGTACATCATCGCTTTATAATAGTCTCTCTCTCTCTCTCTGTCGTTAAGGCGAGCCGTGCTACTAACAACGTAACCACTGAAATGGTTAACTATCTTTGGTTGACTTTTACCTCTTTATTCTCGAATGAGAATACCATGAATTGAACATGTAATCAAAAAATGGAAATAAAAGGACACTTATACTTAATATCAGAAAGAGAAAGTCGAAACTTCTCAGGCACATCACGAGGAAAGTAGGTTTGGAAAATTTTACACATACAGGACATAGGGAATACAAGAGAAACAGAGGAAAAGTGTGTGTAACTTACCTAACGAAATGGAATATAGAAAAAAAATGAGTAACTACCGACATCGAGGTTCGATCATAACACTCTGGACTTATGAATATATATTTTACATCAGGTGTATAAATAGCTGTGTCAGGCTACTGACTGCAGTGACTATTGAGTGGAACTATCCAGTTGAATTAGTGTGAATAATTTGTATGTAGGATTTGGGTTCTGATTTAGAATTTACCAGACATTAAGCCAAGCCGCGCCACTAAAAAAGGTATTCACTGAAATGGTTAATTATCTTTGGTTGACTTTTACTTCTTTATTCAAGTTAAGTAATTTGTGGTTGTAATTAAAAACTGTTTTATTTAAAATTGAATTCTTGAGTTATACTTAATTATTAACAGCCACTGTCTGTCACAAAAGTTCTTTGGGATTTCATCGAATTAAATTTAATGTTTACGTTGAAGCGATTACACATGGACGAAAGAGCGACGCTGACAATTTTAAATTTAAAAAAATTAATTTTAATATGTGTTTTGGTAATAAAATCTAGACATCTTAATTTAGGTTCTTTTTCTTTTTGCTTATTTATCCTGGACTTCTGTTATTAAAAATCGCACATTGTGATAAAAGAAGATCTGCAATAAATAGTGAAACGATGTAAGAACATTGACGCAAATTTACTGCGAATGATTTCGCTATTAAATCCTATTTTTGTCTCAGTAAATTGTTTTCTCTTATGCCGATTTATATCGCACATACATACATACATACATACATACAAAAATAAAAATCACATACAATCCCAAGCATTCATTGGTTAATTATAGACAATTTACAAATCGCAGCAATGCGACAATTTTGTAATCGCTCTATTTTCATGTAGTCAGTTTTGTGCACTTTTGGGAGAAACGGATCACAGAAGCTTTCTTAAGTGTTCCAAAAGCTCGTTCGCTGATTGGTCTGTGCCAACCAATCAGATCATCTGCATGTGAAGAACAATTCTTCCCGTGCAGCGATCAGGAGCCTCTAGTCACTTATTTAAGCAAGAAATTTTCTTAGCTAATTAGTGAGAATTCAGCTGCCAAACGAATCCATGACAGTTGAAACCATGCGCCAAACTTTTCACTCACACACACCACTCACATGCTGAACATACCTTGTATGTACTCACATAATCTTTTCTTACACAGCAAATCTTGCAAGAACTATTATTACAAGAAACTCTCATGAACATTATTCCAGTGAACTTTGGAATACTAAAATAACAGTTAAAGAGAGACAACTCTTGTGTATTTCAACCTTTTCTTACTTAAATGCATGCTTTCTTTCACATCGTTGTTTGATATTGTACATCTTGTTAAATACATATTTTATGTGTAACAATGTCTTTTGCTTATCCTTTTCAGCGTCAGCCCTGTTTCTTAATCTAAAGTTAAATTAATGTGGTGAAGTCCGCCACACTCTTTTAATTAAAGTAGAATTTTTTAAATCAAAATTGTGATCAGTCTCGTTGCAGAGGGTAACTAATGAATTTAATGTGTTGTTTTGTAAAGGATTTCGTGCGTGTTCATATAATCATTTATTCAAATCCCTTGAGGTCTCTCCGATGTATTCCTTGTGACATTTATTACAGGTCATAGAGTAAATTCCACTTTCAAGTTTTAGCTTAAATTTAGTTTTTTTTTTTTATTAATTATGTCTTTTATTGTTTTAATTTGTATAATTAATACATAATGTTATGATTGAAATCAAAGAGGTAAACTTTCCTAATTACCTCGTAAATTTTAATATAATGCCTTAATTGTTTTTTAATTTTTTAATTTGTTCTATGTCGCCTAAGCGTGAAATTGTGTTCACGCTTAAATTAGATATCTAATTTCTTTTTATTATTACAGAAGCTTGTCTGCTTGTCACTGAGGGTAGTTTTCTAACAGACACTAAGTGATAACAAGATTGTTGTTATGATTAATACCACTGTGTTATTATCTAGTTGCTAGCCTGAGCCTTCATTGTAAAAATAGATATTAGTTGGAAGGAGATAAGTTAAATGTCTACGTATTACTATTTTCATATACACTAGGCGCCACTGTTTTTTTTAGAAGTTAATTATAAGAAGACAATTTTAGACATTAAAATTAAACTCATAAAAAATCTGCAAATTGGATACTATAAATAAATGTAAAATTTGTTGATTTCCAAATATGAATGATTTCAAAAGTTTCTCCCTCCCCCATTTGTAGCCGTCGCGCCCAAAAGGAGACCACTGGAACAGGTCAGTCGTCGTCTCTCGTACAGGGCTGTCGTCGTCTCTCGTACAAGGCAGTTGTCGTCGTCTCTCGTACAGGGCAGTCATCATCGTCTCTCGTACAGGGCAGTTGTCGTCGTCTCACGTACAGGACAGTCGTCGTCTCACGTACAGGTCAGTCGTTGTAGTCTCTCGTACAGGAGGGTCGTCGTCTCTCGTACAGGGCAGTCGTCGTCGTCTCACCTACAGGGCAGTCGTCGTTGTCTCTCGTACAGAGCAGTCGTCGTTTCTCGTACAAGGCAGTTGTCGTCGTCTCTCGTACAGGGCAGTCATCATCGTCTCTCGTACAGGGCAGTTGTCGTCGTCTCACGTACAGGACAGTCGTCGTCTCACGTACAGGTCAGTCGTTGTAGTCTCTCGTACAGGAGGGTCGTCGTCTCTCGTACAGGGCAGTCGTCGTCGTCTCACCTACAGGGCAGTCGTCGTTGTCTCTCGTACAGAGCAGTCGTCGTCGACTCTCGTACAGGGCAGTCGTCGTAGTCTCTCCTACAGGGCAAGCGTCGTCGTCTCACCTACAGGGCAGTCGTCGTTGTCTCTCGTACAGGTCAGTAGTCGTCATCTCACGTACAAGGGCATCCGTCGTCTCACGTACAAGGGCAGTCTTCGTTGTCTCTCGTACAGGGCAGTCGTCGTCGTCTCACGTACAAGGCCGTTGTCGTTGTCTCTCGTACAGGGCAGTCGACGTCGTCTCTCATACAGGGCAGTCGTCGTCGTCTCACGTACAGAGCTGTCGTCTTCGTCTCTCGTACAGGGCAGACGTCGTCGTCTCTCGTATAGGGCAGTCATCATTGTCTCTCTTACAGGGCAGTCGGAGTCGTCTCTTTTACAGGGCAGTCGGCGTCTTCTCACGTACAAGGGCAGTCGTCGTCTTTCGTACTGGGCCGTCGTCGTTGTCTCTCGTACAGGGCAGTCGTCATCGTCTCACGTACAAGGGCAGTCGTCGTCTCTCGTGCAGGGCAGTCGTCGTCTCACGTACAGGGCAGTCGTCGTTGTCACTCATACAGGGCAGTCGTCTCTCGTACAGGGCAGTCGTCTCTGTCTCTCGTACAGGGCAGTCGTCATCGTCCCAGGTACAAGGGCAGTCGTCGTCTCTCGTACAGGGCAGTCGTCGTCGTCTCACGTACCGGGCAGTTGTTGTTGTCTCTCGTACAGGGCAGTCATCGTCGTCTCTCGTATAGAGCAGTCGTCGTCTCTCGTACAGGGCAGTCATCTTCGTCTCACGTGCTAGGCAGTCGTCGTCTCTCGTACTAGGCAGTCGTCGTCTCACGTACAGGGCAGTCGTCGTCTCTTGTACAGGGCAGTCGTCGTCGTCTCTCGTACAGGGCAGTCATCGTCTCTCGTATAGGGCAGTCGACGTCGTCGTCGTCGTCTCGTACAGGATGGAATTCTTCCGTTTACTTGGTTACCTGATAACTACAATCTTCCTAAAGTTAAATCCAACATCAATCTACATCTTCTTGGTCCCCCGTTCAGCTTCTGTCCTTTTCCTAATCCTCCCTTTACTCATTCTTTTCTCTCACTTTCACTCTCTCTACGCCCCCACCCCGGTGTAACAGTGACATTCCCGCCTTACTTGGGGTGAAATGAATAATGCCAGCATGGTTAGTGTCATTAGAGGGATTAATCCACCTATGATGGGCATGTAAGAGGCAAAACACAAAGATATTTGCAAACGGATCCAGAGAGAGGGACTTATCTATACCATTAGAAACTCTATTTTGTCGTATCAGACATGATTGGAAGAAGAGATAGCTGTCTGAGTTTAGTAGATAAAAATCGGAGACACATGTAAAATAGTCTGCACACCCCTTACCGTTCTGAAAAGCAACAGAAGAAAAGTTAAAAAGTGGTCAATTTCGACATTAATATAACAAATAATATACAAATTCCACCGTGGTGTATATTTTAAACTATACAATGTAAATCAAGAGTAAAATTTAAGGAAAAATTAAAAGTATATACCTCTACTAATTCACTTAAAAAGACCATACAATGATGAAAAAAGGCCTCAAACTTGATAAAAACCTAAGTTTTATCGTAAAAATGTTTAAGTTATTATTAAGATGAAAGACTAAAGTAATTTTATTATTTTATTAAACTTTTAAACCTTTCGATATTTTTGTTAAAAATCTTTTTCTTGCGTCAATGGATCGGCCAAAGTTTAGTACAGGGATTTTAGAGTCTTTTTTTTTGGCATTAAAAAAAAAAACATTGTTTTGGACATTCTTGCAAAACTCCAGTAATTACATTATCAGGACTTATACACAAATGAGTAAAATTATTTGTAAAGTATTTTTCTAGAAAATTTTGGTAAAAAACTTATTTTATTATATATATTACCCCAATTGACTTTATAATATTTCGAGAAATTAAAAGTTCATTCTAATCATATTTATGTTAGTTAAAAGCGGGACTTCTTGAAGAGTTTAATTTGTTTTTGTTAAGCAGAAACACTATTTACCGAAAATCTGCTTTGAATCGTTACATAAAACATGCAATAAAATTATGAAATTATTTTATTAGAAAAGCTTTTAATTGTTTCAAAAAATAACTCATATTAAGGACTCTATTGTTTTAAGTTTTAAAAATCGATGCACAATGAATTTTTATAGGAATTGATTCATTTTAAAAAAAAAAATAATTAGATAATTTATTAAGCTTTAAAACTTTTAAAATTCTGTATTAATTTCAGCCTCTTAAATGCTATTATTATTAAGTGAAAATTATATTTACTAATCATAAAATGGAAAAGCTTAATAAAAATCATCAAATACCAATATTTTTAAAAGAATTTTGAAATTTTTGTTTGTGTATAAACGTACCTATTCTTGTAAGTACGGGCGATTAGACACGATATTATCAGAAAATAAGAGCGATATCTATAGCAAATTTAAAGTCTACATCTCTGAAATAAAAGAAATTGATTACTGAGAATATTTTCCTAAGTTTTAAAATTAATTCGTTCTTAAAAATTATATTAAAATGGCGCTGAAGTCAATTTCATCAATTATGTCTTAACATCTCCGTAGAACCTGCCATCAAGATGTCAACGCATCAAAACTGCAGCCTATGGGCTCAAAAAGACATTTCTGCGATATTTTAGACTAAAGAAAATAATTAATGTTTCAATTCAGATTAATTCTATTTAAATCAGCTAAAATAATTCAGATAAAATTTCAGAAAAGTATATTTTACATTTGGAAGATTTTTTAATAATGAGAATTACATTACGTTGAAAGGTGACTAAAAATGGCGCTCATCAGCTGTTTTTACAACAAAAAACTCCTTCCAGCCAAATTAAATTAGTTTTTGAAATACAGGAATGTATTTTGCCTAGAGAAAATATTTAAGTTAATCTATTTTCTTGAAATTAAAATTCAAATAAAAGCTTCAAGTAATTTTTTCCATTTTTAAAAAAAATTAACTTTAAACCTTACTTATAGTTCTTTTGTTTTTGTTTTTTAGTACCTAGTTAAGAGGGGAGTTATAAGTAAAGTTAAAAGAATTGAGTCAGAACAAAAGTTTATAACGTTTTTCCAATAGACGGCATTCGAAAAAGGTAAGATGTCAACGCACAATGCGATTCATATTTGAGTGGTTTGGTTTGGTTTATTTTGTTTTACGGCATATCAACACATCAATGGCTTATTTAATACCAACAAGATTTTTAGGATACATCCGTATGAATAGAATAAATATTCTTGGTTTATTTTGTTTTACGGCATATCAACCTCAAGGGATTATTTAATGCCGACAAATTCTTTATTGCTGGTAATATATTTTTCTTCAAGAAATCTATAGCACGTCATATTTTTTTCAAAGAATGAATAACTATATGCATGGCTGTTTTTGTTTCTTTTTAAAAATATTGCTGATAATAATTTTTCCTTCAAAATTATTACTGGTAATAATTTTTTATTACAAAGTATTTCTGGTATTAAAACCTACTTTTACACAAGTTTGGGTGTTAACTATTTGCCCATAGCTGGGACCCTAACAGGTGCTACCACCCCGGGTCAGTGTGAACCTGGGAACACCAGCAATTAAGAGGTGGTTCCTACGCTCCTCAAAACCTCCTGATCAGAGGCCTTGCTGTTGGACGTAGTTTATCGTCTTACCCAGGATGCAGACGTAGTTTATCGTCGTACCCAGGACGCGATTCATGTCTGAATTGGGAATAGCAAATGTTTTCAAGTTAAAAGTGAATATAGAGGAAAAGAAGATAAAACTTCGTCTTTTAAGATACTTTTATGTTGAGAAAAGGATAAACGTTATTCAAACTGCAAATATATACAGTCAACGACGAAATCATTCGTGAACCCATCAATTTTGAAATTTTTTTTATCCATTTCTCAGAATCTAATGCCCGTATGAGGCCAGGTTTTTATATGTTCATAAGCACAGAAAAAAACGAATGTAAAACTTAATTTTCAGAACAATTGGTTCAATACAACAAATTTGACAGGCAAATTATGAAAACTAGAAAAAGGCATTTATTTGTACAGTAGAAATTATCGTTATTATTATTTACATAATTATTTTATCGGTGAATCCTTCAAGCATATTCAGTAGAGTATTTGTGATAATTCCAGCAAAGAACATCACGTGGTTCATCGTGTCACCATTGTTATTATTAGGTTAACAACAGGATGGGGAAGACAAATGAACTTAGCGTTGACTTGAGACAGAGAATTATTAAGTTCCACAAGTCGGAAAATAGTTTCAAACCGGTTACCTAGATCTACGGTACAGTCCGTTATAAAAAACAATTTAAACTGTGTTGCGAGGTTAATATAAACCCAAGAATTGTTTTGAAAGACATCGCCAAAAGTTTGGATACAATGGGTATCGGCGTAAGTACTCGTACAATACACGGTTGTTTAAATAGAAATTGGTTGTATAGAAAACGGCCACGACGAATCTCTCTTCACAAATAATGTCACATTGTTGCTCGGTTTAATATTGCCGAAACGTTTTTGGACAAAGGGAATTAATTTGGGGAACAAGTACTATAGATTGATGAAAGAAAAAATGAGCTTTTTGGACATAATGATATACAGAAGTTATGGCGCAAGCATTAAAACATGAAGGCGGCCCGATGATGTTTTGGGGTTGTCTTAGCTCAAGGGGGACTGAACAATTAATTTTAATAAGAGAAATAATGAATTCTGCAGACTGTATCAAAATTCTAGATGAAAATCTACTACTATCAGCGAAAAATCCTCATTTTTCCAGCAAGATAATGATCCGTCTAAATCAGTGACTGCTTGGCTTCAGAAAAGAAGATTACAATTCTGCCATGACCTTCAATGAGTCTTGACTTGAATCCTATTGAAAATCTATGGCAAGAACTGAAAAATCGAATTAATCGCTGAAAATCCCAGAAAAGACTTGTTCAAATCTCAACAAAATCTTCAGAAAACGATTGCAGCAAGTTATAAAGATGATAGGCTATGTTATTGACTATTAATATTATGAAAATTGTTCAACTGTTCCATTCTTCATACTGTACAAATAATTTTGTCTTTTCCTATTTTGCATGATTTGCCTGTCAAATTTGTTGTTTTGAACCAATTGTTCTGAAAATTGTGTTCTATATTCCCTTTTTTGTGCTTATTAACATATAGAAAACCTGACATCATACAGGCATTAGATCCTGAGAAATGGATAAAAAATATTCAAAATAGATGGGTGTACGAATAATTTCGTCGTTGTAAATGTTTCAGATCTCTGTTTTGTCTTTGTGAATACATAAATTATTCGTAAGTGATAAGTCTACTTTTATATTTGCATATTCAGCATTTTTACTCATAAATAAACTAATTATATATATATATATATATATATATATATATATATATATAGAGAGAGAGAGAGAGAGAGAGAGAGAGAGAGAGCGAAACAGGTTTGGTTAAATAATTTAGACATATCTTGATTTCTTTGGTTGGCATCCGTTCAAGTTCACGGATTAAATTCTTAGTAGTCTTAGAAAATTGATTACAAAAATACCAAAATTTCCTTTCAAAAAGACCCTCCCCACACTAAGTACTTTCAATTTTATTCGAGTGGGGACTGGTCAATTAATTGCAATATGAGGAATAATGACATCTGCGGATTATATCAATATTCTGGATGAAAATGTACAATTAGGATAGCAAAATCTTCATCTAAGTTAGAGATTTATTTTTCAGCAAGATAATGATCCGTCTAAATCAGTGACTGCTTGGCTTCAGAAAAAGAAGATTACCGTTCTGCCTTGACCTTCAATGAGTCTTGACTTGAATCCTATTGAAATCTATGGCAAGACTTGACAATTCGTCATCAAAATCTTTCAGAAAGTAAAACGTGTAACCACTGAAGAATGGAAGAAAATCTCAGAAAATACTTATTCAAATCTCATCAAAAACTTTAGAAAATGATTGTAGCAAGTTATAAAGATGAGAGGCAATGCTATTGACTATTAATATCGTGAAAATTGTTAAATTGTCTTCTATTTTTCACACAGTACGAATAATTTTGTTTTTTCCTATTCTGCATAATTCGCCTGTCAAATTTGTTTTATTAAAACAATTGTTCTGAAAATTGAGTTTGATATACCTGTTTTGTCCTTATTAACATATAAAAAAACTGGCATCATACGGACATTAGATTCTGAAAAATGGATAAATATATTCGCTATTGATGGGTGTATGAATATTTAGGGAGATGGTGCCAAAGCTTTATTTATATGTGGTTTTCTCTGGGTTCAGAAGAGATGTTCTTCCTGGTCAGAGTCGTTTATAGCGACCAAATCGAAATGAGGATTAAAAATAATCCAGCTCACATGAAACTTTTCAGAGATACTTCATTTATACGAGCGCCGTACGACATTAGAAACATGGACGCGTGAATTGCAGCAATTTTTGCGTGTGTAACGATTTAACGGAAAATATTTAATATACTACATTTCCATCTGAAAATCTCTGCTCACTTGAAATAAAAACGACCCGTTGCTGAAAGGAACGAACACATTCGATGAAAAATGAATACTTTACAACAATGGGAAATGAAAGATTCACTAGTGAAAGTAAAATGAGCCAACGTTAATCTCTCTAAATGACAATCAAGACCGAAAGAAAGTAGGATTAGAATGGCATTGTGTAATACGAACTCCTTAGGCAAAACCAGTGAATTCAGAAATGTAATCTTCCAACGTGTACCTGTTTGTAAACCCGACAGAAATGAGTACAGCATGGCTGGTATATCCAACTACATCAGTTGTACTCCACTGGAATTTTATCTTCTGGTTACCAATTATTTCAATCCCTACAAGATATCACTGAATAGTGTTGTATAGACCCCTCGTTCTGTTGGTTTCTTTTGGTTGACGGTCTTAGTTGACGGGGGTCAATTTCACAACAAAGCTGAAATTTTAGCTCTGGGCCCTCTTCTGCTGGTCGGGTGTCGAAATGCTTTTGAATTCGGAAGTAAAATGGGAACTTCAACAAAAGGATTTTAAACTTACCTATTTCATTAACATCGACGTGTACATCTTTTAACTAGCCAATGGGGTCGATCTATCACCGTCCCTGGGAAGCAAGTTTCCTGAGACACGACACTGCCACGTCTGCATTTTTCTACGCCTAAAACTTAACTCCTAGAAAAACCCTTTCTAAATCTAACATTCCCACGTTGAGCTAAGCCAATCAAAATCGGGATCCCTATTTTGTCTACCAGATGAACTCAACGCCAGTCTCAGAAGGTCTGAGCCAAATACACCCCCACTAAAAAAATAATAGTCTAAATCTATTATTTAACAATAGGAAGGACATTCCCTGTAACTAAAAAGAAACAGTAAGAACTACTTTGACCAATTCATCTAGCAATATACCAAATTCTGGGAGGATACAATCATGAAGCTATAATGGCAAACTTATGTCATTAAATACATAATCTTAAATTACTTTATAATTTTGAAAATGTCCACTATCATTCAAAAACTGGTTCTAAGATGAGACCAAAATAGTATAGAAAATAAATGAATCGCTGGACAGTGCGAAAATTGTCAAAGGTCAACATAAGTTATCAATAGCGGAAGCTGAGTTTTAAAATTTCCCATGTCTTGTTTCTTGTTTAGGGTTGGATTTCCGGTTCCTTCTAAAGTTTATTTCATACGTATACGTCTGACGTTTACGTTTGAAGTCTGAAATTTTATTCATAGATTATTATTTTTTCTCCCTCCATAGGAGTAGATAGGTTCACTTATCGCCCAATTCATACTCTTTCCTGGTCTTTTGAGCTTTTTAGGGGTAGAGGTTTATATTTTGATGAGAGAAAATGCAGGTATTTTGTTATGGGAGAGCTAATATAAAGACATATCAGTATATTTTTCAATTCATTGGGATAATCTTTGCCCAACAAAGGGCAACAGAATAATAATATGTATAATATAGAATCTGGTATTTTCTATTTCTGTTTTCTAATTCTGTCTTAATTATTGTTCTTTAACTGATCTCTCTTAATAGTCGTTGTTTTTTAATTTGTTTTATTTTTTCTCAGCCCGAGAGCATTAGTGGCTTTATTGATTCGCTTCGGATGAAATGATTCAACAACTGACCTACTCTTAAGAAAACAGGCACATATTTTACATTGGAACAATTTTTGTACATTACTCTTCACTTTCATTAGCGACCTTATTTAGAAAAAAGACATATCGATCCTCTTTTTATAATTTTGGAAGTAGGATCCACTAATATAAATAACAGTGTCAAATCGACAAAAAAGCCAACAGAAAGTATGTGTCAAAAGTCAACATTTTTTTTTTACAAATATGTCAAACCCAATCTCAAACAAAAACATTGTTATGAGTCTACTGATTGAATAGAATTTTATTATAAATGGAATTTTTAAAGCATTCTGAATGTAAAAATAAAGAAAAAAGTGTATAAGACAATAAGAAAAACTACCTGCCAAAAAAAAGTGAAGTTTTGTTGAAACCGGTTGAAAAATGTAGGAAATCCGATCCCATATATAAACGAACACACACACACACACAAACAACCTGGGTTTTATAATAAGTATAACTCGATATCAGTTGTCCCCCTTTCATTCTCGTGATGCCTCTTAATCGTGTTTTCAAATTGATTTCATGCAAAAACAATTGTGTTTTTCCAATTTTTGGCGCTGTTAGAACCACTGCAAGGTAATTTTACGTAGTCCTGTGAAGTTTTGTTGAAATCGGTTGAAAAATGTAGGAAATCCAATCCAATATATAAACGTACAGACACACACACACACACACACGCACACACACACACACACACACAATCTGCGTTTTATAATAAGTAAGATGTTTCGTCTGTTGCATGTTCCGGCCTTCTTCAGTATCTGTCTATATTTCTGAGATGAAGTATTGTTATTATTTACCCTATTTACATTGTTCAGACTGTTGTCCTCATCTTCAGTGCCATATTCACGACGTTTCGACTGTTGTATGTTCCGGCGTTTCTCAGTATCTCTCTACATTTCTGAGATGAAGTATTGTAATTATTTACACTATTTAGCTTGTTCGGACAGTTGTTCTCGTCTTCGTTGCCATATTCATGATGTTTCGTTTGTTGTATGTTCCGGCCTTCTTCAGTATCTGTCTATATTTCTGAGATGAGGTATTGTAATTATTTACACTATTTACATTGTTCGGTCTGTTGTTCTCAACTTCTTTGCCATATTCAAGACGTTTCGACCATTGTACGCTCCGCCCCTTCTTCAGGTGATCGGAATTTTAAATCGAACCCTTTATTTCGTCCACCGCGGTATGTTCTAGTTCCACGTGCCGTGCCTCTTCCGGATGCCTCACTATCAGTTATCACCCTTTAACTTAATTCCCCGTGTTTTTGTTCGCCTCTGCTGTAGACAGGTATTGCACTCAAAACTTTTGAGTTGAAGTCATTGAATTCAACCAGCGCTTTGGCCGAGTGGTTAAAAGCGTTGGTTGAATCCAGTGATTTAATTCATTACAGGAAATTGTCGAGAGCCATATTCTGAAGAGAGATTGCAAGAAGAAGAAGAAGAAGAAGAAACCCGGCAACAACTAAAATCTTAAATTATTAGACGTCGATTTTATTTTTGGCAAGTGTTGTTATTTACACACAGGAAATACAGAAGGACGTCTCACGTAAAATAATGTATGAAGAGAAAAAAACAATTCTTTCAGAATATTAATTAAAGATATTGATAAATAATACACATTATTATAATGTTTTTTTGGCTTCATTTAATCCTGCTTGTGTTTTCTTCTTGTTAGCCATTTATTACCAAAATGTCTGACACTCCGTATATCTGGGCAATATAAGAATATAGAAAAAAAATCATTTTTATGTACATGTAAATGGGTGTGTCTGTCTGTGTAAATATACAGCTGGCATTTCTGCTTTTGTTTTAATCTTTCTTTCTGTCCTTCTTCCTTCCTCCCTTTCTTTCTTATTTTCTCACATATTCCTTCCTTCCTTTGTATTACATGAACTTTCTTTCTTTCTTTCTTTCTTTCTATTTCGTGATCTTTCTCTTTCATTCTTTTTTCTTTTTCTCTTTCTTACTTTCTCACCTTAATTCAAGCTCTCTTCCACTTTCCTTCCTTTGTTGTCTTCTTTCTTTCTCTCTTTTTCATGATCTTTCTCTTTCATTCTTTTTTCTTTTTCTCTTTCTTTCTTTCTCACCTTAATTCATGCTCTCTCCCACTTTCCTTCCTTTGTTGTCTTCTTTCTTTCTTTCTTTCTTTCTTTCTTTCTTTCTTTCTTTCTCTCTTTTTCATGATCTTTCTCTTTCATTCTTTTTTCTTTTTCTCTTTCTTTCTTTCTCACCTTAATTCATGCTCTCTTCCACTTTCCTTCCTTTGTTGTCTTCTTTCTTTCTCTCTTTTTCATGATCTTTCTCTTTCATTCTTTTTTCTTTTTCTCTTTCTTTCTTTCTCACCTTAATTCATGCTCTCTCCCACTTTCCTTCCTTTGTTGTCTTCTTTCTTTCTTTCTTTCTTTCTTTCTTTCTTTCTCTCTTTTTCATGATCTTTCTCTTTCATTCTTTTTTCTTTTTCTCTTTCTTTCTTTCTCACCTTAATTCATGCTCTCTTCCACTTTCCTTCCTTTGTTGTCTTCTTTCTTTCTCTCTTTTTCATGATCTTTCTCTTTCATTCTTTTTTCTTTTTCTCTTTCTTTCTTTCTCACCTTAATTCATGCTCTCTTCCACTTTCCTTCCTTTGTTGTCTTCTTTCTTTCTTTCTTTCTTTCTCTCTTTTTCATGATCTTTCTCTTTCATTCTTTTTTCTTTTTCTCTTTCTTTCTTTCTCACCTTAATTCATGCTCTCTTCCACTTTCCTTCCTTTGTTGTCTTCTTTCTTTCTTTCTTTCTTTCTCTCTTTTTCATGATCTTTCTATTTCATTCTTTTTTCTTTTTCTTTTTCTTTCTTTCTCACCTTAATTCATGCTCTCTTCCACTTTCCTTCCTTTGTTGTCTTCTTTCTTTCTTTCTTTCTTTCTTTCTTTTTCATGATCTTTCTCTTTCATTCTTTTTTCTTTTTCTCTTTCTTTCTTTCTCACCTTAATTTATGCTCTTTTCCACTTTCCTTCCTTTGTTGCCTCCTTTCTTTCTTTCTTTCTTTTTATTTCATGAACTTTCTTTTTCTTTTTTCATTCTTTCTTTTTCATTTTTTCTTTTTTCTTCACGTTCTTTTTCTCTCTTTTTCCTTTCATTCTATTTCATTAACTTTTTCTTTCTTCTTTTATTCTTTCTTTTATCTTTCTTCTTCCCCGCTTTCTTATTTTTCTTGTTCGAACGTCAGCAATATCAGGGAAACCATCTCTCTCTACATCTAGCTATTTAAAAACAAAAACAAAAACATTTTCTGCCATATTTTGTCACTCTCCAGATAGGCATACAAACACTGTCTTTATACCTCTTTCTTTCACTCTCTCTCTCTCTCTCTCTCTCTCTCTCTCCCTCTCTTTCCCTCTCATAAACAGACACAGAAAAAGATAACCTTCAGGAAAGCAAAAAGGTAAAAAATTACGTGGAAATAAAAAAAAAAAATTTAATATGACAAAAAATGTAGATTCCCGAGTGCTCTATAAAGACAAGGTGTCACTGGACATCCATTAATACAAACCAGAAAATGTCTGACTGCTTAATACTACTACTACTACTACTACTACTACTACTACTACTACTAATAATAATAATAATGTTAATGGGAATGATAGTTATGTGATTTGCCAAATACATTTATGAAATTACAAAAACAGCTGTAAAGTGTTGAAGTTTAAGCTCATCGTCATAATAGTCAGCTCATGTGGAACCGTGCCCAAAACCACAGAATCGAGAATGGTTGAATTGATGATTCCAGGATGAGCTGAGTCTAACGGCCGTCTTGAGGCGTGCGATTATAATGAGAAGCCATTAAACATCTTATGCGGGGAAGCAAATGCGTTTAATGCAGATAGTTCCTGAATTATAACTGCACGACTTAAAACTGCACGAGATAGATAGATAGATAGATAGATAAATAGATAGATAGATATTCTTATTCTCAACGTCAGTCACTTTCTCACCGAAGAGTCCTACTAGATTGGCAGGTAGGTCCCATCGTTTTACTATTGAACAACTTAGATGCAACTACCACTTATACTATAACAGTTTGTGTTCTCGAAATTCTCACCTGCCAAACATATTTATGAAATTACAAAAATAGCAGTAAAGTGTGGAAGGTTAAACTCATCGTCGTAATAGTCAGCTCGTGTGCCAAAAACCACAGAACCAATATTTGTTGAATTGATGATTCCTGGATGAGCTGAGTCTAACCAGATTACGGCCGTCTTGAGGCGTGAGATGATAGTGAGAAATGCGGGGAACAAATGCGTTTAATGCAGATAGTTCCAGAATTAAAACTGCACTACTTAGAGAGAGAGAGAGAGAGAGAGAGAGAGAGAGAGAGAGAGAGAGAGAGAGAGATTAATTTTCCGATTCTCAACAGCAGTCACTTTCTCACCGACGTTACGTGCCTACTCTCTGTCTTTTCTACAAATATATTCATTCCGCCTATTCTGACAAGCGTTTTCTTCCAATACCTCGACTACATGAATTGAAGAGTGCTACTAGATTGGTAGGTAGGTCCCATCGTTTTACAATTGAACAACTTAGATGCAACCACCACTTTCCACTCTAACAGTTTCTGTTCTCGAAATTCTCACCGGTGGAAACTCATTCCGATTTCTTGCTTCCCTGATAATTACAATCTTCAAAAATTGAAATGCAACGTCAATCAACTTCTAACTACTTGAATACCTTTCTTTTTTTTTTTGTTCTTTCCTCAATCCTAAAGCCTTCTCACTGTCTTTCACTCCCTGTAACCGCCTGCTCTACTAGCATCGTTGTCTTGTTTGGAGGGAAACGATTAAAACAAATCTGACGAGCCCCTTCTGGGCGATCACGGCACTCTGCAATGTCTTAACCATTGTTAAACCTTGTTTTTTAATATCCCTATCACGATACAATCTGACATCCATTCGCATAAACACGTCAACTACATATATATATCTCCTTTTTTTTCTTTTTTTTGGTAAGCATTTCACCCCCAATCAAGGCGAGAGTGTCACTATCACGCAAGGGTTGCAGAGAGTGAAAGTAAGAATAAAGAGAGGTGTTTGAAGAAAGAATAAAGCGAAGTCTAGCGATTCCGATCAAGGCAACGATTGACCTTACATTTAAATTTTTGAAGAATGTAGATATCAGAGAAGCAAGTAAGAGGAAGGGAGTTCAACTGTCGAGAAGTGCGAGAGAAGAAGCTGTTGGAGTAGAAGAGGCGGTTGCATTTAACTGTTTCGACAGTAAAAGGGTCGACCCGAGATGCCAACCTAGTAGCACGCTTAAATTCATGCAGTTTGGGAACCAGTGAAAGTAGCTCGTCGGAGCAGTTGCGAATGAAAATATTTGTAGATAAGGCGGAGCGAAGCCACATCACATCTGTGAGAATGTAATCGGAGTCGAGATGCCAGATCAGGACCTATTGCATTGCATATCTGTTTGCTTTCGATATGTCCTGTGAGTGCCAATTTTTCCAAGCTTTTTTTTTCTGATTATGTGTCCAAGAAACTTATGCCATCTCTTTCTGATTTTATATTTAAGTGTCCTTTTTCTTTCATTTCTTTTAAATTTCCCCGGCGTTTATACGCTCCATCTATGACATTCTCAACATCCTTCTGTAGCACGTAGTATACGAAATGCAAGTTAATCAATTAGCGGATAAGAATTGTTTTGCCAAGCCTTTTTAAACTGGAGAGACGATATAATATTGCCTTCGAATTACTGTAGTTTTTTTTTTAGTCGCAACTCACAGGCAGTTATTCTTGACGTAGATTTTTTTTCGAATACAGGCACCGTTCTGTTTTTTTTTTCAATTAAGTTTTAAATAATACCTTACACAGGAGCCCCTCAATGCAGAGTTTGAGAAATGGTGTGTATGAAATGAACGTTAAGAGGGTTGTGTTTATATAGAAGTTAACTCTGGATTATTGACAAAAAAGGGGGCTAAGATCGTAGTGTTCGCGAAAGCAAGACCGAAGGATTCTGTTTCACAAAGCAGAGGTTCTTTGGAAGAAGCTGTCTGAGTGAAACTTCTTCTTTACTAATGGAATACAGAGATGATAAATGGGACCTAACTGTGTGGATTTGGCCTCGTCTTAGATTTAAAGGTCTGAACTTGTTGAACCATAGAATAATGCTCGTCCGAACATTTGCTATGGATGTAGAGATAGACAAATGATTGGCCCTGTGAGTGTCACATTTTACAAACACTCTTTCCCTATTAAGTGTCATGGAAATTTGAAATGTCTCTTCCTGATTCTAAATGTAAGTATCCTTTTTGTTTACCGCCTTGGGTAGACGAAAAACTACATCCGCATGAGGATAAACTACATCCGCGTCCTGGGTATGACGATAAGCTACACCCGAGTCTTGGGTAAGAGGATAAACTACATCCGCGTGCTGGGTATGACGATAAGCTACATCCGCGTCCTGGGTAAGACGATAAACTACATCCGCGTCCTGGGTATGACGATAAGCTACATCCGCGTCCTGGGTAAGACGATAAGCTACATCCGCGTCCTGGGTATGACGATAAGCTACATCCACGTTCTGGGTAAGACGATAAGCTACATCCGCCTACTGGGTATGACGATAAGCTACATACGAGTTCTGGGTAAGAAGATAAACTACATCTGCGTCCTAGATAAGACGATAGACTACATCCGCGTCCTGGGTAAGACGATAAACTACATCCGCGTCCTGGGTAAGACGATAAACCACATACAACAGCAAGGCCTTGATCAGGTTTTGAGAAGCGAGGAACTATCTTTTAATTGCTCGTGTTCCCAGGTACACCGGGCTGGTGTTACTTGTTGGTGTCTCAGCTCTGGGCACATAGTTAACCTCCAAACTGCAGTCAAAACACCGTGTAAAAATCGGTTTCAATGCCAGCAATACAGTTTTTGTAAAAGATTATTACCAGCAATAAATTTTTGAAGAAAAAAAAATTATTACCAGCAATACATTATTACCAGCAATAAAGTTTGAAGCAAAAAATATCAACCATAAAAATCTTGTCGGCGTTAAATAAAACACTGACTTTGACAAACAAAACCAAAACTTTTTGTTTAATGTTCTTTAAAATTTCCCCGTCGCTATCACGCTTCGTCTACTGTATTCTCATTATCTTTTTTTTGTAACACCACATGTACGGATTATGAATTAGCCAATTAACGGAAAAAGTTCTTGTATCAAAGACAGTATAATATTATTAATTTCTATGAGGAATTATTGTCGTCCACCTTATCTATTTTTTTCTGTAACTCTAATTTCCTGTGTCTTTTCTATAAATATTTTCATGGTAATTGTTCTGATCAACATTCCTCTATAATACGTAGACTATGAATTTAAGAGCAGTACTCGATTGGCGGAAAAGTCAAATTTGACAGTTCAAATGGCTATACGTAACCGTAATGTCTATGCTAACATTTCCTTTTATCGCACTTCTCGCTTGTGGAACTTTCTTCAAGGTTCTTGTTTCTCAGTCAGCTTTATTCCTCAAAAATTTAAATGCAATGTCTATCGTCTTCTTGTTCTTTAATAGTAATCTCTCATTGATAGTGTTTTTTCTCTAAACCCCAGTAAGCTCCTTGCGTTTTATTGGCTTTCTTGTACGCATAAAAAGTTAGCTAATTAGTGAAAGAAAACTGTTTTGATACGCGACTTTCTTCAAGATTCTTTTTTCTCAGTAAACTTTAATCTTCAGAAATTTAAATGCAATGTCAATCGTTATCTTCCTTTTTCTTAATTCTTGTCATTTATTGTTCTGTTTAATTAAAAGTATTTTTCTCTAACATTCAGTAAAACCTCTTGCGTCTTAGTCGCTTTCTTACCTTGCTTGGGGTTAAATGATTAAAAAAAATGAAGGAAAATTCCCTCCTTACGGAGCAAATGATGGTCTCTCGGCTCCGTGGGTGAATCATGGCGTCTACTTGCTACAAATATTTGAAGTAGTTTAAATAGAGAATGGAGCTTATTTTGTTTTCCGTCTTCTTGTTCTTTAATAGTACTCTCTAATTAATAGTGTTATTAATCTCCTTGCGTTTTATTGACTTTCTTGTACGCATAAAAAGTTAGCTAATTAGTGAGAGAAAACTGTTTCGATAGGTGACTTCAAATTGGAAAGACAATATAAATCTTTTTGTCACCATTCCCAGTTTTGTTATTCATTTACAGACGCTAGTTAAGTAGTTTTCTCAAGGTTTTCTTTTTTTTTTACTCTTGCCTTAGATGTGACCTGGGAGTGTCACATTTTCCAAGCCTTCTTTCTTCATTATGTGCTTCAGAACGTGCCTTTTTCTCTTTAGTGTAATTGTTCATTTGATTCCATTTTTCTTAAAATTTCCTCGTTGTTCGCACGCTTCGTTCATGATATTCTCAGCATCCTTCTGTAGGACAAAATGTACGCACTGTTTTGACGAGTGTCTTCAAATTGGAGAGACAATATAAACTTCTTTTATGGCAAAGACAACAGAATATCCAATGTGCATTTAGTATTTTTTTAAGTAGTTTTTAATATCCATTTCAATAAGGTTTTC
This sequence comes from Acanthosepion lycidas, assembly GCA_963932145.1. Lineage (NCBI taxonomy): Eukaryota > Metazoa > Mollusca > Cephalopoda > Sepiida > Sepiidae > Acanthosepion > Acanthosepion lycidas. Next base: position 27,051,306 of record OZ010608.1, on the reverse strand, counting down.
GTTATTTCTTTCGTTTATATCCGTTGCTCCAAGTGCTCTCAAGAGTGGACGATTTTATAACAATATTAAGATTATGAGCCACACCCCGAAAATGCTCGTCTTGAAATTCTCTGTCGTTGTCGGATAGGCAGCTGTCAATATTTCAGACTTTCGTTCATTTTATAGTGTGGTTGCCTTACGATATCGTGTTGTAGGATTTGTTTGATGTAATACTTTAAATCTGGTCTGAAATTCCTGTTGTACGTCTTGAGATTATTGACAAATTCCAAAGAAGAATGTGTAATCTAATCGATCCTGATAAGGCATCTAGACGTCAGTCACTTTCTCACCGACATGACGTAGGTTCCATCGGTTTTTACAACACACACACACACACACACACACACACACACACATATATATATATATATATATATATATATATATATATATATATATATATATATATGAATACAAAGAAACATAAGCAAAAACTATACTTAACCGATGCGTTTCGTCCTCTGAGTGACTTTATCAAGGCAATGTAGATTTATTTTGTTGCATGTGTTTATATACTAAAGCGAGGATGTCATTGGTTTATCAAGGCTTTTAAAATTTGAAAACGTTCATGAGAATGGTCAGAGCATATGGATGACCCAAAGTGTCATAATTCAAAACTGGCAAAAAGTAAAGAAAGCGAATAACATTTAACAATTTTTTTTGTTTTTCTTTTTTTGAATGGAAATATTTTAGATTGTTACTTGCAGCATGACCCGGCGTTGCCCGTGCTTGATTCAAGAATCGTACGACTCATACAGCAATCGCTATCACTTGACTTAAAATATTTTTGCCCTTCCTTGGCTTTAAAGGAGTACCCTTTGCCGTGCTGATGTTGCTACATGCCTTACTTCTTGCCTATCTCACAATGCGAATTTTTTCTAAGCTCTATACTAAACATTAAATCCGTTACGAAAAAAGAACTAAACAAAATGAACACAAAACGATCAGTTTTGAAAAAGGACTCGTAACTGGAAAAACCGAATGAAAAAAGAATGTTAACAACATATACTTTTTCACACCCAATCCAGTTCTGCGGAATCAGAATCAACGTTGAGTTTAAGCAAGCAAATGAGCCAATTGGTGTAAAGTGCCATGCAAATTTAAATTTTTCCCTCTTGTGACGAATGCAGCTATCGATATTTTTGCATTCGTGTCAGTCAGGTGTTGGCTCTCAGGCTGGCCAGTAGAATATTCCTGCCTATTCGTGGCAGCTAACTATATGCTCTCACTCTGGCCAGTAGAAAATGGTCGCAAACTACATGAAACTGCCGTAGAAGCATGAAAAAATCGATTATTTCCCTATCGATGGGAGTTTAAAAATGCAAAGTCGGTCTTGGCCTTCACGCTAACTTCGAGCATGTGCATGTAAATTTTGGTGCAAATCCGTTGAATATTGCGGCCGTGCATTCGTTACACACACACACACACACACACACACACACACACACACACACACACATCCTGCCTTATATATATATATTATATATATATATATATATAATATATATATATATGAATACGAATAGATATAAGCAAAAACTATTCTTAACTGATGCGTAGCTTCCATCTGTTTTTTACAACATAAATACACCCCCCACACACACACATATACATATATATATATATATATATATATATATATATATATATATATATATATATATATATATATATATATATATATATATATATCCAGGTAAGACAACATCGAATAGAGTACAATTTCAATGTTCGTAACATTTAATTTTAAAGAGGGCTTAATATAAAGTAGAACAATATTCTTTATTTTAAGATATTACATTGAATCATATCAAAATCTCGACACGGTTGAGTCGTGTTTTGATGCGCATACAACGCATCTCATCAGGCGATTATAAATTGTAATTCAAAATCGCCTTATGTGATGCATTTGTTAGGCATCGAGACACGACTGCAATTGTGTAACGATTTTGACATGTTGTCGATGTAATATAATAAAAGAAAGTACACACACACACACACATACCAGACCATTCGTACATGTGTCTTCGACTATCTCTCTTCAATGCCGTAAGCTATCTCTTCTTCCTCTATCGCTCTCCATCCTCTCAAGACTGCTGGATACTCGACAGCATATCGGACAGCATAGACAAGGCCCTCTCTCTCCACCCGTTTGCTCAAGTATTCGTGTTTGGTGACTTTAACGCCCATCATACCAAGTGTCTCGAGAATACTACTACTGACCGGGCTGGCATTCAAACACTTAACTTCTCAATTTCTCAATCCCTCACGCAGATTGTGACTCGTTCCGTGACTTCCGCCGCGATGTCCCCTGGGATGTTGTCTTTACACTCCCTGTCCATGAATGTGCTTCTGAGGTCTCATCCTGGGTTAAAGCTGGAATCGACGCTTTCATCCACTCAAGGAAATTTAAGGTCAAGTTGCACTCCTCCGTTGCCCGGTAGTAAACTTCCTCTGAATGGAAGGTCATAACCGTCATACTCATCTTGTACACGCATGTAAGGCTCAGGTCTAGTAGATCTAATGGCCGCCCACGTAAAAAACCGTAATGTACACAAGATGTCGGTATTCATCAGCACAAGGGAAGAAAAAATTGTAAGGTTTAAAAGGAAGCAACGGACAGCCATATTAACATCAGCCGTTTGCCATTACTAAGACAACACCAATTAAAAGTTGTCAAGTTCAATACGAACACGGGCCTTAGGAAGTTTCTGGTGAGTTGTGGCAGATGGCTTTGTATTCCGATGGGATGGTTTTATTACCCCTGAGTGCAATACATTACATGAAGCTCTGTGTCAGTTGCAACGGAGTAAAACGCAATGGCGTGAAAGGTAGATGCCTCCTTTGCCCAAAAGACGGCACTGCCATTACCGCAAACAGAACCACATAACTTAAATCCGACTTTTTTCTAATTATGTTACCGCTAATAATTCTGACATAAAAAGTGACCATATCTGCTTGTGTGCAGTGAACGCACATAATTACGCACGCGTGCACCCGATCAGAAATGAAAAATAGATAATATTGATTAAATATTGACTTAAATCAATTTTTGGCACCGTCAAAACGTCTACACGACTATTAGCAGTAACTGTGTCAAATTTGGTTGAAATCTGTTGAAAAATGTAGGAGATCCGATCAAACATATAAACGAACACACACACACACATTCTGCCTTATATATATATATATATATATATATATATATATATATATATATATATATATATATATATAGAGAGAGAGAGAGAGAGAGAGATAATAGGCACTTGCAGAAATAAAAGATGAAAATACATAACGTCTTTCGTCCAAGTTTCACTTGAAGCTATTCATGTAATAAGATTCAATAAGAGCGTTTTATCTTCAAAGGAACCGAAAAAAGCGGCGTGGCATTGTTCCATGCTGACCACTGATCTACATTATGTAAATTCGCTCATTGTTAGCTTAACAATTAGAAACTGCTCTTGATTTCTTTTTTCATGTGGTGATAACTAAATTTTACGAAGAGGAAGGTCTTACATCGACTAATTATACCTCTTTGCCTCATACGTCTATGACATTTCTTCCTTATCGACATGGCCATTTTGTATGTTTCTTTTTTATTTCTTTCCTAATTTGTTTTACATTGTACATCAAAGGCGTTCCCAGGCTACCCTCGAGAACTTAGCAGGACTCAGTTCAAATGAAGAAAAAGAAAGTTTATAACATTATGTTTTACGATTTTTTTTTGTCTTAAATGTTCTTTTGCAATCTGTCGATATTAGTCACTATATCAGACCTCAGAATATATCTTTTCCTCACTGAAGAGCAAAACGTATTAGATTGTTTTTGTGCTTTCTCAAACATTATTAAATTTAGTCTTATTTCTTTACAGAGTTTAGTTCAGGCGAAACACTGAATATGACAGACGATGTTTTTAAACTGAATTCTGCTTATTGTTTTTTCATACGCTTGAAGATTTTCATTATATGATCCCCAAATAAATTGAGTGACCTAATAAGTCATCTAAGTAATTCACACATAACAGACTTGATATTCTTATATGAAACAAAAAGAAAATGACATAAAAAAGAGAATAAAATAAAACAAAAAATATCAGGTGTTCCGTTTTTACTATGACACCGGAAGTGGAAATAAATAAAGTTCAGTTATTCGCATCCATTCTTCCCAGGATGTACAATTTTCATTTCAGACAAAAAATGATTGTGACAGGCGATATTTTCGTAACTGAACTCTGTCTACTGTTTTATATTTACAATCTTTTCATCGCAACTTTTTCTGAAGTAAGATGTAGGGATACATGGAGGAATAATGTCCCTTTGGAGGAAATGAATTCATGTGGGTCAGTGACGTGACTCCATACAGTGACGATAGCAGTAGCCCGTTCAGTAGGTTTACAGTAGTCAAACCGAGCGGTAGTTTTTTAGGGCTAGGGCTTATACCATCATCTTTCAGCACGAGATGCATGTGAAAATCACATGGCGCTGTTTCCCATTGGTAATAAATCTTCCCCAGATATAGAAAGAAACTTTCTCCTGCACTTAGTTTTCAATTTGGGAAAACCCAAGACTCGGCATTTATTGTTCGTGGAGTATGTGCATCCCGTTCGAATCTAGTGTCCTAAATATGGTTTCTCCAGAAACACAGATCTCCAGCAGTCCCGGTTCCAGTTGGGAATTGTTACACGAAAGGCTATCTTTCTCATTTCATTGCTATATGTCCGCGGCTCCACATTGATTGTGACCTTATGTCTGGGGGTTTGTTTTGTTCGTCGTCATGTCAACCTGTATGGGTGCTTTAATGCCGAAATCTAAGTATTTGAAAATATTTGAAAATTCAAACTTTTTAATTAATTCATGGGAACGCCAAAATGACATTAAACAATCAAAGGAGATGCGAAGACTTGTTTTTCTTAAAAGAAATGATATTAATCATTGTAAATTGTTTTTTAAGATTTACAATATATATATATATATATATATATATATATATATATATATATATATATATATATATATATATGTGTGTGTGTGTGTGTGTGTGTGTTTTAGTATGTCAGAAGAGATGTATGTCAATTATATATATATATATATATATATATATATATGTATAATATAATATAATACAATATAATATAAAAGGCTGAAACACTAATATTTCATGGTTATAATTTATTACATTGGAATCGTAATCACGATCCAATTCAGCAGACCTACAAATTCAAAAAGCCTTTTGAATTTGTAGGTCTGTTGAATGGAATATTAGTGTTTCAGCCTTTTATATTATATTCTTACTCTGTCCTGGACATTGAGTTCTACATGAATTCTATCCTTTTGGGAATTTACATACATACATAAATACATACATATATATATATATATATATATATATATATATATATATATATATATATATATATATATATATATATATATATATAGAGAGAGAGAGAGAGAGAGAGAGAGATAGATAGATAGATAGATAGATAGATAGATATACCCTTGTGAAAATTAATTAAAAGAAGCCTTTAATTTTCTATCTTTAAACATACGGTCAGTTTTACACCCCCACCGGAGTGACAGGGTGTAATCGATTTCTTTTTTTTCCTCAGATTAGGTCATTTGCAGTGGTGTGCAGTAATAGGAATCTATTTTCGGGGCATATGATGAAATTTGTTTGGCCTTGACAAATATTGCGTCCCCCGTGATTGCATTGGGAAAAAAAAACTCTAACAAGATCTATCCTCACACACCAGCTCACACATCAATGCACACGTAACATCTCTGTCCATGGTAGTAATGCAAACCTTATAATTATTATTTTTATTATCATTATTTTTTTAATTCCTTTGATTTCTGGCGTTTACACATTTCTTTCCGGGTCCCGCCCATGGACCTAAAGTTAGAAATGGCATCATGACACTTTCCACTGACAAAACAAAATTTACATAGATATTATTATTATTATTATTATTATTATTATTATTATTATTATTCTTTTGATTTCTGTTCCTTCGGGTTCCCAACCAGAGACCTAGGTCAGAAATGACTTTATGACATTTTCCACATCATTTTTGTTAAAAAAAAAATGGTTCATAGACATTTTACATAGATAAAGGTTTTCGTAATGTGTGAACTGTACTTTTGAGTACATTTTTTTTATTTCTTTAAGTTATTGTCTACCAGGAATCCCTTCAATAAATCCATCAGAACCTTTTCCAGTTATTATTATTATTATTATTATTATTATTATTATTATTATTATTATTATTGTGTTTTGCTTTTACTTTGCGTAGTACTAATTGTCCCCAAATCTCAACCAGAGACTTGAAGAAACCTTGTTTTTGTATCAGATGATGCAAAAAGTGGACGTGTCATGCAATCAGGGCGAATAAAATATGTAATTGGTGTCAATGTATGAATAGATATCTACGCAAGGTATATAAAGTACACATGAGTATGGTGTTTTGTAATTCATATATTTCAGGGCTACTAAAAATTGGATGCACAAATTTATTTGCTCTTCTTGATATAATTCCCAAAGCTCCAATCACAACATTTGTTACTTGAATATTATTATTATTATTATTATTATTATTATTATTATTATTATTATTATTATTATTATTTTCTTTGGTTTCTGGCGTTTACACATTTTTTCCGGGTCCCAAGGTTAGAAATGGCAGCATGGCACTTTCTATTGACAAAAAAAAAAAAATTACATAGAGAGATCCCTTCGTAAAGTTTGGGCTGTACTTGTCAGAACAAATTTTTTGTATCTCCTTGAGGCATGGACTTCCAGGAATCCCTTCAATTAGTCTACTGCAATCTTTTCCAACCAGTCCTAGGGCTCCAACTACAACAGGCATTGTTGATGTTCCCATATGCCACATTTTCGAGATTTCTATTTCAAGGTCCTTGTATTTTGACAGCTTTTTGAATATCTTTAAAGATACATTGCAGTCTGCAAGGACTGCCATATCAATAAGGTGGCACTTTTTTTTGTTTGTGGTCTTTAATAACAATGTCTGGGCGGTTGGCTTTGATTGTTCTGTCAGTGTGTATTGTGTAGTCCCATAGAATTGTAACAGGTCCTATCTCCGTAACCGGGTCTGGGTGGTGTTCATACCAGTTTCTTTCAGTTTCCTTTCGGTAGAAGTTGCAGATTTTCCAATGCAGATATTGGCCCACTCTGTCATACCGGGTTTTATATTCAGCGGGTGCCAACATCGTGCAACTGATACAAGATGATCAATAGTTTCTGGATATTTATCACAGAATCTGCATTTTGAGCTAACACAATATTTTAGTATATTTGCTTAATAATTCCTAGATAACAGGCATTGGTCCTGTGCAGCAAGGATAAAACTTTCAGTTTCACCTTTCAACCCTGCACTACAGGTTTTGTTTACGTCAGCTTGTTTATTACGGGCAGGGTATTGGCCATGAAGCGGTTTATCTTGTCATGTTCAGTCCTTAAAGAAAAATGAATTTCTAGGCCAGCCTATCGGCTCATGAGTCATTCTTCCTGCTTTTCTTTCTTTTCTTTCCCTTCCTCTCACTCCTCTCTCTTCCCCCTCTCTCTCTTTATTCCCTCAACGTTTTTAAAACCTTATACTGAAATTTTTATCTTTATTTCTTCCTTTTCAATAATATTTTCTTTTTGTCTGCTCCCTTTTCCTTTTGTCTATATAAATTGACTCCATTTAATAAAAATCTTCGGTCTGAAAGCATGACTATTTGCATATTCATGAAATAAATTATAATGGAATAGATTTTTAAGGACCCTCTGTACTCATATCTATCTATCTATCTCTCTCTCTCTCTCTCTCTCTATATATATATATATATATATATATATATATATATATATGAAGAAATATAGTTTTAAGGTGTGCTATATTTATGGAATAAATTACTCAATAACAGGAACATGTTTCATGCCGTATATATATATATATATATATATATATATATATATATATATATATACTCATACGCTCACACATACACATATTATATCTTTAACTAAAGAATTCTTTATTTTTAATCTGTCAATATTTCTTATTAATTTCAACGTTACATTTTTGAGAATACACATATCTGATTAAACTCCCTGTCTTTTGGACTCAATGGAGATACATTTTCTGTTCTATGCCCTGGAGAAGGTTAATAACGAAAATGTAAGTAAAATCAGAGTATCCCATGTTTTACAAGATGGAGTATGTTAATGGCATTATATATAGTGTACACGTTTTGATAAGCGTAGTTCATACCTAGCTCGTCGGGCCAGGTCAGAGACAATTTCAGGTCGGTTATCTCTTTCCGATCAAATGTTTTCCGACTGGGCATAGTACAGTGCATTTCACAATTGATGAAACACAGCAGCAGCATTTCAGAGGCGTAGAGCTCGAGGAACGTGAGGTCCTTGATGAAGAGGAACAGTGGTTCCAGCAGGATGGTGCTCCTCTTCGCACAGTTAATGTTACCATGGCATGGCTCTGTGAAATGTTTGGGGAACATCTCGTCTGCTATAAAAACTGAAGTGGAATGAGTACCTCACTCGCCTGACTTGACCTGACCTGATTTCTTTTCTGGGAGTTCCTTAAAGACAACATCTACAAAGGCAACCCTCGCACCATTGCAGCCATTACTGAAAAGTCAAACCGATCACGCAGGAGAAATGTGCACGCGTTATCAACAGATTTGCAATTCAACAGTGTTTTCAACTGAACAGCGGACATCTAGAGCATGTACTCTAAGCCTCGTCTTGATATTTTTGGTTCATGTTTGAGATCCTAAAATGCTACCCTTTTACCTTTCAATAAATGTAATTTCCATTGCTCTATCATCTGTGGTCCTTGATTTGTGCTCGATTATTTTGTTTAAAAAATTGTGAAACACCCTGTATATAGATGTAACTCCCAACTTACCTTGGCTCCTTGACACCTGGCCATGAGTTTCCCACACTATGGCCGCTCATGAAAAAAGATTCACAGTGCGTCTGTTGCAGATTGGCGAATGTATTTTGTGTATCAGAATGTTAGGTTATCAGAAGGCTTAGAAATGTAGGTGTTCACAAGACATTCATCTACAACAAACATAAAAATAAGAACATTGAAGGTAAAAATCATTCAGGAGGAATCAGAAATGAGGACAACATGATTAAAGGTTTAACAAATAACATTCATTTTATATCAACTGAACATAGACAATCAAGATAGATATTGCTGATCAAGTGTGACCAGTTATAATAAAATATGTAGAAGTATTATGTTGAGTTTCAATGTGTGTAGGCTTGTGGTTAGGATTTGTGTATGAAATCAAACAAGATGTTTTAACGTATTACAAAATGTCTTTTGTGTGAGTTCAGTCACTAGTGTGTATGCGTGCGTTTGTTAAAGTTACTGTTAAAAGTTTGTAAGAGTTGTGTACCTTTAGCTGTTTTCTTGATGTTGGATTGAGATTTACAAATACTGTTTCTTTAGTATGTTGTAAGTAATGTTCCTGAGAGGGCGAAGTGCTGTTTTTTTTGAGTCAGAAGAATTAGTGCGCGAAAAGTGTAGTTAGGTCAAAGTTTTGGCTAGCGTGGATTTGTCTAGCATCTCTCCAGGGTTGAAGTTCTGACTGTCTCAATCGAATCGAAACGCTTCTATTTATTGAGTTTGTGGTCTCAAAACCGGCTCCAAAAGCGGTAGGCGGGAAAAAAGTATTTTTGCTGAAACTTGCTACAGTTTCAAGGTCTTAGACAATAAAAACCTAGTTTGCTGAAACTTAGATACTGATTGGTTAAGAGGTGATTATGCGTGAAAAATGCATTATAACCGCAGGGGTGAAAGGTAGGTATGGAATGTTCCATAACGTCTACCCCGAAGATACATACCCAGGGGATTAGGTTTAGGCAACTGACAAGCAAAATCTATGTTATATAATGGAATATTTACTTTGGCCTATCTTAATTTACCGAAACAGCATGTAAATGTTAGTACACCCAGTCCATTAACCCTTTCAGCACTGCGTTCCTGAACAATTTTAACCATTTTCTGCCTGAGCTCATGAATCAACATTCTCAAATGATTGGTATGTAATGTTTCACGGTTGATATAAAAATAATTACAAGTCTTTACCCACTGATCAACAGGTGGCTGAGAATTAAGTCATTTTTCACTACACGGTGACTGGGCATTAAGTCATTTTCTCTACCACCGTTCAACAATTGGCTGGGCATTAAGTAATTTTTTTCTACCACCGTTCAACCAGTGGCTGGTCATTAAGTCAATTAGCTATACCACCTTTAAACCGGTGGCTGGGCATTACGTCATTTTTCTGTACCACCTTTCCACCGGTGGCTAGGCATTAAGTCATTTTCTATACCACTGTTCAACCAGTGGCTGGTCATTAAGTCATCTTTCTCTACCACCTTTAAACCGGTGGCTGGGCATTAAGTCATTTTTCTGTACCACCTTTCCACCGGTGGTTAGACATTAAATCATTTTTTTCTCTACCACCTTTCAAGCTATGGCTAGGCATTAAGTCATTTTTCTATACCACTTTTAAACCTGTAGCTGGGCATTGCGTCATTTTTCTGTACCACCTTTCAACCGGTGGCTAGGCATTAAATCATTTTTTTCTACAGCTGTTCAACCGGTGGCTAGGCATTAAGTCATTTTTCTCTACAAGTGGCTGGTCATTAAGTCAATTCTCTATACCACCTTTAAACCGGTGGCTGGGCATTACGTCATTTTTCTATACCACCTTTAAATCTGTGGCTGGGCATTACGTCATTTTTCTGTACCACCTTTAAATCTGTGGCTGGGCATTACGTCATTTTTCTGTACCACCTTTAAATCTGTGGCTGGGCATTACGTCATTTTTCTGTACCACCTTTAAATCTGTGGCTGGGCATTACGTCATTTTTCTGTACCACCTTTCAACCGGTGGCTGGGCATTAAGTCATTCTTCTCTACCACCGTTCAACCAGTGGCTTGGCATTAAGTTATTTTTCTATAATACCTTTAAACCGGTGGCTGGGCCTTACGTCATTTTTCTCTACAACCTTTCAACCGGTGCATTGGCATTAAGTCATCTTTCTCTACCACCTTTCAACCGATGGCTGGGCATTATGTCATTTTTCTCTACCACCGTTCAACCGGTGTCTGGGCATCAAGTCATTTTTCTCTACCACCGGTAAAGCGGTTCAAGGCTGAACGGGTTATGATCAGTATCTTTGACAGACACGCTTGGTTATTTATTTTCATTGCTAGTGTCCCCGTGCCGTAAAAATTGGCGTCGATTGTTAGAAGATTTTAATCGTGAGATTCAGTTAAATAAATGTCTTGAAAATATTAAGATCCATTGATAAAGAATTTACAACTAAGATAGAGGCTAAACTGTTTAATTAATAAATTCCCTTTATGTTTTTTTTCTTTTACATATTCAATGGTATATATAATTCACTGATTATCCCCGTATTATATAAATCACTTTTTATTCAATATCTTTCATGCAAAAAAAGTTAAGTGTTTAATTTATCACGGAAAATGGGAATATCTCCGGAATAAAACGACAAAGACGATGACCACGAAGCCTATTTTAAGATAAAACTTGAAGCAAGAAGATGACTTAATAAACAAAAATATCTGAGTGCCTCACATGAAAGGCTGGAACAAATAAGATTGCAATCTAAGAAACATAGGAGAAAAGGTATTCGTTTATTAAACAGTTTGTATTGTCCGGAAAATTATTCTGTCTAAATGCCGATAGATATTTTATTTGTATAGATTGTTAAAATGACTAAAGAAAGAAATCACTAATAAATTCATTAACTTAACTTGATGTTCCTCACATCCCACCACTGATAGGTCTGGAAATATAAAAATAAATACACATTGTTTGATTATTATTTCCTTTAATTTTCGCTGTACATTAATTTTCTATCGAATTCCAACTTGAGATCAACGGTCTGAAATGTCTTCATAACATTTTCCACTTTATATTTGGGTAAAACAAACAAACAAACTACAACAACAAATTAAAAAAAATAATAAGCAAACTAACTACAAACGTACAGGTATTTTAAACATCGGAAACCTTTCGCAGACTATGACTTGAGCTTGTCAGATCAATTTTTAAAATTCCTTTACGACACAGTCTGTCAGAGATTCCTTCAGTAAATCTATATACACCTGATGACGACCGGGAAGTGTAACTGTCGATAATATATATATATATATATATATATATAAGTGAACATAGATTGCGTCTAGCATGAAACAGCCTGTCGCCTCTGAGTGTGGACATCAATGTTCACTTTTTCATTTATTTTTATATTTACATACGCTCTATCTCTGATATTGAGAACCTTATCCAATAAATATAACACACTTTAAAACTATTTTCATAGTTTTATAAAACCCACGAAGAATTTCAGTAAGATATCTTTAATGATTTCTAAGATACAACGGTTCAAATCTTAATCTAAAGATTTTGCTGTTACATAAATAAGAAACATAGTCTTAAGATGTGCTATAGTTATCGGATAAAGTGCTGAATATCAGAGATAGAGCGTGTGTAAATATAAAAGTGAATATAGAAGTCAACACTTAGAGGCAACAGTCTGTTTCATGCTAGATGCAATCGTGGCCTGACGATTGCATCTAGCATGAAACAGACTGTCGCCTCTAAGTGTTGACTTCTATGTTCACTTTCATATTTCTCTCTCTCTCTCTCTCTCTCTCTATATATATATATATATATATATATATATATATATATATATATATGTCTGTATGTGCGTGTGTGTTTGTGTGTGTCTGATTCGTGAAATACATCTGTATGATGATTTGAAACAAATAATAAATGATGTATTTGGCCGAGGATGATCAGAGGTTTCGGGCCTTAAAACGTCACACTCCTTCTTCACGATGACCCAGTCTATATTGATAAGATATAAACTTGTGTGTCATCCGTCAGCTACAACCCTTCAGTAAGTCTATTAGAACATTTACCAATGAAACTCATGGCTCCAATCACAATTGGGATTATTCATATGCAACAGTTTTAAATGTCCACTTCAAGTTACTTGTATTCTTTTGAAAAGATCTTCAAGCCTCTAGTAAAATTTTCAAGAACTGCCACGTCTAGGAGGAAGAAAATTCTGTTTTTCTTTATCACTATATAAAGACAGCTTTAATTATACTTTAAGTATTCAAATAAAATTATTACAGATACAATATCTGTAATTGGGTTTTGTTGCAGTTCAAATCATTTTTTTTGCAGTTTCCTTCCAATAAAAGTTGCAGATATTCAAGTGAATATATTCGCCCTCTCTGTCATCATGAGTTTTATATTTGGTGGGTGATAATATCATGCAACATTTTCTAAGTATTTTAACCCAAGCAAAGTACTGAGGTCACTAATACGCAAGGTTTTACTGAGAAAAAGAAGACATTATTGACGAGGGAGAACAATAAAGGATAGGCATTAAGAAGACATAAGTTAACGATTGATACTGTATCGTAATTTTTGACGATCAAAGTTGACTGGTAAGCAAGAAGTCAGAAGAGAGTTCTACCAGTGAAAAGTTCCATAGAAGAAACTTTCAGCGTATAACTTACGCTTACATATAGCCATTTCAACTATAAAATTATGAGATGTTGACGCTAATATATTAGGTTGGTGCAAAAATAATGACGTAACAATGTCGTTTTTTGACGTTAGAAAATACGTCAAAAAACGACATTATTACGTCATTATTTTTGCACCAATCTAATAGTACTGCTGTTAAATTCATAAAGTCTAGGTACCATAAATCAAATTTCACCTGAACAATTACCATGAAATTATTTATAGAAAAAGAAGCAGAGAAGGTACAATAGTGACTGAATCCAAGATGCTAGGTCAGCTATTTAACCACAATAAAACATCATAAAAAAAGAACTTATTCGGTAAACTTTGAATATGTATAAAGCGTAATTAAGTTAGCGTTTTGTAAGTAATATGTTTGAATAGATTCAGAAACTCTAAAAGAAACTTTAAGATGAATCTCTTTTTATCAGTGATTCGTTGTACATAGACACAGACATAGATTGCGAGAAGATATGCAAGCGTGTGTTTTGTTATTTATTTTCGCTGATCGGTCAGTGGTACGGTTTTTGTGTGTGTCTGACCAGACAAAAGAATCGGAGATCAATAAACCAAGAAAAGAGAACAAAATCAGTGGGAAACGGAAAAAAGAGAATAGATTGGCAAAATTGCCGAAGAACGATGACGAGGAAGAAAAGGATAAATTAAACAGTAGCCATTTAGAGAGTTGCGCCTCAACAAGAAACGAGAGACGATAAAACGAATTAAAATGAATTATGGTTTGAGAGGAGAGAGCTTTTTTGAAACTGAAACAGAAGGGTTTAAGCATAATTTCACTTTGAACCAAGTGAAATTAACCTCGATTTTCCTTCAATAGAATTTCTCTGGTATTGTCTGGTCTCAATATTTGCTCCTGTTTCCCTCCAAATTTTTCGAGTATTTCTAGGCAATCAAAAACAATTTTTAACTTAATATCAAAGATTACTTTGAAGTTTAACAATGATAACCGATCACTAAGAAGAATATAGAAAAGAAAGAGAAAAAAAAATCAATTTATAATTTGATATCTTCTTTTATAGGCATTGTCACTTCAGCAAATGAGTGAGGATAGCTCTCCATAACTTCCTGTAGTTCTAAGCAATATTTGTTCTCTTACTATACCTCCCATTCCATGTGTGCCATTCATTTACACAAGCTCGTTAGTAATGTTACTCTCTGTTTCTCATTGCCCGTTCAGTAAGATGGCCTTCATGGCTCTCCCCAACTTCCTATCCCTTGTAACCCATCATCAAGAATAAATATAGAACAGCATATAAAAGTATCTTAGGAACTAATTATTTAATAACTTCTTTCTAATCTGATATCTTCTTTTAATGGCTAAAATATTTAGATTTCGGCATTAAATAACCCATATAGGTGTTGATATGCCGCTAATTACGAGTAGTGACAAAGAGATGTCTGTTAAAGTCACACATGTCGCTCTAAAAGGGGATTGCTGTAGGATATAGCGGTTGAGATATTCAGATGAGAACGAAGGAGATGATTGAGGATTCACTTGGTATTTCCGTGCGGGAGTGAAAGCCTTGCTGCCGGTTTTCACGCAGAAGGAAAAATTAGCGGCACATTGTGGAACAAGATTATTAAAAATTTAATTACACGGAATACCGCGAAGCAGGTCACGAAATGGGTCCCAATCAGCTTCTTGTTGATAGAAAGACATTCTGCTGGTAGGGGCTCCGTGACTGATGATAAAGAAAGAGGTATCTACAGGCACCACCGCATGATGGGAGCTGCCAAGAGGATACACGCACATATACCCCCCATATATATATATATATACATATATATATATATATGAATAAATATGGGATAAAGTGCTCAATATCAAAGATAGAGCAAGTGTAAATATAAAAGTGAACATTGAAGTCAACACTTAGAAGCGACAGTTTGTTTCATGCTAGGCGCAATCGTCAGACCACGAGTGTTGTTTATTCTTGGCTATTTACAGTAGCGGCCATAATATAAGGAACGGAAACAACAAAGACATAAATATGTGTATTACTTAAAAAGTAATGATATGATTAGCGATGAAATTTTTACCAAATAAAGATTAGGGTGTAATGCATAAATATTATACAAAGTTACAAAAATTTACATAATAGTTTTTTTTTTAATAAAGATTAAATGGAACAAAGGAAATAAGCTACTGGACAAAAGTTAAGGAACGATGTTAATAATTTGCATAAACTTTTAATTTACATTGTTAAAAAACTCGATGGAGCTTTTCAACAATAAGTAAAAGTTCATTTATCATTAGGACTTTATTTTTAAGCAATGTGGCAAATTCTACATGCAAAACGCTCTCTTTTGAAGAACAAAAAACTCATTATCACTATCAAGAAAAAAAGTCAATTTCAGTAATTTCTGATATTGTTCATAAGTCTAAAAATGTCGTTCATCGTGTAATTAGCAGGTATAAAACTGATAAAACGTTAGATGCAAAACAAAAAACTGGCAGACCTCCAAAAATCATCGCAAAGGGAAGATCGAAGAATTGTTAGAATATCTACAAAAAACCGTTTTGAAACTGCTACATCAATTGCCCGTAAATTTAATGAAGAGACAGATAATAAGATCTCAAGGAAAACGGTTGCTCGCAGGTTAAAAATGCAGGATTGCATGCCCGTATTCCAGCTTCGAAGCCTCTCATTTCAAAGGGAAACCAAAGGTCACGTCTGGAGTATGCGAGAGAACATGTTTTTTGGACTGACGCACAATGGGATACAGTTCATTTCAGTGACGAGTCCAAGTTTACTATATTTGGTTCTGAGGGCGAGACTTACGTACGCCGTAGAACATGTGAAAGACTGTCTTCTCAATGTGTCAAGAAAACCGTTAAGTTTAGTGGCGGCTGTGTGATGGTGTGGGGTATGATTTCATCGGCAGGAGTTGGTCCTATCATTCGCGTACATGGCAATATTAATGCTGAGATTTACTAAAGGCTTCTTCAGCAGCATATGGTACCAAGATTACACCATAATCTTTATGAATCTCCTATTTTCATGCAGGACAATGCACCTTGCCACAAGGCTCAGAAAGTTATGGCTTTATTTGAAGAAGAAGGAATCGCCCTAATGAAGTGGCGAGCCCAGAGCTCCGACCTAAATCCAATAGAAAATGTTTGGAAGATAATTGGAGAAAGGCTTCAGAAAAGAAAGCCGAAAAACCAGGATCACCTATGGGAGTTATTGAAAGACGAATGGGAGGGAATTCTGCTGATTTTTGCAAGAAATTAATTAAATCATGTGGTCGACGATGCAGAGAAGTCATTGAAAATAAGGGGATGTTTACCAAATATTAAATTTTGTTGATATTTTGTTCACAATCAAGTATTAACAAGATCGTCCCTTAATATTTGTCCAGTAGCTTATTTCCTTTCTTCCATTTAATCTTTATTTAAAAAAAACAAAATATTATGTAAATTTTTGTAACTTTGTATAATATTTATGCATTACACCCTAATCTTTATACGGTAAAAATTTAATTGCTAATCCTGCATTACTTTTTAAGTAATACACATATTTATGTCTTTGTTGTTTCCGTTCCTTATATTATGGCCGCTACTGTATATGTACGGGTCCGTATATATAAATAGCCTAGCATGAAACAAACTGTCGCCTCTAAGTCTTGACTTCAATGTTCACTTTCATATTTTATATATATATATATATATATATATATATATATATATATATATATATATTGGGTGTAACAGGAAAATTGTTCAAATCATGTAACAGCAAAATCTTTAGATTCAGATTTGAGCCGTTGTATCTTAGAAATCATTACAAATATGTTACTGGAATTCTTCGTGGTTTTTATAAAATTAGTGTACTCCACATTGAACACTAAGAATGTATTTAGCTCTAAGTTAAAATGATGATTGCTCTGTGGTGTCCTCCTGAGTCAGTTTTCCTCTCTATTCCCTCTTTTTTTAGACTTATTCACCGTTCTCTTGATGGTTCTTGCATGGACTTTGAAGATGAAAGCCAAAGTATGAATGTTGGTACCATTACCGAAGGGCTGAATGATCTTTTTCCTCTCAGCATTGCTAATTTGGGAAAACGCTGGCTCTGGCACAAAACGAATTTAACTTGTTCTCTTTTTAGCGGAATAACTCAAAGAGTTTTTCAGTAATTCTTACGACAAATAGTGTCAATATGACTAAACGTCTTATTTGAAAACTTGAAAAAAAGAAACTCAATTAGTTTAGTGTTTTTCTTTTTTTCGATATTGAACATATTGCCAAAAGGACAATTATCCCGTGCTATTACACGATTTGGACAATTTTGCTTTTACACGCGGTACTGGCATTAGTTTACATTCGTAAAAACAATACGATAGACTCAGCTGCTTCACTCTGACGAATGAAGATAGCTTAGTGTTAGAAACTCTGACTGACACGAAATCGGTTGGGGTTCAATTCGGGCTTGAGGCATTCGAATGTCTAGTCTCACCGTGGAACAGCGACACAGCGAAACAATAATGTCTGTGAATTATGTACATATATATATTTGTGAAAGTAAATATAGAAATACACTATTGGTATGTCTCTGCCTTTTTATTAACATAGCTTAGCTGACGCTAACGCAAAAAACGGGTTTTCGGTTAGTATTATGCCCGGCGGCGCGGAGCGTTAAATCGGCAACGCGAGTTCGCCCAAATGTCCTTTTGATATGCATGAAAGCATCTCTTACCCCAGTCTATTTGGGTGACATAGTTGCGTAGACTGGAATCTCTAGCCTTGAGTTGTAACCTCTAGAAGAAAAGGAAGAGGCAGCAACGTTAAAACCCTCCCCTATCTTTCCAAAGAATTAATGAAAATTCACAGTTAATAAAGAATAGGAAGGTGTGGAGGGTTGTGATCAACTACGTCCTGAAGCAACTCTTGTAGAGTATCTAATGAGGACGGAGTTCACTTGGGTATTAATAAAGACTGATAGGACAGACATATTTAAGTAATAAATAAGTGAACAGGAATAAATGGGGGAAAATCGATAGATTGGAAGGAATCAATATAGGAAGGACATAATGGTGATTTCTAAAAGCCAATTTATTGATAAATGAACTGATTTAAGCCTAATGGACTAGCTGAGAATATTTCTGATAATGCAATAGTTTTGTGGTGGCCGTATTTGCTTTTTCTAATGTCTGAAAAAAGAAACACATCGGGAATTTTAAGAATTCATTTGATCGCCATAATCTTAACTTCATCAAGGTAACGGCCATTTATTATATATCCCTGATCACCATAATCTTAACCTCTTCAAGAAACAATCACTTTCTATACCTCCCTATCGCCATGGTCATAATCTCTTCAATTCAACGGTCACTTGATTTGCCTATCTGATCACTATAATAATAACCTCTTCAATTCAATGGTCACTTGATTTACCTATCTGATCACTATAATCTTAAACTCTTCAAACAACGGTCACTTGATTTGAATATCTGATCACTATAATCTTAACCTCTTCAATTCAAAGGTCACTTGATTTGCCTATTTGATCACTGTTATCTTAACCCCTTCAATTCAATGATCACTTGATTTACCTATCTGATCACTATAATCTTAAACTGTTTAATGCAACTTGTTATGCGATCTTGATCACTATATTTTATATATCTTTTCAAGGCAATAGTAACTTGTTATATCTCCCTGATCACAACAATCTTAACCTTCAAATGTAACGGGCATTAGCTATGCCTCCCTGTTCGTCATAATCTTAACATCTTCAAAGCAACCGTCACTTGTTATATCTCGATAATCACCATAATTTTAGCCTCTTAAATTCAACGGTCATTTGTTATGCCTACTTGACCATCATAATCTTAACCACTATAAGGCAACGGTTATTTGTTACGCCTCACTGATCACAATAATCTTAACCTTCCAAGTTAACGGGCATTTGTTATACCTCCTTGATCACCATAATCTTAATCTCTTCAAACCAACGGTCATTTGTTATATCTACCTGATCACTGTAATTTTTAACCTCTTTAAGTCAATGGTCATTTGCTATGCTTCCCTGCTCATCATAATTTCGACCACTTCAACGGTCATTTGTTATGTCTACCTGATCGCCATAATCTTAACCAATTTAAGTAAACGGTCACTGATCCCTATGATTTTAAACTCTTGTTATGCAACCTAGATCACCATAATCCCAACCTCTTTAAGGCAATGGTAACCCTGGATACCATGATCTGAACACTTGTTATCCCGCCCTGCTAAGCATAATGCTTACCTCTTCGAGTCAACGATCACTTGTTTTATCGCCCAAATCCTCACCGTCTTCAACGGTCACTTACGCATGAAAGATCCACATAGGCAGAACCTCTTTAAGACAAAGGTCACTTGTTGAGTACAATTTACCATGTATTTGACCGCAATCCCGACGAAAGAAGCCAAAGACGGAGGACCCATTCTGCCATGATATTTATCCCTACCTGTTGGAGGACGAAATGAACCAAAGCTTGAGAGTTCAGTTTACCATGCATTTGGCCCCAATCCCGACCTGTTGGAGGACGAAATGAACCAAAGAGTGAGCGTTCAGTTTACCATGCATTTGGCCCCAATCCCGACCTGTTGGAGGACGAAATTAACCAAAGCTTGAGAGTTCAGTTTACCATGCATTTGGCCCCAATCCCTACCTGTTGGAGGACGAAATGAACCAAAGCTTGAGCGTTCAGTTTACCATGCATTTGGCCCCAATCCCGACCTGTTGGAGGACGAAATGAACCAAAGCTTGAGAGTTCAGTTTACCATGCATTTGGCCCCAATCACTACCTGTTGGAGGACGAAATGAACCAAAGCTTGAGAGTTCAGTTTACCATGCATTTGGCCCCAATCCCTACCTGTTGGAGGACGAAATGAACCAAAGCTTGAGAGTTCAGTTTACCATGCATTTGGCCCCAATCCCTACCTGTTGGAGGACGAAATGAACCAAAGCTTGAGAGTTCAGTTTACCATGCATTTGGCCCCAATCCCGACCTGTTGGAGGACGAAATGAACCAAAGCTTGAGAGTTCAGTTTACCATGCATTTGGCCCCAATCCCTACCTGTTGGCGGACGAAATGAACCAAACCTTGAGAGTTCAGTTTACCATGCATTTGGCCCCAATCCCTTCCTGTTGGAGGACGAAATGAACCAAAGCTTGAGAGTTCAGTTTACCATGCATTTGGCCCCAATCACTACCTGTTGGAGGACGAAATGAACCAAAGCTTGAGAGTTCAGTTTACCATGCATTTGGCCCCAATCCCTACCTGTTGGAGGACGAAATGAACCAAAGCTTGAGAGTTCAGTTTATCATGCATTAGGCCCCAATCCCTACCTGTAGGAGGACGAAATGAACCAAAGCTTGAGAGTTCAGTTTACCATCTATTTGGCCCCAATCCCTACCTGTTGGAGGACGAAATGAACCAAACCTTGAGAGTTCAGTTTACCATGCATTTGGCCCCAATCACTATTTGTTGGAGGACGAAATGAACCAAAGCTTGAGAGTTCAGTTTACCATGCATTTGGCCCCAATCGCTACCTGTTGGTGGACGAAATGAACCAAAGCAAAAGAGAGCAGTCTCTCATGGTATTGAACTATACTTCTTAGAGGACGAAAAAAAAAACAGAGCTAGATCTACCAGTTTGTCATGATATTCAACCCATACCTTTTGCAGGACGAAATGAACCAAAGCTGGAAAGCCCAGTCTGTCATAATATCAATCCATACCCGTTGGAAGACGGAATTAGTCAAAGCTAGAGATACCAGATTTCCATGCTATTAATCCCTAACGGTTGGAGGATAAAATGTACCGAAGCTGAAAGGAGCTGTTTGCCTTGTTATTAAACTCTCTTTGAGGACGAAATATACCAAAACTAAAGAAGCCACACTACAATGGTATTAACCCTTAACCGTTGTAGGACGAAAGTTACGAAAGCCCATTCGGCAATGGTATTTATCCCCACCTATTAGAAGATGAAATGAACCAAAACTGAAAAGTCCAGTTTATCATGTTATTCAAACCTACATATTGCGGGATAAAAGGAACGAATACAGAAGAAATCAGTCTGCCATATTATTAGGTTGGTGCAAAAATAATGACGTAATAATGTCGTTTTTTGACGTATTTGTAACGTCAAAAACGACATTATTACCTCATTATTTTTTCACCAACCTAATACTAAACCCGATCGCATAAAAGACGAAATGAACCTAACCTATATAACCCGGTTTGCCTAGCTATTAACCCATAGTTATAAAGTTGGGTCTTAAGAGATGGGTTCATACCTTTTCAAGAGTGTTTTGGCGACTCGGCTGGAATTTTAATTTCGACCCACTAATCAGAATTTCCTTGCTGATAACTGCCAGCCACATCTATATTTATTGTATATGTTTCATGCAAAGAGTTACGGTGGAGTAGTGGATAGCGGCTCGAATTGAGAGCCGAGTTTGAATTCTATTCGAATCCAGTACTTACGTGCTAATAACATTGGAAAAGATATGAATCCACTTCTTCTCGCCCCAGCTATGGTTAAATGGCAGGGCAGCCTGGGTTCTATAGCCTTGGATGGCAACTGGTCTACAGCAGAAAGAAATGGCAAACTACTGCGGAAAAAAAATCTGCCTCTTCAGTCATGTATCGAAAGATACATGATCGCCTAAGCGTGTATCACGTATGGCACATGACTGATTGACAACCTGTCGTATTTAAATATGGAAAGTTCTACCGATCATTTCTATCACATCTACAACAGAAAATAAATTTATCTAAGCTCAACATAAAATTTGTTACAATTACTTCTAAAATACAAGGGGGAGTGGGGAGGATAGCGGCCCACATATTATAGATTTTGCAAGTACTGAAATAATGTTTCTAACTAATTATTCCGTTTGTAAGTCCAAAATATCTAATAACTAATGACACCCTAATTTAGTGAAACATAACCCTGCTAAATACCAACACGCCGATCTAAAGATTTGGCTAAATCAGTTTGAACCTTCTGTATTTGGTCGATAGAATGGTTATTTATTTATTTATTCTTTGTTTAATTGTTGTTGTTTTTTTGTATCGGACAAAAAAACGAAAATGTCAAGGTTGACAATAGAAGTCGATGGAGGACAGTGTTGATAAAGAAATAACTAATGGCCCCCACACACAAAAAAAAATAGCAAGAAAGAAAAGGAAAATAAATTAAATTTCTGGAATTCGAACTCGGTTCTCCGATTACTCAATCCGCTATTTATTACGCCACCGTGCCTCCTCAATTTTTATTCGAATTCATTACGTTCCCTTACGTGCTAATAATCTTAGAAAAGCTATATATCATCATCTTGACTCCACCCCCATGCTATGGGTAAATAGCAGGACAGACTTGGACTGGTCTAGGAGAAAGACAATTCTGAACTCAGAAACTGCGGAGGGTCGTTTGGGGACCTTGGGGCACATTGTGCACCAGGTCTCTGTATCCAGCTCTTCAAAAACAATATGGTTGGTTCTGCAGAATGTCTTCATCACTATATTCAAATCATATGTGCTGATGTCTGGGTGTCAGTTCTTAAAAACCCTCTCCAAACCCTCAAGTTGCTTGACCCTCTCATACGTCGTAAAAACGACGGCTGAGTCCAGCATAAAATATTACTATTTTTTTTGAACACTGAAGACTTGTCTCAGTGTCACTTTGAAAGCTTGACCTTAAATTTTTATTACCTAGGTGATGCAATTTCCTTACGTTTACTGATTTTCTATTCACCCTACGCCTGGCAGTAAAATTACTAAGACACAAAATGGTATTGAGTGTGAAAGAATTAGAAAAAAAAAGAAACATTAAGGGCTAAAAACAATACGAGATTAATCAAGAAGACAGTAGATAATATTTGACATTGCATTTCAATTTTTGGGGGTCATTTCACAATATTTACAATATAATATTTGCTTTAGTATCTGTATATATTTCTGAGATGAGGTATTATGTACATTATTTACATTATTCGGATTATTGTCCTCATCCTTCGCGCCATATTTATTACAACGTTTCGGCCGTTGTACGCTCCGGACTTCTTCAGGTGGTTGGAATGTCGAACTGAACCCTTTATTTCGCTCACTGCGGTAGACTGTTCTAGTTCCACGTGCCATGTCTAATGGATGTCAGTTATCAGTTATCTCCTGTTAATTTCCCTCTGAAAGTTCTCCACTGCCTTAACCGGGTATTGAACTCACACTCTTTGGGTCCTGTCACTGGATCTAACCAACGCCTTTATCCACATGTTCCTTGAGGACATCTGGGTATGAATTTCTGGGTATTATAAACCTAATATCTTCAGCAACCATTTTTACCAGTGCTCATATTGCAATTTTGCTGTTATCATTACTTGTTCTTACTATAGCTCAAATTGCTACTAATATTTGCTTATTTGTAAAATAATATGTAAATATGTAATAATAAGTAAAATAATAAAAAAAAATATTATTTTAATTTTATTTGTTGTGAATATTTGTCATTTCACAATACTTATTCATATACAATTGTAAATGATTTTTTTTTTTGGGGGGGGGTATTTCACCCCATGCTTGGCAGTAAAGTCACTAAGACAAAAAATGGTACTGAGTGGGAAAGAATAAGATAAGAGCAAAACATTAACGGTAAAAAACAATAGAAGACTAATCAAGCAGATTATATTTGACATTGCATTTAAATTTTTGAATATCAAAGTTGGCTGGAATTCATTAAGCCGGAAGGAAGAGTTCCCCAAGTGAGAAATACGAGAAAAGAAAGTGCCAGCATAGGAAAATGAAACCATGCCCCAAATTAACAAATGTTCTTTTCGAATAATAAATTATATAAAAACTGTCCGATTGTTCTTTTTATCCGAGCGCTTTCGGCTATACATTTAGCCATTTTCAAGGCTGAAATATATTAACTATTAACAAGAAATAGTTTGTTGTATGTATGCATTTTAGAATGTTTTCATTTTCAAAACATGATTAAGATATTAAACAAACTAGACAATAAGATACAAGTAACCGCCTTCTGACGCATATT
The DNA here is from genome assembly GCA_963932145.1 of Acanthosepion lycidas. Lineage (NCBI taxonomy): Eukaryota > Metazoa > Mollusca > Cephalopoda > Sepiida > Sepiidae > Acanthosepion > Acanthosepion lycidas. The sequence goes on along the minus strand of OZ010608.1, from coordinate 27,026,586 downwards.
CATTTCTACTAAAAGACTTTAGAATAATATGGAATATAAACGTTTCCGCCTACAATAAACCGGAAGTAGCTGGACTTGCTACCCATAATGCCCCTCTGAACAGCATATATAAATAATCGAATGGCCTGAAGATTACGTTCAAGCATGAAACATGCTGTTGTCAATCGGTGGTTGATCCCAGCGTCGAGTTTTATCATTACATATATTTTATTTCTAATATTGAGCACATTTAGCCATAAATATAGCATTTATACTATATACACACAAACTGGTGGAGTAACTATGGGAAACCCTCTTTTATCGTGCTTCTCCAATTATATGTCCTATTTTGAAAACAATGTTTTTACTAAAGTTATTAAACCTAAAATATATATTTGTTATATAGACGATATATTTATTTTAGTTGAAAACAAGAAGGAAATGGAAACCCTGAAAGCTGCATTTCAACAAAAATTCGTCCTAAATTTTATTTATGAACTTAGTGAAAAAATCAGCTTCCTTTGAGATGTTCTCGTCGATTGAAGTAATAATACTTTTACAACTTTTGTTTATAAAAAAAAAAAAAAAAAAAAAACAAAAACAAAAAAATAACAAGAAAAAAAAAACTAGTAAAGATCCTTACCATCTTAATTTCTCTAGTGAATGCCCTCTTAGATATAAAATAGGTGTTATTAAAAATTTCCTCTGGAGAGCGCACGAGAATTCATCATCTTGCATACCTTTCTTTAAAGAATTAAACAATGTAAAACAAATGCTTATTAATAACGCATTTCTAAATCTATTGTTCGATTTCCATATTAGGCTTTTTCTGTATAAGGTAGCAAAAAATTAGATTAATTATTTATTACAAAAAATTTAAAAACTCTAACCTTATAGTTTAAAAATAATAATTCACCGCTTAGAACAAAATTAAATAGGAAAAATATCATTTATGAATTTAAATGTCCATTAAGGAAGTGTATTCCTGATCAACCAAAATTTGTAATCAAATATATCACCTATGAACATGGACACAATACCTTGATCATGTTTTGAAAATGAAAACATTATAAAATACATATATACAAAAAAATATTTCTTGTTAATAGTTAATATATTTCAACCTTGAAAATGGCTAAATGTATAGCCGAAAGCGCTCGGATAAAAAGAACAATCGGACAGTTTTTTATAATTTATCACCCGAAAAGAAAAAAAAATTGTTAGATCAGATGAGAAATTGTATTAAAAAACTAAATCAAAGCACCTTGTCTGTCGTATTCAATGAAATGTGCCTGAAATGTTCTGGCTAAATACACAAATATATATATATATATATATATATATATATATATATATATATATATATATATATATATATATATATATATATATTAAAGAGAAAATAGAAGCCGCAAACGTTTTTGGTAATAATGTGGATTTTTTAAAATATATATTATACTTTATGCTTTATATTTTTTGCTACACGTGTTTAGAGTCTTGTGATTTTCCTCAGGCGAAGAATGGTTATTTCTCCATATTATTTAAAGGAATTAATTTTTTATAACATAAACACAAGGAAAATAATATTATATAAAAGGATTACTTAAGTTCATAAATTATTGATACAAAAGAGGGATGTTCATCGTAAGAGTTACCACGAAAGAATTTATAGAAAAGGCACAGGGAAGATACATTACAGTGGTGGGGCAGTGACTGAAGCCAAGACGCCACACTGGGTGCCACATACTTTCGACCCTGTGCCACACGGGAGTTACGGTTAGAAAACTTACAGCACACCAAAGTGCCTCTTTTCTGCCAAATATTTTCTTCAAAATTTAAATGTAATCTCAGTCATCAACGCATATCTCCTTGAATACAGTTCTTTTATCCGTTTCCAATTTTCTTTCACCTCTCCGTAATCCCCTGTGTCATAGTGGCTTTATCGCCTTGATTGATGTAAAATGATTAAAAATATAACAAATTAACGGAATAATAAAAAAAACGACATAGTGTCAAATTAATATACGAAAAGCGTGAAATGCTAAAGATATGTTGCTAAAATGTTTGAAACTGAAAAAGAGAATATAATAATAATAATAATAATAATAATAATAATAATAATAATAATGAAAACAAGCCAACAAGAAAAATAATGACAAACACTGAAGGAAATATTTCGTTGAGATCATGCAGACAACATGTCGTCCGAAAACCAAATTTGCACAATGCAAACAATGAAATGGTGAACTGAATGTTAAATTTAAAACACCCCACTTGCAAATCAACGTCACACTAGTTAATTAAAAGTATTTTATTTGCATAGTGAAATTCATAAAATTAAAAACAAGAAGCAATTTGATAAAAATACATATAGTATTTGGACGAAGTAACTATGCCGAATACAACAAATTGAGTAAGTTGAGAAATAATATGGCAATAAAAGAGCACGATGAGACATTTTAATTTAGCTGAATTAGCTGATTAAGTTTGTGAAATCTCTTCTATTCCCACCTCGGAAAGCTCACGATTTATTAAACAGAGGCGTGACAAAAATAACGCAACTAAACAAAGTACTCATGAGACACTATAATTGTGTCTTCTGCTGGTAGATAGATTAACAATTGTGATATACCATGCTAGAGAACTGCATCCTTTGTAGTTTAAATTCGAGAGAGTGTCTTAAAATTCCTTAGTAGACGTTAATACTGAGTGACAAAATGTAGATGTTGTATTTGTCATATTGTTTTGCTGTTTGTAGACTAACTTGCTCTTCTCTCAACGTCTTTCGTACACTCCATCTTTTTTCTTCTCAACTCACGTTCTATGAATGCCGTGATTGTGCGTTAATTTTTTTTTGCCAGCTCAAAAAAAAAAAAAAAAAAAACAATATACAGCTTCTACACGAGACTCTTCTTACGTACAGACCCCAATGAGATCATTTTTTTTGTAACTACATCCTTTATCTGAAATTTCAAAATGAAAAAACCTCCACAAAACCAGAATATTTTTTTTCCGGTGCTGAACTTTTTTGCGACAAATGGAAAATTTCAGAAAGCAATATGGCTACCCGCATCAAGATTATTACGTTGCAGTGTTACGAATAAAATGCTTATGTTTTTCAGTTTTCATTACATATTAACAGTAATCAAAATCCATGTTTTGTTTTTATACAAATACTGTACTTTTTAGGCATGTCTGATTAAATAAATTACACATATTATGTCTGCTTACTTTTTAATAAAATCCGTTCATACTCACGGATAACCTATTGCAATTAAGTGATGTGAGAAATGTGCTATAACTATGAAAATCGTTTTTATTTTCCGTTTCCCAAGTACTTTCGATCTCCTTCTGAGATCATCTTCAGGTGGGGATACATAATAATACAAAACTGTGTGTTGTTCACGGGTGCAAGCAGTTATATAAAACTGTTTTTTGATATCCTTTACTGTAATTTTTCTTTTTGCTTTTAAATGCAACAGTTGACAGTCATGCTTAGCGTTGATTGGAACGTACAAAAAAATATCCACTATGGAATTGTTTCTTCTGTGTTGTTATGCGCACGTGACCATGACATTACAACACGGAAGGTAAAAAATCCATAATGGATAATTTTTTCAGGTTCTAATGTCTCTTAATTAATCTGACATGCCTAAAAGAGAATTTTTTGCCTAAATACACACACACACACAAACACACACATATATATATATATACAGGTAGTAATCCGTTGGTATAATCCAGGCGAGTCCTATTAACACAACATACAGTCTGAAATATGTAAAATTGATTCACAAAAGAGCGCTCAATGTTTATTTTCATTAAACAGAGCAAATTTTCCTTACAATTGGAATTAAGATACCTTTAGTAAATGACCATTTTCACGTACAAATTTTAATTTTAGAATTCGCAGGAGTTTTCAAATTGTTTATGCTACTAGTTTGTAGTGTACTGTTTATTGGGAGACAGAAAGAGAGAGAGAGAGTATATTAGAGGGGACTTATTGGGAGGTAGGGAAAGAGGAAGGCACCTATACTGGAATTATATTATGGAGGTAGGAGAGACTGGGAAGGTGGAGTCAAGGGGACCGAGTTTACACACACACACACACACACACACACACACACATATATATATATATATATATATATATATATATATATATATATATATATATATAAACAGTGACTATTACGGCTAATATAGCAAGACTCTTCGGTAAAAGCGAATTGAGTCCTGTCGGTCACTGTGTGTTTATCTAAAAATAAACACGCTAAAATTCACCTTCATCCCTGCCGTGCGCTGACGGCTTAGCGGTCGAATCTCCGACTGACGCCAATTCGGGTTTCGATCCTAGCTAGAGGCAACCGGAAGTCTAGCCACACTGAAGAGCTGTGATACAGTGAAACAGTCTATCTGTGGATGACAAATATATATATAAATATATACATATATGTAGTAATCCTTTGGTATATTCCAGGCCAGTCCTATTAATACAACATAGACTTTGAAATATGTTAAAACTGACTCGCAAAAGAGCGGTCAGTGTTAATTTTCATTAAACAGAGCAAATTTTCTTTACAATTGGAGTTAATATACCTTTAGTAAATGACCATTTCACCTACGAATTTTAATTTTAGCAAATCTTAGTGTATAAAGATATGAATTAAGCAGATGAATAAAAATGCCAAAACTTTTTTGGCATTAGAAACCCAGACAAACTCACTGAATAAAGGAAGTACACGTTTGTTAGCACGTCCTCCCACCCCACCTAAACTTAACCTGACTTTGTAAATGATATATTGAATACATAAGCTGTCTAGGGAAATTAAAACCCAGCCACCCCTAAATTAAAATTGATTTTCCTTGATTTTAACAACTCATAATATCAATATTTCTTAGAAAGTTATTCCTAACATCGCTTGACAGTGGAACGAGACTATGTATTATATTATAATTTTTATAATTAAATTTACAAATTTACTTTCAATTTTGAAACATGGAAATTTTCTCTTTCGCTATAGAATCATATTTTTAAAAAGAAACTAATTATAACATAGGAGAATAAGGTATATTTTGAAAATACAAAAATATGGCACAAGGCCAAAAGCGAAGACGAAGAATGCTGGTCTTCAATCTGTCTCATCCTAAACTTAGCTAGCTACAATTACTGACGCAAACATAGCAAAGTATTCCTGATACCAAAACAACACATTCTTACTTACATTTTTACTACGGCAACCATAATACCTCAAAGTCTCTATGACGTCCTAACTAGTTCCCATATGTACAGTTTGTCTAGATGGGGTTTAAAAATAACAAAATTTAAAAATAAAACCCCAGTGAATATTTACAAAGAATAAAATTTATATACAAGAATAGTAAGCACATCAGAACAATTAGCATGAAAGTCTTTATAGAAAAAATACATGTGGAAGTTACGTTACGGCGGTGGGAAAGTGACTGAAGCCGAGATGCCAGGTCAAGAACAATGATATTGCAGATTCTTCTTTGGATTTTATCAAGAACCTGTAAATAAATTTATCTAGCTTAGTGAATACTGGCACATTACTAGCAGTTCTAGCGTTGGTATTAGGAACACTGGTGCGATTTATTTTAATTCGTTCTCTCTGGTCACCTGATTGTGTAATGAACAATTACGTCAAGCTGCACCAAGCGTGAAGCGGTAATTGGCACCAACTACCTCACAACACTTTATGGGTGCCTTTTTTATTAATTTCACTTCCCTGAATTAACAAAATGATTGATTAAAAAAAATCAAATGATTAATTTTATTTTACAAGCCTTTCATAGTTCACAAGGGTTTCCCAAAAGCACATAATTCGCTGGTCTAAGTCCTGGTTTAGTTTAAAATTCCACGTCGAAAATCGTTGTACTTGAGAAAAAATTATATGTATAAGTAAGTAAATAAATCGTTTAGTCTCTACTGTAATGTATCGTACTGAAATATAGTACATCTTTTTCAGCACCTTATAAGAACATTAATAACACTTCTAATTAATAATGTTAACATTACTACATCAGACTTTTATAATTTACTTAACACTTCCATTGCTATGGATGTATTTTACATCTTTACAAAACACACATTGCCTGCTGTTGATGTATGTATACATTTTCAACACACCATGAAATTTCAGCCTCTTGTTTTTAGAAAATAACTAGTGCTTCATGATATTTTCTAAACCATCATAGAATTATAGTAGCATATAATAGAACCCGTTTTTTTTTAATTGTGCATTGCTGGTCTAAAGAATGCTTATAGCTAAAAATATTTCCTTTCTATTCTTTTTACAAAGGGTCAGTTATTTAAAGAGTAATCAAGAGGACTGCAGATTGTGATTGACATTACATTTAAATTTTTGAAGATGATGAAAGATGGCTGGATGGAAAGCTTAGAGCCAGAAGTGTTCAACAAGCAAGAAGTGTGAGAAAAGAAACTGATATTTTTTATCATTTCACCCCAAGCAATTATTTTAAGTGTAGTTATGTCTCTTATAAAACTTACATTGTCTATTGTTGATGCGTACATACATTTTCAGGACACCACAAAATTTTCATCCCGTACATTATAAACTAACTAACACTTAGTGTTATTATCAAACTAGTATAAACATATTAGTCATTTGGTTTAGTCTTTTTTGACATATTTTTTGACATATTTATAAAACTTACATTACCATCTCTTGATGTATATATACATTTTCAAGACTGTGAAATGTTGATCCCTTGCATTTGTGTTATAAACAAAGACTTAGTAATATTCCTAAACTAGCATAAACATATTAGTCATTTCACTTAGTCTCCACTGTAGTGCATCCTGTTGAAATATAGTGCATCCTTTTCAGCACCTTCTTATAAGAACATTAATAACACTTCGAATTAATAATGTTAATAATGTTAATAATGCTACATCAAAATTTTATACTTTACTTTGCACTTCCATTGTTATGCATGTATTTTACATATAAAACTCACATTGTCTGCTGTTGACGTATATATACATTTTCAAAACACCGTGAAATTTCAGTTTTTTTTTTTTATAAAATAACTAGTGCTTAGAGCTATTCTCTAAACCATCATAGAATTATAGTAGCATATAATACAACCTATTTTTAATTGTGTATTCCTGGTCCAATGAATGCTCATAGCTAAAAATATTTCCTTTCCGTCCATTTTACAAATTGGCAGTTATTTAAAGAGGAATCAAGTAGACTGTAGATAGCGATTGACATTACATGCAAGACACTATGAAATACCAGTCCCTAGCTTTTGTGTTATAAACTAACTAATGCTTAGTGCTCTTCCCACACCAGCATAGACATATTACTCATTCCACTGAGTTTCTAATGTAGTGTATCCTATTGAAATATAGTGCATCTTTTTCAGCACCTCCTTGTAAGAAGGAACATCAATAATCCGCCAAATTAATAATGCTAACATTACTACTGCGGATTATATAGAATAGATAACGGATTATTCATATTTAAAGACATTAAGCGCGTAGAGATCTGGGAATATTTGTTACGGGAAGGTGATAAACCGAGGTAATGAAACAGCAACACATTGAAGTGGCATTTGAAAAAAACGAAATCTCTATATGGCTGAACATAAGAAGCTGAAGGCGAAACTCAACTTCCTCATAGCATCAAGAGTCATCACCGGAAACAGCTGCTTAAATGGCTGATGGGATAGCCACCTTGGGGCTTACTTTCTTTTCGCTTTCTTTTATTAAGATCTGTAGGAGTTCTCATAGTTTTCCTTTCTGTACCTGTAGCCAAGGATATGCTTAATATAATTTGTCTTACGGAATGGTTTTAGTTTTAATTTCTGGGGTTATTTTATTGAGACTTTCAAGAATTCGAATTTTTCTGCATTCTATACTTTGTCTGGTTATTTCAACCCTGGTATCAGCTGTTATGAATTGAACAAACAATGATGATACCTTTTTTTTTTACAGGAGTCTATCACAAATTGGGGCCTTAATTTCTCCAGGGTGTGGCTGCCATATTGATCAACGTGGCCCATTATACCAAACAGGCTTGTCCAAGTCGCTCTTTAATGTCAACCAGTTTGAACTGTTTTTGTACATCAAAATACATATTAAATAGAGTGTTCTTGTAAATTCTCTCCTATATCCGGATATAAACATTATCGGGCGAGCACACAGTTAATGAATTGGAATCCTTGGTCAATTAACCTGTCCATGCATAGCGCCCAACTGGTCACAATCAGCAGCTGCTAGTAAGCCTGATGCCATGAGACTATGTTTTGTGACATAATGTGCGATGCAAAGAAACAACGATATATGTATTTTAAAAGACAGTCGCAACATATTAAATTTGATGGATTTAATTACGACATTAAACTTCTGTGATAAAATATTTAAATTAATTTAGCAGTGAAGAAATTTCCTTTTTTGTCTCGGATTTACGAAGAGGAGGCACGGTGGAGTGATGGATGGCGGCTCGGATTGAGCAATCGAAGAGCCGAGTTCAAATTCCAGTCGAATCCATCATATTCGCTTCCGTGCTAATACAGGTGTGAATCCTCTTCTTCTCAGCTATGGGTAAATAGCAGAACTAACCGGGTTCTATAGCGTTGGATGGCAACTGATCTACCACAGAAAGTAACAGTAATCTACTGCAGGCATAAACTCTGCCTCGTCAGTCATGTATCAAAAAATACATGATCGCCTAAACGTGTATCACGCTCGGCACATAAGAGACTGATTCACGAAAGACGTTACAATCTTACATAGTTTACTAACCCTCTAATGTAAATGGCTCTTAAATATTGTATTGTGTAAATTTTAGTATTACATATATATTTTTTCTGATGCAATAACAGTTCAGATAGGCTGGTCATGTCATCAGAGTGAGTGATGATCAAATGCCGAAAATCCTCATGTAAAGCCAACCTTTTCATGGTAAAAATAACGTAGTCCGTCGTTGGTTACACTTTTAATTGCTGCAAACATCACTATAGAGGATTTCGAACTTGCTGTTCAAAACCGAGCAGACTGGAGAAACACCTGCCACCAAAGTATAACTAATTTTGCAAAGAATCGTCTCAACCATCTGAGAGAATAAAGAATTGACACTAAATCTCGGGCTAATACATCAACCCATATGACGGTGAACCATTCAGTATGCCCTTAGTGTGGACTTGTTTGCCAATCCCGTGCAGCATTGTCGTTTCATACGAAACATGAACATAAAAACTGAACTGAATAACAATCATACGTCGAAAACGACGGGGGAGTCCATCATATATATACTTTTTCATGCTAAATATAATTATCAGGCCTAATGATTGCGTTTAGCATGAAACAACATGTCGCCTCTGAGTGTTGACTTCAATGTTCACTTTTATATTTGCATACGCTCTATCTATGATATTGATAACTTTATACTATAAATATAGCATACTTTCAATCTATATTCCTTCATATATATATATATATATATATATATATATATATATATATATAGCTAATATTAGTGGTAAATATACACATACATATGCAAAATATATAAATACATATACATATATGCAGGCACATGCATATATATTTTGTATAAAAAAAATCCAAGAGGATAGAGTCCAGGTAGAACTCAATGTCCCGGACAGAGTAAGGATATAATAAAAAGGCTTAAACACTAATATTCCATAAGCCTTTAAACAAAACTTTTATTAATGTTGCACGTGAATGTTTATGATCAAAAGAACGTAATAAATAAGATAATCAAACAAATAATAACAGATACAAACAAAGGCACAGTTATAAACAAATTAATAAGGAATGTGCTTTTCTAGTTTTGAAATTACTTGATGAAGTCTACTATCCATAGAATTTGTTAATTGTAGGATGTCATCTGCTGTAATGCCGCAAAATATGTCAAGAATTTTTTCCCACAACTCAGCGTTGCTCTTGAATTGTCGTCCGTTGGCGTACAGTCTTCGCTTCATGATGCTCCAAAGGTTTTCGATTGGGTTCAAATCCGGAGAATTTGCTGACCGCTTCCTCTTTCGAGGTCCATCGAAGCCTAACATTTTCAAATATTCAGTAGACTTGTGAGCAACATGTGATGGAGCATTATTTTGCATAAAAACAATTGCCCTTCTGAAGGCAAGCCGTTGCCTTTTCATCCACGGTTCACGATGCTCCTTCATAAACGCTTATGTATGCATTAGCAGTCATTTTGACGCCATCTGGTACTCTCCATGGGACCACTAATGTTTTTCCAATAATACCACCCCAGATCATTATGCCTCCACCGCCTTGTTGGCGTCTCAAACGCTGATGGCGATTCTCTCCGTTCATTACCCAGCCTTTGCACCATTTACCTGGCCCATCAAGTTTTGCTCGAGTTTCGTCTGTGAACAAAACTTTAGAGAAGTCAATCTTCATATTGTTCCCGGCCCATTTCATTCGATTTTGAATTTAATTTCTCGTCAACGGAGGCTTCGATACAGGTTTGACTGTTGTTGCTATTTCCCTCAGATACCGACACCGAGTACTTTTAGACACAGTAAGATCCCCAATGCGACTGAAAAGCTCTTGACTGGTAAGTCCAGGGTCTTTCGTGGCCTCTCGTTTAACATGAGACGACGTGAAATAATCTTCAGCTTGCCTTTATCTGCCCTTTTGCGTACTTGTGTAGGGTCGGCGGTGAATTTTTTTTTGATAACACCTCCCTATCATTTTAGAAATTTCTAGGGTAGATTTACCTTTTGAGAGTTCTGAGGTGATAGTTTTCTTTTCAGCATTACTTAAACTGCTTTTACTCCCGATCTTTTCACTAAATTCTTACACTTTTATAATAATTTGGCACTGTCAAATCACCGTGCTGACAACAAATACGGCGCCAGTTTGTTTACATTGCGCAGATCAGTACAAAAATGTCAGTGATTGCGCAGATCAGTGTTGCCAACATTGTGTGAAAATTTTGTGTGAATTGATTGGACGGGTTTTGAAATATTAGAAAAAAATGATCTCGATAATAATTTGGCACACAGTGTACATATTAAAAATAGAATCCTTTGATTTATCAAGAGGACGAAAAGCGTCGGCTAAGATAATATTTTCCTTTTGTTTATATATATATATATATATATATATATATATATATATATATATATACAGCGGGTAACAGCAAAATTGTCCAAATCGTGTAATAATGGTCCTTTCCACTAAATGTTTAATATCCACAAAAACACAAAGCTAATCGAGTTTCTTTTTTCCAGGTTTTCAGATGAGACGTTTATCCATCTTGACACCATTTGTCCCAAAAGTCATTGAAAAATTCTTTGAGTTAGCGAGAAAGATACAGGTTAAATTTTTTTGTATCAGATCAACTATGTCCTCCTAATGCAGCAATGGTACAAACATTCATACTCTAGCTTCCATCTTGAATGTCCATTCAAAAATCAAGAGAATAGTAGAGAGGAAAACAGGATCATGAGGTCCCAACAGCAAGATGGGTCATCATTTCCTCTTAGAGTTAGATGCATTCTTATTGTTCAAAGTAGTGTCCAATAGTTTGATGGAAAGCTTGGAAAATTCCAGTAAGATATATTTAATCATTTTTAGATACAACATTTCAAAACTTAATCTGAATTAATTGGACAATTTTGCTTTTATACGATTTGGACAATGTTGCTGTTACATTCGGTATATATATATATATATATATATATATATATATATATATATATATATATATATATATATATATATATAATAATAATAATAATATATATATATATATATATATATATATATATATATATATATTTATATATATATAAGACAATAGGAAAACTGCAATATTAGCGTTTCGTCCAGTATGGACTTTTTCAAGGCAAAAACGGAATTCACATTCGACGAAACGCGTCGGCTAGTATTACAGTTTTCCTATTGTCTTTTACATTATATATATATATATATATATATATATATATATATATATATATATATATATATATATATATATGTATGTATGTATATATGTAAACGATCTGGGATGCAAAGGAAATATTTGTCGCAGTTACTTCCACAATGCAGGTAATAAATCACTGTAAGTTCAGACTCGAACATCGGGGACAGAAAGAAATGCCGAAAACTCGATTCGCAGGTACTATCTCACAAAACACAATTCACATAACCAGTCAGAAAAATAACACTCTCCGACAGACTCGCTAAACAAAATACGCGAATTTTATTTTCTCTTTTGCTTTTATCGCCGAGCATTTTTTTCATTCGTCGACAACTGGGAGAAGACGCTCAATTTTTGCATATCAGAATACTTTTATAGCGACTCGCGCGATTGACTTGTTTCTAAAATATTCCGCCTTCAGGAGAAAAAGATAAATTCGTGTTGAGAACAAAAGATGGATTTACGTTTTAAGTTACAACCTTGTTTATTTTTTGTTGTCGGCTGGATGCGAAGAGAAATCTTGTTTTGTGCAATTAAGTACCTGTCAGAATAGTAAGTCGGACATTTGTCATTGTTTTTGCGCATTGTTTTTGAGTATTTTAACTGCTTGTTTGTTTGTTTCCTGTTTTGTCTGGGGAATACCCTCCCGCTATGGCGGTGGTGACCCAGGAAAAACGCCATTGGTCAGTACCTCTACTGCACCATCAGCCTGGGTGCCGAAATGGTCCAAAAAAGGGTCAAAATATTACAAGAGACTCCGAGAAGAATATAAGGAGTTCATCTCAAAAAATGAACAGTTACCAATGCCTTCTGTCATGGAGACACTGGCAACTAGGACGGTCAACATCAAGACCAGAAAATCCATGGCTGTCAACAGGGAGGCAATGGAAGACGCCCTAAAGGCTTTAAATATTGGGGCCAAAGTTTTGGCCCGATGATCTAACGCCATCTGGGACATCCTGCTGGAAGCAAAATCACCAAAACAATGAGGCTGCAAAGAGAGCACATGGGCACCCGAAAAACACGGATTACCTTACATGGTGTGCTCATGTACATCACGGAAGATCATTTGGGGGCATTCTTTTCGGATTACGGGCCTGTGCATGGGGTCTCTTCCATCAAAAGTAAGTCGGGCATTGCCACCAGTGTTGTTGAGCTCATGGCAACATTGACCCAGCCAAAGTTTAATGAGATACACAATATCATTTCCTGTAGCGACCGAAGCATTTTTGTTGTTGCCGAGAACAGTCGCCCCTCCTGTTGGACTTGTTATGCGGCCGGACACCTGGCCAAGTTGTCCAACCAAGAAGCCAGTACTGCAGACGAAGCAAGCACCTCTACCAACACCAGAGCTGCCAAGGGAGGAAGTAAGAAAGAAGGCTGCAGATTTCCGGCCCGTACTTGAGTAGGTCTTTTCTCTTCTAACTTTTTGTTTTAGGCCTAGAAGATGTCTATTAAGATAGCCAGTCTGAATGTAAAAGACTTGAGGAATCGGGGTATGGCTGCCCGCCTGCTCCGAGATCTCTTGTCTTTCGGCGTGGATGTCGACGCGACCGAAGAGACTCACTTTGTTTGCAGCGTCAATGCGTGTATGCTGGATAGTGACTTTGTCGTTTATTCAGCGTATGAGGACCGGCGTGCCAGAGGAGTTTCTTTGCTAGTTCAGTGTACTCTTGATGCGAAGGCGTACCATGTGCATACCGATGCCGGGGGTCTGTTGATAGTGGCCGATATTGCCGTGAAAAGTCGTTCGTTCGTTCCGGGTCGTTGTGGTTTATGCGCCCAACGACCGGGAGGAGCGAGTCTTGTTTTTTCGGCATTTGGAGCCATTTCTGGTGGATTCAACGCGACTAGTTTAAATGGGGGGACTAGAATGCCACCCTGGACCCCATAGACAGAGAGCGGGGAGGCTGCGGGAGGCGATCGTAGCCTGGTTGATCTTACCGAAGAGTTTGGTCTCGTCGCTAGATACTGGGTCGATCACCCGGGGGGAAAGATGTCGACGTGAGCTTTTAATTGGCCTTTTACCCGGGTAATTAGCTACCTAGACAGAATGTTAGTTAGAGGCCAAAAAAAGACTCAATATTACAATGGCCTAAGTGACAGATATGATGCCTATATTAAAGGCAACGATCTTCTGACGATACTGGAAGAGAAGGATATTGTAAAAACTCGAACGATTTCCCTGCTGACCACCGACGTAGGAACTCGAAAGCTTATCTGGGTCAGCAGGGAAACAATGGGAGAAGCGCTGAAGAGCCTTCATACAGGACCGAAGATTTTGTCAAATGTCTTATGAGACTTATTATTAGCTACGGAAGAAGAGGCGAAGAGGATAGCAGGAAGTACCCTGACCACAAAATCCGTCCGCTTCCAAACGGAGTACATGAGGAGGAGATTAACTAAGATCACTGTCCATGGAGTTCCAGTGGACATCTGTGGAGATCGTCTGGGGGCCTAATGGAATAAAAAGTTATAACTATTCTGGTCTTGAACGAAAAATCAGCATTAGCGAACGTGTGGTGTCTGCACGTTTCCAATCAAGTCGGACTTGTGTTGAAATAGTTCAATCATATACTCTCGCATTAGATTCTGCGAAGGAAGATTGCTGTAAGCTTCTTGAAAATACTTTAGATGAAATTTCCAGACATGATATAAAAAATCATGCAGAGTGATTTCAATGCGTAGATTGAATTTGCGTTGGTATAGCATCCAAAATCTTTCTCCGCTGATTATGTAAACTCAATAAATGAAGATAGTGAGCGATTGCTGTTATTCGGTAATATGAATGACATCTCTCTTGGCAACTATTAGGTTGGTGCAAAAATAATGACATAATAATGTCGTTTTTTGACGTATTTTTAAAGTCAAAAGACATTATTACGTCATTATTTTTGCAGTAACAAGTTCATCATCCAGATCATCACCTGACCAAAAATTGAATTCATTTGCATAAACACTGTTAGATTGTCCCACGTTCCACTGGGTAGGCTACACGGACCACGAACTCCTTTGTGCCCGTGTGGCGCTAGGACATAGCCCTAAAATGGCTGGCTACTGGAAGTTCAATCTGTCCTTACTGGACAGGCGGGACTTCCGGGAGCAGCTGACTAGCTTAGTGCAGCGGGAGCTAGTGGGGGCGGTTACCGGGAATAGGTGGTGGGACAGACTTAAATGTAGAATTAGGTCCTTCACCACTGACTTCAGCAAACGGCTCGCCCTAGATAGAGCTGATAAGGTGAGGACGCTTAAAGCTAGTATTTCCCGGGCGGAGGCTGTGGGGATCCCCTAGAGATAGCCTTAGCTAGGGGGGCCCTGGAGCGTTTGAATAGCGAGCGCTACACGGGACAGGTAATAAGACATAGGTTAAGCAAGATGTCTTCCGAAGCCGTGAACATGGGCGCAGATCTGCGCCGGGAAGAGGTCCGTCGAGGTGGCGATCGTTACATTCGTGAAGTCAAAAACCCGGAGGGGCGTACCCTTCGGGCCACCAACGACATGTGCGAGGCGTTTCGGCGGCATTTCGAGAGCCGCTTTACCAGGGACCTGGTCTTTGTGAGGACGAGTTTCGCAGCTATTTGGCTGACTTTCCTCGGCTTTCGCCGACTGAAGCGGCTAGCTGCGAGGGAGAGATTACCTAGGGCGAGGTCTACGCGGCTTTGAAGAAGGTCGGCAGAGGCAAGTCGCCCGGTCTGGATGGTCCACCTTATGAAGTGTACTTGAGGCTGTCGCACATCTTTGTCCCGATTTTGACGGTCGTGTTCAACAACTGGTTCCGGCAGGGGTCCCTCCCTGACCGGTTCTCCAGGGGTGTGATCACGCTGTTGAAAAAGGGCAAGGGTGTCGGGGGGGACCTAGACGACTACAGGCCCATAACTCTGCTAAACACAGAGTTAAAGATTTTGGCCAAGATACTGCAGGAGCGCTTGCAGTCAGTTGCCGAGTCTCTGTTGGGTCCCGAGCAGACCTGTGCTGTGAGGGGTCGAACAATTCAGAGCAACCTGCATTTGATCCGCACGATCATAGAGGGAGTAAAAGACGACGAGATAGCCGCGCTGATCAATTTGGATCAGTCCAAGGCATTTTATAGGGTTGACCATCGCTACCTGGCTGCTGTCCTGCAGGCCACCGGATTCGCACCCGACTTCTGCCGCTGGATTAGCCTCCTGTATCGCTCCCCCAGTGCGGTGGTACAGGTGAACGGGAAGCTGTCGGGCGCTTTTGCGCTGTCTAGGTCGGTTCGTCAGGGTTGCCCGCTGTCGCCCCTACTTTACGCTTTGGCGTTGGAACCTCTCCTTCGACGGCTGAGGGACAGGGTGTGCAGTCCGGCCCTATGCGGAATCGCCGTTCCTGGCGGGGCTCGAGCCAGGGTTTCCACGTACGCCGATGACGTATCTGCCTTCGTGTCGTCCCGCAGAGACATTAAGGCGGTGCTGAAGGCGCTTGATCGGTACGAAAAGGTGACAGGGGCCAAGATTAACCGCGACAAGTCGTCCGGCTTGCGGCTAGGTGCCTGGAAGGCGGTCGATCTTCCGGGGCCCTTCGGTTGGACGGACGGTCCTGTCCGTATTCTCGGAGTGTGGTTTGGACCCGACCTCCAGCTGGAGAAGAATTGGTCTGAAGTACGAGCAAAGGTCGACGCAGCCGGTCAGACTTGGCGCCGACGGAGGTTGTCCGTAAAGGGCAGGGCGGAGGTGGGTGCTACATACATCTTCCCTCTGATCCTTTATCGATTGTCCGTACTTCCTCTCTGTGACGGCCATAGGGTGCCGCTCGAGCGCTCGCTATCCTCCATTTTATGGAGAGGACGCGGGCATCGGGTCGACAGAGATGTCTGTGCACAGCGTCCGTGTCATGGGAGGCTGGGAATGTCGCACTTGGTGAGCCACAAACGTGCCTCCAGGCTGGCTTTCCTACGCCGCGCGTTGACAGGAGATTCGGTTATGGCGGGGATTGTTAGGGACGCGTTCCCTTGCCTTACTATCACTCCCCCCATCTCGTGGGTTGAGCGCCGTCGTAAACCCCGGGAGCAATCGGTTTTCCTTCGCGAGTGTCGGTCGGCTTTGCGGGCCGTCCCTCGGTCCAGTGACCTTTCCCGTCCCTAGGAAGGTCTTCTATCGTTTGTTCGTGGTGGGGTTCGCGAAGGATTCCCTGCGCGAGGATCTCGGCTTGTCGGAGGACGAGTTTTGCTCTTACCGGTCTTGGGCGCCAGAGGCGGATTACCTCAGTAACCCTGAGTTTTCGCTTACCTGGCGACTGGCTCGGAATCGACTGCCTCTCAATGACAATGTATTCATATTGGGCTTGGCGGATTTGCCAGACTGCGAACGGTGCGGCATTGACTTAGAGGAAACGGCTTCGCACGCCTTCTACCATTGCCCCCGGGTCCGCCCCTTATGGGACCATGTCGGCGAGCTGACGGCTCGTCTCGCTCCCGAAAAGCTCGTGCCCATTGATCGCGCATACGCGTGTGACAATGTGTCGCCCCCGTATTCCGTGGTGAAACGGATGGTGTTTCTCACGCTGCTAGCCACGGCCCGAATGGTGATATGGACGACGCGACAGGAGGAAGTCTTGCGGTGTATCCGTCTTTCTCATCAGGATCTGTTCCGATTCTTTGAGCATCAGCTCAAGATGAAGATCAGAACTGATAGGAAACGCTTGCATTCGACAGTCTTCAGCGAAAGGTGGCTGACTGAGGCGAGCTTGGTTCGCGTGAACGGGGCTAGCCTTGATTTTCTCTTTTAGGTCAAGCCTACGTTACATCGGGGTGGTTTCCTGTGGAGCCCTCCCCTTGGTTAAGTTAGACAGGCTTTTGTGTACCTAGTTAATGTGAGTGAGTGTTGTTCCCGGCCTGTATCCCGGCTGCTCTTTATTTTTATTTTCAGGCTGAGATTCCCGACCTTCCCAGTTTGTTTTTGACCCCCCTTTATCTCGACTGGGTCAGCTTTAAATTTTCCCATACCCTTATGATTTTTTATCCTTTTCCCACTCCCTTAGCGAGAGAGCTGCTTGATTTTGTCCGAGGGGCAGAATACAGTGGCCTCTCTGTTTTGAGGGTTGGATGGGTCCTACTAACATCAGTTATGTTTAATTTTCATTATGTTAATATATATTTTAGTTCGTTATTGGTTTCATCTCCCTCCCCTCTCATCTTTACATCATAGAATTTTGTATATATATCTTTTTAGTATCATTACATTTTTATGACACGGGGCGCGTTTTGTAGGTCTCCCTAGTGTGGATGCGGTGCATGGAGGATCGATTGGTGACGGACGAGTTCTTGTGGTGAATGGGTAAATTGTAAAGTACGAATGGGTCGCGAATCAGATTAGCTAGGTATAAGATAGTTAGTGAAGACCAGCCTTCTACACTCCCCCTTCTTCGGCCTTGTGCCTCAATTTTGTATTTTATACAAAATAAATATCAACACTGTCCAGGGATCGTCACTCCAAAATGTGCTGATTGTGGATTTGAACAAATGTTGCTTGCAACAAAACTGAAATTTAAACCAATCAAGATAGTTGAAAAAAGCAGATGGCTTGCGATAAAGTAAACTTGGAGAGAAATATGGTGAGAGAAAGATGACAGGTCCAGTTACAAAACCGATTTTCACTTCTCAAAGAGACTGAGACAAGTGAGCAACGATGCTTAAATTTCAAAGTTGCTGTACATGCCGCAGCAAAGAGCGTCATTGGTCAACGAAGAGATACCCGGAAAGAGATACCCGGAAAGAGAAATTGATATTTAATCGAACTTTTATTGATGAAAAAACAAAAAAACAAATCTCAATGATATCAAGGTTTATTAGTTGACAAAGCAGTTGAATGTGTACGACTACAATTCTCTAAACATATCTGGAAATATTAAATCTAAGCGTGATAAAAAGGTTTGGGTTGAAGCAAAGTATCAGGAAGCGTGATGAAAAGTCTAGGAATAAAGCAAAGTGTCAAGAAGCGTGATGAAAAGTCTTGGGTTAAAGAAAAATGTCAAGAAGCGTGATGAAAAGTTTTGGGTTGAAGCAAAGTGTAAGGAAGCGTGATAAAAATTTTTCGGTTGAAGCAAAGTGTCAGGAAGCGTGATGAAATGTTTTGTGTTGAAGCAAAGTGTCAAGAAGAGTGATGAAAAGTCTTGGGTTGAAGCAAACTGTCAGGAAGTGTGGAGAAAAATTTTGGTTTGAAGCAAAATGTCAGGAAGCGTGATGAAAAGTCCAGGATTGAAGCAAAGTGTCAGGAAGGGTGTTGAAATGTCTTGGGTTGAAGTAAAGTGTCAAGAAGCGCGATGAAAAGTTTTGGGTTGAAGCAAAGTGTCAGGAAGCGTGATGAAAGTCTTGGGTTGAAGCAAAGTGTCAGGAATCGTGATGAAAAGTCTTGCGTTGAAGCAAAGTGTCAGGAAGCGTGATGAAAAGTCTTGGTTTGAGAAAAGTGTCAGGAACTGTGATGAAAAGTCTTTGATTGAAGTAAAGTGTCAGGAAGCGTGATGAAAAGTCTTGGGTTGAAGCAAAGTGTCAGGAGCGTGATGAAAAGTCTTGGGTGGAAGCAAAGTGTCAGGAAGCTTGATGAAAAGTCTTGGGTTGAAGCAAAGTGTCAGGAAGCGTGGTGAAAAGTCTTGAATTGAAGCAAAGTGTTAAGAAGCGTGATGAAATGTCTTGGGTTGAAGCAAAGTGTCAGGACGCGTTATGAAAAGTCTTGGATTGAAGCAAAGACTCAGGAAGCGTGATGAAAAGTTTTGGGTTGAAGCAAAGTGTCAGGAAGCGTGATGAATGTCTTGGATTGAAGCAAAGTGTCAAAAAGCGTGATTAAAAGTCTTGGGTTGAAGTAAAGTGTAAAGAAGCGTGATGATTCTTGGGCTGAAGCAAATTGTCAGGAGACGTGATAAAATGTCTGGATTGAAGCAAAGTGTCAGGAAGCGTGATGAAAAGTCTTTGGTTGAAGCAAAGTGTCAAGAAATCGTGATGAAAAATCTTAGGTTGAAGCAAAGTGTCAGGAAACGTGGTGAAAAGTCTTGGGTTTAAGCAAAGTGTCAGGAAACGTGATAAAAAGTCTTGGATTGAAGCAAAGTTTCAGGAAGCGTGATGAAAATTCTTGGGTTGAAGCAAAGTGTCAGGAAGCTTGATGAAAAGTCTTGGGTTGAAGCAAAGTGTCAGGAAGCGTGGTGAAAACTCTTGGATTGAAGCAAAGTGTTAAGAAGCGTGATGAAAAGTCTTGGGTTGAAGCAAAGTGTCAGAAAACGTGATGAAAAGTCTTGGGTTGAAGCAAAGTGTCAGGAAGCGTGATGAAAAGTTTTGGGTTGAAGCAAAATGTCAGGAATCGTGATGAAAAGTCTTGGTCAAAAGTGCCAGGAAGCATGCTACCTCTAGAGATTATGCTAGTAATCTTTCTAAGATTCTGAGAGATGCTACAGTGTTCAAAACCAATACTGCAATTCCAATAAAAGACAAAAGAAGGAAATTACTGCTTTCAGAAACCGAAAACAATTGGAGGTGGAACATTTCAGGCGATTTTCTGAATCAGCCAATGTCAGAAAAATGTCTAGGTCTTTAAGATGAATTATCCAATGCAAAGATTTCAAGAAATAACATTAGGGAGCCTGAAAAGTCTTGCTGACAGTAAGGTTGCAGACGAGCTACTGAATTATGGAGGCGAAGCAATGATGAAAACAACTGATTTGAATTATCAACCAGGTATAGAATTCTGGCAAAGTTTGAGACGAATGGAAGTGTGGAGCAATTTGAAGAATACCCAGTAAAAGAGATTTGAGTTAATGTGACAACTGCAAGTGTGTTATTTTTCTGATCATTATTTGTAATTTTCTGTGCCTTATTCTTTTAGTAGGTCTACAAAAATATGCAGATTAGAAACTGCGAGAATAAGCAAGATTCAGTCATGGGCGAAGATGTAATAATCAGATATTTTAAATGCGCAATAGCATTGAATAATCAATAGATTTTCACACTCGTTTAATTAGTAATTACATCGGATTTTTACAAAAAAGCTTTTGACATTGTTTATTGACCAGGTCTGAGGAAAAATACTCAAGTTTTATGACAGTCCATTTCCTAAGAGCTTTATATCATTCCTGTGTATCATTCCAGTCTTTATATCATCACGATGTAAAGACAGTAGATTGTGTAAGAGATTTATTCGCAGTTAAGACTGGAATACAATAGGGTGAGACAACTTCGCCATTTTCTTTCTGCTAATAACGTATTATATAACAAGGTAAGTGTTGCAAATCCACAGTTTGGTATAAATTAGCAGAAAAAAAAGATATACTGATCTGGACTTTGCAGACAAATGCAGAGAAATGTGAAATATAACAGACTTATGGAAAGCAGTTAGTTCTAAGATTTGGTTGAGGAAAAGTTCTGAAGAAACAAAAATCCAAAAGATTGAGAACTCAGAAGGTGATAACATTATACAGACATTGAGGAAGATGATAACCTCACTTACCTTGGAAACATAAATCTAATTCTATCGGCATCATCAAAGAAGTTAAAAATCATAATGGAAAATCAAAATGGAAAATCATAATGGAAAATCAATATGGAGTCTGGAAAAGATTCCATAGCGTCTGGTCTTCAAATAACATTAATCTCCAAGTGAAGCAGAAATTATATAACTCTATTGTCCTATAAACTGATTTATATGCATGCGAAACTTTAAAATCAAACATAAAATATATCCAACATTTAGAAGTGTTCCAATTAAGACCACCCAGTTGGTTGGCACTTCAGAATACGCCGATTGCATCTCTGCAGAGGGGGTAAGACCCACCAATGAAGCACCCTGCATGGGACGATAAACTACATCCGGCAGCAAGGCCTCTGCTCGGGAGGTCATGAGAAGCGTGGGACCACCAGTTAATTGCTGTTGTTCACAGGACCACTCTGACCCGGGGAGGTAGCACGTGTTAGGATCCCATATATTGGCAATTGTTAACCCCCAAACTGTATTCAAACACTATGAAAGTATAGAAATATGTTTTTATAGTAAAAATATCAGCAATACAATTTTGAAAATAAATTATTACCAGCAAAATATTTTGAAAAAATAAACATTATTATCAGCACTACATTTTTGAAAAAAAAAACTTTATTACCGATAATGCATTTTTGAAAAAAATATTAACAGTAAAATATTAAACAAAATATTACCAGCAATACATTTTTCAAAAAATATTACCAGCAATACAATTTTTGAAGGAGATATTGCCAGAAATACATTTTCTTGAAAAAAATATTACCAGCAATACATTTAAAAAAAATATTAACTGCAATACATTTTTAAAAAAATATTACCAGCAATATATTTATAAAAAAAAATTACCAGCAAAACATTTAAAAAAAATTATTACCAGCCATACATGTTTGGAAATATATTACCAGCGATATATTTTTGAAGAATATATTGCTGGCAATATAATTTGGAAGACCGATATTGCCAACAATACATTTTTGCAGGGAATATTACTAGTGTTGTGTATTCCGCGTGAAAAATCAGTCTCCAATAAATGACAAACGCGAGTATTTAAGCTAAGAAATTAAATGTATTTACACAAAATACAAAAGGTAATGCTGTTAGTAAAATCCAGGAACGCCGGTTAGTATTAATCAAAGATCGCTATATACAGTCTCGAAGTAAACTGCCTTAGAGTCGGGCGTCCTTGTAACTGGGTTCTAACGTCAACTCAATCACAGTGTCTATGTACTTTCCACTCTGTTTCTCCACCCTGTTACTCTACCTTCAGACTCTCTGACTGACTGTGGCTATTTTATGGCAGCAGGACGAGTCCATTTATATCAGAAAAGGGTGGACCCCATAATAACTAGCAATACATTTTTTGAAAAAATAATATTACCAGCAATACAATTTTCGAAGAAAAATATTGCCAGTGATACATTTTTGAAGGGAATATTGCTAGCAATAAATTTTTTGAAAAAAATATTATCAGCAATTCAATTTTTGATGTGGATATTACTAGCAATACATTTGTGATAAAATATTATCAGCAATACATTTTTGAAGGGAATATTGCCAGCAATACATTTTTGAAAAATATTACCAGCAATACATTTGATATTGAAAGGAATATTGCTAGCAATACATTTTTTGAAAAAATAATGTCAGCGATTCATTTTTTGAAGGGAATATTGCTAGTAATGCATTTTTGAACAAAATATTGCCACAAATACATTTTTAGAAGACACATATTACCAGCAACACATTGGACTCTCGACGAAAAGAATCTTTAAAAAATTACGTCAATGAAACCTGATCTCCCATAAACTGAATTTTTACTAAGAATACATATTCTGTTCATATGAACGTATCCTAGAATTCTTGTCGGCATTAAATGACCTATTGAGCTTGATATGCCGTAAAACAAAATAACCCAAACGAAACCAACCCAAACGAATCCAATTAAGATGACTTCGCAAAATTCTGAAGGTGACCAGAGATAGAGTGAGGAACGAAGAAAGGCTAAAGCGAGCAAATTTTAGAAACCTCAATGTAATGGTGGCAGATAGCCGGAGTTCATCGGTCAAAGTGTGTGACTACCTGATATTTGGCCCGTCAAAGTTACTCTGAACTGGATACAAGACACTGAGGGAGTCATCATAAAATGACAAGGAACTCTACAGAATTGAGAAAAAGGAAGACCGACTGAAAGACAATTCCGCAACATGTCCAAGATTGATGAAAGTGGAGAAACATTGAGACCGTTTGCTATGCGACGGCTGGAGAAACAAGGTAATAAGTTAATGCTCACTGACAAACAATTTCAATGCATTTTTACACTAAATCATTAGCAATGCATTTACATTATACATAGATACTTTTGAAATCGTCTGAAGATCCAGTGTGCGCGAAACTTGGGTTACGATTAGGGCGATCCATTCATGGGATTTAACATCGGCAAGGCGCTTTTGCTCTGTCTACGTCATGGAGGCATTGAACACTTCGTTTTACAGAATAGGTAGATGTTTCCCTTTAGATCTTTTATCCTTATTGCAACAATCATGTCTTGCTTTATCAATTACGACTGGGTGCTCATAAACTTTCGGCCTTGTGCCACATCTAAGCCACGCTTAGGAAACCTTTAGGGTACTTCGATGTGGTTAGCAATCTTGACTCGCTAATTCAATAACGAGTGAATAATTTAGTTCGATCCTCAGTGGGTGCTTATATACTTTCGGCCTTGTGTCACAACTAAGCAACGCCTAGTTCATCACTATCATCGCACTGTTGTATCAATAAAACGTGCACTCAGAAAGACTTGTTTTTCAATATGTTTCTAGCGCCAAATTTACGGAGCATTCCTGATTTAAAATACGGCACTAATGATTTTTTCCTCTCGTTTGTAGTCTTTACCTTGTACAAGTAATATAATAAAATTTGCATTAACTTATTCAATGATAGCAAATTTTCGAGGTCAGCCTACAGACTGGCTGTTGAATCTTGCTAAAATTTAAACAAAAGCAACGTCAGAATGGAGTCGGTAGAATAATGGATAGTGGCTCGGACTGAGTCATAGAAGGGCCGGGTTCGAATTTCAGTCCAGTTCATTATATTCATTTGTGTTAATAACATGGGAAAGGTAGCCGCCTCTTCTTCCAGCTATGAGTAAACAAAAGTACAGACTGGGCCTTATAGCCTGGTTGGCAACAAACCTAAGAGAAAGAAAACGCTGAATTCCATCCAGCCTGGAGGTCGTTGGGCTCCGGCAGGCAGTATTGTCCAAGATACACCACTGATACTGTAGCTGCACTACACGTGGTGGCCCTAATGGGTTAGGGGATTTGTGTTCGTGAATCGAAAAATTGTTTCATCATCGAATATTTCATTACTGACAGACGTATTTTCTTGAAGAAAAAATATCTAGGCTATGAAAGCACTGGAAAAGTTATTTTCCTGGACGATGATAAGAAACGCCGAAAAATACATAATTTTCGAGATATAATAGGTTTTTTAATACAATTGTCGCAAAAAGAAAAACCGCGTAAATTCTTCATTTTATCTTCAGTCACATTTTTTACCCAAATCAAACAACGCCATATTTTTTCCTTGGAAACAAATCGTGAAGATTACGAACACAAAATTAAATAAATAAATGTATAAATTTCAATTAGGATTTCGTTAAGCATCAATTAGATCGCTAAAATGGCGCTAATGATAAGCTTTTAAATTTGTATAAATCTACCATGACGTTACAAAAGACAAAGATTAGGAGAAAGTAATATACCGGACCACCTCACATGACAGACGATGTACCGCACCTCGATGTGGCATCGATTCATTTAGAGAGGGGTCGAGCCATGATATCTTCATAGCTTTTAACATGTGATCTTTATATACGACAGATTACAACTATGCGAATTAAAATCTAGTTACAACTAAGCTTCTTGGGTAGCTGGATCTGATAAGGTAATTTAATTTAACACCACTCTGATCCGCGAAAATTCTAACCCAGTTCCCATACGCACAATTTCGTTTTTCATTTAAACCTGGAGAAACTGAACGGAACACATGTCATATTGGTGAAACTAGTCGGTTTCATATATATATATATATATATATATATATATATATATATATATATATATATATTATGCGCTGTAACATTTGTACATGTACATGTAAATATCTCCTCTGGGCTCGGTAGTGGGTAATGGTGGTCTTTTACTGCCTTGTTGAGTCCCGTCGAAAAATTCCCGCATACACGAATTTCTTCTGACTTCTTTTTTACGTAAACCACCGGCGCAGCCCACTCACTAAACTCTGTTTTAGATAAAATCCCAGTTTGTTCAAGTCTCTCCAATTCTTTGTCTATTTTTTCTATAGTAGCAAACGGTACATTTCGCTTCTTTCTGAAAATTGGTTGGACGTTTTCTTTTAATTCTATTTTGGCCTTAAATTTGTTGCATCCTCCCAACCCACTTGAAAATACCTCAGAAAATTGCTTGTATATTTCTTCCTTCAATTTTATGGTATCTGATGGTTCAACCTCTAACTTTTTGCAAAACGAGTTGATAGGTAGGTCCCAAACGTTAAATTTCTGCATCCACTCGATACCAATAAGTTTTTTTGTTTTGCCGTGAAATTTAACATTCACTATTATTTCTCTCTCAAATTTTATTCGTTTGTCTGTAACCGACTAGGCAATTCTTTGAGTGTGTAACATGGTAGGTCTGTTGAGCTTTTTCTATGTCTGTAAGTTGATTATCGTGAGGTCGGAACCCGAATCCAGTTGTAATTTAATCTTTTTGTTTAAAATTTCTAGTTCTACATATTTCCTTACATTGGTGTTGTCATCATTATTCATCCTTGTAGCTCTTATTCTATTAGTATCTTTTCTATTTGTACATTGGGATGCCTTGTGGCCTTTTTTCCACATTCATGACAGTTTTTATATCTAAAGCGGCAATCCTTGTTCCAATGTAATCCTCCACATCGATAACATGCTGATGGGGGGCTTATATTTGTTTCGATATTCGTCATAATTTGTCTTGTATGTTGTATTTTTTCTCTTATTTTATTTTTCTTTCCGGGGAGGGTAAGAATCTTTTTTCATTGTTGTAAAATTTTATTTTTCTTTCCGGGGAGGGTGAAGAACGTAGACTTTTATTTAACTTACGTATATGAGAAACAGCTGAATCTTCAATGTCCATTGCGTCTTTCTTTATGCTTAAACATCGCTGGTAATCTGATAATTGCTGTAATGTTAGACCCGGTTCATCTTGTAATTTTGCAAGCATTCTTCTACGCATTTCGCTATCTTTTGTAGAAACTAGCCCTTGATCAAAGATGAGACATTTAAAATTGCCCGGTGTTAATTCCGCTAGTTTGAAGTCGTCACAATGTTTATTTACGATTGCGGCAAACGTGGAATAATCCTTATTATCCGAGGATAAAAATTCCAGGAGGTCGGCCTGTTTTTTTAGGATCGCCTTGCTGTATAAGTTAACTAAATCTGGTGAGAAGATGCATCCTTGTCTCATGCCTCTTTCTATTTTTTCATGATTTCTCAGTTCAGTTTTTGGAGCTGACGCCCCCATCAACTTGAGACACCGGTTCCCGTACGATCATAGAATCTGGCCAGTATCTAAATGGGTGGGGGCTTTTTGAATACCTGCTGCTGTAAGCTTTTGGCTGTGCAAGTTGTGCAATGAATGATACGTCGGAATTGTTAATCGGGGATTAGTTTTCTAATTTCCGTTGGCTTCGTTATATATACTTACACGCAAATACCATTATGAAAAGTAGGAGTCCACCTCTTCCCCTCCAGTCATGGTTTACTTAGAAAGACTTGCAACACTAGAACTATTATTATCTATTATTATACATTTTCGGATTTCTGCGTCTGATTCCAATACATTTTAGAATTTCTGCGTCAGATTCCAATACATTTTTTGATTTCTGCGTCAGATTCCAATACATTTTTAGATTTGTGCGTCAGATTCCAATGCATTTTTGAATTTCTGCGTCAGATTCCAATACATTTTCTGATTTCTGCGTAAATTCCTGTGCATTTTCGGATTTCCGCGTCAAATTCAAATACATGTTCGCATTTCTGCTTCAAATTCATATACATTTTCGGATATCTGCATCAGATTCCAATACATTTTCGGATTTCTGCGTCAGACTCCAATACATTTCGGATTTCCGCGTCAGATTCCAATACATTTTCGAATTTCTGCGTAAATTCCAGTGCATTTTCGGATATCTGCGTCAAATTCAAATACATTTTCGGATATCTGCGTCAAATTCAAATACATTTTCGGATTTCTGCGTCAGATTCCAATACATTTTCGGATTTCTGCGTCAAATTCCAAAATATTTTCGGATTTCTGCGTCAGATTCCAATACATTTTCGGATTTCTGCGTCAGATTCCAATACACCTTCGAATTTCTGCGTAGATTCCAATACATTTTCGGATATCTTCGTCAGATTCCAATACACCTTAGGATTTCGTCGTCAGATTCCAATACATTTTCGAATTTCTGCGTCAGATTCCAATACATCTTCGCATTTCTGCGTCAGATTACAATACATTTTCGGATTTCTGCGTCATATTCCTATACATTTCGGATTTCTGCGTCAGATTCCAATACATTTTCGAATTTCTGCGTCAGATTCCAATACATTTTCGAATTTCTGCGTCAGATTCCAATACATTTTCGGATTTCTGCGTCAGATTCCAATACATTTTCGGATTTCTGCGTAAATTCCAATACATTTTCGGATTTCCGCGTCAAATTCAAATACATGTTCGGTTTTCTGCGTCAAATTCATATACATTTTCTGATATATGCGTCAGATTCCAATACATTTTCGGATTTCTGCGTCTGATTCCAATACATTTTAGAATTTCTGCGTCAGATTCCAATATATTTTTGGATTTCTGCGTCAGATTCCAATACATTTTTTGATTTCTGCGTCAGATTCCAATACATTTTTAGAATTGTGCGTCAGATTCCAATGCATTTTTGAATTTCTGCGTCAGATTCCAATATATTTTCGGATTTCTGCGTAAATTCCTGTGCATTTTCGGATTTCCGCGTCAAATTCAAATACATGTTCGCATTTCTGCTTCAAATTCATATACATTTTCGGATATCTGCATCAGATTCTAATACATTTTCGGATATCTGCATCAGATTCCAATACATTTTCGGATTTCTGCGTCAGAATCCAATACATTTCGGATTTCTGCGTCAGATTCCAATACATTTTCGAATTTCTGCGTCAGATTCCAATACGTTTTCGGATTTCTGCGTAAATTCCAGTGCATTTTCGGATTTCCGCGTCAAATTCAAATACATTTTCGGATTTCTGCGTCAAATTCAAATACATTTTCGGATATCTGCCTCAGATTCCAATAGATTTTCGGATTTCTGCGTCAAATTCCAAAACATTTTCGGATTTCTGCGTCAGATTCCAATACATTTTCGGATTTCTGCGTCAGATTCCAAGACACCTTCGGATTTCTGCGTAGATTCCAATACATTTTCGGATATCTTCGTCAGATTCCAATACACCTTCGGATTTCGTCGTCAGATTCCAATACATTTTCGAATTTCTGCGTCAGATTCCAATACATCTTCGCATTTCTGCGTCAGATTACAATACATTTTCGGATTTCTGCGTCATATTCCTATACATTTCGGATTTCTGCGTCAGATTCCAATACATCTTCGCATTTCTGCGTCAGATTACAATACATTTTCGGATTTCTGCGTCTGA
>OZ010608.1:26982397-26992397 GCA_963932145.1 Acanthosepion lycidas | reverse complement strand
TTATTTATTTTATCATATCTCTCTCTGTCTCTTTGTCTCTCTGTATCTCTCTCTCTCTCTCTGTCTCTGTCTGTCTGTCTGTCTCTCTATATATATGTAAACTATGCCATTAAAAATATTAAATTTAACACAATCTTCTGCAATAACTCTGTCAACTAGGGTTTTGGAAAAGACCAACATCGTATATCAGTTTAATTGTTATATGGGTGGTTACATTGCTGATAAAATAGTAAAAGCATATGTTGGTTGGACAACAACAACATTATCAAGGACTTTTACACTTCACTTGTCGGATAAAAGTTCTATTGCCCAACACTTAAAGACACATTCCTGTTCATCTTCATAATACAGGAAAATTCTCTTTGAAACACCAATATACTACATGACTAGAATAATAAACAAAAAATCAAATTACCAAGGCTCTCTATATCAAAATCAATCAATCAACAAAATTTATTATGAGTGTAGAAGCAACGTGTTAATATGCATATAACAAACATTTAATGACATTTTGAATTTCTACCAAATTCCGGTCAGTTTCCTTATATTGAAACACTTGTTTTACAAAATATTCCATAAATACAACAGAGAAACTAAAATAATTATAACAGAGGCCGTTCACGCGTGATTTTTTTTAAACCACCATTACGACGGAATGCATATTTTATCGCAGTTACAATAAATTTGTCTTTGTAATTTATCCCTGAAGATGATCTTGGAAATGGTCACTGTTCTAATTCCACGTGCCATGTGCTAATGGATCTCAATTATCAGTTATCTCTTGTTGATTTCCCGTGTATTGAACTCACATTCTTTGGGTCCTGTCACTGGATCTAACTAACGTCTTTATCCACTGTGCCATGTGTCTCTGAGGACATCTGTGTATGAATTTCTGGATATTATAAACCTAATCTTTTCAACAACCATTTTTTACCAGATAAGGCAGTGGAGAACTTTCAGTGGAGAATTAACAGGAGATAACTGACATCCATTAGACATGGCATGTGGAACTAGAACAGTCTACCCCAGTGAGTGAAATAAAGGTTTCAGTTCCACATTCCAACCAGCTGAAGAAGGCCAGAGCGTACAACGGCCGAAACGTTGTAATAAATATGGAGACAAAGATGAGGACAATAGTCCGAATAATGTAAATTATTACCTCATCTCAGAAATATAGACAGATAGTAAAAGGTCGAAACTTTGTAATAAATATGACGACAAAGATGAGGACAATGGTCCGAATAATGTAAATGGTGTACATAATACCTCATCTCAGAAATATAGACAGATACTAAAGGGCCGAAACGTTGTAATAAATATGGCAACAAAGATGAGGATAATAGTCCGAATAATGTAAATAATGTACATAATACCTCATCTCAGAAATATAGATAGATACTAAAAGGCCGAAACGTTGTAATAAATATGGCAACAAAAATGAGAATAATAGTCCGAATAATGTAAATAATGTACATAATACCTCATCTCAGAAATATAGATAGATACTAAAAGGCCGAAACGTTGTAATAAATATAGCAACAAAGATGAGAATAATAGTCCGAATAATGTAAGTAATGTACATAATACCTCATCTCAGAAATATAGACAGTCTGAGAATTTCTAAGACGGCAAGAATCAGGGTAGCCGACCACCAGAAACATGGCTATTCTATGACCTTTATCATAGCAGTATATGTACAGGTATGTGGACAATTATAGGGAGTAGATAATAGGTTACTCATTGAGACAAATATAGGCAAAGAACCTGAACTACGGATAATGTATAAATGATTTTACCAAAAATAAGGCTATCAAGCCACTAAGATGCCAGGAATTACTGAGTGTGAGAGAATGTGGGAGAAAGAAAACATTATTAAGGGGCGAGGACATATATATATATATATATACATACCTGTATAGATGAGAATAGATTGCGTGACACCGGTAGTTGTAATGGTCGTTCAGTGTTTCTTGCATGATTCTTTCTATAAATATGTTGAACAATGTGGGTGAAAGTGCGCATGCCAGTCTCACACCGACTGTTGTCAGGAAGAATATTTCTGTTTTTTTTCCCAGAAGAACTGCGTTGCTGGCATGTTTATATAGGGCCTGGATAACACGGATTGTTCCGTTATCTACATTGAATTCCCAAAGGACTTACCAAAGACCGTCATGCTATACACGATCAAACGCGTTCTTGAAATCGACAAAGATATGGAACACATCTTTCTGATATATATATATATATATATATATATATATATATATATATATATATATTGTCATCCACAGAAGACTGTTCCGCTGTATCACAGTGCATCAGTGTGGCTAGACATCCGGTTACTTCTAGTTAGTATTGAAACCGACTAAACTGGCGTCAGTCGGAGATTTTACCACTAACCCATTAGCGCACGGCAGGGATGAAGGTGAATTTAAGCGCATTTATTTTTAGATAAACACTCAGTGACTGAGAGGACTCGACTCGCTTTACTGAAGAGTCTTGCATTATTAGGCGTAATAGTCACTCTTTACAAACTCACATTAAAAATATATAAAAAAGAAAAGAAACTAAAGACCAATGTAAATAAACAAATAAAGTAAATAATAAACAAATAAACAAACTACTATAGAACATAGAAACACAAGTAAATGTAGTTGCTAAGTGTTGACCTTAATATCCACTTTTATATTTACATACGCTCTATCCCTGAAATTTAACACATTTACTCATAAATACATCATACCATAAAACTATCATGATACCTACATATATATATATATCTCGGATGACATGAAGTGGAAAGACTATTTTGAATCCTCAGCTACTATTAGATTGGTGCAAAAATAATGACGTAATAATGTCGTTTTTTGACGTATTTTTAACGTCAAAAAACGACATTATTACGTCATTATTTTTGCACCAACGTAATAGTAAAGTCAATTCACTATGTCGGGCGAGACAATTTTTCTCACCAAAGTCTATCTAACATATTTATAAATCTACCATTCGTCCATGCTTAGAATATTGTTGCCACATATGTTCTGGTGCCTCTGATCTCCACCTTGAGCCCTTTGATAAAATCCAAAGAAGAATCAGCAATATTATTGGTTCTGATCTGTCGGTTCGGCTTCAGTCACTTTCCCACCGCCATAAGGTTGCCTCCCTTTGCCTTTTCTATAAATACTTTCATGGTAATTTTTCGGGTGAGCTCTTCACTATACAACCTATACTTTCTGAATTTAAACGCAGTACTAGACTAGCTTCGAGATCTCACCAATTTACAGTTGAGCTTGCTAGATGTAACAGTAAATTCTAACATTTTCTTTTCTCGCATTCCCCACTTGTAGAACTAACTTGTTGTTCCATGCTTTCCAGCCAACCTCAATCTGCAAAAATTTAAATGAAATGTCAATCGATATCTACTGTCCGCCTGATTACTCTATTCACTCCTTACTCATTGTTAATGTCTCTGTTCCTAATTCTTTCACACCCTGTAAGCCATTATGTCTTAGTGGCTTTACTCTCTTTCATGGGGTGATGCCGATTTAAAAGAAAATCCGTTCTACACAACGAAACCAGTCGTCCCCGAAGTTTTCACACCTCTATAAAATTGTACAAAACAATTTTCAGCGAGACCTCAATTTTATCGATTTGTCTTTGGTCAATATTTTAAGTCCACGTGAACTTCGTAGTCTGGGCATAGCAACATAGATCTGACTACAAGAGAAACTTTTAAAAGATAACCCAGGAAACATTTTTCATTTTTCAATGCTTATTAGTAACGCTGTAAGTTTTCTAAATTACGGCTTAACTTTAACAATGCAGATGAATTTAAAAAACGAACATTATCATCAGAAACAGTGCTTATATACAGGGTGTCAATAAAGTCCTTGTGCAATTTAAAATACTTTTAGCTTTGTAACTATAGATGATATTAACAATTTATAAATAGATTAAACTTGATGTACCAAATTTTTTCTTGTCTTCGGGAAATTCATTTATTATTTATTTTAACTATTATTTCGATTTTGAAACTACAAAATCACTTTTCCAATTTTTGAAATTTGAAAATTAATGTTTTCCCACTTTATTGAAATTTCAAAATTACATCTTTTTCGAATAATTAAATATTTTCCGTTGAAACATCCTTCCATATTAGTGACAAGGTCAACTTGCATAACTGTCATATTTAGGGGGTTGAAAAACCCCAGGAATCTGTTGAACATGAAAGAGATTCTCCTAAAGTTAATGCCTGGTGTGATGAGAACACCAGCAATTAAGGGTGGTTTCACGCTCCTCGAAACCTCCTGATCAGAGGCCTTGCTGTTGGACGTGGTTTATCGTCATACCCAGGACGCGGATGTAGTTTATCGTCATACCCTGGACGTTGTGAATTGGTGATCATTATTAAGAAATGCTGCAAAATGACTGTATTTCAAAGATTGACCAACTAAAACTGATTGAGGATACAGTGTTTGAACAAGATGGTGAACTTCTCACTTCACTTTGCAATTCCGGCAGTTCTTAAATGAAAAAGTCTCTAACAGATGGATTGAAAGAGGTTGATCATTATATTGGCCTCTACAATGACCAGATTTGAGTCTATTGGATTTTTTATGTCGACATCTAAAATATTAAGGTTTATTCAACTAAACATCAGTCTTTAGGGGAATTGTAAGCTATGATCAAGAGATGTGATTGAAGGCATTACTGAAAATCAGCAGCAAAATGTTCCCCGAGCACAACGGAATCGCATTATCAATTGTAAGGTGATGATGATGGACATCTTAAAAATTAACAATCGCAATAATAAATTAAAACACTTCCTTATTATCATTTTTACGCATTGTTTCTATTATGTATAATTACAAAGCTAGAAATGTTTTAAATTGCACACGGATATTATTTCTGGTTCATATTATTATGAAATATTTGCATTACTTTTATTGTTCTTGTGTTTACCAAGTCCCTTCACGGAGCCAGCGATCATAGCTCTCCACAACTTCCTGTCGTTTTACTCTCTTTTTTCACATGCATTCACTTTTTTCACATCTATTTACATTAGATTGTTAGGTTATTCGATGTTTCGCTCTGGACGTCAAAATTTTCTCTGAGTGTCAATTTCTAACCATTCTTTCTGTTGTGGAGTAGCTGAATGCCCCCACAAATTGAACTTGTCTAAGACTATTTAAATGACACTCTCTCCTACTGAGGGAAAGAAGTTATATATTACAGTTAACTCTGCTTGTTGACCCTCTGCCTCAATTCGGAGTCTCGTCTGGGGAGGCAGACAGCTACGCGACCCAGTGTATACATGGTTTACGGCAATTTTTGCTCGAGCTTAAAAGCTCGAAATGCCCCACGTAAAAAAACAGGCCTTGTGTCACATCCCGCCTTGTGGGGATGTCTCTGCTAAATACCAAGGATTTAAGGATTACAATGAACTCTGTTTGTGGAATCTCTGCCTAAGGAGACAGAAGAATTCAGACGAGGCTATGCCTATAGGCAGAGTCTCTTCTGGGGAGGCAGACAGACACTTGACTACGTGTATACAGGATCAACGGAGAATTTTTGCCGGAGCGTACGCAATCGGAATAGCCCCAAGTTAAAAACCGGCCTCGTGGGGAGGTCTCGGGTAAATATTGATGAGTTAGCGATTAACTATTTATTACATTAGACTGTGTTCTCAACCGTGTACCATATTATTCTCCGGAATAAACTACTTATTTTCTACATGTGTGTCAACCTTTCCTGTTTACGACAAAACACTTTCCTCGTTATAAATTAAGGATAAATAATGCAAATGAAGTACTTATTAAATTAAGGGTTTCAAAATTGTTATCGATATTAAATGTAACCGTCTATGCTCTAAAGATTGATTTAGCTATTTTTTCATGTTAGTCATCGGGTTAGTGTAGTTTATTGTGTTGATGAAAGGCGGGGACAGACAGAATTTAGCGTTACACGAATTTATGAAAGATGATTTTTTTCGCACATGTACGCCAATTAAAACATTCGAAAAATTCTTCCCTTTCCTTTATATTAAGAGACTTTGCCTCCGTTCTGTTATTGTAGCCGTGTTTCTACAGATGCCAGTAATGCCGTTGGGTGTTTAATTGTTTTTGCCAATTCTGAGAACTACATCTCGCAGATGTTCTGGCACACATCCGCACTGATGTTTTCCCGTTGATCAAAAACAATAATGGAGTGTCGAAAAGACAATTTGGAAGCTTAATTAAATTAATCTTTTACTTTTCTGAGTGTCGTATGCGCTCATACGTTGTCTGGGAAAAGTCAATGAATAAAGAAAGCAAGAAAAGAAAGAAGCCTTGGTCAATTTTGTTGACAATTGAACAGGATAGGAAATAACATGACAAATTCATCAAGGAAATATTTCTATACAAATTAATTATTATTATTTTTTATTTTCTTTGATTTCTGGCGTTTACACATTTCTTTCCGGGTCCCGCCCAGGGACCTAAGGTTAGAAATGGCATCATGACACTTTCCACTGACAAAAAAAAAAAAAAAATAAAAATAAAAAAATTACATAGATAAAGCCCTTCGCAAAATGTGGGCTGTACTTGTCAGAACAATTTTTCGTATCTCCTTGAGGCATGGACTTCCAGGAATCCCTTCAATTAGTCTACTGCAATCTTTTCCAACCAGTCCTAGGGCTCCAACTTCAACAGGGATTGTTGATGCTCCCATGTACCACATTTTTGAGATTTCTATTTCAAGGTCCTTGTATCTTGACAGCTTTTTGAGTATCTTCAAAGATACATTGCAGTCAACAGGGACTGCCATATCAATAAGGAGCACCGTTTTTGATTGTGGTCTTTAATAACAATATCTGGGTGGTCGGCCTTGATTGTTCTGTCAGTGTGTATTGTGTAGTCCCATGGAATTGTAACAGGTCCTATCTCCGTAACCGGGTCTGGGTGGTGTTCATACCAGTTTCTTTCAGTTTCCTTCCCGTAGAAGTTGCAGATTATTATTATTATTATTATTATTATTATTATTATTATTATTATTATTATTATTATTATTATTTCCTTTGATTTCTGGCGTGTACAGATTTCTTTCCGGGTCCCGTCCAGAGACCTAAGGTTAGAAATGGCATCATGACACTTTCCACTGACAAAAAAAAAAAAAAAATAAAAATAAAAAAATTACATAGATAAAGCCCTTCGCAAAATGTGGGCTGTACTTGTCAGAACAATTTTTCGTATCTCCTTGAGGCATGGACTTCCAGGAATCCCTTCAATTAGTCTACTGCAATCTTTTCCAACCAGTCCTAGGGCTCCAACTTCAACAGGGATTGTTGATGCTCCCATGTACCACATTTTTGAGATTTCTATTTCAAGGTCCTTGTATCTTGACAGCTTTTTGAGTATCTTCAAAGATACATTGCAGTCAACAGGGACTGCCATATCAATAAGGAGCACCGTTTTTGATTGTGGTCTTTAATAACAATATCTGGGTGGTCGGCCTTGATTGTTCTGTCAGTGTGTATTGTGTAGTCCCATGGAATTGTAACAGGTCCTATCTCCGTAACCGGGTCTGGGTGGTGTTCATACCAGTTTCTTTCAGTTTCCTTCCCGTAGAAGTTGCAGATTATTATTATTATTATTATTATTATTATTATTATTATTATTTCCTTTGATTTCTGGCGTGTACAGATTTCTTTCCGGGTCCCGTCCAGAGACCTAAGGTTAGAAATGGCATCATGACACTTTCCACTGACAATATATATATATATATATATATATATATATATTTACATAGATAAAACCCTTCGTAAAGTGTGGGCTGTACTTGTCAGAAAATTTTGAGGCATAGACTTCCAGGAATCCCTTCAATTAGTCTACTGCAATCTTTTCCAACCAGTCCTAGGGCTCCAACTACAACAGAGATTATTGATGTTCCCATGTACCACATTTTTGAGATTTCTATTTCAAGTTCCTTGTATTTTGACAGCTTTTTGAATATCTTCAAAGATAAATTGCATTCTGCAGGGACTACAATATTATTTCAATATTATTATCCATATTATTATCATTATTATTGTTATTATTATTTATATTAGTATTATTATTATATTATTATTGTTATCATTCTTGTTATTATTATATTATTACTACAATTATTATTGTTATTATTATTAATAATATTATTTTTATTATTATTATCATTATTATTGTTTTTACTTTTATTAATATTATTATTTTATTATTATTATCTTTATTATTGTTATTATTATTTATATTATTATTATTATTATTATCGTTATCATTATTATTATTGTTATTATTATTATTATTTTTATTAATATTATTATCGTTATTATTGTCATTATTATTTGTATTATTATTATTATTATTATTATTATTATTATTATTATTATTATTATTTCCTTTGATTTCTGGTGTATACACATATCATACCGGGTCCTGCCCAGAGACCTAAGCTTAGAAATAGCATCATGACATTTCCACTGACATCGTAAGGTGTAGGCTGTACACGTGAGAACAATTTTTGTATTTCTTTAAGGCATGGGCTTCCATGAATCCCTTCAATTAGTCTACTGGAATCTTTTCCAGCCAATCCGAGGGTTCTAACTTCAACAGGGATTGTTGATGTTCCCATGTACCACAGTTTTGAGATTTCGAATTTCAAGGTCCTTGTATTTTGACAGCTTTTTGAATATCTTCAAAGATACATTTCAGTCAGCAGGGACTGCCATATCAATAAGGAGGCACTTTTTTGTTTGTGGTCTCTAATAACAATGTCTAAACGGTTGGCTTTGATTGTTCTGTCAGCGTATATTGTGTAGTCCCATAGAATTGTAACAGGTCCTATTTCCGTCGGAAACGGTAGATCTGGACTGAGTTGGCTTTATTTTATTGGCTAATACTTAGTTTATGAACTTTTTGCTTTCTTACTGTTAATTTGCATTACATATATTGCTTACTTGAAATTATTTCATTTTTGCCCTGTTCCTTTCTCTTTTTATCGCAAAATTTGTTAATTCTGTTATTTATTTTGCATTTGACCATAGCTACTCACTCTACGAATTCTTTATTCATAAATTTATAAACATTCACTAAATTATTAAAATATGTGGACCAACTATAAGTAAATCCTTATTTACCATTTTATAAAGTTCGAATCAATTAACAATTAACCAATCATTCCAGTAAAAAACATAAATAAACAGTATAAATAAACAATCTAATAAATGAATAGTGTTTATTATTTTGTTGTCACTTCTCAAGAACAAAGTGCGCGCAGAAATTCGCTTTTATATGTTTTGGTTTTATTACCGTAATGAAAACTCTGAGTATAGTTCGGCTTAATGTGCCTTTATTGAACGTAACTGAAGAGTCTTGTCGCTTTGGCTAAGACGGCGTGACTTATTTATACAAGTAATAAGACAGGGCAGGTAATCGGGTTGTCTTACCACATTCTCTCCGGTTTTATTTTCTCCTAATCTGACAAAAAAAGCCCAGCTCTTGACAATTCTCTGAGATCGTCTCGGTGGCAGCTGATCTGGGCTTTTAGATGTTACTTGAACAGTTGGCCAGAAGTATTTCGTTTCATATTGTTTTTGTCTCTTTCTTGAAGTGGGGCGCTCTGATTCTGGAAGCTGATTATCAGAATCTGTGGTAGTATGCTCTCGTTATGAGCAATCTATTTTGGTGTCGATATCTGAATCGTCACTATCGGGCCCTTGTTATTCAGGTGAATCCAATGGCATTGTGTCGTCGTTAATATCAAGAGGGAGAGATATTGCTTCTGGAGAAGAGCTACTCCTCCTCCTGGTTTGATAACTTTCCAGCAGGGGCCAATTCTCTGAGGGAAACGTTCGATTGTCTCCGGTCGGCGGTCTGGATGAGAGCATAGAGTGGGTTGCCCTCGTGCAGTTCCAACTTACTCACAAGATAATCTTACTTGCTTTGTCAAACGTGGTTTTTAAGTAAAACAGTACTTGGCAGTG
>OZ010608.1:26904897-26977397 GCA_963932145.1 Acanthosepion lycidas | reverse complement strand
TAAACATAAAAATGTCTTTAATAAATAAATTGTCGGACTTTGTCCATTTCGTAATATATGACGTCATTTGTTTACATTCGATACACCATGAGCAGTTATGAATGTACGAGATTCATGGAAGATTGAAATTTATAAACAGTAAATCCGACCTTGCCTACCGAACGATCCTTGGTGGCCGAGCGGTCAAGGCACGTCAGCGTAAATGACGGTTCCGTATAGAATGCAGCTTCGAATCCTGTCCAAGGACGAATATTTTCTATGAAAATTTCTCGGACATTCAGGCCGGTAAATGTTATTTAATACTGTTTATTATAAACAGAGCATTTACTTAAATACTTGTATCTATGAAAAGAACGTTAAACATAAAAATGTCTTTAATAAATAAATTGTCGGACTTTGTCCATTTCGTAATATATATATATATATAGAGAGAGAGAGAGAGAGGTAGATAGATTCAAATCAACAACCATTTTAAATTCTACAAGGACTGTACAAATTTAATATCGGTTAATGAATGACAAATATATTTCATGCCACTTAGACATTATTATTAATATTTAGTATCGTAGTTTTTGTTTGCTGTCAAAGACGCTAGACGTTTCTCGTCATCACGGTGCATTTATCGACAACCAATATTAGTTCACCAATTTTCTCCAGATCGGTCGGATCAAAAGTTTAAACTTTTTACCAAAACTGTGTCTTTAATTTCCGCCGTAAATTCTCAATGGAGATCCGGATATTGACGTTGCCACTGAAGAACAATTTTTACTATTCCGTGATCTGTATTCAGTTATTTCATTCCGTTAGAAAACTCAACGACACTCTACCTTTTCAGCTCGCTGGCGGAGAGAAGATGTCTTCACAAAATCTCATGGTATTTAGTTCCATCTCACTTCCTTCAATGATATGATGTCGTCTTGTGTCTTTAGATGAATCAAGCAGATATTCCATTGCTATGATTCGATGCGCAAAAAGTTTTAATAATATTAGTACTGAAATTAAAATTTGTTCTTTAATCATTTCATCCTAGGTAAGGTAAGAAAGCCACTAAGATGCCAGAGTTTAGTGAGCATGAACGAGAATGAATTTATTTAATAAACAGAATAAATTTGCTCACTGTGATTCGAATGATAAACAATTCTTTGGTGCTGGGCTTCAAAAAACGCATGTCACAAACGAACTAGGCACAGACAAATTATTAGGTTGGTCCAAAAATAATGTCGTTTTCTCACATATGTTAATTTTATATATGATTTCTGAATTAATTCATTGAAATATATAGCCGTGTTATATATCATTTTCAAGCGCGTTTTTCTCTCTATCGAATCGTGTTATTCGTTACCGTTCTCAATATCTTCATTCATTTTTTTGCAGGCTTTTCGACATCATGGACAAAATTCAAATCTGCACGATTTTATTGTTCCAGTGCAAACTAGGCCGAAAAGCTGCCGAGACAGCTCGTGATATCAATGATGCGTTTGGCCCAGGAACCACGAACGAACGTGTGGCACAACGGTGGTTCAAGAAATTTCGCAATGAAGATGAAGACGGTCGCGGCCAGCCGACTGCGGTTGATAACGAACATTTGAAAGCCTTAATTGAAGCCGATCCTCGCAAAACCACACGAGAAGTTGCTGTTGAACTCGAGGTCGACCACTCAACAGTCGTTCGCCATTTAAAGCAAATAGGGAAGTCAAAAAAGTTGGATAAATGGGTGAACGATAATCAAAAAAATCGTCAAAAAACGACATTATTTTTGCCCCAACCTAATAACACGTTAAAAATGTGATTTACAACGAGAATTTCTTATCCCGAAAAATCAGAGATTAACTATTTTTTATTGTTCTCTTTTAGGATGCATGTTGGGGACAGTACTAAGAATTTTTGCACATATTAAAAAAAAAAAATATTTTACCTCGCTCAAGGCGATAAAGCCACTCAGACGCAATGTTGATAATGAAATAAAATGCGAAAACGCTATTGAGGAAAAAGACAATAAAAAAAGAACAGGATTCAAAGAGACATCTCATTTAAGTTTCAATGTCATATTTGTCAGGAAAGCAAGAGAGTTCTACAAGTGATGAGTGCAATAGAGGAAACTATTAACATAGAACTTACGGTTACATCTAGCAATTACAACAATAAAATATATGACCTACTTGCGAAACTACGTACCAAGGAGGAAAGCCTATCAAAATAATTGCCATGAAAAAGTTTATAGAAAAGACACGCGGAAGCGACGTTATTGCAGTAGGAAAGATGATTGAAGCCAATATAACAGATCAGATTCTAAATGTGATGGAACCTACACTCAGATGCTGAGAGCTACACTTAACATCTCTTGCAGATAAGATCCAACTAAATCACATCTCTCTGGATCAATCCCTGTAGAACCTGTAGAACAACATTTCCGCCTGGAAAAACATGATTTCAAAACCCATGCCAAATTCACTATAATTGAGAGAATAGAAAAGTTCAGAGCAGATAACATTATAAAGATGTTAGAGTCCCATGAAAATAAGGGGATGCAGCGTCTAAAAACAAAATATCCAGCCGGGCTAAACCATAAATTTAACAATATATAACTCAACAAATCAAAACCTACCCACATTTCTCACCCACACAAGACAGACATGCTTACGGAGGTGTGGAGGCCTCACATTTATACACTCACCCACACGAATATACACACTTACACACATCATACTCACTCACTCCCTAATGAGCCAAATGATAACACACACCCACAACAATACACACGCTTACACATATCATACTCACTCACTCCCTAAGAACCAAATAACACACACACAAACACTAAACATCGCCAGGTCCAATAAAACTGTCAAACTGACCAGAGAATTCAGAGCAAAATGTATCTATCCAGCTCTTATCTCAAATAACAACTTAAAAGAGACTGTTTGACCAACACAAGGAATGTTAAAAGATTCATGTTAAAAAGATAAAAAAATTAAAAAAAACAAATGAAAACTACAGAGAAAAGTTCATTTTCTCCATCAAGACATTCATTTCTGTAGTTCACTGCTACCAGCAAGCAGAAATATTTCTTCTCCTGATGATGGCCATTTTGGTCGAAAGAATATTAATCTACAACCCAGTGTGTCTAAAGATTTTAATTTTTTTATTTTTTTTATTGTTCAATATATATATATATATATATATATATATATATATATATATATATATATATATTTGTTATATACCGATTTGT
Source organism: Acanthosepion lycidas (assembly GCA_963932145.1). Classification (NCBI taxonomy): domain Eukaryota; kingdom Metazoa; phylum Mollusca; class Cephalopoda; order Sepiida; family Sepiidae; genus Acanthosepion; species Acanthosepion lycidas. The sequence goes on along the minus strand of OZ010608.1, from coordinate 26,974,165 downwards.
TCTACTGCAAGTTGAGCTATCCGAATTTTTTTCCAAACGAGTACCACCATATATATATATATATATATATATATATATATATATATATATATATACACACTCTTAAGGTGTGCTATATTTATGGGATAAAGTGCTCAATATCAGAGATAGAGCGTGTTTAAATATAAAAGTAAACATTGAAGTCAACAATTAGATGCGACAGTCTGTTTCATGCTAGACACAGTCATCAGGCCACGGACACATATATATATATATATAGAAGGCATGGTGCAGTAATCCATAGCGGCTTGGATTGAGGAATCGGAGAGCCGAGTTCGAATTCCAGTCGAATCCATTACATTCACTTTCGTGTTAATACCCTTGAGAAAGGTGTGAATCCTCTTCTTCTCCCTCCAGCTATGGGTAAATATCAGGAGAGACTGGGTTCTATAGCCTTGGATAGCGTCTGGTCGAGGAGAAGGACAACTCTGAATTCAAAACCTGCGGAGGCTCGTTTGGGGACCTTGCGGCACGTAGTGCACCAGGTCTCTGTATTAATTTGGATACGCCATGAGCAGATATGAATGTACGTGAGAAAATCATGGAAGATTGTAATTTAACAGCAGTACAATTGCGCTCGATATCCGAACGACCCTCGGTAGCTCAATCGACCAATCTTCAGGCTATATGACGGTTTCGTATAGGATATAGGTTCGATTCCTGTTGGAGGACGAATATTTTTAATGAAAAATTCTCGGACATTCAGGCCGGTAAATGTTGTTTAAAACTATTTATTATAAACAGATCTTTTACTTAAATATTTGTATCTATAAAAAGACTGTATAAACATAAAAGTGTCTTAAAATTGTCGGAGTTTGTCCATTTCATAATATATATATATATATATATATATATATATATATATATATATATTAGGTTGGTGCAAAAATAATGACGTAATAATGTCGTTTTTGACGTTAAAAAACGACATTATTACGTCATTATTTTTGCACCAACCTAATATATATATATATATATATATATATATATATATATATATATATATATATAAATAGATATATATATATATAGATAGATAGATAGGCATACAGACGAGTGTTTAGAACGTTCGGATATATATTAAGTAATGGATTAAATCCGACAGATGTTTAAAGGTTATTTTTAATAGACACTCATATTTGATTAAATAATAAAAACAGAGCGTCTACTCAAATATGAGTATCCATTGAAAATAACGCTTTAATAAATAAATTCAAAATATGTCGGATTTAATCCATTTCTTAAAAATTGTCTTTGTTTACTTTAGGCTACGGAACTGTAGATATGTATATTTCGAGAATCAGGCTTTCTTTGACCAGGAACTTCTACGGTCAAGGCACGTCTGATTTGATGACGGTTTCCCCTAGGGTACGCAGGTTTGAATCCTGCCGGATGCGCAGATTTTTCTTACAAGATTTCTTGAATATTCAGGCCAATAGATGTTAATAAATAAATATACTGTTTAATAATAATATTAATAAAACACATGAACATCTTGTCATATATGAGTATTCTTTAAAAATAACGTTTAAACAAATGAATTAAAATATATACATATTCCGTATTCACGGAAGATTGTGTTGTTTATAAACAGAAATTTGCTAACGAGACGCTTCTCTGTAGCTAAACGGTATAGCACGTCAGATCAAATGCCGGTTTCCAGATAGGAATATAGGTTTGGTTATGGACGGAGAACGCAAATTTTCTACGAAATTTCTCGAACATTAAGGTCGGTAAATGTAATTAATACTGTCTAATTAAAAACATACCATTAACTTGTATCTATAAAAATAACGTATAAAGAAGAATTGATAGATTACTGGTATCTCTTCAGCTGGCATCTATTCATCTATTGATACGGCATCTGGTATCTATTCATCTGGCGTCTACTCTGCTATTGATATGACATCTGGTATCTATTCAGCTGGTATCTATTCAGCTATTGATATGATATCTAATATATCTTCAGTTGGTATCCAGCTATTGATACGATATATTATATCTATTCATCTGGCATCTATCCAGGTATTGATATGACATCTGGTATCTATTTATCTGGCATCTATTCAGCTATTGATATGACATCTGGTATCTATTCAGCCGATATCTATTCAGCTATTAATATGATATCTAATATCTTTTCAGTTGACATCTATTGAGCTATTGATATGATTACTGGTATCTATTCTGCTACATAATTCTTCAAACCAGTATCTTTACTTTCAAAACGATAGTCTTTTTTTAACTTATCTAACTCTTCTCGCCGCTCCGTCCTTGGTCAATGCTGCCGCAGGCCGTTAAAATAGCTCTTTCCGATCTCTGTTTCGCTCCGCTTCACGATGTGTTTTGATCACGGGGCTGGCAAAGATGGAATTGTCGTAAGTAACTGTACCGTTGGCTCGATCTCGGCGAAACCATGTCACAAAGGAAAAAAAAATATTCATGCAGACGAAATAAAGAAAAGGCAAAAGAGTTTCTTCAGGTTCTATTTCTATGTGGTTTATATCGTTTTTAAACATAAATATTAGTTCTTAGTACAGAAATTCCCATTTTGAATTCTATCGTGACACTTTGCTCAATTTAGCCATGTCTGAAATAAGGCTTAAGTCAGAGGTGCTCTCTGGCAGCAAGTCACGTGGGATGCGGCAGAGTAGTCGTTGGTCGTCGTCTTCACGCCGGAAAAGGCTGCTCTGGAACTACTGACTTGGTCGCTTCAGTGTTCTGATTATATTGACTTTCACTCAAAACTGGTATAGGGGTCCCGATGTTTCTCCTATCTTCCAAAAAGAGTCCATTTCTTGCTTGCCTTTGAAAAATTAATTATATGTCTAAAATTCTGGAGATCCAATTTTCTATGCCAGCGGTCGCAGGTATCGATTCGCCCCGATAACTCCTTCCTTCTCTTATTTGTGCCGGGCACTAACACTTCCAAATAGGCGGAGGTAATTTCTCTTTCTTTTCCCCCTCTCTTAGAATCTCTTCTAAACCTGTCGAATCGTCTGTCTCTTTGACAAATCTTCTTCTAAAATAGCGTGGCCTGTTTTAATTACTGGCCATTAATTAGAATTATCATTTTACTAAAGATATTTTTAAGATAAAATGATCCAAGAAATTTGAAAATTTCCTCCAGGTGCTATAAGTCAGTTCGACTATTAAGCAGCGGTCTAATTTACTCGTGATTAGTTGTCTACTAGTATTATATTGCACACAAAAACATGTACTTCGCACACGCACATCTGAACGAAGAGCGACTGTTTTGTCGTATCCTAATGAATGTATATTACACCTTTCATCTGTTATTTTGTCTATCAATAGTTGTTTTTTTTATCGACATTCAAATTTACAAACCCAGCACAGAAAAATTTATTATCGTTTGAAACACTGTACTATTTTTTTTTTAAAGAAATTCACTTTAAGTGCTGTGAAAAATGCTTTACCTTTCTCAAACCTTTGTTCTTGAAAATATGGGAGTAGTTAAATTTATTTCCCATTTTTTGTCGAGCTTTCAACATTTCAATTACTTCCGAAAAACTTCCCATTCATGAGCGGCCTCGTTTTAAGCATTCGCCTCGTTCTAAGCATTCGCCTCGTTTTAAGCATTCGCCTCGTTCTAAGCATTCGCCTCGTTTTCAGATTTTCGCGCATATTTTTCTTACTCTGAATATATTTTTTTCATCAAATCTCAAAACTCAGTTGATTAACAACACACTTTCTGAACGACGCCCTTAATAAAATAAAAAAATAAAAGTGTATGGCGCCCTACATCTATTTCTATTCTCTTATAATTCATATTATCTCCCGTAATTTATTATCTATACAGATTCTTAAATTCGTTTTATCCCTTTGGCTTACGGCCACATCACGTACGATCACCGAAGTTAAGTAACGTCGAGACCAGTCAGTACCATGATGGGTGACTACAAGGGAATATTATACTTGGATGTGCAGGTGGTGTAATGTGTAATGGTTCGGATTTATTATTCGGAGAGCTGATTTCTAATTCCCACTGGATTCATTATGTGAATACACACTTAGGCGATCATGTATCGAAAGATACATGACTGACGAGGCAGATTTTTTTCTGCAGTAGGTTACCATTTCTTTCTGTGGTAGACCAGTTGACATCAAAAAGCTATAGAACCCCGCCTGTCTTGCTATTTACCCATAGCGGGGGTGGGGGGTAGAAGACGAGGATTCATACCTTTCCCAAGGGTCTTAGCACGTAAGTGAATGTAATGGATTCGACTGGAATTCGAACTCCGCACTCCGATTACTCCACCGTGCCTCCTTCACTTACGCACAAACATTCTTGAGAAAGATTTATACAATCTAACTTTCTCCCCCAAATATAAGTTAATTAGTAAGACTTGTATCACTAAACCATTATTAACTTAAAATCTTTTTACAATTTAAAAATATTTTCTGGCTTTAAATAACTTGCAAAAGGTCAAGCAATAAATGAAATACTGATTAGCTACACAGGCTTTTAGATTTATTTACATTTATAAATGTATAGAAACTACGATGGCCACTAATTGAGAGATCTGTGTATATATTAATTTTAATATAGAATTGATCCCCCTCTTTATATCCACATTATGATTTCTTGTTCGTTGATAAGCAGTAGAAAATGAATGAATCATTCAATGAAATAATTATTAGCTACACAGGCATATCTTTTAGATTTATTTACAGTCCCTGGAATATAAATGTATAGAAACTACGATGGCCACAAAGTTAGGGATCAGTGGATATATTGATTGCAATGTAGAATTGATCCCCCTATTCATATCCATATTATAATTTCTTGTTTGTTGATAAGCCGTAGAAAACGAATCAATCAATGAAATACTGATTGGCTACAAAGGCATGTCTTTTAGATTTAGTGACATTCTCCGGAATACAAATGTATAGAAACTATTGTGGGCAGAAGGTGAAAGCTCAGTTTACATATTGAATGCAATATAGAATTGATACCCCACTTTATATCCACATTTTAATTTCCTCTTTTTTTTCCTCAAATTCTGATTAGGCATGAATACAACTTTTCTCCACCCAGCAATCGGTTAATTAGTAAGATATTTATTATCTAAAAAAGAAACTTAAAATCTAAAAATATTTTCTGGCTTTAAATAACCTGCAAAGGGTTGATAAGCCGTAAAAAATAAATCAGTTTAACAGTTCCTACAGTTCTTTGTGACGTACCTTAGCAAATGTTATGCATAATGAATAAAACATAGGTACAATATATACATATACACTCAAGTATAAACCCTTTCAACGCATGGCTATAGACTCAAGTATAAAAAAGAGTGGCTTTTATCTGTAGTCCCAAGTATATAACAATAAATGCTTACCTATAGACAGACGTATCAATATAACATTTTTTTTTACCTGTGCATAGGTATGAACACGACAAATATTTACCGATAAACTCCCGTATCAAAATGTCTAATGTTTTCTTATAAATCCATCTATAATTTTTTTTAAGCGTCTCACCCCAAGCAATGCGAGAAGCCACTAGGACGCATAGGGGTTACAGAAGATCAGATAGGAGTGATAGAAGAAAGGATGAGGAGAAGGGTAGTGGATAGATCAATAGCTGGAGATTATAGCTCTCAGGGAAACTGGAATAGGGAAGGGAGTTCCACAGGCGAGAGGTGCGAGACATGAAGCTATTGGAGTAGAAGGGACGGTTACATTTAGGAGTTTCGACAATGAAAGGGTGAGAGCGGGATGCCAGCCTCGTAGGGCGCTTGAACTCATGAAGTCTGGGAACCAGCGAATGCAGCTCCTCGGAGCAATTGCCATGAAAGTATTTGTAAAAAAAGACAGAGAGAGGCGACGGCGCGTCTGTGAGAAAGTGACTGTAGACGAGATGCCAGAGCAGGGACAATTATATTGCATATCCGCCTCTGTAACCTATCAAGAATCCCGAGGCAAACAGAAGGGGCTCCAGGCCATATATGGCAGCAATACTCCATGCAAGGGCGAATTGTTGATTTGTAGATCTGGGGGATCGATTCCGAGGAGAAAAATTTCCTGGAGCGGCACAGGGGGCCAACTTTCCATGCGGTGGACGAAGCAATTGACTCAATGTATTTGTTCCATCTCAGGTCAGCAGTCAACGTGAGACCGAGCAGCCGCAGAGAATTTCTATCGAGGAGTTGAGCGTCAGACATTCTAATGGCGGGCAGGGAAGGATCTCTGTGGTGATTAATAGAGAGCAGTTTTGTTTTTGAAGCATTAAAGTTGACCAGCCAATTCCTGCCCCAGTTTACAACCGATTGGAGGTCCTTTTCGAGACGCACGGCCAGGTTAGTTTTGTCACCGACACTAGATTTGTTTTTTGAGGCAGGAGTAAATTGTAGTGTTATCCGCGTAGATGCCAACTTGGGAATATATGGCGTCAGGAAGGTCGTTGATGAAAATAAGGAATAGAGAAGGACCCAAGATGGAGACTTGAGGAACACCCGCGTTCGTGGGATAGGAACTGGAGGAGAATCCGTTGAGAACGACCTTTAATTCACGGTTTTACAGGAATGATTGTATTAGGTCAAACAATTGACCTTTAATACCATAACCCTGGAGCTTGCAAAGAAGGCCGGCATGCCAAACCCTATCAAATGCTTTGGAGATGTCTAGGGCCACGGCACGAGATTCTCCGTTATTTTGAAGAGCTTGGTAGACAGTTTCAGTGATGGCCGTAAGCACATCAGCTGTAGAAAGGGCAAAGCGGAAGCCATATTGCTTGTCTGAGAGCAGATCATGGGATGTAAGGTGGTTAACCACTTCGGTATTGATTAGGGCTTCGAAGACTTTGCCGAAGAGGGGTAGGAGATTGATAGGACGGTAATTAGAAGGGTCAGAGGGGTCGCCAGAGTTCTTGAAGACAGGAACAATCGAAGAGGATTTCCAGCAGTCAGGTAAACAAGATTCCTTGAGGCAGTACTTATATAGTTTAGAGAGGGCGGCCGCCAGTTCAGGCGCGCATTTCTTCAAGACAATGGCTGGTATCTCATCTCCACCACTAGCCTTGTTGGGGTCTAAATTGGAGTTAATGTCCAATACCAAAGACGGGGTAACCCACTCAATAGGGCCTCAGTTCTAAGAGGGAAATCGGGTATGGGTACACCGGAAGAGTCGAGCGTTGAATGAAAATTTCCGAGCAAAGCATTCAGCCTTGTCGGCAGAGAAGGTTAGGACTTCAAAATGGTTGGACAGAGGAGGTATAGAGGGTTTTCAATTGTTCAATACGCTCTTGCAGAGACGACAATAATCTTTGAAGCCAAATTTGCGAGATGCAATACGCTCCTTCATCCAAGCAGCAAATAGTGACTTAGCATCGTTGAGGACACGCTTAAACTCGTTACGGGCGGAGGCAAAGAGACGTCTATTGCAGTCCGACATGTCGCTACGAAATAGGTGAAAGAAGTGGCTCCTATGACCTCAGAAGCACATTCTTGGACGGGGGAGCGTAAAGACAACATCAATCTGTTAGCATAGAACTTACGGTTACATTTATCTCTTTGAATTGTAAAATCGTGAGACCTAACCGCCAATTTTGTAGTGTCCTTAAATTTATAAAGTCTAGCTACCTTAGAGTAAAGTTCATCAGAACAATTACCAAGAAAATATTTATAGAAGATTCCCAGGGAAGACACATCACGGTGGTGGGAAAGTGACTGAAGCCGGGATGCCAGGAAAGGATCAATAACATTGCAGATTCTTCTTTGTACTTTATCAAGAATCTATAAATATATAGCAGGGGCACCAGGTCATACGGACCAGTGGTAGCAATATAAATATCAAAATTAGATTATGGACGAAAAAAACTTTCCTAGCAGCAAACCTAACAAGTAATTCAATCTTTCCCCTTCATGTCAGCAGAGAAAGTTATCCTGACGAGTCACCCATAAAAAAACAAAAAAAAAAAAAAACATTCGATATTAAATAGTCCAGTAAGAAATAATATGTAGGAAAATGTACCATTCTATGCATCTGAATGCTCTGTTCGTTGTATACTATGATCCAAGGTGGTCTCCATTTCGGGATTAAGTCCTGGGTACGACGAGAAACTACATCCGGCAACAAGGCCTCTGATCGAGAGAATTAAGGTTTTGAGGAGAATGAAACCAGCTCTTAAAACCTGTTGTTCCCAGGTCCATCCTGACCTCTGGTAGTACCACCTGTTTGTGTTCGAGCTATGGGTAAATAGTGGACCCCCAATCTATGAATGAATAAAAATACATTTTTAGATTTTAGATTTCGGCATTAAATAACCCATAGAGGTTGATATGCCACTAAACAAAATCAACCAAACCAAACCAATCAAAATATTTAGATTTCGGTATTAAATAACCCATAGAGGTTGATAGGCCGCTAAACAAAATCAACCAACCAAATCAATCAAAATATTTAGATTCCGGCATTAAATAACCCACAGAGGTTGATATGCCGTTAAACAAAATCAACCAACCAAACGAATCAAAATATTTAGATTTCGACATTAAATAACCCATAGAGGTTGATATGCTTCTAAACAAAATCAACCAACCAAACCAATCAAAATATTTAGATTCCGGCATTAAATAACCCATAGAGGTTGATATGCCGCTAAATAAAATCAACCAACCAAACCAACCAAAATATTTAGATTTTGACATTAAATAACCCAGAGAGTTTGAGATGCGGCTAAACAAAATCAACCAACCAAACCAATCAAAATATTTAGATTCCGGCATTAAAAACCCATAGAGGTTGATATGCCGCTAAACAAAATCAACCAACCAAACCAATCAAAATATTTAGATTTCAGCGTTAAATCACCCATAGAGGTTGATATGCTTCTAAACAAAATCAACCAACCAAACCAATCAAAATATTTAGATTCCGGCATTAAATAACCCATAGAGGTTGATATGCCGCTAAACAAAATCAACCTAGCAAACCAATCAAAATATTTAGATTTCAGCGTTAAATAACCTATTGACGTTGATTACAGCTAAACAAAATCAACTAACCAAACATTTCGGGATCGACTGATTCATTTGAATTCCAACTCACATGAAATTTTTCTCAACAAAAGCTTCTGATTTCTATTCAATAGACCGTCCGACATAGTTAAATCCAAATCATTTGGCCATCTTCTCGTACATTACAGTTCCTGCCCAGACATGTCTATTTTGATTCCGTGTCAGAAAATTTTCGGTATTCATATTGTTGCCGTCGTTGTCGATACCTACTGTATGTTATTGCAATGCACTTTGGAAGAAGCCATTAAATGTTAGCCCATAATAAATGAGGAGATTCCCTGTGGCATTCTTGGACGTCGCCGAAAATATTTTAAAGTCGTTAATGTGCAAATGATTTAAATTTTTTATTTTATTACACGTTCGTTTTCTTTTCATAAGAATTTTAGTTTGACGTGACAAGCAATTCCCATGTGCATGGTGAAATCTTAAATGTTTTGTCAACATTTTCCGATGATGCTTGAAGGAAAACGAAAAAGACTTAAAAAAAAGAGTTTTTTATGTTAATATTCACCCAAGAACCACTAAAAAATGTGTTGTATAAGCGTAAGAAAAGTTAAGAAGTGAAGTTCATCGAGTTATCCAGGAAAGATAACGGTTTATCCTAAAGTTGAATAGTTCAAGATTGTAGTAACCGGGGAAACATTCTCAGGAGAGTCTGTTCCACTAAGCAACAATCTTTGGAAAGAAGTTCTTCGAATGAAACTTGCTTCTTACTCTTACGATTTCTGTTAACAAAAATAAACCTTCATAGGAAAATAGCCTTTAGTTTTTGTTTGATACATTGATTAATTAACGGATTCGTTTTCTATAGATTACCAAAACTTAATAGGTTATTTAAAGCCAGAAAATAATTGTAAGAATTTGGTGTGTGGTAATAGTGATACTGTGATACTAGGCTTAATAATTAACACATAGCTGGAGGAGAAAAGGTGGACTCATACCGTTCCTAATGTTATTTTCGCGTAAGTGAATATAATGAACCCGATTGGAATTGGAACTCGGCTCTTCGTTTAACAATTCCGAAACACCACCCGAACATCATTGCTTACAAAACCTGGTCTTTCGAAGCGTTCGGTTATCTAGTTAGGACAGTAGGGCAGGTCGATTTTGGAAATGTAAGAGTTCTTGGATTGCGAAGGAAATATTTGTCGCAGATTACTTCCATAACGGAGAGAACAACTCGCAAGTCTATGCTTGAATATGAGGGGGCAGAAAGAAAATGTCGAAATCTCGATTCGCAGGTGCTATGTCACAAATCACAATGTACTAAACCAATCAGGAAAATAACACACTCACCGACGGACGCAGTAGCGAAATACATCAATTTCGCCTTTTTCTCCCCGATTCGAAAACACCAGCTGCTTTTATCGACCAAGCAATTTTTTCATTCGTCGACAACTGGGAGAGGACGCACAATATTAGCATATCCCGAATACATTTATGGCGACTACTGCAACTGACAAGTTTCTAATTTGAATATTTCGTTGCCGCCTATTTCATCTCGACTGGGTCAGCTTTTTATTTCGTCTATATTTTCACCTCTCCCACTCCCTTAGTGAGAGAGCTTCTTGATTTTGTCCCATGGGCAGAATATAGCGCCCTCTCTGTTTTGACGGTTGGACTAACGTCAGTTATGTTTAGTTACTTGCGTTCGTATTTAGTTTCTTTTAGTGTTCATTCCTTTCTCTCTCATTTTTCATCATAGATTTTTATATGTAATTACTTATTATCATTAAATTTTTATGACATGGGGCTCGTTTTGTAGGGCACCCTAGAGAGAATGCGGTATTATGGTGTATGGAGGATTGATTGGCGATGGACGGGTTTTTATGGTGAATGGGAAAATTGTAACGAGTGAATGTGTAGTGAACCGGATCAGCTAGGTATAGTGATTTTCCAACCGTGGCTTAGATTTGGCACAAGGCAGAAAGTATGGTGTAATCAGTGAGGATTGAACTCATTACTTAGTCGTAATTGTTCAAGCGAGACAAGCTTGCTAACCATTATACCACATTGAGGTACCCGGATTAGCTAGGTATAAGATAGTTAGTGACGACCAGCCTCAATCCCTTCCCTTTTCGGCCTTGTGCCACAATTGTGTATGAAAACACAATAAATAACAATTTAAATATTCCGTCTTCAGCATATAATGCAAAATACGTGCCCTTTTTTCGGTAAGTAATTTTCTTTTTTGCCACATTTTCAGTCGTAGGATACACACGACACGCTGTCGCTTGGTTTGACGGGGCAATTCGCCGTATAGCAACCGTGGTATTGCACTCAATTTGAAACTTGAGGTTTGACAGGATAAATAATGACGAAATATTTTTTCCAAATCGTTACCGTTTGTTGAGGAGACAAGTTTAAAGATTAAGTTTAGGTTCAAGATTGGACCGTTGGAATTTCATTCTGGTGCCCAAGGAATGCCACTTAGCCTTATAAAATTTATAATTGAAATATTTAGATTCAGTTGGTATAAAATTAAAAGGGATAATAAATTCCATACCCAACAATTGTATATGTTCAACATGATCCAGAGAATAAAGCAACTGTCGGCCAAAATACAGAAGGTTACATAAAAAGATTTACAGAACATTGCTTTCACCTTATCAGATGAATTGGAAGTGAGAGAAGAGGCTGTGAGAATGTTGTTCATTAGATAAGTAAATGTTTATTCATAATTAAATAATCATATCAATTTACAAGAGTAATTTCTTCGATTCAACTTTTTTTGTAATCTTTTACAAGTTTTACAGTATTCACTTATCGAATATAGTAAAAAATTTAATTGTTGTGATTCATAATTAGAATTTTGGTTTGAATATTTTTCCATTAAATACATATAATACAATTTATAACAAATTCATTTGGATTTATTCTAGAAATAGTAACATATTAAGTTTGTAAGCAAAGACTTACGGAAATTAGCTATTTCTGTATATTTTTCAAACGATATCTAAAATTGATCGCTTAAAAATTAGTAAAAGCTACAAATTGAAGTTTTAGCCTCAATAATTACCTCGAAAAAACCTCGAAAAACTCCAGTAATATATCTTTAATCATTTCTAAGATACAGTAGTTCAAAGCTTAATATAACAAATGGGCATTTTTTCTTTTTACACGATTTGAACAATTTTGGTGATACACTTGGTATATAGTTAGTTGGTTTAAAATTAAAAGGAATAATAAATTGTATGCCCAACAATTGTATATGTTCAACATGAATCAGAGAATAAAGGAACTGTCGGCCAAAATACAGAAGGTTACATTAAAAAAATTTCAGTGCAAAGATTTCACCTTGCTCCTAGAAAATATTATTTTCTTAATGTTGAAGTCAAATGAATTTAAGGTGATGAAAAAGCTGTAAAGAAATGTCTATTTAATAAGTAAAGATTTATTCATACTTAATTAGTTATGCCAAATAACAAGACTAACTTTACAATTGACCGTAATTCCCCATGCATAATGCACATTTTTTTCTAAAAGATTATAATCGAAATTAGGGGTGCATATTATGCAGAGCTACAAAAAATCTTTTAAAAAATTTCGTTTCATCGGTCCACTTCAGTTGTGAAATGACTACTCACCACAAACATACATCAATTTGATACTAACATTTGGCGATTGCGACCCCATAAGGATGTCAAATACAATCATATGTACCTAACAATACTTACAAATGTAAATTAAAATAAGAATTATATTATTCTATGTTTAAAACTATTTTTATAAGAGCAGGACATGCTGGCCGTAATGAAACTGGAGAGGTACAATTTATAGGGTTTGATTACCAAATAAGGATTGCGTATTATGCGTGAGTAGAAGCATTTTCCCACACTTTCAGCTCAATGTTTTGGGTGCGTATTATACATGGGGAATTACGGTAATTCAAATTATGTTAAAAAAATACAACCATATATGTGTAAATTTTCCAATGAAAATATTTTCTTGTTTCAGAAGTTGCGAGCCACCAAAGGAGAGATTAGAAATTATATTCATCAACTTTAGCAAATTGAAGACGCTGTTCAAATTTGATTAACCTCTCACAAAATGTAACTTGCGAATCTGCGTAAATAAGGAACTTCAAGAGGGTTCCAGTGAATGAAGCGACGTTGGATTTGCTGAATTTCGCTGCACAATGGAAAAAGTAGTTAAATTAACTACTGAAGAATCACAAATTGTATATGGATAAGATGCCTGACAGAAGCACATTAAATTAGGTATCTCCAATTTTCGCTAAAAAATCAGTATAGCAGTTTCGGGGGGAAAATCCATTAATTTGGAAATTCTTGCAAAAATAAAATAATTTTCTAGTTTTAATGAAACTTTCAGGACTCATTCAAAAATGAATTAATTCATTTTTGAAATTTTTTATTTTTAGAAAATCTTGGTAAAAATAATTTTTTTTTTTAAATCTGTTCCAACCCCCCACCAACCCAATAAATTAATTCTATGAAATTTTCTAGAATTTCCAATCGGACGCAAATTGGAGAAATTAAATCATCAATTTTCTTTTCACAACTACTGCCAACTTTTTAAAAAATCTGCTCCAAATCTTAAAATAAAAACTGCAATAAACTATCTAACTATCAAATTAGATAGGCTTTTATCTGCTTTTTATAAATAATATACATTAAGGACATTTATTATCTGAAGAAAATTTTTTTTACAAGAATAGTTTGCATTTTTCTTTTAGTTTTTTCATATTTTTCATTTTTTTTAAATTTTAAAATATGTCTAGGACACATGGCACAGTGGATAAATGCATTAGTTAGATCCAGTGACATGAACCCAAAGAGTGTGAGTTCAATACCCGGTTAAGGCAGTGGAGAACTTTCAGAGGGAAATCAACAGGAGATAACTGATAACTGACATCCATTAAAAACATGGCACGTGGAACTAGAACAGTCTGCCCCAGTGAGCGAAATCAAGGGTTTTGTTCGACATTTCAACCACCTGAAGAAGGCCGGAGCGTACAAAGGCCGAGACGTTGTAATAAATATGGCGACAAAGATGAGGACAATAGTCCGAATAATGTAAACAGTTTAATTCTTTAGATTTCAATTGAAGTGCTTGGAAAGCTTCGCAAAGGATTTTTCCTGGATGAAAAATACATTTAAACCTTAGGTATACCGAATTTTTTGAAGGTAGCTGTTCTAAATAAATGTCATCAAATATGAACTTCATTTACTTAAAAGGGAAATTATACTGAATAATGTAGCTCTATTATTGCGTAATATGTTATACATTGCTGTAGTTTTAATATAATTGTTATATACATTTTATCTGTTGCGTTTCTATTAATTATGATCTAACAATTGATCTAATAAATCTTATTTATTTAGATCTCCTTTTTGTAATTTTTTTACCAGTTTTTAATTATCGGATGCATTAAAAACAACTTTTGCCTGTGGTGATTCATAATTACAATTCTGGTTTAAATATATTTTCAATTCGATGCATCCAATATAAAAGATATCAACTTTATTTATATTTATTTTTTGGAATAGTAAAAATTTGAAGTCATTTTGTAAGCAAATACCCGCAGAAATTCGGTATTAGTCAGGAAGGCCGATTTGCAGAAACGGTTTCCCAGGTTTCAGTATCGATATTGACCTGCGTCAATGATGTGTTCAAGTGATCATTGAAGCGTTGTTTTGGGTCACTGCGTAGCCTCTTGCCGCTGGAGAGTACTCCAAACAGGATGATACGTTACGAAGTATTATGGTGTTATATATACTTTTATCTATTTTTGTTTTTATCAATTATAGCCTAACAAATGGTGCGAGATCTTATTCATTGATTAGCCCTTTTTGCAATTTTGTTTTACAATTTTTGCAATTTTTTATAATTTCTTTTGCAATGGAGCATATTCTGCTTGTGGTGATTCATAATTAAAATTTTGGTTTGAATATATTTTCCATTCAATGTTAATATAAAAATATGAACTTTATTTTTATATTAAAATAATAAAATTATGAAATCAATTTTCATGCAAAATCCTGCGGTAATTAGGTATTTCTGTACATTTTTAAAAGTAATTGCTCAAAAATTGGCAAGGCCTATGAATCTAATTACCGGTGTCTTTACTTATTACATCAGACCACAGATTTTGTATTGAGTGCAATGCTGGTTTTCTAAAAAAAGTGAAAAATCAACTTGCTCTACTTGACCAGCCTGGACGTTGCTAAACGTCGGTGTCTCAACATGATATGAACGTAAGCAGTAGGTTTTTAAGTTTTGCAGGTCAAAGCGAAGTGGTTTTAAGCTAAAGAATGTATTCTAGCAAAGAAATATTTATTGATATTCTGCAAAGCGTTCTTTTGAGGGCCAGACTCAAATGGAATTGCTTCTAGGCTACGCAAATAAGAATGCAATAAAAAAAAAACATATGGTCTATCACGGAAAGAAGGTTTTAAGAAAGTCACAAAAAGAGATTTGAAAGAAAAAATAATTAATAGGATGATAAAAAAGAGAATTACATTGGGCAACAAAAACATATTTGGAGAAACCGGTGTTTGAATGGTTCACAGGATTTCCAAGGTTAGTTGCACATAAGTCGATATAACGAATACCACTGGAACTAACATATCGATTCTCCGATTAAAAATTTTGTGCCATTATTCAAGCGCTTACTAGGCTGTTTTTTTTTTTTAAAAAGTTCTAAGCCTCACCCAGAAGGATTTGGAGAAACAAGACAGTATTTCACTATTTTTCGATATAGTAATCCTTGACATCAATGCACATGGTCTAACGATACTCATGCAATGCAATCCCATCATAGAAGAAGGTGGCGTCCTCGTACTCCCAAAACTCCTCCACAGTACATATGATCACATCATTGTTTCCAAAATGGCGAGCAAGGAGGCGGGATTTGAGTCTAGGAAACCAGAAACAGACAGGTGGGTACAGGGGATGGTGTAGTTATCCAAGGCCTTAGTTGGCTGAGCAGTGTGAACGAGCGCGTTATCCTGGAAAAGCGCACTCCTCCCTTCAGATTCCCTCTGCGTTTTAACTGGATTGCTTGATTCAGTTGTCTTAATTTAGATGCATAGTACCGTCCAATAACAGTTTTTCCCCCTTTTCCAGGTAGTATATCATGATTATGTCTACAGAATCAAATATATATATATATATATATATATATATATATATATATATATATATAAGCCATCACCATGTCAGTATAATATTCAAATTTCAATTTGACGGTGGGTGGGGTGTTGACAAAAAGTTTGTGCCCAAAAGGGGCACTGGTTGAAAAATGTTTGGAAAACACTGGTTTAGAGTCTCTAATAAAAGTTTGTAAACTACTTATATAATAATAATATGCAAAAACTTTCCAGTAAAATACTGTTTCCAACTCTATATTTAGTCTTTATATTGTTGTGGATTCCGAGATGAAAAATCGGTCTCCAATAAATGACAAACGCAAGTATTTAAGATAAGAAATTAAATGTATTTACACAAAATACAAGATACAGGAACGCCGGTTAGTATTAATCAAAGATCGCTATATACAGTCTTGAAGTAAACTTCCTTAGAGTCAAGCGTGCTTGTAACTGTGACTTCTACCTCCAACTCAATCACAATGTCTATGTACTTTCCACTCCGTTCTTCTTCTCTATATTCTGACTGACTGAGGGTATTTAACATTAGCAGGTCGAGTCCACTTAGATCAAAAAGGGGTGGACCCCATAACATATATCATGTATAAGGGTTGGTCAAAATGTTCTAAGCCCTACCCCAGAGTTAGAGAAACAGGACAGTTTTTCTGTATCTTTTCAATATAGTCCCTCTTGACATCAGCGCATTTGGTCCAACAATGCTTAAGCATTTCAATCCCATCATGGAAGAAGGTGGCTTCCTGATCCTCCAAAAACACCTCCACAGCATTGTTTTCAAAATGGCAACTATGCAGGTGTGATTTCAGTTTAGAAAACAGGAATAAGTCAGATGGAGCTTGGTCTGGTGAGTAAGGAGGATGGGGTCTCAATCCAAAGCCACAGTTGGCTGATTCAGCTACTGCAACCTGAACAGTGTGAACGAGCGCGTTATCCTGGAGAAAGTGCACACCTACCTTCAGGTTCCCTCTGAGTTTCGACTTGATTGCTTCTTTCACCTGTCTCATTTCTGATGTATAGTACTGACCATTAATAGTTTTTTTTTCTCTTTTGCAGGTAGTCTATAATGTTTAAGATTTCAGAATTTCCCACTAAAAAAAGAAGAAGCTTTTCATCTTGCCAACAGGCACTGTCTGCTGGAATATCTTTGCTGGTGGAGAACCAGAGTATTTCCACTGTTTGCTTTGAAGCTGCCAGTTTAGGATAGTGTGATTGAAAAGTGGTTGATAGTGGTTGAAAGGTCAGTCAAAACATATGTAGCGCACAAAGTGCCATAATTCCAAGTCTGGCAACAGGTAAGCGAGTAATAGTCAAGAATATTTTTACTTGAATATTTCTTAAATTGCGGTTAGATTGTTATGGTATGAGATGGACGTATGTCCTATACATGTTCAAAAACATAAGATGATGGATTCAACCGCTTTCTTTTGATTTTTTAACATATTTTTAGTCGTTTATATTGACCTGGGAGAGTAGTAATTCATTCAACATACACACAAATCAAAAAGCGCGGTAATTTATATATCTGGGAAGTGTTTTAACAGCTGTCAGAAAGCGTATAGGGATAACCCGAAAAACATTTCAAAGGCAAAGCAGGGTACTAAGAAATAGAAACAATTCGCTAGAAACAAGAAAAAGAGAACTAAACTGCTATAAGATAACTGTTCTCTTGTACGGCAGTCAGTGCTAGACAATCTCCTCAAAGATCAAGAGGAGACTAGAAGCAAAAGAAATGTGGCTCTACAGAAAGCTGCTGAGGATATCGTGATATGTGAGTAAAAATAGAGTTTTGGAGCAAATGGAAACAAAAAGGAATCTAATACTTAACACTAGGTAGAGATATTTGGGGTTTCTGGGGTACATAATTAGCAAGGAAGGCTTGAATAAATCTGATATTCACAGGACAGATATAGGACAAGAGGGTATCAGATCAGGGGAGTGTGAAAGCCATGTGAACGGCCCGCCGCCACCTGTCCATCGATTCATTGATAATAATCTTGACACTAAACAGTTTCCACCTGTGCACCAGCACGGATACACAAACCAGGGATCAACAGTAAAATTTAGTGCCTTGACACACATTTCACGGGAAATGTTTGATTACACACTTTTTATTCTGTTTTTGATTTCTTTGATGTCCCTAACTTTTTTGCTACGCACGCGAACCTTTATCATACCCCATAACCAGAAGCCACAGGATGTCAGATCAGAGGAGTGTGGTGGTCATGCCAACGGCCCGCCGCGATCCAATGATTTAGGAAAGTTTGATCGAGACAATCGTGAACAGTATGGGCAAAATGAAGCGGTGTATCATCCTGTTAAAAATACTCTGCTCGTTAGATTTGTAGGGGTATGTTATCGATGGCAGAGTCTTGATCCATTTGTAAGTAAGCATTAGCAGTCAGCGGTGGAATTGTAATGAAATATGGACTAATTACACCCTGGAAAGCAGGAAGCAGTGAGGCAATAGTTGTAGAGTTTGGAGGTAACTGGAAGCAGCTCGGGAGTACATATTTTCAGGACGACGGCTGGCATCCCGTCACCTTAACTTGCTTTATTGGAGTCTAATGATATCCGAGACCAGTGACGCGGGGGAACTCCAAATCAGTCAAGTGTTGAGTTGGAAGAGAATTTCCGAGCAAAGCATTCAACCTTATCTACTGTAGATGTGTGGACTTCGTATTGAATGAACAAAGGAGGGATTGAGGATTTTCTCTTCTTCAGCACACACTTGTAGAGCCGTCAATAATCTCTCTAGAACCGAAACTATGAGATGCTTTATGTTGTTTCATTCTATCAAGAAACAGTATCTTCATTCATTGATAATACTCTTGACACTAAACAATCTTCACTTGTCCGCAGATGATGTACACAAACCAGCAATCAACATTAAAATTTAGTGCCTTGACACACATTTCACGGCAAATGTTTGATTACACACCTTTTATTCTGTCCAGAAATATATTTTTGAAAAAATGTTACCAGCAATAAAAATCTTGTTGGTATTAAATAACCCCATGATGTAGATATGCCGAAAAAAAACCCCAAAACAAAGAATACATATTCTAATCATACGAATGTATCCTAAAAATCTTTTGGATTATAATAACCCATTGTTGTTGAGATGCTGTAAAAGAAAATAAACCAAACCAAAATAAACCAAAGAATACATATTATATTCATTCGAATCTATCCTAAAAATCTTGTCGGCATTAAATAACCCATTGAGGTTGATATGCCGTAAAACAAAATAAACCAAACCAAAATAAACCAAAGAATACATATTCTATTCATATGAATCTATCCTAAAAATCTTGTCGGCGTTAAATAACCTATAGAGGTTGATATGCAGTAAAACAAAATAAACGAAACCAAAATAAACCAAAGAATACATATTCTATTCATATGAATCTATCCTAAAAATCTTGTCGGCGTTAAATAACCCATTGAGGTTGATATGCAGTAAAACAAAATAAACGAAACCAAAATAAACCAAAGAATACATATTCTATTCATACGAATGTATTCTAAAAATATTGACAGCATTAAATAACCCATTGAGGTTGATATGCCTTAAAAGAAAATAAACCAAGCCAATCTAAACCAAAGAATACATATTCTATTCATAAGAACTAATCCTAAAAATATTGTCAGTATTAATAACCCATTGAAGTTGATATGCCATAAAAAAAAATAAAAATAAAAATAAAAATAAAAAATTAACCAAGAATGTATATTCTATCCATACTAACATATTCTAAAAATCTTGTCGGCATTAAATGACCCATTGATGTTGATATGCCGTAAAACAAACGAAACGAAACAAAACGTAACGAAAAGAAACCTCAAAAACCTGGATTCCTGACTTTTTCTTATGCTAAATGCCATTTTGGCATTTGTTTGTTCATTAACAGACATTACTGTCCACATTCATTTTGGTTGGGATGCCTAAAGATTTGACGTCTACACTGGCTAAATATATTCGTCTCTTATCGAATAACGTTACATAAAATATAGACCTCACCCCACTCGCAACCTGACGGTCCTCGGACTGACATTTATACATCGCCATACTTTATTAGTACATTGACAATAATCACGGCAACTTGTATTTATTCACATTTTCGTGAAGTCAGTTAATGAAATGGATTCATGTCTAATATACATTAATACAAAAAGATTTATTATCTGTTGTTCGCCCCCATAGTATTCATGTTGACAGATTCTTGAATAGAATAACAAAATGATTTTGCTCAATACGAAACGAGACAGATAGATGCTCTACATGTAAATATAAATATAAAATAGATAAATCGTCCTCCTGATGTCATCAGTTCGAAACCATATATATATATATATTTAATATTATATTTTAAATCGTGAAATGATAGTTATTTTGAACGGCCACACTTCTAGATATTTTTGCATTGATCTTGGTGTTCCGCTGGGCCCTTTTTTGGGACCAATGTTTACCTTAACTTTAATCAACGAGCTTCTTGATATCATTAATTCTCAACTCGGTATCTTTGCTGATGAGTCAACTATTTACTCCTGTCTTAATGATAAATCGGACCGTTTCGATAAGGTCAAATTGGCAGTCGAGCTAAAGAAATAACTAAAATCTGTTATTAATCGGGGCAAAGAATTGCGTGTTAATTTTAATGCCTCCAGAAAAAAAAACTGTTCTCATTTAATTTTGCTTTCCATTAACATGGCTGATACTAACCTCCAAGGAAGTGACATAGTCTCGGGATAACGGGTTTCGCTGACATAAAGCTAAAAGATTAAGTTGAATCAATTGCGAGATCAGCTGCTTGGAAAGTTGGTTCCCTCTGTCGTCCTAGACAATTTTTCTCGACAGAATCTATTTTACACATTAATAAGTGTACTGTTTATCCATTAATAATAATGTTTATTGTAATTATAAAATATGGGTTATACAGAAGGATATTGAGAATGACATGGATGGATCGAGTAAGCAACAAGAAATTCTAAAAAAATGACAACAGAATCAGAAAGGGGCAGCCGAAATTCTTTGGGCGTATAACGAGGAAGGAGTGCTTGGAAAAATTAACCCTCACGAGGTACAATGATTAGGTATCAAGAGAGATAGGGGAAAGCAAGAAAGTTGTGGAGAGCCATGATCGGCGAGTTAATTAAGCGATGTCGCGCACACATACACACATATGTATGTATCTACGCACACAGGTTGTGATGGATAAATTGTCTACATTACGCAAAAATGAAATTAACACTGACAGCTCATTTTAACAGATATCAGTCAGTCAGTTATGTGCCATGCGTGACATGCGCTTAGGCGATCATGTATCTTTCGATACATGACTGACGAGGCATATTTTTTCCCGCAGTAGTTTGCCATTTCTTTCTGCGGTAGAACAGTTGTCATCCAAGTCTATAGATCCCGGACTGTCCTTCTATTTACCCGTAGCTGAGTCAGAAGAAAAGGATTTATACCTTTCCCAAGGGTATTAGCACGTAAGTGAAAGTAATGGATTCGTCTGGAATTTGAACTCTGCTCACCGATTCCTCAACCCGAGCCGCTATAGATTACACCACCGATTTATCAAAATTGCACAAAAATATTTTGAAATAGTAAAGCGTAAATTTATTCAATAAATTATTAACTGACTTATGACAAGAAATATATTCTTCTACTGGGAAATGGCATTGATATAATTTATTGGTCACCCTGTTAGTTTAGATTTCATGGGGTTATTTGATTGTTTTACCGGAATTACGGCAGAAATATGGCGCTTAATGATTCTTCGTATATCGAATTCTTCATGCTCATAATTATTGTATATCAGATTGAATGAAATATGTTGATATTTTGTTATGTGATATTTTTATCACTGGTGTCGTGTATTTTTTGTAAGAATAATTTTATTTGTTTATCGATGATGTAGGTCGGGAGATTATCGCTGACTAATATTTGTTTTATGTGTTTTAGTTCACTGAGAAATATTATTTGGGAAAAGGAATTTAGGTACACTATATACATTATAAATAATTCCTCTTTTTTGTAAATATATCTGTTAAAATGATATCCCAGTGTTATTTTCATTTTTGCGTAGTTTAGACGACAATTTATCCATTAAACTCTGTAAATATATATTTTTTGAATTATACGGACATTTTATAAAATAAGAAGGCTTTCGCTTTAGAGCAATCAGCTTAGAGATTAATAGATTTGTTTTTTGTTTTTTTGTTTTTTGTTTTTTTGTTTTGTTTTTTAATGTAACGCTGAAATTTACCAAAAACAGGAGGAAAGAGAAAAACATATTGACTAACATTAAGATAAGAGATCAAGATATGATGACAACTCACTTAAGGAATATGGAGAAAATTTGGATCACAGTATCAAGACTAATGGAAATTCTAGAGATGCTAACAAACTGTATAAAAATATACAGTTATAGGCACATTTAGATAGATAGATAGATAGATAGATAGATAGATAGATAGATAGAACATAGAGTAAATACCGAGAAACAAACAAATACGGAGATAGATGCATATATCAGAAGAGATTGCCATAGATAGATAGATATTGAACGAACTGAGAGACAGACAGATAGTCAAATAGAAGGACACATATATCAGAGCGACTGAGATAGATAGATAGATAGATAGATAGATAGATAGATAGATAGATAGATAGATAGATAGATAGATAACGTAAAAACGGAGAGACAGAAAGACGGGGAGTTAGAAAGATACATATATCAGAAGCGATTGCGATAGATAGATAGATAGATAGATAGATAGATAGATAGATAGATAGATATTGAACAGACTGAGAGTGAGACATACAGTTACATAGATAGAAAAATAGAAAGACACATATATCAGAGCGATTGAAATAGATAGATAGATAGATAGATAGAGAGAGAGAGAGAGAGAGAGAGAGAGAGAGAGAAATAATACAATGTTGTACCTTTGTGTAAAAACGTCAATTACATATGACTTTTGCTAAGCAATTTTTTTCTATCAAATTTTTGTTATCACTTTTGATCGTTCGTACTCAGTGTAATTTACAGATTTAATCTCTCGCTGCATCGAAAAGAATTTAAATCTCGTCCATATTATTGCTTGAGTTCATGTTAGCAGAAAATTCCAGCTGCACTTCCATGCCAATGTCACAAATAGCTTAGGGCTTCCAACAATTGCATTAGATTTGAAAATACATGTTCCGGAACCCGATTACTTACCCATTACTTGGTAAATACATTATTATAGGAGTATCTCTTTATATGTCTGCATCTATCTATCTATCTATCTATCTATCTGACTGTTCATTATCTATCTATATCTATCTCTATAGATAGATAGATAGATATTGAACAGACTGAGAGTGAGACATACAGTTACATAGATAGGAAAATAGAAAGACACATATATCAGATATAATATAATATATCTGAACATAACACCATTATCTATCTGACTCTGTTCATTATCTCTCTGTCTATCTGACTGTTCGTTATCTATCTATCTCTATCTACCTATCTATCTATCTGACTGTTGATTATTTATCCATCTAGCTACTCTGTTCATTATCTATCTAACTGTTCATTATCTATCTATCTATCTATCTATCTATCTATCTATCTATCTATCTATATATATATATATATATATATATATATATATATATCTGATTCTGTCCATTATCTATCTATCTATTTGACTGCTCATTATCTATCTAGCTGACTCTGTTCATTATCTATCTATCTATCTATCTATCTATCTATCTATCTATCTATCTGACTCTGTTCATTATCTATCTATCTATCTGACTCTGTTCATTATCTATCTATCTATATATCTATCTATCTATCTGACTCTGTTCGTTATCTATCTATCTATCTATCTATCTGACTCCGTTATCTATCTATCTATCTATCTATCTATCTGACTCTGTTCATTATCTATCTATCTATCTATCTATCTATCTATCTATCTATCTATCTATCTATCTATCTGACTCTGTTCATTATCTATCTATCTATCTATCTATCTATCTGACTCTGTTCATTATCTATCTATCTATCTATCTATCTATCTATCTTTCTATCTATCTATCTATCCTTCTATCTGACTTCGTTCATTATCTACCTACCTATCTATCTATCTATCTATCTATCTGACTCTGTTCGTTATCTATCTATTTAAACAAAAGATGTTTAAAAGAATTGTTGCTGTCCAAATATCAATTCATTAAATTTCACGACCCTGGCAGCCAGCAACGAACATAACACCATCACATTCCGAACAAACATTGTGGAATGACAATTAACAACAGCCACAGAGATGATATAGACTTAAAATACAAGATTCTCCAAAATACAATGAACACAGTAGAACACGCAACTACTGAACGCCATCTTAACCACCTCAATAGTAGGTTAAAACTCAAATAACAATAGAACATCACTAAACAAAAAACTCTGCAACTTATACAATGGAAAGATTGTACTAAATAATGGTAAATATAACTTCCTAAACGTGTCCGATCACGAACTCAACGACGACCAAATAGAATTCGTGAATATCACCCCAAACTGCCATCTCAACCCTAGATACGAAAAGAAAAACGAAATCGAAATAAACTACCAATCAGTCCAACTGCTTTCAAAATGCACCTAATTCTGAGAAACCTTCTAAAAGCGGAAGTATTGAAAAGGCCTTCTCCATACAAACAACAATATGCTCACAATCTCAAATCAGCTGACAAATAGTTGCGCAACAACCCCAAAAGAGTCATCAGACGCGCTGACAAAACTAACAATTATGTAGTTCTTAACCGACAAGCTTCAACCTAAAATTGCAATCTATCTTAAACGACACAAAAAAAATTCACAAAACTAAAGAAAAATCCAACAGAATCACTAAAAAATCACGTAAACAAAATGGTCACAGCGAACAACATTGAAATCGGAAGCTTAAAAAACAATAAATGATTACCAACCAGGATATCTGTATGATAACGTAAAAACTCATAAACCAGATTTTCGTCTTTGACCTATCATATACCAAATATCTACACCCGTATACCAGCTATGAAAAACCCTCAATGATATACATTCTCCAGACACACCCAGCAATTACAGCGTCACATCAACAAATCATATCTTAAAAGCAACATATCCTACAAGTAGTTCACTGGCTACAATCGATGTTGAAAACCTTTTTACCAACGTCCCAGTTGAAGAAACAATCAACATCATTAATGACAATATCTGCAAATGCCCGTCAATTCCTTCTCCCAAAATTCAACCAGCATTTCTTCTCAAACTACAACGAAAGTTCCATTCTATGTTCGTAATGGCAACACCTACAACTAAACAAATGGCGTCAGCATAAGAAAACCATTACGCCGTGCTTTCTCGAATTAAAAACAAAGTGATTAAAACAATTGACAAACCACAAATCAACACAAGGTGCATCGATGACATTTTTGTTTTGATAAAAAAAAATAAGAACGAAATTATGAATCGAAAATCAACTTTTGAAAAAGCTCAACGCTAACATTTAGACACGACGTGGTTAATAAGATAATCCCATTCACTGGCGTTGATACAGAATTAATTCTCAAAATATTTACCACCTGCCTATATAAAAAAAAAATCCTGTACGAACTCTTGTCTTCTAAACTATGCTAGCCAATACCCAGTAAGATATAGAATGAAAAAAAAAAACTTACTAAATTGACGACATCTAAATTCCTGATGTTTGTCTATATTTCTGAGATGAGGTATTAGGTACACTATTTATATTATTCAGACTATTGTCCTCATCTTTGTCGCCATATTTATTACAACGTTTCAGCCTTTCAGTATCTGTCTGTATTTCTGAGATGAGGTATTATGTACACTATTTACATTATTCGGACTATTGTCCTCATCTTTGTCGCCATATTTATTACAACGTTTCGGCCTTTCAGTATCTGTCTGTATTTCTGAGATGAGGTATTATGGACACTATTTAGATTATTCGGACTATTGTCCTCATCTTTGTCGCCATATTTATTACAACGTTTCGGCCTTTCAGTATCTGTCTATATTTCTGAGATGAGGTATTATGTACACTATTTACATTATTCGGACTATCGTCCTCGTCTTCGTCGCCATATTTATTACAAAGTTTCGGCCTTTCAGTATCTGTCTATATTTCTGAGATGAGGTATTATGTACACTATTTACATTATTCGGACTATTGTCACCATCTTTGTGGCCATATTTATTACAACGTTTCGGCCGTTGTACGCTCCGGCCTTCTTCACGTGGTTGGAATGAACGCTTTATTTCGCTCACTGCGGTGGACTTTTCTAGTTCCACGTGCCATGTGTCCTCAATCACAGTAAATAAAGGCGTTGGTTAGATCCGGTGACAGGACCCAAAGAGTGTGAGTTCAATACCCGGTTAAGGCAGTGGAGAACTTGGAGAAGGGAATTAACAGGAGATAACTGATAAATGACATCCATTAAACATGGCACGTGGAACTAGAACAATCTACCCCAGTGAGCGAAATAAAGGGTTCAGTTCGATATTCCAACTACCTGAATAAGACCGGATCGTACAACGGCTGAATCGTACAACGGCTGAATCGTTGTAATAAATAAGGCGACAAAGATGAGGACAATAGTCCGAATAATATAAATAGTGTATCTAATACCTCATCTCAGATATATAGACAAACATCAGGAATTTAGGTGTAGTCAATTTAGTAAGTTTTTTTTTCCATTGCTAATCGGTATATTTCCGGGCATCGGCTAACATAGTTTAGAAGACAAGAATTCGTACAGAAGGTTGTTTTTTTTTTTATTCCACAACAATTGCTATCTTTCAGACCATGCTCTAGTACGCAGCAAAGCATCATTTCAACTCGTACGCAAGAAACCTATCGTTAGCACTACGGTTCCTAAACGAATTAACTCAACCCTGAATTCTGATCTTCAAGAAGAAAGAACGCTCAGACACACTGGATTCGACGCTGGATTCAGTTGTGATATCAGAAGACAGTGAATCCTCCTGGAAATCTCTCAGAGATGCTATTTATTCCAGCTCCCTTGAAGGAATTATCAGGACTGGTTCTATGTAAATGATATTCAATATCCTTAAAAATTGTTCCTAAAAAACGTATATATATATAAGTAGTGTAAGCGGGAATTTCAAAATGCTGTCAGAAAAATGAAAAAATCCTGGTGGTCTGCTAAGGCTGTGGAAATCCAGACGGCAGAAAAGATCCCAAAGCATTCTATAAAGACCTTAAAAAGTTTACAGCCTATAAGGAAATGGAATTTCACCTGTTATGTAGTCTGACGTTAACACACTCCACACAAGGAAATTATATCACGATGGAAAAAACACTTTGAAAGTGTCCTTAATTCCATCTCTGTTATCGATGCCAACGTCATTGCTACAATTCATCAGCGACCAGAAATTTCCCAGTTGTCTCTTGAGCCATGCCTAAAGGAAACTCAGGATTCTATCAAGTAATTGTTCTCGAACAAAGGCCCTGGAGAAGATGCTATTCCCCAAGAAATTTTTAAATATGTTGGGAAGATTCTGGTTAAGAAAATCCTTGAGCTTTTTAAAGTCATATGGAAGGTTCTGTTCTACAGGACTACAAAGATGCTTGCATAAAACATCTATCCAAGAACAAAGGCAAAACTATTCTTTGTGATAATTCGCATGGAATTGCACTTCTGAGTATCAGTGGCAAAATTTTGGGTCGTTATTCTCAACAGAATAATCAAATATCTCATTGAAGGCATCTATCCTGAATCTTAGTGTGGCTTTCAATCGGAACCATCGATATGATTTTTCACCACGTCAGGTTGCTGAGAAAGCTCGCGAGAAGAACCATGAACTCTATATCGTCTTTATCGATCTGACCAAAGCGTTTGACACTGTAAACAGGAGTGCCCTCTAGAAAGTACTCAAAAAGCTTGACACACCTGACAGTATACTAAATGTCATAAGCTCGTTTCACGAAGGAATGAAAGCATCTGTTCTATTTAATGGAGAGATTTCACAAACATTTGATGTAACAAATGGCACAAAACAAGGTTGTGTCATGGCTTCGGTACTTTTCACTTTCTTTTTTTCGGTCATACTACACCATGCTTTTAGTGATCTTGACATGAATGTAAAATTTGAATTCCGCGCAAGTGGCGGCTTCTTTAACCATCAACGTTTTAAATCAAAATTACTGACTCGAGCAAACATTATTCGTGATTTGCTGATGACGCTTCGATCGTGGGTCCTCGATCGAAGAAGCTCAAGCACTCGTCAATCGTTTTTCCATCGCATGCAACGCATTCAAACTGACTATAAGCATAAAGAAAATTGAAGTTGCCAATCAACCAAGGCCTACAACTAAGCAGGTCAAGGGTGTAAAACAAAAACCTCCTGCCCTTAACTTGAAAACCGAGTGAATTGGAGAAACGCCTGCTACCGAGGTATAACTAACTTTGAAAAGAATTGTCTCAACCATCGTAGAGAATTAAGAATTAACACTAATTCTCGGGCTAATACATCAACCCATATGGCGGTCAACCCTTCAGCATGCCCTTCGTGTGGATTTATTGGCAAATCCCGTGCAGGATTGTTGCCTCATACATAAACATAAAAACTGAACTGAAAGACAGTCATACGTCGAAAACGACGGGAGAGTCCATCATCATCATTATATATATATATATATATATATATATATATATATATATATATATATATAATAAGGAGATCAATATATATATATATATATATATATATATATATATATATATTAGGTTGGTGCAAAAATAATGACGTAATAATGTCGTTTTTTGACGTTAAAAAATAAGTCAAAAAACGACATTATTACGTCATTATTTTTGCACCAACCTAATATAATTAGGAGATCAAAAGATATATATATATATATATATATATATATATATATATATATATATATATATATATATATATCTGTAGAGGGTGCGATTAATAAATTGTCGTTTAAAATAAGCAAAAATGACATCTTATTTTAACAGGTATATTGACCAAAATTGCACAAATATATCTTGACATACTAAAGAGTAAATGTTTCAACAACGGCCTCCAGATGACTTCTTCCGCTTCACTTCTGGACGGTCTGCACGTTTAAGTTGGTGAATGCTGCCATAATCCTTGCTTTCAGTCCATCTTTGGTGCTACATGGGGTTTTTGTTGATTTTGTTGCGCCCCACACATAATAATCAAGAGTGTTGCAGTCTAGGGAGTTAGGTTACCAGATGTAAGAGGGTGATGTGATCTGAGAAATTGTCTGTATACTCCTGCCTGCGTGGCATGGTGCAGAGTCCTGTTGCTATATATAGTGTCTTCCAGCGCTCACCCTCTTTACCCAGGTCAACACTACTTCTTTAAGGCACTTGATGTAGGCCTCCGTGTTGAGTCCGAGGACCTGTAGGAAGATGAATGCAGGCATAACTTCGCCATCACACCTTCGTAATCACCATTAGACTCATCCAACGCTGTCTGAATCCTCTGCATTGCCTCAGATTTACACCCAAACTCTTTGAAATGTTCGTATTGGAGCTTCCGATGCGAATTCCAAGCTGTATAGTATGCCACTTCCAAATTTTTCGCGCCGTGAATTGCGTCATGGTGCTCTTTTTCTCACAGACGGTGCCCAACTGACCCTTAAACAACGTGCATGCGCGAAATTAAAAATATAAAATGGCGAAAACTTACCCATCCCACTCTGTATATATTGTTTAAATTAAGTTATAATCTTTGTCCCTTTTGACTTACTAATCTTTTTTCTACTTTCCCATCCTCTGTTTGACTTTCTCATCAATTAAGCAACTGGCAGACATCCTAAGTGCGATTAAAAGGTCCAACAGGCAATAAAAAAAAATTAGACATTTTTATGTGGTACAAGGCCGAAGGAGGAGTGGGAAAGGCTGGTCAACACTGTCTATCCTATTTACGACCTATTCTCTCTAACACCTGACACAATCACCACAAGAATTAACCCCTCTCCATTCAATCTGAACATGAAACGAAATAACATATTTTCGCAGAAGACTTAATAAAACATCCATGATAATAAAAATTTCTGAAAATGTACATTTTTTAACTCACAAAATTCTTTAAAATAATGACATGAGAGGTTCGTGCGTGAAGCCATAGAATCAAAGAAAAAGATAAAGGACACATTTAAAAGAAATTAAATCTGTGTTAATGACGAACCGTCAAAGCCACAAAAATAAGAATTGCCGTTGTATTCTGCCAATAGACAGAATCAAGAAACTCGCTCGCTAATAGCGGGAGAGTAACGAAAATAATTTGGCTGAGGGAAAATGTAAAAGGCTGGCCCGATCAAGATAAAAACTCGGGTCAAAAAGGGGCTCTTGAAAAGGACCAAAAACAAAAAAAAAATAAAAAAGAGAAAAGAAAGAGCAATCTATGACGAGACCGGGAACGAAATCACGAAAACAGGAGGAACAAAAGAGAATAAATAAATTAACCGGGGGGGGGGGGAATCATCTATTAGGTTGGTGCAATAATAATGACGTTTTCTCACATAGTAACATATGTTAGAAAACGTCATTATTTTTGTACCAACCTAATAATAATCCGCCCCCTTGGTTTGATTTGGTTTGGTTTGTTTTACGACATACAGTGCTGTTCAGTAAAAGTGACTCCCCTGATTTTTTTTTACTAAATGTTCTCTTCTCCGATGAAACGAAAGTTGAGCTAAATTCAAAGGATAAGCGATCTGAAATCCGAAGAAGAAACTTTGAAAGCTCTTTGAATTTAGCAGTAAGTACCGTCAAGCATCCGTTCAGTATAATGTTCTGGGGATGCTTTTCTTTTCATGGAACTGGTTTCTTAAAGCCTATTGAAAAGACCCTCAGGAGCGAGCAGTACAAGAGAATTTTAGAGTCTTGTCTGCTCCCTTCTGCTGAAAGGGTGCAAATCGGGACCCCACCAAACTCATTTTTATGTAGGATAATGTTCCCTGTCACAAATCAAAATTGATGAAGGAATACTTTGATGAGAAGCAGGTGAGTGTTATGACATGGCCGCCCCAATCTCCTGACCTCAACCCCATAGAAAACATATGGAGCATTATAAGGTACAGTTGAGCAACATGTGTGTGCGTGCGTGTGTGTGTGTGTAAGTAAATCTACTTTTTATTTTTAAAGCAATAATTCTAGTAGTTTTATAGAAATCAACCAAAAAAAGTGTATATATGTATATATATATATGAGATAACGTTATACAATTTTTTTTTATATATCAAGAACAATATTGGGAGAAAATGTATGACAAAAATGGAAAACAAGTTTTTGTGTGATATCAGACTTAATTTGTTATGTTGGTGCAACTACACATGCGCACAAATGAGGAATGCTGGCAATTTAAAATTTATATATTTTTTTATATCTATAGATAATCTAACCGAGTTCATTTAGATACTTTTTCTTTTTTTTGTCATCACATTTGTTACTAGATATCTTACACTGTAATAATAGATCTGCCAGGAATTATGAAAGTCTGGTAGCAATCTTTCAAAGGAATACGTCAAATGCGTTGGTTGCCCATGGTAACGAGACTAACCACAATTTTGACATAAGAAAATGCTATTCTGATCAAAGGAGAAAACCATTCACTAAAACAAAAATATCTAGAGACTGATTTGATCTCAATCAGTCTGTAGACATTTTTGTCTTAGTGAATATAATATAATGAAGAACATTATTGGGGAAATTGTATTATAAAGTGTGAAAAATTAACTTTTTACGCGTGTCGTCCAGCGGGTTTTCATCGGACTAAATTTATTATGTCAGTACGACTGCACATGCGCACGAAAGATGGTGGCTGGGGATTTTAGATTTTTTTTTATTATTTGGAATTCATTTACAGTTTTTTTTTGTTCCTTCACTTTTGTTGGTAGGTATCCCGCTCTGTGATAATACATGATCTGCCAGTAATGGTAAAATGCTATAAGAGCCCAGGGCGCAGATTTACTGTGGATGGCGTTGCGATCCAGGCACTCTCTAGATATTTACGTCGTAGTGAATTATTTTCTCTTTGATCAGAATAGCATTTTCAATGTCAAAATTGTGGTTACTCTCTTTAGTTTGGACAACCAGCGCATTTGATGTATTATTTTGTAAAATATCCCTTTTGTGTTCAATTTTTTATTTAAATTTCATAAAACTATATTTTCATTATATATATATATATATATATATATATATATAGATAGATATATAGATAGATATATAGATATATATACGATTCAAACGAAATATGTTTCACGTGTGCAGGTTAATAAAAATTCGAAGAATAAAAAGTCAACAAAATTATACCAATATTGTCAATAAAATTGTATAATAATAATATTGTATTGACTATATTGAATTACGGAAAGATAGAATTTAATGTTGGAATTTTCAAACACGCCTGTGATTCTTTTTTCAGCGATGAGAGAAATAAACAAAGAAGTGTAATGTGATTGGCTCCCTGTTGGAACTATACTCTCTGATTAAATCCCCAAATAAATTGCAGCACCAACCAGCGTCTTTCTTCTCCACTGTTAAATGAAGACGCTAAAAGCACGCATCTGATCTCATCGGCACTATGAAACGGTAGGTTGAAATGTGTAGCGACAGAGAAATCTTTGTTGCTGTCCCTGATGGTTTTTTAGTGGTTATTGAACCGAAGACCGAATTTATTTCATTTGTAGCAGAAAAGCAATTATATATGATTTTTAACCAGCCTATTAAATCTCTCTCTCTCTCTCTCTCTCTCTCTCTCTATATATATATATATATATATATATATATATATATATATATATATATGTATGTATATATATATATATATGTATATAGTCATCCGCAGATACTGTTTCGCTGTATCACAGCTCATCAGTGGGACTAGACGTCCGGTTGCTTCTAGCTAGGACCAAAACCCGACTGAATTGGCATCAGTCGGGGGGATTCTACCACTAAGCCATTGGCGTACCGCACGGTTGAAGGTGAATTTAAACGTATTTATTTTTAGATAAACACACAGTGACTGAGAGAAATCGATTCAATAGTCATGTGATTTATGAAATGTTTATTAATATTTTAGGACAATTGCTAATGAGTTAACTATTATTACTGAAAGATAAGAATTGTGAAGCTATAGATAAGACTGGTGAAGCTCAGCCTGTTGGTTTAGATACCCCGAAGGTATTTGAGAAGGTTTGGCATACTGGCCTTCTTCCCACGTAGAAAGGTTATAGTATTTCTGAACGTATTTTTGAACTGATTCAGTCTTCCTTATCAAATAATGAAATGAAAGACGTCTTGAATGCCCACTCTTCTAGATCTTTTTGCATAAATGCAGTTATTTCTCTATGCTTGGATCTTTGTTGTTTCCAATTATCATAAATAATATTCTTGATGTAATCAGTTCTCAACTTGGTATCTATGCTGATGATGCAATTATTTAATCCTATCTTAATAGTAAATCTGATCAGTTCGATGACGTCACATTTGTAGCTGATCTAAAAATGACAATTTGTTGTTAAATAGGGCAAGGAATGGCTTTTCAATTTTATCGCCTCAAAAACGAAACTACTTTTTCTTAATCATCCAAGAGAATCCTATTTAGGCTCCATCAGCATGACTGATGCTAATCTCAGTGAAAGTCAGTCATTGCTAAGATTTTCAACTGACATGAAGTCGAAAGACGATATTAAATCAAATGCTAAGTCTGCAGCTAAGAAAATAATCTGGTTCACAATGTCGTACTAGACAATTTTTTCTCGCCAGAAACTATTTTACATATTTACACTTCTACCATGCATCCTTGCTTTGAATATTTCTGCCACATCTGATCTGGTGCACGTGCTATTTTTTTAGAGATTCTTGATAAAAGCCAAAGCAAGATCTGCAAATTTATTGGTGTTGATCTGGCATCTAGGTTTCAGTCTCTTTCCCACCGTTGTAACGTAGCTTCCCTGTGCATTTTCTATAAATTTCATGGTAAATGTTCTGATGAAGTTTTTCTCTATAGTATCTAGACTTTATGAATTTGAACGCAGTTCTAGATTGGCAGTTAGGTCTCATCATTTTAGAGTGGAAATTTTTAGATGTAGACGTACGTTTTATGCTAACAGTTTCTTTTTCGGCACTTTTCGCTTCTGGTACTCTCTTCCGGCATCTCGATTCTTGGTCGACTTTGATTTTCAAAAATTTAAATGCAATATCGTTTTCTTAATTCTTGTCCTTTTATCGCCCTCTCTCCGTAATGGTAATTTTTCTTGTATTCCCTAACCCACATTATCAACTTTTTGTCATCGCGGCTTTATTATCTTGTTTGGGGTAAAAATTTAAAAAAGATAATGGTTGGTAATTGATTGATTGAGGAAACGGAACGCTGTGTATTATGTTCCTCCATTCAAAAGGATTTCATCAGGCAAGAGCGAAACTTTTATCGATGGAAGAATATATATATATATATATATATATATAATGTAAATCTATTTAAACTCAAAGGGTGATAAAACCCAGTGGGTAATAAGTTAAAAAGGAAGAGTGCTCAGTACTCTAATTATAGCAAAAGTAAAATAAATAAATCCTAATGAGCCAGGTAATATCTACATAGGTTTCACCACATGAGATCATCAGGGGGAACTGGCTATATATATATATATATATATATATATATATATATATATATATATATATATATATATTAAATAATTTAGATAACTTTTTCAATTTACTTTTCATATGATCCTCTCGTAATTAAGGAAATAAGTAAACAAAACTTGTCTAAATTATTTAATGAGACATATCTTAATGAAAGCATGCTGCCAAAATACACAAATTATAAGTAAGTTATATATATATATATATATATATATATATATATATATATAAGAGCGAATTAAATATGCATTCGAATTTAAAAATAGGGATCGATACAATAGTAGAGCGATAATTCTTTATTATAGGATATTACAATCGAACAAAATGTAACCGCTACATCAATGCATGTATATTTCGATGCCCATCAAAGCATCTCATCAGGCGGTGGTAAGTGAAAGTTATTACAATTTTTAATATTTACTTCTTTTATCTTTTCCCGTGAAAAAAGAAAAGGAAGAAAGTAAGAAAGACATATGATAGAGTTACCTCAAAAAGAAAACGAAAGAAAGACACAAGAAATATTCTAAAAATAAAAGAAGAAAAACAATTATATAATAAGAAGAAATAAAAGAAGGTAAAACCTGAAAATTTAACAAAATCATAAAATAGAAAATGGCAAATAAATAAAAATAATAAGCAAACTAACTAAATAAATAAGTAAATAAGCCAGAAACTTGAAAGTACATTAATCATATAAATATATAAATAATAAAACAATAAGTGAATAAATTCCATAAAATTAAACTTAATAGATTATGACATTTAACTAAAATGTTTTTAAGTGTAATATAAATAAAATAAAAATGATGGAAAATATTAAAATGTCGAAATATCAGCTGAACGTAAATATCTCTATATAAAATATAACCAATATTGTTAAGGGAATAATGCACATATTATATTCCTTCTAGAAGTCTAACTTACTAAGGATAGGTTAAAATGTTTAGTACAAGGTTGTGCATTAAAAAAGTAATTATAAAATTTTAAAGTTTAGCAAGATTGCAGAGTAAGTGGCGAAATGTGCTTGCAATTAACGGTTACTTTGTGTCTTTCATTTAACAACGCGTCCCTATTTTAAAATCTGATTATCTGCATTTTCTTCTGTAAACACAGGGAACAATGTTCATATATGGATCTATAGGTTCTAGCTAGCTCTAAAAATTTTATATATCTTTAGGGGTTTTATTTTCTTCTTTCAACTTCCAAAAATATTTTGAAACCAACGTTCTATGTCGATAAGTAGCATTAGTAAAAAACGAGTAGTGGTTATACCAACGATCTTTGAAGCGTTAATTGTGCTGCCAATATAAAATTTTACGATCTACGGATTTTCTTTTGAGGAAATAGAACACATATGCATAAGGGATTTAGTCAAGCATTTATTGGACAATGGGCCTTCGTTAGGATTACTATGATTATCCTTAACCGAATCGGAATTAGTACTAGCCTCATGGTTATTATTGTTGAGGTGGTTAAGTGTTTTATTGTTGTACAACTTCATTATTTTCTCAAGATTATTCGTACAACTATAGCTAAGTTTTAATATATTCCTATTGAAAATTTTACTAAATGATTGTTTTTCGAAAAGTGTTTGTTAATTAAATTTAGAAACTTATGTTCTAGTTTTGTACTAATTTAACCAATTAGTAAAAACTAGGCTGTTAATTGCAAGCGCATTTCGCCATTTCCTCTACAACCTTGCTAAACTTTAAAATTTATTAACTAAATAAATTTAAAGGTACATAGATCACATATATAAATCTTATAGTGATTATTAAATTATAGGAATCCTAACATGCATTTGTATATATGTATGTTGTAAGGTTCATATAGAGGGCGTTAAAATATAAGTAAAATATCGGTTATAATTATATATCGAGAGGAATTCTTTTGTTTCCAATTACTGACGTCTGATGTTTAAAGACTCCCATACATATTCAATGTTTCTTTGGAATATGTAATTATATTTATTTATGTATATTTTCAACCTTTTTCTCTGCCTAACTATAATCCCATCAATAAAATACAATATAGAATGTATATAAATATGTAAGTCAATTGTTGATGTATGGACTGATTAACTAATACTGATGTATTAACTGTATTATCTTATTCCTGAAATATAAGAATGGTGAAGCACACATACATACACAAGTACACCTACACACGCACACATATATATGTATGTGTGTGTGCATGTGTGTGTGCGTGTATTTAGGCAGCATAGCTTCATTCGAGCATGTTTCATTAGATAATATAGACACATTATGTCTATTTTTATAATAATCCTTTCCATTTCTCTTATTTTCTTCTTGGTGTTAAGTTGAAATTCATCAAGGACGGCTCCGTAGTTCCTGTTGATTCACGTTATGAATGTATGTAATGAAATGTAGTTTCTTGAAGCAAACAATCTGAAACTGAAAATACACAACATTGAAAATGTTTCTTTTCTTTATATATACATTTTACAAGATACACTCCTCAAAATATGAAAATATGTCCGGAAAAATTGGAAATACTCTCAAGCTGAAAAAATTCCTATAAAAACAAACCATATGTCAACTGAATGAACTTTTTTATGTACTGTGTCCTTAAAGGACGTGCTCGATCATGGCTCTCCGCAATTTCCTAACCTTTGTATCTCTTAGCAATGTTTGTCTTTATATTGTCCTTCTGTTGGTCTATTTATTTTACAAATTCATGAGATAATTTATTGTTATTTCCCTCTGGACCTCTTGCCTTCAATATGCCCTTTGAGTGTTAAATTTTCCATGCCTTTTTCATTATTGTTTCCTAGAAATCTCAACACATTCGCTGATTCTAAGTATATACAACGTTTATTGCAATATTACTTAGAAATTCCTAGTTGTTCAAATGCTCTGTCTATGTTATTCTCAACTTTCTTCTGTAGGACTAGTTCTTTTGAGTTTTTTCTCAAGTCTCCTCTTCGTCTGTGAGAAAACGGTTCAATATACATTGCCATAGGAGAGGAATGATGTTACGTAGCAGTTCAATATTCTTTTTTGTGTTTCAATTGAGATTTCTACTTCTTTCTAAGAAATTGTCTTTGTTTCTAACGAAGTTTTCCTGTTTTGTTTGGTTTTTGGGAAGCATCTTTTATCATTCCAATACAAAGCTTGTACCAGCGCATATACATCCTTTCATTCGAAGGTCGAATACCACGATTGGGTATGTAAAATTGTCTATTGTGTATTATGAGTGGAATCTGTATTAAATACTTAAAAATCTATTGTAATTAAAGAAGACCAGGAACGAGATGCAAGCCAACAGTGGAACCACAATATAGTAAGTACAGAGTATATATTAATGACTAGATTTGGAATTCTGTGATCTGTCTGCGGCTTCCTTTTATTGGTTCGCGGGGCGAGCTTATGGCTAAGCGGATCTTGTCTGCTGTTCAACTGTGTTAATTTTCTGCTCAATTAAGGATTCATTTTGGGACTCGGTCTGCCTATGTGTAAGGATCCTCTTCCTCCCCATCATGTTTCATGATTTATTTGTTTAATTGTGGTTGTGGTAGCAACTACATAGGAAGACCTACCCAACTCTTGGATTGTAGGATTAGGCAGCATGTCCCATCACGTGTTCTTAATCCGGATGCCCGTAAGAGCCAGCTGGTCAATACTTCCGGGTCAGCTATCACTGGACATCTTATTAATTGCAGGGAGTGTGCAATGAATTTCAGTCTGAACTCGTTCTCTGTTCTGTCTAGTTCGCATTCTCCTTTTCATTTGCTGGCACTAGAGTCTCTGTACATCCGGTCCAGGGAGCCGTCTCTTTGTAAACAAAAAGTCTGTCTCTTTGGACTTCGCATTATTAGACTCTAGTGTCTGTGAATCATACATTCCACCCCTTGTTTTTCGCTGTGCAAATTCGCGTTGTTTTGATTTTAGTCTTCCCTCATAGCATTAATCATTTCAATTTTTAATGTTTTAATTGTATGTAGGGTGATTGCCGGAGTAAATGTATCTTTGCAACCCTGATGAGTTTGGGAACGAAACCGGTTGGTCTGTCTTGTAAGTGTTTCTTATTTTTTATTTTCATATTTCACAATGCCTATAAGAAACAAATTATATCATTTCCTTGCAATATTACGTTTTTGTACCTCTAACAATTTATTTAAATATATATATATAGTCCAGTGCTTTCTGCATTCTGTTGAGATTTCTATCAGACTCGATGAATTAATTAAATATAATTATCAAATCCTCCTAATAATTTCTATCTGTGTATATCATTGCTTGAACCAGCTTCTAATGCTCCAGAGAGCAGCTTGGCGAGAGTAGTCGTGGCTCCAGGGGGCACAGTCCTATGGTTACAGAGAACTCAGTCGAGTTCCACCACGGAATATGTGAGCGAGCGGCGCTATATTGAGTCTGATTTGCAATCTCTGTCACCGAGGCCCATTGGAACAGTTGGTATGATGTTTGCTTGACAACCTAACTGTCAGGGTTTCAATTCTCGGTTATGGATGCGCACTGATGATTTATAGAACGGAACTGCCGTCCAGTGCTTTCTGCATTCAGTCGAGGTTTTTATCGGACTCATATATATCGGTCTTGTTTGTTTCCTTTACATCTTTGGTTGGACTCAACTTGAGTCCGCCATATTCTTGTAGTGGACTTTTTAATATTCTATCAGGAATTACACACGTGTTCCTAATTTAACAACACGTAAACGCACGGTCCGCTACACTGTAATTAAAGAACATTTGACTAACACACGGACCACAATTGAGAAGAAAGCTATTTTGAAAATTAGATTTGAAATTCTGAGAAATTGTTTTCGTTTTTAATACTTTCTGTATTTCTTCTGTTAAATCAGTTGTAATTGCGAAGAGGTGTTAGCTTTTGTTAGACGCATATATAAGAATACTTCTAAGATTTTCCTAACATAGTGGCCTTGGAAAATTAATCAGATGCTTAATATAAAGAAATAAACATGTCGTCGAAGGTGACATGAAAATGTCTTTTCCAGCATTCATACAGTCATCATATTTTTCTTGTTTTTATATTATCATGCCAATGTTTGTGAGCATTGCTTAAAAAAATAAGTGTGTAAAAAATCGATAACGTAAATCTTGTTAAAGTCAGTCAGAATCTACAAAAAATTGTTCCTATCGTAGTTTTGCCTTTTACTCTCGATATCCTGACTTCTCAACAAACTGTTCAAAATGGCTTCAAGCGATTCTGATAGGTATGGTAGATGAGCCGATGATGATTAGAAATCAAGAGATTTCGGAACTGTTCAATACAAAGGAAAGACACAATAAGATAGTAACTGTTATCTAATGATGGCGAATTATGGGTGTCGGTATTAGTAATACTAGCCATTTCCTTATAAAGAAAACCTTTCGCATTCATTAACCGACCAGACATTGCTACTTCCGATTGAAATTTATAAAATACTAGACTACCCGTAAGCCGTTGCGTCACTAACGGTTCAGGTTATAAAACAATGAAGTTGATTTTAACGTTCCATTGAAATGAAATTTAATTTTATTACAATTCAGTTAAATATCTCCATTCGTTCGTGTCATCATTGGTCTGGCTTACAACTTCATGTTTAAGGTTTTACTGATTGTTTACCGCATTTAATAGGATTAGAACTTCCGGGATAAACTTGAACTTTAAGTCAGATTAACATATATTTTAAAATCATATTCACCTGAAAAATATGTTGTTTTTTTTAAATATGTTAAAAGTTATTTTCTTAAATATTTGAAATATTGTTTGTTTAAAAAAATGCTGAAATATAGATAATTACTGTACAAAAAACTGGACGAAACGGCAAAGCGTCATCTCTTTGTGTCTGCCATTAACTTTGAAACATTTAAATAAAAAAATTGTCTGTTTGAAGAAAATTAAAAAAAAAAAAATACTTACCGTATAAACAACTCGTATTTTTAAATCTTATTCACTTAAATCATTATGCGCCGGACGAAAAGTCATAAAGTTTTAGTATTATATGGATTTCTCCTAAAACAATTACGATAATAGGGCTTCTCAAGGCCACTAAACAAACGTTGCCTGATTTATGAGAGAGAAAAAATAATCATATTATAATTCAGCTTTTTCCTTCGTTCTGGGTATGACTGTGAACTACATCCAGAATTTTATAGTAAAACAACCTACAGTGCCTATTTATAGCAAAATGACTAGTGCTACCTATTGATAGAAAAACGACCAGTAAT
The DNA here is from genome assembly GCA_963932145.1 of Acanthosepion lycidas. Lineage (NCBI taxonomy): Eukaryota > Metazoa > Mollusca > Cephalopoda > Sepiida > Sepiidae > Acanthosepion > Acanthosepion lycidas. Next base: position 26,933,023 of record OZ010608.1, on the reverse strand, counting down.
ATATTTTATCTGTATTTGAAGGCATGCAATTTCGTTCCCCAAAAGTTAAATTTCGACATTAAATAAACCATAGAGGTTGATGTACTGCTAAACAAAATCAACCAAAATTTGTTGAAATTTATTCCATTTCGTTTCACCTCTACAAGTAGGGAAGACTCGATCCTTTTTATATATATATATATATATATATATATATATATATATATATATATATATATATATATATATATATATGACAATAGGAAAACTGTAGTTATTGCTGACGGGTTTCGTCCAATGTGGACTTTCTCAAAGCAAAAGACGAAATGAATTTAATTAAAGAAAGTAACTAATAATAACAAAAAACAGAATGTTCTTAGCAACTGGAGGAATGTAGAGAACGCTATTTTTCTATTGTTAACTGAAAATAACGTCAGTTATTGTCACGTGGAGAATAATATCATGTTGGCGGATTCAACAATTTGGACGAAACTCATCAGCAATAACTACAGTTTTCCTATTGCCATTTATATTTATAAATATTGTCATTTCTACAGGTTAACTCTGAGAAATTTTCATGTATATATATATATATATATATATTGTTTGCTACTGCTTTTAGTCGAACTCGGAACAATATCGCAAGAGAATAAATTCCGCCATTAATTACCATTTTTTGTTTTAAGTATATCACCCCAAGCAAGGCAATAAAGCCACTAAGACACAAAGAGAAACATTATTAAGCAACGAGAACAAGAAAAAGTGTATTCAAGAAGGCAGGTGATTCGAATTTTGAACCGAACCCTTTATTTCGTCCGCTGGTGTAGATTGTTCTAGTTCCACGGGCCATGCCTCTTCAGTTGTTTCCCTTTAACTCAACGTTTCGGTGGACGAAATAAAGCTTTCGGTTCGAAATCCCAATCACCTGAAGTAGGCCGGTGTGTACAAGGACCGAAACGTCGTGAATATGGCAAACAAGATGAGGGCAACAGCTCGAACTATGTAAATAGTGTAAATAATTACAATGCTACTCTCAGAAATATAGACAGATCCTGAAGAAGATCGGAGCCTACGACAGCCGAAATGAATCATGAATATGGCAAACAAGATGAGAATAATATATATATATATATATATATATATATATATATATATATATATATATATATATATATATATATATATGTTTAACTAAGAATGACAGACAAGGTACTAGGATTGATCTTTTTATTTAATTTTTTTGTGTTATAACAAGAGCTTTCTTTTCTGGACAAAGAGTGTGTGAAAACTGTCCAAATGTTTTATATTTCCGAGCGCTTTTGGCTATACCTTTAGCCATTATCAAAGATGATTCCATACGTTACACCTATCTGATCTTAGTTCCATTAGAACCCATTTAAACACACACACAAATTTACCCGACTCCATTAGGAACATACTAGTAGAAAACACAAATATAATAACTGCATCCACCTGCAAAAAAAGACTAAAAATAATGGAAGCTTTAATAATAAAAAAGAAAAAGCCAACTCTTACTAATATTAACTACGAACAAAGCCACAATGTGCTAACCGTATCCGGAAATTAAAAACATCCCTACTACACAGTCCTGAATTGAATAAAACAGTTGACTAAATGGAATTACCCAAATTGACTAAAATAGTTATGTAATCTCGTCACAATATTTTGTCATGTACATATCAAGCCTCATAAAATAATTGAATCAGAATAAGCGAACTATTTTTATTACTTCATCTATCGTTAATGGCAATCAGTTTAAATATAATTACATATTAAAGGTGCATATAATACAGTAATTATAAGGACAGTATTAACGATTTCCTTATAAGGAAACATTTGCTATTCATCCCCGAGAAGCCTGTACTGCTTTCGGTTGAAATTTATAAAATCTTTTTCTTCAAACACTTTTTCATAAAACTAGTTCTCTCAAGTCCAGTAGATGTTATTGTTCTTTCTAGCACTGATGGGGGAGTTTCCTTCCTAATCTTTTCTTCGAAGTAGTGTGGAATGTCAGCACCTTGATTATGCCATTATTTTCTCTTAGAGTTACACGTGATATTTATTTAAGCAGTTGATGTTGTTGAAAGTCCACAAATGATATCGTTTCTGTTATATGGTACAGTTCTTTGCTAGTGATTTTGTAACGCCAGTTCGCACTGTTCGAAGTAGAATGATCTTCTAACAAGATCCACAGACAGAAATATTTTTTACCACCGATCTATACAGCTGATGGCATAGAGTTCACAAGTGAGGGGCACCAGAAAAGAAATTGTTAGCAAAGAACTTATGTTTGCATCTATAAAATTCAATTGTGAATTGATGGGACCTAGCCGCCAATCTAGTACTGCGCTTTAAATCCATAGAATCTAAGTACCATAGAGAAGATTCTGGGCATGACGATAAACTACATCCGGCAGCAAGGCCCTTGATCAGGTCGTTTCAAGGAGCCTGGAACCACCTCTTGATTGCTGTTGTTCCCAGGTCCTCTCTGGCCCTGGCTGGAAGGACCTGTTAGTGACCCAGGGTATTGGCAAATAGTTAACCCCAAAACTTGGATCAAACCACTATGAAAGTATAAAATTATTTATTATTATTATTAAGATCGACACATATCTTCTCAACCATGCTTTTTGTTGGAAAAATAAGATGAATTATATAACCAAATGAAATAAATAAATTTTATTCTTTAATTAATGATTTGACTCTTTCCAAAAAAGGTCAAATTTACTAAGGATTGATTTACTTGGCAAAATAGAACTTGTTTTGGGGTAGATGGTCTATTTTGTAAGAATACAATACTATTAATAACAATATAAGAAAATATTCGACAATCATGGAAGGAGCGGGTTGCTACTTTAGAATGACATTTATAAAATCTTAAATTAATTTTTAAGAGAAAAAGGTTTCTCAAGTACTGTAGTATTTATCGCTCTTTCGAGTATTGATGGGGGTTTCCTTCCTAACCTTTTCTTCGAAGTAGTGTGGAATGTCAACATCTTGATTATGCCATTATTTTCTCTTCAAGTTCCGTGTGCTATCCAGTTTGCTTGTTGAAAGTCCAGAAGTGAAATAGTTCCTGTTCCTTGGTACAGTTCTTTGCTTGTGATTCTGTAGCTCCAGTCCACACTGTTCGAAGAAGGATGATCTTCTAACAAGATCCACAGGCTTCACTCGCGCAGAAATATTTTTTTACCACTGATCTTAGAAAGCCGTTGTATACAGCTGATGGAATAGGGTTCACAAGTGAGATGTACCAGAAAAGAAACTGTTAGCATAGATCTTACGTTTGCATCTATAAAATTCAATTGTGAATTGATGGGACCTAGCCGCCAATCTAGTACTGCGCTTAAATTTATAGAGCCTAGGTACCGTAGAGAAAAAAATCATTAGAAAACTTAACATGAAAGTATGTATTTTATTCTTGTCTCTTAAATCTTGTCACTTATTTATTATGGATCTGTCAATAGTTTGCCTGATGTCAGTGTAATATAAATATCAGTCGTTTGATAGTCTATTTTATAATAATACAATGCTATAAATAACAATATAAGGAAACATACTGCATTAACTGACCGAGCAGCCAGTGCTGCTTTTAACTGAAATTATAATTTTTTTTCTCTTAAAACAAGTTTTTCAGGAAATAATGATTCTTATGTGTCGTAATTGTTATTTCTGATTCCAATATTGATAGAGTCAACTTTCAACATTTTTATTTATCTACGATTATACACGAACATAAAAGCGGCTTTTTTATTTTATTTAATATATATATATATGTGTGTGTGTGTGCGCACGGGCGTGTGTGTGTGTGTATTTTAATACATTTTTATGTTGATACATTCTTTTTATAGATACAAATATTTAAGTAAATATTCTGTTTATAATAAACAGTATTAACAATATTTACCGGCCTGAATGTCCGATAAATTTTCATAGAGAATATTCGTCCCCCTGACAGGGCAGTAAATGTTATAAGTACTGTTTATTATAAAACAGAGAATTTACTTAAATATTTGTATCTGTAACAATAATGTATAAACTTAAAAATGTCTTTATATATATATATATATATATATATATATATATATATATATATATATATATATATATATATATATATATATATATATATATAAAAGACAGCTGAAAAGTTTGAGACCACCCGTGTTAATTTTTTAAATTGGCCCAAAAAGAAGTTATCCGTTATCTGTGGCTAAGATCGACCACCTGTTTGCCCTTTAACAGGGTTACAGATTTGTGGAGGTGTATTTTAGTGTGTATATATCTATGTGTGTGTGTACATGTATGTGTGTGTGCTTGTGTATATATATATATATATATATATATATATATATATATATATATATATATATATATATATATATATATATATATATATATATATATATATATATATATATATAATGAAATGGAGAAAGTCCGACAATTATTTTAAGACATTTTTATGTTTATACATTCTTTTTATAGATACAAATATTTAAGTAAATGCTTTGTTTTATAATAAACAGTATTTATAACATTTACTGGCCTGAATGTCCGAGAAATTTTCATAGAGAATATTCGTCCTCCGACAGGAATCGAACCTGTATCCTATACGGAACCGTCATCTAGCCTGACCTCTTTTAAAGGCAGTAAATTCGACCTTTCTAATCGAACGATCCTCTGTGGCTCGATGGGTTAAGTGCACGTCACGTTTGCACAAATTCTCGGTTCGTCAGCAACGAGGACTTGCTGAACCGATCGAGGTTATGCTAGAAATATCTTCTGGGAAATAGGAGAGAGCGCTTTTGTGTAAACGGTGGTTCTTCTGAATGAAGTTTTTCTCGACAGCAGGAAATAGTGGATATAAGTAAGTGAAAACTTCTGGTCGTCTGCCAACAGATTTATCCCCAAATAAATTGTAAATACGTATGGTTAGTTTTTTGGCACAAATATTTGGCGACTATTTCATTTCGATTTGTTTGTAATCCACTTTTATCAGTATATAGAACCGAGAGACTTTTTAAATGGGTTATTAAAAAAAAAAAAAAGATTTTTCCAAGAAAATATTGTAATTGCAATTTTTCGAACTTTATAAAAATTCTTATATTTCTGTGATAAAGACAAAGACGCAATTCTTATCTTCATTTTTCAACCACATCTTGTTTTTGAAAGAAATTCTCATCAAAGATGAATAATTTAAGTAGATTGTCTTTTATAAACTTGTCTAAATCATTTTTTCTTTCTCTAATAGAATTAACATTTCGTCTTTTTATTTATCCCATTTTCTTTAGATTTTTTCTTTTTGATTTTATTTTTCTCCGATATTATTGCATTTAATTTTATCTTTTTTTTTTTTAATAAGAAACTTGACTCTCTGAGAAATCTTAAACTGTTTAACGAAAAGTTAGTTTAATAAATTTCTTGTTTGTTTATAAAGTCAATGTTCACTCGCAAATAAAAGAATTATTCTTGTTGTTGTAGCATACTTACGGATAATAATGGGTATGTCCTCATTCACATAAACACAGTAGTAAATACTATATATTGGTCTGCAGTTGGAGATTAGTCTTCAGCTGTGTTGGTCAAGAAACTCTCTGCCTCCGAGCGGAGAGGATCCCCATACGAGGCTGTATCGAATGAGTCTCGTCACGGGAAACAGCTATCCGACCCCGCTTGATACGGGGTCTACGGGGAATATTTGACCGCACCTACGGGCTCGGATACCCCACATTAAATTCGGGTTTGTCCCACATCTGACCGCATGGGGCGGTTGGTAGATATCTTGCAGTTGGGGAATCGACTCCAGTTGTGCTGGTCAAACTCTCTGCCTTTGGGCAGAGATGATCCCCAGACGAGGCAATGTTGAAGGGCAGCGCGTGGTCTCGGGAAACAGCTACCCGACGATTTATACGCAGTCTAGTGGAAAATTTTTGACCGCACCTACGGGCTAGGATACCCCACATCAAATTCGGGCTTGTGCCACATCTGACCGTGTGGGGAATTCACTTGACTCAATTCTAGCAGTTAATTATTTCTATGCACCGCTGGTGAATCTTATATATGTTGTTCGCGTCCTAAGTATTATCATTCATTACCAACCTTCGTGTGATTATTCAATTCAGTAACCTTCTCTAGGTTACAACACTTATACAATTCAAAAACATGTTTCGGCTTTTCGAAAGCAGAATCAGTAACACAGGAAACTTATTGTTAAGATTTCAATATTGTGTTTTTCTGGTGCGTTATAGAATGCAATATAAAGAAGACCAATATTTAACGTATTCAAAAGTAAACCTGACCAGACTCCAGATGTACAAAAACAATGTTTTTTTTTAATCTTTTCACTGGAGTTTATGAGCAAACACAGGTGATTCCATTTCTAATAAGTAGACCACTTGATCGTTGCAACTAAGACCCACCATGACAAGTACACAATAGTGAATTACACTCATTCCCTTCGTATTCCATTAGTAAGGAAGAAGTTCTGCTCGGACAGATTCTTTCCAAGAAATATTGTTTCGTGGAACAGATTCCTGGCAGAATGTTTTCCCAATCACTACAATCTTTATTTCTTCAAGTTTAGGGGTATCCTACATAATCTCAGCATTTCCACTTCTTGCATTTTTTTACGCTCATACAATTTAGCTTCGCTCACTCAAGGAACATTGCGCAGTGGATAAAAGCGTTGGTTAGATCCAGTGACAGGACCAAAAGAGCGTGAGTTCAATACCCGGTCAAGGCAGTGGAGAACTTTCAGAGGGAAATTAACAGGAGATAACTGATAACTGACATCCATCAAACATGGCATGTTGAACTAGAACAGTCTACCCAGTGAGCGAAATAAAGGGTTCAGTTCATAAAAAGTTAGCGCTAATTCCATTGTAACACAGAATCATGTCTGTGACTAAGTCTTGTTCCGTTCCTCTTTCTTCATATCAGCTTCTACGGGTTATTTAATGCCAAAATCTAAATATTCTGTATGCATTTTTCTTTTCTTTTTAGTTAATAATGGTTTTAATGATAGAAATATTACTAATTAACCCATAGCTGTGGGTAGAAGAGGTGGATCCATAATTTTCTTAAAAGGTATTGCACATAAGTGAATATAACAAACCGAACTGAAATTGTAACACGGCTCTCCGATTAAGGATTCTGAGTCTTTATTTATTAGCCTATCAGCACACCCAAACTTACAGCACGAAGCAGTCACCCATCTAGGTACTGACCAGGCTCGATGTTGCTTAATAGACAATGAAAGATGATCGGATATATTTTGATGAATAGACGCGTGTGTAATTTGTTAGTAGTATTTAACTATTAGGTTTGGTGCAAAAATAATGACGTAACAATGTCGTTTTTTGGCGTCAAAAATACGTCAAAAAACGACATATTTACGTCATTAAAAGCTGATCTATCATAACTTTACTATGAATAAATAATTGTTCAAACATTTTAGACATTTTTTCATCAACGTCGTAACTAAAACAGTTTCTTTCAAACAATAGAAAAAGAGGAAACTTAATTAGTGACAGAATAATTGCACTATACTTGCACGAGTAGTAAAAAGGCACAGAGGACTAATGGATAGCAGCTCGGATTGAGGAATCGGAGAGCCGGGTTCATAATTCCAGACAAATCCATTAAATTCATGTGATAATACCCTTGGGACAGGTATCAATCTTCTCCCCCCAGCTATGGATAAATAGCAAGTCAGACTGGGTTCTATAGCCTTGGATGAAAACTGGTCTACCGCAGAAAAAATGATAACCTATTGCGAGAAAAAAAATCTGCCTCGTCAGTCATGTATAGAAAGATACAATATCGCCTAAGCGTGTATAACGCATGGCACACGACTGACTGACTGAATAAAAATTTTGATTAAAATTATCTGTGATTTTGTACGTAGAAAGCCAAGTAAATACATTCGATAAATGATTAAGATATACATTTATATGAATAAAATATTTTAATTAAAATTATTCAATAGCTAAAAACATTATGTTGTAATAAGAGAAAACCTAGGAAGTTTATTTATGAAAAGAATAATTACGGTATACAGAAATGCAAAGAAAAGATTTTGATTAAAACTGTCAGATAATTTTCTCCAGGTTGGTAACTGGAAGGTTTTATCAGCTAATATACAAATAGATAGGAGACTTTAATGACTGAAGAAAAAAAAAAAAAAAAGAAAGTTTAAAAATGTCGGAAAATTTTTCTTCAAATTAAAAAAAAGTTGGAAAATTAAAAAAAAAAACATTTTTTTTTCAATCAATATAAAACTAGAAAAAATAAATTGCTGACAAAAATATTATGCTATACGGCAAAATAAATGGGAGATTTTGGTTAAAACAAGAAGTTACTTTACATCAATTCTGTGCGACATTTTCATGACGTTATCTGGTACTGATGTTTGGGCGACGACAAATGTAGACCATCGTAGAGCGTACGGGTTACATCTTTGTGACACTGTTGTTTTCAGGCCATTACACCAAAAACCGCGCAAACTATGTTTCTTACTGAAAGTCAGATCTGCCGTCTTTCCACCAAAAGAAAGGTTTTCGTTTAGTAATAAATAGCAAAATTTATATGTTCTGTATTGGATACTTTTATTGTTCCCTAGTAGAGAAATATTACCGACTACTTCTCAGTGACAGAGAGGATAAAGCCTCTTGTAGACCATAAGTTCAATCACAAGCAAAAAATTTCCAGTAAAGAATTTTGGATTAAGAAATTCCATTTTAATTCGTCAATTCATGATTGTTTCCGGTTCCTTCTAAAGCCCTGTGATTCTTTTACTAACAGTAACCCCTTGCGTCTTAGTGGCATTATAGACTTGCTTGGGGTTAATTGATAAAAAAACAGGAATGAAAGAGGACTTTACGTGTAGATGTCACAATGGCGTTGCTACATTGGTCTGGATTATTGACCTCGTATAGAAAGCATATACTATAGCTAAATATTTTCCACAATAAATATATGTTGTGGATTCCGGGTTGAAATCCGGTACCAATAAATAACAAACAGGAATGAATATATGAAAATAATGTATTAACGTAATAATACAAACTGGTAAAGCAGGTTAGTAGTTCCAGGAATACGTGTTAGTAGCAATATATATATATATATATATATATATATATATATATATATATATATATATATATATATATATATATAGTCTTTGGTATTGAAGTATCGCTGTATGACTTCTTAGTGAGTCTACGTGTTACGCTCACTGTGACTCCTACAACGCTGTTACATCACCCTCACTCTTCCGGTTACCTACAACCTTTTACTCTGTCACTCTCGACTCGACTCTTCTGTCTTGCTCTGTCTTGGGTCTTCACGTAGCCGTAGTATATGTATATACTGGGTGAGTCCATTTGTGTAAAAAGCTGAGAACCCCTCAACAATATCCTAGAAATATCTTCGGTTTCACATGGAAAAAGGAAATCTCAATTTTTTGATGATTGTGATATACAAAACACTGGGACCATTTTGATGGAGTCTCAATAAGCTAGCTATGTTGCTAGGATGAATGCTAAAAGTCTGTTGAATAATCTTACGAATAGCCAAATTCAGTTAGGGATGTGTATTTTAAAAATACGATATATTTTCAATAACCTGTTTTGCTGTTTATTTCTACTGATATCTTTTAATCTTAATGATTAAACCTAAATTATTCTCCTGTATTTTACACATTATTATAATTGTACGTGAATAATTTTATCAGCTAATAGAGTAATAACAATATTATGTTGACGTCATAATAATTCTTACATTTCTATGCATAAAAGATTTTGGTTAAATTTCTAGGAAATATTTTCATTCAGTTTGTAGCCATAAACCTTGGTCAGTCAAGAGAAAACTACTGAAAATACATTGATGTCATAATAATTCTTATATACATTTCTATTCAATAATATTTTGATTAAATTTCCTGGCGCTATTTTCATTCAGTGTGTAGCCATAAATCTCGACCAATCAAAAGAAAACTACGTAAATTACATTCATGTATTATTAATTCTAATATACATTTCTATGCATAAAAGATTTTTGATTCAATTTCTAGGAACTATTTTCATTCAGTTTGTAGCCATAAATTTATGTCAGTTAAAAGATATCTACAGAAATTTTTCTCGCTCCTCTCGCTTATAGAAGTTATCTAACAGCATCTTTCTTTCGTGTCTATTAGGATATTCAAAAATTGAAATACAATGTTACCTTCTATCTCTTTGAAATCTATTCTTTTATTTTCTTCTATTCTTAGCAGTCTCATTGAGTCTAAGCGGCTTTGTAATCATAAAGACCCTATAAAACCTATGTTCAGGTGATACAATCAACGGACTCTTCAGCATCTGTTGTAGAACCGTCTAGGAGAAAGAAAGAAAGAAAAAACTTTGAATACCCAATAATGAAAACGTTGTAAAACGTGTTCGTCTAACCACGAAATTCCTTAGCGTATAAATGTTGGGCTTAAAGCAAATCAATCACCTTAACTGCATGAAATAATTCGATTAAGAAGCCTTATGTAATGCAATTCTCTACATTTACAAGAGCCAAATCAGGCCAAAAAATGGACTACAGTTGGCATATTTGTACGGTGCGATTCAGTCCTCGCTTTCCGTTTTTATGATAGAGTTTAAAAGAGTTTACGATACCCCGTTTGAGAAGAATTGTTTTCCACGCTGCAAATCTCTTTCGCACAGGCGAGATGCGGCGAGTTTCTGACTGCTCTATAGCTACTTTTACAGAATGCGATCGAACAAACTATATTCTTTGATTCTGCTAGGTCTAGCCTTCATAGCTAGGACCCGCCATGCCACTTACATGATATCAAACCACCCACATTACCCCCGTATTTCATTGACAAGAATTAACTTCCACTCAAACAGCTTCTTCCTTCGAAACGCTGCTCTGTGGAACAGACACACGAGTGGATGTTTCTCCGATCATTACAATCTTAACTGGTTCAATTCTAGACTTGTCTCCCTCTCCTATCAATATAAACTACCTCTTAACGTAACCCTCTAACTCGAGTGGTTCCTGGGCCTTGTACAGAGTGAACCATACTGTAAAAAATGTAACATATTGCACCAGGTAGATGTCGTATATGAATAAAAACGCTAATACATGAACGCTATATTAATTTGAAAAAGTATGATAAAATAAAAATTCTAGAGGATATTTTACCTTTTTTAAAATCAGTATCACCCCATGTAAGGCAAAATAGCCACTAAGACAAAGGGGCTTACAGGGTGTGGAAGAATTAGGAACAGAAGCATTAATAATGAGCCAGATGAGGAAAGAGTAATCGGGAGGCCAGGAGATAGCGATTGATATTGCATTTAATTTATTGGAGCTTAAAGTTGACTGGAAAGCATGTAGCCGAAAGGGAGTTCCACAAGCGAGAAGTTCGACAAAAGTATAGAACTTGAGGCTACATCTAGCCAGCTCCACTGTAAATTGATGAGATCTCGACGCCAGTTCTAGCACTGCGCTTAAAATTCATAAAGTCTGGGTACCATAGTGTATAGCTCATCTTAACAATTACCATGAAAGTATTTATAGAAAAGACACGAAGAAACGGTGGGAAAATGAGTGAATCCGAGCTGCCAGATCAGGATTCATAATATTTCTGATTCTTTTTGGATTTTATCAAGGAGCTCAAGGTAAGTAGCAGGGGTACTGGACCATATGTGGCAGTAATATTCTATGTATTGACGAATGGTAGACATAGATATGTAAGATAGATTCTGGAGAGGAAAATTGTTTGGCACGATACAGTGAACCAAATTAGCAGCTGAGTTAGCATTGGATTCAATATAGTCTTTCCACTTAATGTCAGCCGAGAAGGTTAGCTGAGAACATGGACCGAATGCGAACATTAGCAGTGGGAGATTTGTTGAAAATTTTAAAATTTTGACGGCCTATCATCTGACAACTCTGTCGATGAGAAATCTTAATTTTGCAGTCTAATTTGTACCATTGTCACACGGAATTACGAAATTGGCTGTCGTTTGATGCAAGCAGAATCGATATATGTGGCCATAATTTAAGACCACTGACGTAACAGCTTTTCTCCCGAGTGGAATTACGGCTGGACACATCATATTAAGTTTCAAATTTCTAATTACCGTCTGGCAAGGACGCCATTAACGAACTGGCGGGATTCCAGTGTAAACTGCAATCAACAAAGAATCTCGTGTTGAAAGAATTCGAATATATATATAAATTCTTTTAAAAATCTATGATTCGTCCCTGCGTCGAATGTTGTTGCTACATCTGGTCTGGTACTTCAGATCTACATCTTGAGATTCTTGACAAAATCCGGAGTAGAATCTCTAACATTATAGGTCATGATTTGACATCTCGGCTTCAGTCGTCACTTTCCCACCTCAGTGACGTAGCTTCACTATGTCTTATTTATAAATTTTTTCATGGTAATTTTTCTTATGAGCTTTCATCATTGTTACCTCGACGCCACGAATTTCAGTGCAGTACTAGATTGGCAGTTAGGGCTGATAATTACCCTGTTGAAATTGTTAGATGTAACAGTAATTTGTATGCTAAGAGTAACTTCTTCCAGACTACGAGCATTTGGAAGTCTCTTCTGGTTTTTTACTTTCCTGTCAAATATGACAATAAAAAAATTAAATGCAATATAAATCGTCATTTTCTTGAGTCCAGTTATTGTATTGTCTTTGTTTCTTTCAATCTATCCACTCCCCACTGCAGAGTTTCGTAGACGAATCTTTTTTGTAATGTTGCGTTGCCGCTCAGACCAGACACCAAAGTTCGTTGAGCGGGTACAGTTAAACGTTTCTAGATTAAAAATTACCCTTCGACCAAATCGTTACCTGCGAATGAAGAACAAAAATATTTCTAGCAGTAAACCAGGTTTTATTTATGGGTAGCAACTAACTGTTATAAGTGAGCAAAGTATAGACGAGGCGTAAGTGAGGGGATGCACATTTCAGCAGCCGCCGTATCGAGTAGTACGACAGGTCCCGCTTTTTTTCAATTTAACATGACATCAGCTGACTCATATTGCACCAGTAATCGTTCAGTCTACTCGTCAGGAGATATCAGCAATTATCTGCCGATTTTCTCATTTTCGTTATTTTTATATTAAGCTAAAAATAATAATTTATGACAATCAGTGACGTTAGATATTCAACAATTCCTACAGACATCCCCAGGTATGGAAATAGATTTTGTTCTTGTTTTTACTCTCAGTAATAAGAGGACAACGAAAATAGAGATATAATCCGAAAAAATGCTATGAGAAATGTGATTGTTTTGGAACGTGCGGTCGCAATGCTGAGTTTGAATTTAAATTTTAAGGTTGTGCGTTTTTGTACAAATATAGCAATAAGAGAATTTTTTTTTTTTTACTGGTAGATTTTCCGTCAAAGTGGCATGAACTATATTGTTCAATAATTACAGTAATGTCGCATTTATTATCCGAAAGTTGCACTTGGATCAGTTATTTTAATTTCAATAAAGGTGCAATTAATTTATAAATTCATGAATGATTCATACAAAAAACAAATACAGAGGTTAATGATTTAATTGGCGAGAATCCATCATCGCTAACAATTCAGATAAGATACATAAACCCCGAACCTATTTTTTAGGAACAGACGGAAGCTTGTAAAAATAAAAAGACCTTATGCAACTGAAATTTGTAAACGAGGATCATATCATTCATGTACAGGTTCGGGGTTTATGTATCTTATTTGAATTGTTAGCAATGATGGATTCTCGCCAATTAAATCATTAACCTCTGTATTTGTTTTTTGTATGAATCATTCATGAATTTATATATATATATATTTATATATATATATTAAAGTGGACATTGAAGTCAACACCCAGAGGCGATAGTCTGTTTCACACTTATGCGCAATCATCTGCCCCTTAGTTTATTTTAAGCTTTTTACTTTTGATATAAATATAGTTTTAATGTATGCAATATTTATAGGTAAATATAAATTTATATGAATAGATTTCCAACTTCTTGTTTGTATTAATTCTAATATTTATTGAACATATATTTCCATGACATATTGTTGCTTTTATTTAACGTAATTGTTTATTGCATTAATTTATTTTAATGTGCGCTCATTGTGTGTTTTATAGTAATCGTCATATAAAGTAATACAGTGGCTTTCCTTTCTGTTTTCTTTAGTAATTGTTCTTGTTTACAAAAAAAGATCTGTTTATTGATTAGGACTTTAATTTCGAATAAGATTATCTCTTGCTTTATTTACAAATAAAATTTTGCTCAAAGGCTAAACAGAAGATATAAGAGATTTCCTAATACAGAAGATGGAAAGAGCAATGAAGAATTTCATTTGGGTAAAGCACTTCAATAAAAATAATCACGTACGCTGGATTTATTTCTTTGCCTGAGTTGTGTTTGATTCTGTACAAAAAATATGAAAGACGTGGTCCATTTATTACAAATATATTGCCTCAAACAATAAACGGTTTCTTATTTCCAGATCGTCTGTGCCAAACAGGGACTAGGGTTTCTTAATTCGAAATGTTCTGGATCAAACAATCGTCATTATTATGTTATTCGAAATTCCCAGGATTGAATAGGAAAAGAGGCTTAATTATTAGAAACGGCTTTCATTCTCGATTTAACATAAAATCATAGAACTATCAAACTAGTAATGATATTCTAAATATCCTTAAAATCTCCAGTGGCATTTATCTCCTTCTTTTTCATATATATATATATATATATATATATATATATATATATATATATATATATGTAAAAGACAATAGGAAAACTGTAATAGTTGCCGACGAGTTTTCCTGTTGTCTTTTATATTTATAAATATTATCACATTTTCTACAGGTTAACTCTGAGAAATTTTACAAATATATATATATATATATATATATATATGTAATTATTTATTTAAAAATATGATTCCAACACGCTACATAAGAGTTCTCATGTTTCAAAACAAGAAAATAAATTGAATTAAAGTAAGCTCTGTTCCATCTTCAAGCGAAATTTTTTTGGGAATAACTTATTTCTGAAATTTACGTGTTTTAATAGCAGATTCATTATTGAAATCAAAATTTCTATGGTAACGGCTAGAGATATTGTTTGAATAAATTATATTTATGCTCTACTTTTTTATCGAGCACAATTTTTTAAAAATAATAACAAAAATACTAAAGAACTTTGGATTATTTAGCTAACGAGTTCTTTCCTATTATCTATATATTTTTTACACACACACACACATACATGTATATATATATATATATATATATATATATATATATATATATATATATATATATATATAAGAGAATGTACAGATGGTGCAAAATTCCACAGTTCGTAGCATTTACTTTTGAAAAGTGGTCAGTACAAAATAGTGACTTACTTACCATAGCTGGAGGAAGTACAATAATAGTATTGAAACATGAAATCTTTAGTGTAGCGATTTCAACATGTTTTGATTATAATCTCTCATAAAATAATAATAATAACATTAATACTATATATATATATATATATATATATATATATATATATATATATATATATATATCTGATAACTATATGTAATTACTATATGTAATTTTTATATATCAAGAAAATATTTGAATGGAACATCTGTGAGAATGCTGAAAAAAGTTTTCGTCACTTTAGTCTTCATCGGAGGAGGTTTGTTTACGTTGAATGCAACTATTAGCAATAAGACATATACCTACGTAGGTATATGTGTAATTATTAATATATACTTTACAGTTCTGTATCACTACATTCAGCAGTGTTCTGTCCACACCATTGATTAAAGAAATGGTTATTTACTCAACTGTATGTATACGTAATCGCTCATATATAAAGTTAATCATATCTCTTGATATAGCTTATATATATATATATATATATATATATATATATATATATATATATATATATATATAAATAAAACTTAAAATTGTAAGGTAAGTTTGAATTTGTAAACAATGACTGTTACTACTAATATTGCAACTTTATCCCTGAATTGAGCACTGTCAGACATTGGCGTGTTTATTCACAGAATAAGTACGTAAAAATTCGACTTTCTTTCATCCGATGGCTTAGTGGGAAAATCTCCGACTGATGCAAATCAGTTGGGTTTCGATCCCGTCTAGAAGATGAGCTGCGAAATAGTTTGTCTGTAGATGACATTATATTTTCAATTTGATGATTGACTTTTCTTTCATCTTGGAACATTATCGTTCGCGATCAGCGAAGTTAAGCAACGTCTAGTAACTTGATGGGCGATCACTTGGAAAAGAAATAAGTGCTGTAAGCTTGGGTGTGCAGGTGGCGTAATGGATAATAGTTCGGGAGCGAATTCAAATTCAAGTAGCGTACTATTCACTTTCGCGCAAATGTCCCTGTAAAAGGCACGAACCCACCACTTCAGTTAGAATTTTATCACTAAATCATTATTATCTCAAATATAATAAATTCTTGCAATATAAAAATATTTTCTGACTTTAAATAACCTGCAAAGGGGTGATAAGCCGTAAATAATTAATGAATCGATAATCTTGGTAGTATGAGCGTCCAACACTTCAGCTCTTATAACAATAAAAATGTAGTTTTTATTTTGGGATTTACTTTGACGAAATATGTGAGCAATGAGGAAGTCTTGCGTATAAAAGAAAGAAAAATAACCTTGTTTTGAAAATCAAAAAGAGATAGTTGAAATTTCTGTGCGACATAATGAGGCAAGAGGGTTTGGAGAATCGAACACGCACAGTGAAGGCAAGATCAGAGAGAATCATCGAGTAACCGGCCTAACGAGCTTGTGTGGGTGCCTGGCAGAACAAGTTCTGAAAGTTAAAGTAAATGGATAAACATGTCAATGTGAAAAGAAAATGGCGGAAAGCCATGAAGTGTTGAAAAGAATCAAGAAATAAAAGATAAGGAGAGCTATTGATACGTATTATTTTGCTGACAACATATAAAGATTACTATGAACGTCAGAAAGATTTTTAAAGAATAAACGAAGAATCTATAATAAAATTTTATCAAACGTTATTGAGTGTTGGAAACAGAACATTGGAACCGGCGAAATCTTTGAAGTGTTAGCAAAGACAAAAAAGAAAGTGAAAACATTGGCACGACAACCATAAAAAAAAGATTTTAATGACGTCACACGCGCATGCGCAAAGAAAGAAACTTAAAAGAATTTAGAGTAAGTTAAGTAGATTGACCAGCAAGAAATTATTTTAAAAAGGCATGTGTTGAAAATATAATAAACAGAAAACATTTAGAATATTATAAATATTCGCTCATTGCATAAAAGCAACCACTTTAAAGTAAGCATGAAAAATAAAAACACGCGGCATAACGAAAAACTAAACGGAAGCTGGTTTCTCTGCATAAATATTTAGTAATATTAGCGTGGGCGAATGTTTAAGAAGTTCGCTTTACTCCATGAGACCCGGGTTCAAACTGAACCATGAGCTGATAACATGACTGTCAGTCAAGTGATTTCTTTATGCTATCCGCCTGGAAATGCAGTTTCCCACACCTTTGGTCATTAGTATATTTAGTGAGGAATGAATATTTTATGGTTGGATAGTCTGGAAGTTTCGTCGTAGGTGAATTAAGCAAGCTGAACTACAAAGTGGGGAGGTATAATCATATATTGTCAAGAAAATGATTTCTTCATGCTGTCATCCTGGGGAAGAAGTTTGAAAGACCTTTAGAAATCATATATTCGGTTGTGCACTCTTGGAAGATAAGTTTGAATTTGTAATCAATGACTATTACAACTAATATTGCAACTTTAACCCTGAATTGAGCACTGTCAGACATTGGTGTGTTTATTCACAGAATAAGTACGTAAAAATTCGACTTTCTTTCAACCGTGTGCCGATGGCTTAGGGGGAAAATCTCCGACTGATGCAAATTAATTGGGTTTCGATCTAGTCTGGAAGCAATCAGATAAGCTGTCTGTGGATGACATTGTATATTCAACTTGATGATTGACTTTTTTTCCATCTTGGAAGATTATGGTTCACTATCAGCGAAGTTAAGCAACGTCTAGCAACTTGATGGGTGACCACTTGGAAATACTAAGTGCTGTAAGCTTGGGTGGGCAGGTGGCGTAATGGATAATGGCTTGGAACCGAGTTCAAATTCAAGTCGCATATTATTCAGTTACGCGCAAATGAAAATTATACCACGGATTGAGCCAAGATTTGTGATTGAAATTTGGAAGATGGAAGTGTTTGGAAGTCATCGTTGGTTGTGCTATTACAATGTCATCCTAACGAATGGTTCTGTGGATACAAGCCTTCTTGAAACTATTGTTCAGACCAGATTATTCCTTCTTTGACAGAGACTGTGCCTAAAGTCCCCGGCGCACAATTGTAGTATAAACAGTAGGTTCGATCTGTGGATGTTGAATAAACACATATGTGCTCGAGTAGAACGGGAATTAATTAGCCGCTCCAGTACACGTCTGTTCTTTTTATGATGACAGCGAACACTCGTTGCCACTTTTGTGATATCAACGTATACTCGTTGTCACTTTCATAATGCTCGTTGTGGTAGAGCTTTTGTAATCGCAGAATAACCTCGCACTAATATTAGGTTGGGGCAAAAATAATGACGTAATAATGTTGTTTTTTAACGTTAAAAATACGTCAAAAAACGACATTATTACGTCATTATTTTTGCACCAACCTAATAGTACTTGCTCGCTCGAATAGTAATCCCAGTATAGAGAAATAGTATAGTGAATAGAGTAGAGAATAGAGGTCCGAATAGTAATAGAGAATCGAGTAGAAATGCTGATCCGAATAGTAATAGAGGATAGACTAGAAATAGCGATAGTTAGTCGTCAGCTACTTTCTACATGTTGTGGCCTTGTTGGTAGTGTCGGGATTGGAAGAAACGGTGAAAAGACAAACTTTACTAAATACTACAAGTGATAGGAAGTCTTGTTCGGGCCTGAAATAAAGACATAAAGAGAGGAATTGAGTTAAACAAATATATTAACAGAAGCAGTAATACAAACATAAAAAACAAGAGTGTTACAGCAAGAATTTTGGTGTGACTATCAGAGCTGAGTGCTGGAAACTTCCCTCTCCAAAAGGCAATACCTGCTCCTATTTATAGCTTGGCGAGTCCATGCGTACGTGGGTAAATTACCATAACACCAATGCATTTTCATAATAAAATCTCTTCCCAATGCATTTTCATAGTAAAATCCCTTTCCAACTCATTTTCATAATAAAATCTCTTTCCAATTTTTGTGGCCTTGTTCGGGCCAGAAATAAACACACAAAGAAAGGAATTGAGTTAAACAATTATATTAACAGAAACAGTAATACAAACATATATATATTTCCGTCTGAAGAGATGAATATGTAGACATATTCAAATGGATCTTTAAGGTTTTCTTCTTGATTATATAAAAAGCTTAGATGAGGCACGAGGCCGAAGGTATGTGGCACCCAGTGACGATCAAACTGATTACACAGTCTTAATTGTTCTAGCGAAACAAGAATTCAAACCATTGCAGCTTCTCGAGGTGCTCAAATCATTTTCTAAGCGTAGCTTAGATGTGGCACAAGGCCGAAAGTACGGGGCATCGAGTTAGGATAGAACTCACTATTCAGTCGTAAATATTTTAGCGAGACAAGCTTGCTAGCCATTACACGAAGCTGAGATTCCCCCCCCTCTCTCTCTCTATATATATATATATATATATATATATATATATAAAAGTGAACATAGAAGTCAACACTTAGAGGCGACAGTCTGTTTCATGCTACATGCAATCGTCAGGCCACATATGCTGTTATTTTTTTCGGCTATTTATATATATACGGGTTAGTGGTGCATTGTGGGTATTCTATTATGGCGGTTATTTTACCGGAAGTCGTTTGTTTATTTATTTGGGTCAAATTATATTGCTTGTTTTTATTTTTTATTTTTTCGTTTATTAACATATATATGAAGAAATATAGTCTTAAGATGTGCTATATTTATGGGGTAAAGTGCTCAATATCAGAGATAGAACGTTTGTAGATATAAAAGGGAACATAGAAGTCAACACTTAGAGACGACAGCCTGTTTCATCGTAGACGTAATCGTCAGGCCACGAGTGCTGTCATTTTCTCGGCTATTTATATACACGGGTCAGTGGTGCATTGTGGGTAGTCAACCACCAAAATAGACTACCCACAATGCACCACTGACTCGTACATATAAATAGCCGAGAAAAATAACAGCACACGTGGCCTGACGATTGCGTCTAGTATGAAACAGACTGTCGCCTTTAAGTGTTGACTTCTCTGTTCACTTATATATATATATATATATATATATATATATATATATATATATATATATATATATATGTGTAAGTGTGTGTATGCATGTATATATATATATATGTGTGTGTGTGTGTGTGTATGTATATATATATTTATATATATATATATATATATGCCGATTCCTTTGTGATAAGCGCACAGATGGCTGTTTTAAGGTCCAATCCCTCGATGTTTTATTAATTGAAATGACTTTTCACTTTGGTGAAGACACATACTCGAATGGTTTTTACTTTTTATAGCTATTTCTTGCTGATCTCAATGTTTGTTTGTTTTTCTTTGCTTTTCCTTTACATTTTTAATTTATTTTATTTTTTTTTTCGTTTAGTTTTTCGAACGGAACTGGCCGCTGATGAAAATACCAGAAATATAATTGGTTTTCACACTTATTTTTTCAATCGATCATTCTCCGTCCGAGAAATGAGATTCATATTTTTTTTAACTTGTCAAGCGAGAGATTAAACAGTTTGAAAAAACAAACGAGTTCATTCTGAGTTTTTAAAAATTATCAGCTTATTTTATGGCCCTACGCTTCCCGATGAGGGGGTATCTAAAATGTCTGTCATCTTAATGGGTATATCCATGTTTCTCTTATGCTAAATGATCCCAAGTTCGCTCCTATTTTAAGCTTCTGAATTAACCTTACCGGTGGTCTATATTAATCAGAGACATGGAACTGACATTATGAAGAGGCAGAACGAGGAAGGAAGGCTGGGAAGACTTAATACTCACAGATCAACTTCAAAGACAAAGAAGATGTAAAATAGCAATATCCGACGTGGCGTGTTTGAATAAATAGTTGACAAAACAAATATATTATTTATCTATAAAAAAAACTTTTAATCTGATAAAAATCTATCGAATTAATAAATAAAAAACCCTATACTTATTTGTACTATCCTATCCTATCCTATCCTATCCTAAATATATATATATATATATATATATATATATATATATATATATATATATATATATATATGAAGAAAAATATACGGAAAAAAACAAACATAATCCTTATATGCAATTATGCTGTTATAATGTTAATATAATGTCAACGTCGGACGTTTCGGTCTAATAAACCATCTTCAGGGCATATAAGGATTTTTGTTTGTTTTTTTTCCGTATATTTTTCTTCATACTGTCGGATCTATATCCATATATTTGCATACATATATATATATATATATATATATATATATATATATATATATATATATATATATATGCATATTTCATTAAATAATATAGACAAGTTTTGTCTATTTATTTTAAGTAAATTCCTTTCATATTGTCTGATAAGCTTAATAACATTATCATTGAAAGATCAAAGAAAATCACGATATTGATACATATGTTTTAATCCTATCTAAGCTTTCGACCTAAGCCATTATCAAAGATGACAATTACATTTCAATATATTAAACAATACACGGACAAAACAATAATGATAGTCTTTTTTTTTGTTGCATGAAAGATGCCCAAGCAACGACAAAGTCGTGTATACGAGACGCGGATGGGAAAATCGCACCGCAGCTCATGACGTCTCACATGACCACGCGAGAGTGAAAACGAGAAGTATTAAGTTTGGGAAGCCATTGGTATAAACCAATGGCTTCTGTTATCAATTATAGTCATTTAAGAATATTTGTGGACATTTCATAGTTCATTTTGTTCAGGTTAGGTTTCAACTATTTTATGTATAAAGCTTCAAGAATTTTTATTGTTGTTTATTGTTTTCATGTTTAAGTATATATATATGTGTATGTGTGTGTGTGAGTGCGTATGTGTCCATACACGCGCACACACACACACTCACACACACACACACACACACACATATATATATATATATATATATGATTAGTAGGGGTAATTCAAAGGAGAATATAAATCCAAAGAGAGCTCAATGTAAGAACAGAGCAATATAATAATCACTAAAGAATCCTTTAAAATCCATCGGGTTAGGTTATAATTTATTTTGTGGATCTCAACCGTCCATCTCTTCACACCAGTATTACATAAATAAATGGAATTCAATTTATTCAGACACAAGAAAAAAAAGAAAGAAGAGAGAGAGAGAGAGAGAGAGAGAGAGAAAGAGAGTGAGAGAGAGAGAGAGAAGAGAAAAAGGAAAAAGTTTTAATCTTAGAAGGGGAAAGAAATAATTGGAGAAAGATTTCAATATATGGTTTTTAGGGGGAAGGCAAAGAGAGACAGACGAAGGAAGTGGGAAGAAAAGAGAGCGAGATAGGGAAACAAAGGAAAGAGGGAATTAAGCAAGTCGACAGGGTGACGCAGAAAATATTTTTTTCTTCTGGGACTTGACAAGTGTATATATACGAACCGTTTTAAAATTCCTTAAGTATATATATTTGGGGGAATTTTATACTTGAAGTGTTGGATATTTTTAATGGGTATTCAGATACAAGCAAGAAAAGGGGAAATAAAATAAGCGGGGAAAGAGATTTCAATATAAAGTTTTTTTAGGGGTAAGATAAAGAGAGATAGATATGGCAAAGGAAAAAGGAACGAGAGTGATATAGGGATAGATGGGAAGATTGTCCAGCATTCATTGCCATATAGGAGATTAGATATTACACAGCAGCCCAGGACTCTTTTCTTTGTTTCTAATGACATTTTCCTATGTCTTAATACTTTGCTAAGTTTGCGAAAGGCATGAGAAGATTGTTCAGCATTCACTGACATATAGGTGATTAGATATTACATAGCAGTTTAGCACACTTTTAATTATTAGAAAAAAGCGGGGAAAGACAGATTTCAATATAAGTTTTTTTTAGTGGGAAGAGAAAGGGAGATAGACATGGGAATGGGAAAAAGAACGAGAGTGATATAGGAGCAGAAATAGCTGATAATAACATTCCCATTTATCATCGATCTTTGTCCGTGTTCTGCCATGCGTATGTTATCTTATTTTTCCTTTATAGCCCATGTTAGTTTTTTAACGTGGACGACCATGGCTATCCACAACTTGTTTTTATAATTCTTCATCCTTGTCCTGCTACCAATTTGCACTCAATCTAAGGTTAATATGCTAGGTTCAGTTCGGCAAAATACACTTGAGAAACCGTTTCTTCTTTTCTAGTCAGGGATTAAATAGAAGGCTGGGTTCAAGTAAGTATAATCGTAGCAAAAATTCTGAATTGAGGACTGGCCTGAATAGAGATAGGCTGTGTCGGCTTATCATGCTGGAAAAATAACAACTGCTACGTATACAGTGCAGAGGATGCATCTATGACTCTAAATGGGCTAGGAAACTCATAATCAGAATGCTTGCAAACATGACTCGCCACAATATCCTCTCCTTCGTAGCAAGAGTAATTTTATCGTCATTATATTCCTTCCAGTCCAATGCCCTACTAGCCATTTGCACAAGCAAGGTTACTTGTTTCCATCTACCAATCATTTACAAAGTACATCATTTGAGTATTAAATTAACCTAGCAGTCTTTCCCCATTTTGTATCACGGAAATTTAATTGATATCTTTTCGATGGTAGGTATATGTTCTCTTGTTCCTATTCATCATAAAACGTCCTCGTTGCTTCCATATTCTCGCCACTGACTTCGTAAAACTCATTGTATAACCCCAGCTACATCAAGTTACTTTATTACCCTTCAGGTAGCTGTTCAGCATTCGTTGCTATAGAGCAGATTAGATATTATCTTTCTTTCTTTCTAAAGTTAATTTCCAATCTTTTAAGACTTTCCTTAGTTTGTGAAAGGCATGAGGAGATTGTCCAGCATTCACTGCCATATAGGAGACTTTTTTGATCTTTTAATACTTTACTTAGTTTGTGAAATCTATGGGAAGATTGTCCAGCATCCATTGCCATATAGGAGATTAGATATTACATAGCAGTCAAGGACTCTTTTCTTTGTTTCTAATGACATTTTCCTATGTCTTAATACTTTCCTAAGTTTATGAAAGGCATGAGGAGATTGTTCAGCATTCTCTGACACATAGGTGATTAGATATTACATAGCAGTTTAGGACACTTTTATTTATTAGTAACGATATTTTCCAATGTCTTAATATGTTGCTCACTTTCTTGAAAGCATTTTTCACTATTTAGACGCTAGTTGGATTTTCTGATTCACGTTATGCCTTGTCTATTACTAAACTACCTAGTGAGCAGAGATTTATCTCCTTGCTTGATTTTTACATCACCGATATATATTTAGCAACCATGGTTGTCTTTTTTTGCTTAAAAACCATCCTTTATTTTTGTCTAGCAACTCCAAATAATACACTGTCCTGGGTATGACGATAAACTACATCCGCGTCCTGGGTAAGACGATAAACTACATTCGCGTCCTGGGTATGACGATAAACTACATCCGCGTCCTGGGTAAGACGATAAACTACATTCGCGTCCTGTGTATGACGATAAACTACATCCGCGTCCTGGGTATGATGATAAGCTACATCCGCTTCCTTGGTAAGAAGTTTAAACTACGTCCAACAGCAAGGCCTCTGATCAGGAGGGTTTGAGGAGCGTGGAACCAGCTCTTAATTGCTGGTGTTCCCAGATCAACCCTGACCCGAGGTGTTAGCATCAGCTATGGGAAAACTGGGGTTAAAACACAATGAAAGTGTAAAAATAGGTTTTTGAAAAAACTTTTTTTATCAGCAATACATTTTTGAAAAACAAATATTACCAGCTATACATTTTTTTTAAAAAAAAATTCTAGCTGTAGATTTTTTGATGAAAAAAAAAAATACCAGAGAAGGAAAATTATTACCTGAATTAGATTTTTTGAAGGAAAATTATTACCTGAAATAGATTTTTTGAAGGAAAAATATTACCTGAAATAGATTTTTGGAAAAAAAAAATTACCAACAATGAAAATTCTGCCGGCATTAAATAACACATTGAAGTTGATGTGCTGTAAACCAAACTAAACCAAATAATACAAGGTTAAAGCAAGAAATTTTTGGTAGATTGCGATTATTTCTTTTTTCTGTTTCGAGAATCAATTCAAAGACTTTCTGCCTATTTGTAAACCGGGCTTAAACATCTCTTTGGAAGAAACTGGCAGAAAGGGACCTTTATCTAATCTTGGAGAAAGGTGTCAATATATTTACCAATTTTTCTGTCAGAATACAGTGTAACCCGGATATAAGATAGTTGTCGGGACCGGAGAAGAATTCTCTTATATCCGGGTTTCTCTTATATCCAGGTTTGGTATATTTTGTTTAGGTAAGTATGGCTTTAATTTGGGACCAGAGAAAATCTCTGTTATATCCGGGTTTCTCTTATATCCGGGTCTCTTATATCCGGGTTACTCTGTAGTAGGATATATTTTTTCTGTCCAGCTCAGGGTTAATCATCCGGTTTCATTTTGAGCCTCACTATAAAAACAAAAATTGAAATCTAAGATACGTTAATCTAAATATCTTCAGTGGCGTGATGTTGGTTTTTACCCGATTATCAAAACTTCTCCAATTTATTTCGCTGAACGAATGAAGCTCTTATTGTCCACAGTGATTGTTTTTGCTTGTACACAAAATATTGTGCTGGGGGCCACGATATCTGATTCCATATCAGTTAGGAGTGAGCTGTACTTTTTTGTACAAGGTGCTGTAATGTAAGTTTTGATATATTGATATATTGATATAAACCTGTGACAACCTCCAAGCATAAATAATGCCGACATAACACACACGGACACACACACACACACATACACACACACGGACACATATATACGAATATACATTATCATACGAATTCTGAAATGACAAAATAGGACACTATTTACATATTCGGACTATTGTCCTCACCTTTGTCGCCATGTTTATCACAACGTTTCGGCCGTTGTACGCTCCGGCCTTCTTCAGGTGGTTAGAATGTCGAACTGAACCCTTTATTTCGCTCACTGGGGTAGACTGTTCTAGTTCCACGTGCCATGTCTAATGGATGTCAGTTATCTCCTGTTAATTCTCCACTGCCTTAACCGGGTATTGAACTCACACTCTTTGGGTCCTGTCACTGGATCTAACCAACGCCTTTATCCACTGTGCTAGGTGTCCTTGAGGACATCTGTGTATGAATTTCTGGGTAGTATGAACCTAATGTCTTCAGCCACCATTTTATACCAGAGCTCATATTGCAATTTTTGTTCTTATTATCGCTTTTCTCTGGCACTCCTTATTACTGGTTCCCATATTGTATTCATTTCTATGCTTGGTCGACTCAGGAGCATATGTGATGATTCCTTAAGCTTACGAATTTTCCAATGGTTTTCTTTGATTATGATCTCAACCTGATCCCAATGAGGGCGGTGATCTCCCTTTTCTCTCCATATGTGGCCAGCCACACTTGATTTTCCACTTCCTCTCGTGTTATAGCTTCCACGTGTTCTTGAAGCTTTACCATAATGGGGCCTGTCTCCCCTTTATATTTCATTGTAACCACCTGAAGAAGGCCGGACGGTACAACGGCCGAAACGCTGTGATAAACATGCCGACAAAGATGAGGACAATAGTCCAATATAATGTAAATAGTGTACATAATATATGATCTCAGAAATATAGACAGACAAATTAGAATTATGATACACTTACACACATAAATTATACACACGAACGCTGCTTTAATATTAAAAAATGGGAAATCTTATCTCCGTGCCCATATTAGAAGTTAAACCCTGTACGAATATCAGGCATTTAAAGAAATCAGGAGTTAATTCCTTTAACTTGAACTTTTCACATTCTCGACTAGCAGTAGAGCCCGGCGTTGCCCGGGGATGTAACAGTAAGAGATAGATCAAGTATCAACCATCATAAAAATTATTGTTTAAGGTTGACGGACATGGATGTCTTAATTAGTTTTATTTTAGATTTTAGTTTTTTTTGTACGAATTGGTCAAACTCAAACTCAAACAAAAACATTGTTTTCAATCGTTATGAGTCTACCGATTGAATAGAATTTTATTTTAAACAATTGTCTTGTAAATGGAAATTTTAAAGCATTCTGAATGTAAAAATAAAGAAAAAAGTTTGCAAGACAATAAGAAACACTACCTGCCAAAAAAAAAGTGAAGTTTTGTTGAAATCGGTTGAAAAATGCAGGAAATCCGATCCCATATATAAACAAACACACACACACACACACACACACACACACACACACACACACACAACCAACCAACCTGGGTTTTATTATAAGTAAAACTCGATATTAATAAGTATAACTCAATATGAGTTGTCCCCCTTTCATTAATGCCTCTTAATCCTTTTTTCAAATTGATTTCGTGCAAAAACAATTGTGTTTTTCCAATTTTCGGCACTGTCAGAAACACCGCAAGGTAATTTTGCGTAATCCTGTGAAGTTTTGTTGAAATCGGTTGAAAAATGTAGGTAATCCTATCCAATATATAAACGTACAGACACACACATACAATCTGCGTTTTATAATAAGATTCCCGACATCTGCATAAGTGACAAAATCTTCATCTTCGGATTTTACGAAGTTAAGACATTGCTATTGTGTATTAAATAATGAACCCCTATTACCAAAAACTTTTGATAGAATCAGAATAGTTTCATCAAAATTTATCTCACCTGGATTTTTCGGCAAAATATAATACACATAATTTTCATGTTCCGCAGAAGACAATTTCCTTAATAATAAACGAATTTGCTTTTCATCGTTCAAATGCGAATAATCCATTTTGAAGATCTATTCGTATCTTCTAAAATAAGCGGGAAAA
>OZ010608.1:26724897-26902397 GCA_963932145.1 Acanthosepion lycidas | reverse complement strand
TATCTGCATAATTTATAGTCGTATCCTTAGATAAGTATTTTTAACTTGTCTTCATCTGTTGACTATTATTAGGTTGGTGCAAAAATAATGACGTAGCAATGTCGTTTTTTGACGTATTTTTTAACGTCAAAAAAACGAAATTATTACGTCATTATTTTTGCACCAACCTAATATTACTCGATTTATGATATTGAGCATTTTCACTTTTTACAAACATCACCTGGCTTTAATCGAGGTAAATTATAGTAATTCACGTCTTTTTGTCAGACATTAATGTTGTGCGTTTTTCTTGTTATAACTATTGTCTATCACTCCACACACACACATACACACACACACACACACACACACACACACATATATATATATATATATATATATATATATATATATATATATATGTGTGTGTGTGTGTGTGTTTCTGTGTGTGTTTAATAATTTTAACACAAACAAGGCAATAAAGTCTCTAAGACACAAGTGGGTTACCTAATGTGAAAAGAATAAGAAAAAAGAAAAACACGAAGGAGCGAGAAAAATAAAAGAAGTGGAATCAAAAAGACAGCAGGTAACGATTGACATTGCATTTAAATTGCAAGAAGAGAAACTATTAGCAAAAAAATACGGTTTCATCTAACCTATGCAACTCTAAAACGATGAGATCGTGTTGCCAATCTTGTACTGCATATATATATATATATATATATATATATATATATATATAAAATAAATAAATAAATATAAATAAATAAAAAAGAAATGTCTTAAAATCTATATACTTTAAGACATTTTTTGTTTATACGTTCTTTTTGCAGATACAAATATTTAAGTAAATTCTCTGTTTATAATAAACAGTATTAACAACATTTGCCGCCCTGAATATCCGAAATATAGAAATTGTGCGTCCTCCGACAGGAATCGAACATGTTTTCTATACGAAACCATTGTATAGCCTGGCGTGCCATAACCGATTGGGCCACAGAGGAGCGCTCGGTTAGCAAGGTCGATTTACTTCTTTTAAACACAATTCTCCATGATTTTCTCTCATACATTCATATCTGCTCAATGTGTATCCAAATGTAAACAAATGACGTTACACATTATGAAATGGACAAAGTGCGACAATTATTTTTAAGACATTTTTTTATGTTTATACGTTCTTGTAATTTATATTTTGTAACAATTACAAATGAGGTATAATTGAATTACATTACATTTATATATATATATAAATGAGGTATACTTGAATTATATTACAGATGTATACATACATATATATATATATATATTTTCTTTTTTAAGATATTTTTTATGTTTATACATTCCTTTTATAGATACAAATATTTAAGTAAATGCCCCGTTTATAATAAACAGAATTAACAAGATTCATACATTTGACTATATATATATATATATATATATATATATATATATATATATATATATATATATATATATATATATAACTGACATTCATTAGACATGGCACGCGGAACTAGAACAGTCTACCCCAGCGAGCGCACTAAAGGGTTCAGCTCGACATTCCAGCACATAAAGAAGTATACAGTATTAAATAACATTTACCGGCCTGAATGTCCGAGAAATTTTCATAAAAATGTCTTTAATAAATAAATTGTCGGACTTTGTCCCTTTCTTAATGTATGACGTCATTTGTTTACATTTGATACGCCATGAGCAGTTATGAATGTATGGGATTCATGGAAGATTGAAGTTTATAAGCAGTAAATTCAACCTTGCCAACCGAACGATCCTTTGTGGCCGAGCGGTCAAAGCGCGTCAGCGTAAATGACGGTTCCGTATAGCATGCAGGTTCGAATCCTGTCAAAGGACGAATATTTTCTATGAAAATGTCTCGGACATTCAGGCCGGTAAATGTTATTTAATACTGTTTATTATAAACAGAGCATTTACTTAAATACTTGTATCTATAAAAAGAACGTTAACCATAAAAATGTCTTTAATAAGTAAATTGTCGGACTTTGTCTATTTCTTAATGTATATATAACATATATATTTATAACAAACACTAAAAACAAATATATGTATGTATTTGGTTGTATTGATGTGAGTTTAATATATTAGCTCTATCTCTGATATTGAGCGTTTCTAATAAGTACCGCGCATATAATATATAAATAATTATATATAGATATATACAGACACTTTTCACACACACACTCACATAGATATATATATATTGGTGTGTGTTTGTATAAAATCCGGAATAGGAAAAAAATAGATCGTTAATTTTGCCTTCACAACCAACTGGAGATCAAATCAAATTACGAATGTACATATGGACCATAAAATCAATACACAAATGCAGAAAAAAATACTGTTCAATATATTTTCCCCCAGCTGTAATAGTCTAATACGATTCGGTAAGTATAGGCTTATAATCTAATTGACAAAGAAACATTTTAAGCAAAATAACTATCACTGAATATAGCCTCCGCTTGCGTTCACCAAATTGCAAAATCTCGCATCGTTAGGTCACAATTTGTCTTTAAATTGTTGATCTTGCACGCCATTGTTACTAAGCATGTTCCTTAAGGGATGAGCCCTTATACATCACATGCAAGAAAAGAAAATGGTTAGATCCAGTGACAGAACCCAAAGAGTGTGAGTTCAATACCCGGTTAAGGCAGTGGAGAACGTTCAGAGAGGAATTAACAGGAGATAACTGATAAATAACATCCGTTAGACATGGCACATGCATCTAGAGCAGTCTACCCCAGTGAGTAAAATAAAGGGTTCAGTTTGACGTTCCAACCACCTGAAGACGGCCGGAGCGTACAACGGCCGAAACGTTTTAATAAATATGGCGACAAATGTAATGTATATCTGTCCATGAAATCTTCCTTTTTTTTGTTGGATTTCCTTATTTTGTCTAGACTCCTGCTGATGTAAGACCACCGTTTTACTGGTTTTTATTTCCCCAACGCCTTCTCTCACTTCGTAGTGAAGTGTTTCCGATCTTACATTTTTTTCTCTTCTTCGGGGTTTGGGACAGTAACCGAGGCCTGATCTGCCCATTGCCAACGTTTCTACTAACGCCTTCTGTTTTATCCTTTGCTCTGCTGTACTGGACTTGTATGATGCTTTTCACTTCCTTCTAGTTCGAACCTCAATTTTTATTTTTGCAACTTTTTGATCTTTTGAATTTCTATATAGGATTGTCTCCGATGTCTTAGCTTTTTTAAACTTATCGTTAATCCTCTGACGGCGATGTGCAATGCGTTCGGTAACTTCATACAAAGCTGTACTGCTCAAGATCTTCGCTAGGCCGAGCCATCTTCTCAAATATCCACTAACGTTCTCCTCCATATTATCAACTGTTTTTAAATATACTTCATATAACATAAACGACCACAGAATTTTTGGCAAAAGGACATAACAACATATCCATGTCTTCAACCGGTCTGGCATCCATGAATTTGCTCAACATTTCTTCGAAGTCTGTAAGAAATTTCTAGGTAGCATTTGTATCTCTTAAATTAACATTGAACATTAGCATTTATCCAGACACTTAATTGTTTTTCTTTTAAAGACGAGTTAATCGTTCCTGGGATCTTGAAACGGTGTTTTTCTACATAATCCCTCTCTTCAAGACGTATGTCTTTGATTTTTGCCAGTTTGAACTTCACTCTTGCTAAAAATTTTATCTTTTCTAAACCCTGTAATATCCATCGAACATCCAGGAAAAGAAAATGTCGTAATAGTCAAATCATTCCATATATGCATGGATCGGAGGTTGTCGTACTCTGTTTCCCATCTATAGACCTCGACACTTAACTTCTGCTAATTTTACGAATATGTTTATGGTTAAGGTGAATTATATCACGGAAATGGTATATCAAGTGATAATTCCCCTTTTCAGCCAATGTTAATCTGAAGATCTCAAATCGGAGATTGTCTTTATGTTGAGATATCTGTAATAATTTTGTAGAGATTCCTTACACAAATAGGGACATGTTATCTTCTCAGATCTTTCCTGATTAATCTGTTTAGAATAGATCCATATGCATTAGCCATAGTACGACGCCATTGCCCTTTCCTTCTTTGCCTTCTCTTAGGAGCTGCGTTATCACGCCCATAAGCTCCAGGCAACCTGGGATATCTGGAATTTTACCTTTTTGTATTGAAGTATGTAATTGTCTATATTTCTGAGATGAGGTATTATGTACATTATTTACATTATTCGGCTATTGTCCTCATCTTTGTCGCCATATTTATTACAACGTTTCGGCCGTCTTCAGGTGGTTGGAATGTTGAACTGAACCCTTTATTTTGCTCATTGGGACACATGGTACAGTGGATAAAGGCATTAGTTAGATCCAGTGACAGGACCCAAAGAGTGTCAGTTCAATACGCGGCTAATTAACAGAGGATAACTGATAACTGACATTTATTAAACATGGCACGTAGAACTAGAACAGTCTTCCTCAGTGAGCGAAATAAAGCATTCAGTTCTACATTTCAACTGCCTGCTGAAGGCCGGAGCGAACAACGTCTGAAACGCTCAGTTTGGCTGATGTAAACCAACTGAAATACCGCATCTTTCGTCGCTGTATGTAGTATCGTCACTAAGCTGTCATCACGTGAAGCTTGTTACTATCTAGATCAAGGGATGATAATCGCCTTTTGTATACCCGCACAAATAGTACTGGAATGCAAGATTACAGTTACTGTAGTTGAGAAAGCTATATTTAAAAAAATAATATAAATGATATATTTCAACCGAAAGTAGCTGTTTGTTCAATGAATGTTTTCCGTATAAGAATACGGCTAATGTTACCATTACTAATGTATATACATATGCTCTTTGCGTAACCGAAAGCTAAGGCTGCTCGTCTGAAAAAAAGATCGTGCTGTTGGCATCCTATTCCATATTTCCATCAAACAAATTCAGTAAAGTGCACATTTATTTTTAAATTAATACAGAGAGATGTGAAATTCTGTGAGACGTATATGCTTATGTATAATAATATTGAAGCATAATGTATAATTCTCGTGTAAATAAAGTGTTCTGGTAAACAGAAATTCAAAATCAGAAGTTTTAAAGGAACAACTTTAGTGGCGAGAGAGGCACTTAAGATTTTCACAGTCGTCCTGCCGTCAATGATTATTTATTTATTTATTTATTCATACGTGTGCATTTGTTTTTGTAATTTTCTTAAACCACAATATATAGTGACAAACATATCTAGTTTGACAGCGTAAAATCAAAAATCTCTTTGAAAGATTATAAAATAAAAAAAAAAATATGAGAAAAATTAAACAACCGTGTATACATGTGTTACGCGCCATCTCGCTTATCGTGCCACCCCAAATTTTTCACTTATAAAAAATGATTTCGTCATGTATTTCGTGATATCATGTGAGTTCTTTTTTTTGAGGGATCAAATTACAATAGACTAACCTTTTTTCTTCTATTTCTTCATCACATCTTCTAGTTAAATAAGTAAAAAAAAAATAAAATAAATGATAAAAGTATCATTAGTAAAGCTATACTCGTTGCGTAAACGCGCCCAGCCGTCAACAACCGAACGAAAACTAAACATTTTATATAGTTAAACAATAGAAAAGATGCATATTCGCTATGTTCGTATTTTATAATCTCTGTGTATAAAAGGCAGGATGTGTGTGTGCGTGTGTGTGTGTAATGAATGCATGGCCGCAATTTTCGACCATTTTGCACCAAAATTTATATACACATTCTCTAAGTTAGCGGTAAGGCCAAGACCGGCTTTGCATTTCCCAACTCCCATCGATAGTGGAAATAATCGATTTTTTTCCTGCTTCTACGGCAGTTTTCATGTAGTTTGCGGCCATTTTGTACTGGCCAGACTGAGAGCCAATAGCTGGCTTCTACGAATAGGCAGGAAGATTCTATTGGCCAGCGTGAGAGCCAACAGCTGACTGACACGAATATTAACTAGCATGCTAGCATGCAAAAAAATCGATAGCTGCATTCGTCACAAGTGGGAAAAATTTAAATCTGCCTGGCACTTTACTCCAATTGGCTCATTCGCTAATTTAAACTCAACGTTGATTCTGATTCCGCAGAACTGGGTTCGGTGTGAAAAAGTATTTGTTAACATTCTTTTTTCATTCGGTTTTTCCAGTTACGATTTCTTTTTTTAAACCTGATCGTTTTGTGTTCATTTTGTTTAATTCTTTTTTCGTAATAGATTTAATGTTTAGTATAGAGATTAAAAAAAGTTCGCAGTGTGAGATAGGCAAGAAGTAAGGCATGTAGCAGCATCAGCAAGGCAAAGGGCACTCTTTTAAAGTCAAGGAAGGGCAAAAATATTTTAAGACAAGTGATAGCGATTGCTGTATGAGTCGTACAATTTTTTAATCAAGCATGGGCAACGCCGGGCCATGCTGCTAGTACGATACTAATATGTGAATATTACCTGCATTATTATTGGATACCGTTAAGTAAAACATCAGTTTTATCCAAATCATGTTTATTTTAAATACAACTCTACTAGTACAATAAATGAGTATATTTTTGGTCAACGGCGTAGTCAGAGTCAACAGTACATACGCTAATTTTATATCTCGTCTAACATGCGACCCCCTTAAAATTAGCTTCCAAATTAGACCTTCAAAAGGTCGTATGATACGCTGTAATTAAAGTTTGTATTGGACATAAAGTGGGGCATGGTTTTTCTATTGTTATAAAGTAATAAACGGATCCCCCACGAATTCATACATATTATCATAATTGGAAACATACCGTGTATACTCGTGAAACGGGCGAAGATTATTTTAAATACAGCTGTACTTTTTGGCTACAGTAAACGGGTATATATTTTGGTCACCTGCGTAGCCAGGGTGAGCAGTACATACGCTAATTTTATATCTCGTCTATGATGCGACCCCATTAAAAATAGCTTCAAATTTAGGCCTTCAAAAGTCGCGTGAAAAATTACAAACAATATATTTTTATAATGAAATTACCACCATAAATTTTTATAAAAATATTTACGAACAATACATTTTTCAAATGACCAAAAATAAATTTATATAGCAAAATAACAATCAATATATTTTATACTAGCTGCCATACCCAGATTGAAATTAGAATGGAGCAAAAAGAGTCTATTTTTTTTTCAGTTACTTTAAAGTACTTTCATTATAAAAACACATTTTGAATTAATGCAATTACTGATATAACGGAAGTAATCTGTATTTATTCAATCAAAGTTATTCGAGGAGATAAAGGGGTAAAAAAGGCAACATAAAGACACACTTCAGACCACAATTATTTTGGAGTTTTTAAAATTCAATTTGTCAGTGTGTTACCAGGGATGTAAAAGAGGATGCATTTATAAAGCAATTGTCAAATTTGAGGAAACTTAGTTGAAAGATCAGCGAAAAATAAGAAAGAAACCTGTACTATTTACGCGGGTTTTCCCTATATGGGTGAACGATTATCAAGTTAAATGACTATTAAACTATCAATTTATTGTTGGCTATAAATGTGTGAAGTTTGTATTAGATTGCTTGAAAAAAAATTTAAGATTTCAGTTTAAAATTTATGTTGAAGTCGATTTGTATTAAAATCGATTTTTTGTTTTTCGCTAAACGCAGTGGTGCAGAAATAAAATGAGGTATCGATGAGCTCGTCATGATGCAGGTAACCTACATATCGCGTTTGAACTAAATCAGAGGAAAAAAGTTGAATTTATCGATTTTTGATCGGCTTTATCGATTATTGATTTTTACGCTAAGAACCTATCTCTTACATAGTACAATGTATGTGCCAAGTTTGATCAAAATCGGTTTTTAGGGATATTTGCGGAAACAGTTTATCTATTGCAATGGACATCTCGAAAGCATTTCACAGGGTCTGGCATCCAAATCTTCTCTAGAAGCTGAAAAATTACAGTGTCTCCGGACATTTTTTTTAACTAATCGAGTCTTTAAAATCGGGAAATGAGTGTCATCCTGAACAGCTACTCGTCTAGATCCTTTCGTACTAATGTAGGTGTCCCCTAGGGCTCCATCCTTGGTCCTACTCTATATTTTTTTTTATTAATGGTTTTCCTAAGGACATAAGTTTTCAACTTGGTATCTACGCTGACGACAAAACTGACAAAGTCAAAATGACAGAAAATGTCCTAAACAGCCTCAAGTGCGTCGTTAACTGAGGCAAAAGATGGCTTGTTAATTTTAACGCCTCCAAAACTAAACAAATCTTCATTAATCATTTGAGAGATCCCTTGTTGCCTTCCATCAGCATGGTTGATGCTATCCCCCAGGAAAGTGACTCGTTGTGCCTCCCGGGCTCCCGTTTTCTGCTGGTATGAAGTGGAAAGACTACACTGAATCCATTCTTAGGTCAGCCACTAAGAAAATCGGCTGACTACGTCGGACGAGATAATTTGTCAGCCTCCCCCCAAAGAATCTATCTGACATATCTATAAGTCTACCGTTCATCCATCCTTAGAATATTTCTGTCACATATGGTCCGGAGCCTCTGATATTTACTTCGAGCTCCTTGATAAGATCCAAAGAAGAATCAGCAATATTATCGGTCCTAATCTGGCAGTTCAGTTCCAGTGATTTTCCCAACGCCCTATCGTTGCCTATGTCTTTTCCATAAATAGTAATTAATCGAATGAACTCTTCGCTCTGATACCTAGGAATCTTTTTCAATTTAAGCGCAGTACCTTGACTTAGCAATTTACAGTTAAGCTGGCTAGATGTAGCCGTAAATTCTATGTTAACAGTTTCTTCTTTCGCACTTCTCACTTCCTGTTTCATGATTCCCATCCAAAGTTAATCTGCAAAAATTTAAATGCAAAGTTCTATCCACCTGATTATTCACTTCTCTTTCTGCCCGTCATTAATGTTTCTGTTCCTAAATCTTCCATAGCCTGTAATCCCTTGAGTTTTAGTGACATTACTGACTTCCTTGTGGTTATTCCGATTAAACATAAAACGAAACCTTTTCTCATTTCTAAGACAGATGCTTATACTTTTATATTCTGTAGTGGAAATAGCCACTTTACTTTCAACGAAAAAATACTTCTTTTTTATCAGTACGGCCTGCCTTGTGATAAGCCATATCTCATGCGGGACACTAGCTGTAAAAGGTTGTCGCTGCTTGTTTCAGTGTTCCTCAGTGTCCATTATACAGATCCATAAAATTATGGATTATTTGAGTGGATTGTTTGAGGAATGAATTTCCGGTTCCTTCTATAGTCTACTTCAAATCTACACTTCTAACGTCTCACACGGAGCTCGGAAATTTTATTCCCTAATTATTTATTTCTTCTCTTCCAATAGGACTAGATAGGTTCGTCTATCGTCCGGTTCAAACTCCTCCCTGCTCTCTTGAATGCTAACAGTATCTTCTCGCGCACTTCTCGTTTGTGGAACTCCCTTCTGGTTCCATGTTTTCCAGTTAACTTTAATCTGCAAAAAAATATATGCAATGTACTGTCTACCAAATTACACTCTTTTCGTTCTCGTCGTCATTAATGTTTCGGGTCCTAATTCTTCTACACCCTGTAACCATCAGTGGTATTACTGACTTATTTCGGGTGGTTTCGATTAAAAAAACAAATAACAAAGAAACAAAGAAAACCCCCAAAAAACGAACTACTGGGCCACCCTCTCATTATAACAATATTGTGAAGATATAAGAAATAAAATGTGTCTTAAACTCACTTCTGAACTCAAAGTCGAATTCATATATAATATCCATCGCTGAAGATGCTGGAAAAATAGTAGATTTTCTACACCACTTCAGTAACTACTTGACTTCTCCATCTATGCTCCAAGTCGAACTTATATATACGATCTATCGCTGAAGGTGCTGGGAAAAAAGGTTGCTTTCCTACCCTGCTTTAGAAAGTAGATGACTCCTCCATCCATCCTCCATGTCGAACTCATATATACAATCTATCGGTGAAGATGCTGGAAAAATGGTCGATTTTTCTACACCGCTTCAGCAAGTACCTGTCTCATCTCGCCATCCTCCATGTCGAACTCATATATACAATCTATCGGTGAAGATGCTGAAAAAATAGTCGATTCTTATACTACTTCATTAAGTACCTGACTCCTCCTGGCATCCTCTAACTTTTCAAAACCCGGAAAATGGAATACTGCTGGTATGTCTGGTCTGGCATTGTTCATTTTTTTACTTTCCAGTTTTTACAGAGTCTAAAAGCGTCCACTCGGCCTTGTGAGTGATGAATTATTTTCCACCCTACAAACACTTTTACCACAGGCGAAACGTTGCAAGCCCCCTGCTGCTCTGTCGCTATATTCGTTGAAAATGTTCAGATGGTCTACACTCTTAAGCTCCACCAACTTTAACCATCAGACCTAAGATCCGCTACGCTGTGTACACTGAGGCGAACCACCCTCGTTTCCTTCGTATTTTATTAATGAGAAGTAAGTTCCACTCGAACAGCTTCTTCCTACGAGCCGATGGTTGTGGAACCGACTTCTAGGAGGATGCTTTTCCGACAACTATAATCGTAACCTGTTCAAGTGTAGGCTTAGCTGTTATTTTTCACACACGAACTGCACCACTTAACTCTTACTCTTGCCAATCATATAACAATAGAAACCTTCAGTAACTTTTTACATCGAGTGGCTCTTGAGCCTTGTACAGGTTGAATATTAGTAAATATATATATATATATTTAGTTTTGCCACCATTTTTTTCTTCTTGAGTTCGCCCCAAGCAACACTGTAAAGCCAATGAAACGGAATGGTTATCAGGTTTGAAAGAATTAGAAACATTAATAAGGAGCGAGAATAAAAGAAAAGGAACCCAGAAGACAGTAGATAACGATTGACATTGCATTTAAATTTTTGAAGAACAAAGTTGACTAGAAAGCACAGAGCAGGTAATTCCCCAAGCAATAAGTTCGAGGAAAGAAACTGTTAACATAGAACGGTATTTAGTCACCCCCCCACCCACGAGGGTATCATGTGGCACAAGGCCGGTTTAACGTGGGGTTTCCGAGCCCGTGGGCTCGGCCAAAAATATGCCCTTTTAACCCGTATAAACGGGTTCAGGGTCGGTCTAACTCCCCGAAAGAGACTCCGCCCTTCGGCGTAGCCTCCTCCGGGTTCCTCCCCGCCCGTAGGCAGAGAGTTCAACCGATCAACCGATCAGCCGGTCGCCCGACTGTTAACATAGAACTTACGGTTACTTCTACCCAACTCAGCTATAAATTGGCGAAGCCTTATCACCGGGTCTAGTAGTGCGATATAATATAATATACGTATATACCTATTATACACATTGCGTGTTTTTACGAAATACACATAGTACAAAATATTAAAATAACCATTAATCAGTCACCCCATTGCCTTGTGCCGTACTTAACAAAACTTAGTAAATATATCGAAACTCTTTTCTATGTGCAATGTTTGTGTTATTTCTTTTTATTACTGAAAAATTATTATATTGCAAACACAGCTTGGGAGTAAAAGTTGTTTTCCTTCTTCATGAAAAGTGTTTTTTTTTTATCTTTAAAAAAGAGAGCAGCGTGTTTCTATTAACAATAGGAGATCCTCAAAAGCGTGGTATTTGCAAAAAAAAAAAAAAAAAAAAAAAAAAAGCAACCGTTTTTAAAAGTATTCTCTTTTTAATGTATTCTTAATATATAACCAAAGTAGTAGAGGCTAAGTTCTATAGTCTGTCGTCTCATTGCATTCTTCAAAAACCAAAATATATATATATAAAAAAAAGACACGGAGAAAATGTCATAAATTTCTACAGATAAATCAATAGATACCGAGATGTGGAATTTCGCTTTGTCCATGTTTCACTATTGTCTCGTAGGTCACCCGATGGAGTGAATAAAAATTGGTTTAAAAAAAGAGACATGTCAATTCAAGCATATCTCTAAAATGATTTGCTTCTTGTAGCTTTCACCCATCCCGACAAATTTTTAAGAATTGGTTCAGCGCCAACGAGACCATTTGCCTTTGTTTGGTCTGACGACAAATATAGTTGCCTATGAATATGTCCAACAGCGCCAACGGATCGGAGCTCCGTTCAGTTAAAATTTGAATGATTTTTAAATGCTAATTCTTCGAGACAACCTGATGAAAGGCCAAGCAATTTTGAAACAGATATAGAATTCCAACTATTTTCAACGTTCCTTTTTACGGATCACATCAAGGCAGGATTTCCGACATGAAGTTTCCTGGCAAGACTGGAATACAAAACGT
Source organism: Acanthosepion lycidas (assembly GCA_963932145.1). Taxonomy (NCBI): domain Eukaryota; kingdom Metazoa; phylum Mollusca; class Cephalopoda; order Sepiida; family Sepiidae; genus Acanthosepion; species Acanthosepion lycidas. The sequence continues at coordinate 26,890,160 of OZ010608.1, read as the reverse complement.
AGATGAGCATTTCGACGTTTAATTGCACATATGGTACTGTATTGACGGCGGTCACAAAAAGAAAGCTGCAAGTAATAACAAAGTTTTAATGGAAAATGAGAAAATGTCTAGTAATCGTAAGACAGAATCTGGTTATTACCAAATGCGGCAAAGGACTATTAATTGTAAAAAGAAAATATGGTTATTACCAAGAGAGAAAAATGACAACCACTTGCAGGAAGACAAATTATGATTATTACCAAGAGAGCCAAAGAACCATCAATTCTAAGAAAAATATGGTTATTACCAAGCCAGGCAAAGGACTATCAATTGTAAGAGGGCAGAATATATTTATTACCGAATGACGCAAAGGACAATCAATTGTAAGAAGACAGTATATGTTTATTACCAACAGCGGCAAAGGTCTACCAATTGTAAGAAGACAGTATATGTTTATTACCAACAGCGGCAAAGGTCTACCAATTGTAAGAAGACAGTATATGGTTATTACCAACAGCGGCAAAGGTCTACCAATTGTAAGAAGACAGTATATGATTATTACCAACTGCGGCAAAGGTCTATCTATTGTAAGAAGACAGTATATGTTTTACCAAGTTTGGAAAATTACTAACAATTGCAAGACGACAGAATATGTTTATTACAAAATAAAAGGTCAAGGACTACCAATTGTAAGACCACAGAATATGCTTATTGGTAATAATCATATTCTGTCATGCTATTTGGGGGATTAGACTCCTGTGGGGATGCTTTCCTGAACACCTCAAACTTAACCGCTTCAAGTCAACGGTCAATTGTTATATATCATCCTTATCCTTATAATCTTAACTTCGTTCTCCCTCCCCTTTTATTCAGATTTCAATCATAATCCCCTGCTTGAGTGACTCACCTGACTTGTACTGGACTGACGTGTCACAAGCCTTAAGACAACAGATCCATATGCAGTAGTTAATGCATGGAAGACATTCGTTATTTTATTTTTTTTAATCATTTATTTCAAGTAAGTCAATAAAGATATGCCAGATGAGAATCGATAAGACTGCAGATTATTTTTGGATTTTATCAAAATCTCTAAATATATAGATTCTGGTGAGAAGACTAATCTAGCAGAAGGCTGGAGACCAACTTCCCTGGTAGCAAACATAGAAATTGATTTAGTATAATTTTTACACTTTACGTCAACGGAAAACGTTAGCTCGGGAAGGTGCATTGAATCATTCTCCAAGAGGTTAGCATCAGACATGCTGATGGAAGGCTAAAAACTTACTCTCAGACAATTAAATCATAGCAATTCTGTTTTTGAGGCGTAGAATTTAAGAAACCATTCCTTGCCCCCATTAATAACCGATTGTAGGTAATTTTTATTCCAAAAGAACTGGTACCACAGTAGAGGTACAAGGACTCGACATAAAAGAAAACTCCTCTCCTGTGGAATCAGCAATCCTCAGCGAAAAAACATGGGCTGCCAAATGGGGGATATGATTCCAATCAAGCAATTGCTGTTTCAGAACCAATTTGATGATAACGCCAGACCAAAAAAAAAAAAAAATAAAATAAATAAAATAAAAAAAAAAATACGTAGCATAAAAAGAAATCTGCTACCTCCTAGTACCCTTATCATGGGTGCATTTGCAACCAGAGATTATCCCGCAAATAGCATGGTTGGCATCCAAACATTTGCGACACTAAGCCCAAATAATTGTAACTTCAACCTTTCTCCCGTAACTTTCCATGTTCATTGTTATGTTGCCATATATTGGTTACATTGTATTTTAATTTAAGCCATGTCTTCAGATACTGGTGACGCGACTTACATTTTCATTTACATTACTTCGCTACAAAAAAAAACCTTTTTGCATATTTCAATAGAAAGTAATGTGTTTGGCTTAATGTGATGTTTTGGAAATGGCTTTTGGTCCTGTTTCTCTTAAATTCTACTTGCACGCATTTTTTTTCTTAAGTCACGAGTGGTAACCTAAAAAAAAGAAACTTACAATAAATATATTATGCTGTTAATAATAATAATAATAATAATAATAATAATAATAATAATAATATTAATAATAATAATTATCTATGATCAAAGCTTAATTATGTATTTACCAGACAAACAGAATATCTAATCATGCAAATCCAATATGGAAATTATATGGACAACATGCTGAGATTATTGACCACTTAGAGACTGATTGTACAATTCCGACCCCGAAGGAATGCAAACATCAATCTTGATATAAGATTGGGCAATCTATTCACTGGAAGATAAAGCGATATTGTAGTGCGCCATGTGTTAACAAAAAAGACACGAATGTTATCAAGTTACGGTTCTTTTGGCATTTTGCCTACAGACCATAAATATTAGGTTGGTGCAAAAATAATGACGTAATAATGTCGTTTTTTGACGTTAAAAAATACGTCAAAAAACGACATAATTGCATCATTATTTTTGCACCAACCTAATATAAAGGCTACGCAGAGAAAGTTAAGACGGTAAAGAAAAAAAAGTTTCCTGCTGATATGGTTTTTATGACACATAAGTATTTTCATATGAATTTTAGAGTTTTGATAAGCAATTTATTTATAGGCATTTGCAAACGTTTTATAAATATTTTAAATCGCTATAAAACTATTTTAAAATGTTTTATAATCATTTGAAAACAGTTTATAAGTATTTGAAATGGTCATAAAACTTTTACGATCTTTTATAAGTATTCGGAATTGTTTTATAAGTATTTTAAACAATCATAAATTTATTCTAAAATGTTTTATAATAATTTGCAACTGCTTAATACGTATTTTAAATCGTCATAAAACTATTTAAAATATTTTATAAGAATTTCTAACAGTTTTAATAGTATTTTAAATCGAAATAAAACTATTTTAAAATGTTTAATAATTATTTGCAACCGGTTTATTAGTATTTTAAATCATCATAAAACTTTTACAATCTTTTCTAAGGATTTGGAATTGTTTTTAAAAGTATTTTAAACCGCCATGAAACAATTCTAAAATGCAACCGTTTTATAAGTATTTTAAATCGTCATAAAACTATTTAAAAATGTTTTATATGCATTTGCTACCGTTTTCTATGTATTTTAATCCACCATAAAACTATTTTAAAATATTTTATAAGCATTTGTAACCATGTTATAAGAATCTTAACCCCCCATAAAAACTATTTTATAATATTTTATATGCATTTGCAACCGTTTTAGAAGTATTCTAAACCGTCATAAAACTATTTTAAAATGTTTTATAAGCTTTTCGTAACTTGTAACGCATTTAAAACTGATTTTAAAAGACTTTGGAACCATTCTAAAGAGTATTTGGTTCAATTTTCCTATATATGAGAAACAATTCCATAAGCTTTTTTATAAGCATTTCGAAAAAAAATCGGCCGTGTTAAGCTGATAAAAGGTAAATGACAAGTTAAAATATTATGTTATAAGTAATATTAATTGTTGAATTAAATTTTAATTATATTTTTTAGCTTCACGATTCCTTTTTATTACAATTTAATGTTTATAACATTTTTCTTAAAAGAGTGTAGAGGCAGGAACAATACTGCTTTTGCCAGAGAGGGCGAAACAGAAACAAGCCAAGTTTATTAAATAAACTGACGGAAACCGCATCTTCCATCGAATATCACGCAATTTACAAAAGATTGTTATCTCCAAGACGAAACCAGTTTGTAATCGAAAATATAGGACCTAATCTTTCAAATAGTAACAATTCAAAAAGAATTGTGAGTTCAATACCAGGCCACAGTAGTGGTTAACCAGAACTTGCATAGTTGGGTTAAAGGGAAATAACTGAGACATCCGGAAGAGGCGCGGCACGTGGAACTAGAACAATCTACTCCGGTGGACGAAATAAAGGGTTCGGTTCGAAAATCCATTCACCTGACGAAGGTCGGAGCGTACAACGGCCGAAACGTTGTAAATATGGTAATGACGATAACAGTTCAAATAATGTAAATAATACCAGTAATTCAGTTATTATCATCCTCCTCATTGTCCGTCTCATCACTGGGTGGAGTCGTAGATTATCTACCGAGAGACCCCCCACCCACGTGTCTCAGTTGGTATTCACATATGTATAACATATTTTGGGTAAAGTAAATCTGGCGGAGCCCATCTCTCTCTAAGTCGGTTTATAAGGTTGAAATACCGGTTCCCGTACGATCACGTAAGTTAAGCAACGACTAACCTGGTTAATACCTACATGGCTGACCGCTTGGGAATAATGTGTCTCGGTGGTATTCACTTAGGTATAACATATTTTGGGTAAAGTAAACCTGGCGGAGCCCATCTCTCTCTCAGTCGGTTTATAAGGTTGAAATACCGGTTCCCGTACGATCACGTAAGTTAAGCAACGACTAGCCTGGTTAATACCGACATGGGTGACCGCTTGGGAATAATAGGTACTGTAAGCTTGTTCAGGTGGTGTAATGGATAATGGCTTGGAATTGTTAATCGGAGAGCCGAGTTCCAATTCCAGTTGGGTTCGTTATATTCACTTACGCGCAAATATCCACGGAGAAATATATGACTTAGGCACTTCTCCACACTCCCCGCAGATGTAGGTTAATTAGTAGCACTTGTATCATTAAAACCAATATTATCTCAATTGAAGAAAGAATTGAGTACAAAACATTTAGATGTAGCCATTAAATAACTATAGCAGTGTTGATATGCTAGCAACAAAAAGAAACAAAAAATTCTTCAAGTCAGGCTAAAGTCGATATTATCCGACTTAAAGGCTCCCCTTGGTCATCGTCAAGTGGCTTTCGATTCCATCGGTGGTATATCACTGTTTTGGGCGTTAAAGTAAATCTAGAAAGTTCCCCGCCAAAAACAGACGAGAGAGGATTGTAATAAATATTACAATAGGCGAGTATAATTTTATAATATGCACAAACTTTAAAAAGTACACTGATATCGATCAGACTCATGAAATACGAAGAACTTTTCCTAAAATTATTGCTCGAAACTTTGTTGCCACATCTGGCCTAATGTTCCTACTGTGGTTTGCATTTAACTGGGATTTGTATTCTTTGAATATTAGATCCACACCCAGGGAACTTTCAACCCAGGCAGTTCCTTTCCCTCGGGAAGGAGCTGGGTTTCTTGCCCAGTATCTGAGGTGTGCCAAAAAAGGACAAGTGTCGAGGGTGTTGGGGAATTTTATCCTGGTACTGGCGTTAAACACTGTTTAACCCTCGACCTTGTGTCATATCAGGGGACTAAAATCTAAAATTCTGGATCTAGTTAGTAGGTACCAAATATTTTAAAACTTGCTCAAGCATATTGAGGGCGAGAAGTTGGATATTCTTAGAAACTACGTACCGTCTGAGTTATACGAAATGTTCAGCGAATGTACAGACTTTGAAGAAGCGATTAACATTCTATACAAAGCTTTCGTCCCCAGAAAAGCGAGATATATACCAGGCATGTGCTTGCAACCAGAACTCAGCAGTAGATATGTATTTAAATATCTTTAAAAATATCTTAGAAAAAAAGATGTGCTTTCCTTAAAAATAGAGCCTTGTTGAACTGTGGCGCTCTTCGTAGCCAAGTAGTAAAGCACGCCGGCTCAAACTGTTGTTTTCCCTACAAACTGGGATGCAGGTTCGATCCCTACCGGAGAGTACATTTTCTTTATTGCTCTTTCTTAAATACGGAGGTAGATAGACGTAATACACACTTTAAAAAAGTGGGGAAGAATATTGTATTCATATGCACTCTCCATTTTATAAATAACAAGAGATAAAGCTGGAGGTTAAAGAAATTCTAAACGTGAAGACGAAACAACTAGTGAAAAAACAGTGAATCAAGGAGCCCCAAATTAAGATTTACTCTCTCCTAGAGCGGTTGGCATTCAAGGCCATAAAACCCAGTTTGGCCTGCAGGGGGAAAAGAAGAGTATTCATACCTTTCCCAAAGCTACGTAAGTGAATGTAATGAATCCTACTGGAATTCGAACTCGACTCTCCGATTCCTTAATCCGTACCGTTATCCATTACGCCATCGAGCCCCTATAGTAGCAAGCAAACGATAGTTTCCAACGCTGTGCATCTAGAGATTAACTATTAAAGCTATGATGATCAAAATTTTGGAAAAAAACGCCATTCTCTAACAGGTAATTTTAAATTAATTATAACAGAGCGCGTTCATGCGTATTTACAAAAAATCACAACTATAAGTTACATACATTTTTTGGCTTGGCAATTCACCCTTGTAGATGATCTTCGTTGAGACTGAAAGTACTTGGGAAAATGAAAAGAAAAGAAAAGAAAAAAAACTACGGGGAATTTCTTAATGAAGCAACATTAAGAAGACAATCAAAGAATTCAAGAGGATTAAAATAAAATACATATGATATCTCCATAATATTCAACCAAATATCCTTGAATATCTATCTATCTATCTATCTATCTATCTATCTATCTATATATATATATATATATATATATATATATATATATATATATATATATATATATATATTTATGAATAAAAATGACAAAATAAAAATGTTTATAAAAGATAGTTTAAAATATCTAGGATTTAACTAATACACTTAAATATTTTTTAAAAACATTTGAACATATCATAACTTAGTTAACTAACCTGACGTTTACATCGAGAAATTTAAATAGTACAGTATATAGTCTTACCGCTTTTCAATTCACGGATAAAAACATTTAACTTTAAGATGAACACAACAATTTTGCCCTCGAAAAATGATGAACTCATCATTTTTTTTCTTTTTGTATGAGAAAAAAATAACATCCTGTTGATGACATTCTGCTAATGTCGAAAGTACTCGGAATAAAAGAATAGGTATCAACATGGTAATTTTCTCTCTTCCTTTAATAAGGATAGTAAGAAACTTGAGAGTGAATATGAGAGGATTCTATTGAAAATAAGTAGACAAAACTTGTCTAAATTATTCAATGAGCCATGTCTTAATGAAAACCTGCTTCCAAAATATACGCAATATATATATATATATATATATATATATATATATATATATATATATATATATATTATGTAATAGACTAAGTCCGGCAAATTCAGGCCGTTTTATAAATATTTATTTAAATATGTGTATCTATAAAAAATAACGTAAAAACAGAATATATATATATATATATATATATATATATATATATATATATATATATATATATATATATATATTATAATATTTTTATTACAAAATATTTATAATATTTTTATTACAAAATATTTTACATCGCTCCAGAAAAATACAAAAAAAAAATAAGGTATTTCAACCTTTTTTTTTTTTTTCGTATTTTGCTTTGATAAAGTCCACATTGGACGAAACGCGTCAGCAATTACCAGTTTTCCTATTGTCATTTTTATTCATAAATATTGTCTTCTCTACTGGTTAAATCGGAGAAATTTTCATATATATATATATATATATATATATATATATATATATATATATACTAGTAATAATCTTATAAATATAAGAAATTATACTCGTCCGGAAAACCTTCTCTGTCTTTATTTGCAAATAATCAAACCAATACCAAAGGGGAAAAAGTTATATAAAAAAGAAAGAACCAAGAACATGTACATCAGACTAAAATAAGCGTCTAGCATCTAAGTCCAAAGTCCAAAGAAAAAAAAAACCGGTACGAGTAAGCAAAATAACTAAATAAAGTGCTGAATACGTTAATGATAGCAGACCTAGTTAAACCTAAAGAGCCAAACAAACCTAGCTAGGTTTCACCTAAGCGGTTCGTCAGGGAAGGCTGGCTAAAAAGGCAACGTAAGAACAGAATATTTATAGCCTATATACATAAAATCATGACCACGTGACCAACAAAAAAAGAAAAGAAAAAGAAAACTCAGACAACGGTTCTTTAGGTTTAACTATATATATATATATATATATATATATATATATATATTCGAATAAAGAGAATGAACAGACAGATTAAGAATCCACCGTTCTTAGCATTTAGTTTTTTTTTTTTTTTAATAAAGTGATCGATACAACATAGAGGAAGATATTATTATAATATTTTTATTTTAAAGTATTTTACATCTCGCTACATCTTTTTAGAAATTTTTCTGGAGCGATGTAAAATATTTTGTAATAAAAATATTATAAATATTTTGTAATAAAAATATTATAATATATATATATATATATATATATATATATATATATATATATATATATATATATATATATATATATATTCTGTTTTTACGTTATTTTTTATAGATACACATATTTAAATAAATATTTATAAAACGGCCTGAATTTGCCGGACTTAGTCTATTACATAATATATATATATATATATATATATATATATATATATATATATATATATATATATATATATTGCGTATATTTTGGAAGCAGGTTTTCATTAAGACATGGCTCATTGAATAATTTAGACAAGTTTTGTCTACTTATTTTCAATAGAATCCTCTCATATTCACTCTCAAGTTTCTTACTATCCTTATTAAAGGAAGAGAGAAAATTACCATGTTGATACCTATTCTTTTATTCCGAGTACTTTCGACATTAGCAGAATGTCATCAACAGGATGTTATTTTTTTCTCATACAAAAAGAAAAAAAATGATGAGTTCATCATTTTTCGATGGCAAAATTGTTGTGTTCATCTTAAAGTTAAATGTTTTTATCCGTGAATTGAAAAGCGGTAAGACTATATACTGTACTATTTAAATTTCTCGATGTAAACGTCAGGTTAGTTAACTAAGTTATGATATGTTCAAATGTTTTTAAAAAATATTTAAGTGTATTAGTTAAATCCTAGATATTTTAAACTATCTATTATAAACATTTTATAACATTTGTGCAATATTAATAATTAATTTTATTAAGGGTTGGTTTCAATTTCTTAATATAGACAGCTTCTAAATTTTTAGTTTATGTGTATTATTTTCATGAAAAAGAACAGATGTGTTTTCAATAAGAATTTTCCTGAACTGCGAATGTTGACCAGCATACTGTGGTAAATGTTTTCCTACACTTGATACATCATTCAAATAAAACTCAACCGTCGTGGCAATATAGTAGTTGTATGACCAATATAATTTTTTATGTTGAGATACAATCACTCAAGGGAAATTTAAATTTACATACAATGTTGGTTTTCTGCAACACGTTAGTTGGTGGGGAGGAGCCATTACAAATGGTTAAATTGGATATATTAAATTTAATATAGTGTATAATTAATTTTATTTTTACTAGAATCTGTGGTGGATATATTAGTATTTATTAGTTTTTTAAAATACTTTCGTCTTGTTTGTAATTAGAATGTATTTGATTGCGATAGAAAAAGTTAATATGTTTAGGGTTAATTGAAGAAGTATTATATTTTATTTGCTTTGTATTAAAACAAATGAATATGTATAAAAATGGTAATTTTCTCACGTTCTTTAATAAGGATACTAAGAAGCTTGTCCGTGAATATGAGAGGATTCTATTAAAAATATATAGACAAAACTTGTCTAAATTATTTAATGACACATGTTTATATATATATATATATATATATATATATATATATATATATATATATATATATATATATATATATGTGTGTGTGTGTGTGTGTGTGTGTGTATTCACTTAATATATTGCGTAAGATCCACTACAGATAGAGGGTTATTGAACGTAATAGTAGCAAGTAGGAAATGAAACTGATAAAGAGATAGAGGATAGATAATTGGCACTTGACTTGAACAGGTTATGGTTGAAGTATTCGGCAAAGCAACCCCGCGGGAGTTGTTCATCAAATTACGGGTAATAGAAAGAAGCTGTCAGAGTGGATATGAAGGGAAGGGAATGGGATGTATTTGATTCTATTGACGTAGCAAGGCGAGTCTTAGCTGCTAAGCTTGCATTAAAAATAGAGCTTATCGGTACATTTGCCGTGGAAGTAAAGAATGGCTTGCGAGGTTGTAACACTGGAAAAAGGGTGCAAAATAAGTTATTCCCCCTCATAAGTCTTGTGAGTGTTGATTTCTCCAAACTGTCTTTACTCATTATGAGTTAGTCACTTCTGATTTTAAATTGTAGCTTTCTTTTATGTCGGGTGAGTTTGAAGAGAGCATCACTGAAAAATACGAAAATTTAAGGAATCAGCACATATGCTAGGCCACAAAAATCTCCTGAGCCGACCAATAGAAATAAATACAACACGGGAACCAGTAATAAGAGAAAAGCAATGAATAACAACAAAAAATTGCAATATAAGCTCTAGTAAAAAATGCAATCATAATAACAAAAAATTGAAATATGAGCACTGGTAAAAATGGTTGCTGAGACATTAGGTTTATAAGTCCCAGAAATTCATACACAGATGTCCTCAAGGACGCATGGTCAGGTGGATAAAGAAGTTGATTAGATTGAGTCACTAGACCAAAAGAGTTGTAAGTTCAATACCAGGCCATTTCAATACCGGCCCACAGTAGTGGTGAACCAATACATGGAGAGTTGAGGTAAATGAAAATAACCGAAACATCCGGAAGTGGCTTGGCACGTGGACGAAATTACAATCATGTGAAGAAGGCCGGAGCGTACAGCGGCCGAAACGTTGTAAATATGGCAATGAAGATTAATATAATAGTCCAAATAATGCAAGTAATCAAAATATCTCATCTCAGAGATATAGACAGTTTTATTGTAGTTCTTATTCAGATTAAAAAAACACACACACAGACACACACACACAAAACTTCCTCATTATTTATATACTCTGTCCATGTCATTCTCTCTATTCGTCAATAGAAGCTCACATCTGCCAGTTTTGAATCAGTTCTCAAGATATTCAAAATTCCTGGTCCTATTTCAGACAACGTCAGCATAACTTTGCTATTTGTTTATTAAAATGTTTTGACTGGAAATACAAAATCTTAGGAAGTCAGACATCTTCGAGTCAAGTCGATTCTATTAATAACTGGAGATGTGTAATTTTCTTTTTTTTTTTTAAATCCGAAAGTCGAAATGATCGATATAAAATAGATGCTGTTTCATAGGATACATTTCTTCATCTTAAGTGAGGCGAGCTTAAGTGTGGCCTGAGGACAATGTTTGTTGTAGTCTTGCGTTTAATGACAAAACACGTCAGACAAGGAAAAAATGGGGCAAATAAACGCTGATGCTTGGAACAAATTGATTTTCTTTTATTAATTTCAGGTTGGCTAGATAGATATCCAGGATACTTCACGAGGAATAAAAAAAATCGAAGAATAAATTGCATAAAACAAGACCCGACACTAAATTGCTATGGCATACGTTCTATTTTGAATCAGTACAGCGTAATCGGCTATATAAAACAACGGGAAAGTAATTGAAATTAATGGGCTTAACCTCTGTCTAGAGTAAGGACCATATTTTATTAAGTTTGTCTTACAGTGACACTTGGTAAGAATATAAGATAAGTAACAAAACATCGTTTTCAAAATGACAAAATCCACGTAAGTTAAAAAGAAAGAAAGAGACCAAAATGCAAATTACAAACTTGCAATGCCAAAAACAAACAAGTACAACAATGTAAATATCTGGGAAGTGTTTTAGCAGAGGACAGAAAGTCTGACATTGAAATCCGGAGGTGCATTGGGATATCGAAAGATGACTTCCAAAAGCTAAGCAAAGTACTATGAAAGAAGAAATATTTTGAAAGGAACAATGAAAAGAGTACTGAACTGTTATGCAATAATAGTCCTCGAATATGGCAGTGAATAGTGAACAATCTCATTAAGGAAGAAAAACAGATTTGAAGCAGTGGAAATGTGATACTACAGAAGGATGCTGAGAATACCATGGTTCGAACATATAAGCAACGACAGAGTTTTAGAGAAAATTGGTGGTGGTAGGGTAGTTCTTTTTTTTTTCTTTTTAAATAAAACATCTCGGTAAAACGTACCTTCCGACAAACAGTTTGGTTTGGTTTGGTTTAGTTTACAGTATATCAACCTCAATGGGTTATTTAATGACAGTAAGATTTTTATTGCTGGTAGGAATTTTTCTCAAAATTATAATTTTGGTAATTTTTTTTCATTCCAAAAATGTATTTCCGGTATTAATACCTATTTTTACACTTTCAGAGTATTTTGAGCCCCTTTTTTAGTGGGGCAGGTAACTATTTGGTCTTAACTGGGACCACGATAGGTAACACGCTAAACTTGACGAAAACAAAATTCTAACGTCTAAAACAAGATATTTAACGAAAATTTCGGACGTGTTAGGAACAATTAAAAAATGTAAAAAAAAAAAACCCAAAATACTTTAATCTTTCCTCTTAATAATAACATAAACATTTAGACGATAAAATTTTGTCTTCCTCAAGTTTGGCATCTTTTTCATCATGCTATGCTTTTTTTTTAGCGATCTCATGGCGGTACCTATTTTAACCTATACCATCAAAATAGCGATAGAATAGAGATAACTTGTTCGTTTTCGAGAAATATTTTGGAATCCGCCGATAAAAAAATAATCTCTTAAGTGTTGGTTGACACTCGAACACGAAAAATATCTCACAGCGGACTATCTCCTTGTGGGTATCTATCTACCTGCAAAGGCCGGACAATAACGGAAATTCTTATATCACGTGAGTTGTACAGTCTGCCGCATTTATAGACCTAGCATTCATCCATCCATTGACTATTGCTGCAATATAAGTCTCCGACTATATGTCTCGAGATTCTTGAGAAAATCCTAGGAAGTGTATATAATATTATAGGTACTCACCTGATATCTTGACTTCAGTCATTTTCACACAACCATGACATGGCTACCCTCTGGCTTTTCTATAAATATTTTCATGGCAGTTGTTCTAATGAGCTTTCCTCCTTGGTGCTGTTAAATAATAGTCTAGCAGACTATTATTTTTTTTAAAGAATTGTAGTTTCCTCTGACTTTCTCATTTTGATCTTAAGGTCAGATGGTAGACAAAACAATGGGCGTCATTTTTGATTGGTTATATCTAACATAGGAAGGTTAGAGGGATAGATAGTGATTTCAAGGAGCTGAGGTTTGCATGTCGAAAAACGCAGACGAGTTAAAATCGTGTCTCGAAGCTTGCTCCCTTGTGGGATGATAGAGTGACTCCACTGGCTAGTTAAAAATGTACACGTCGAAGTGATAATGAAATAGATAAGTTTAAACCTACTTTCTTTGAAGTTCTCATTTTATCTACCGAAATGCAAAAAAAAAAAAAAATGCTCATCCGTCCTGGAGAAGAAAAAGACGATGGAAACTTTATTATGATCGCCTCAAGACACCCTTCGAACATGGAGGATGACAAAGAGATGAATGCAACATATGAGAGCAGCAAAACCGTTGCCCCAAGACTACGCCCAGTACAAAGTGTGTATACAACAGCACATAAATCGCATGAATTTAAACTACATTGACAACTAGGTCTGGTCGTTTTACTGTCGAAACAGCTAGAAATAAACGTAAGTTCTATTCAGAAGCCGGGATGCCAGGTCAGGACAGATAACATTGCATATTCTTCTTTGAATTTTATCAAGGATCTCTAAATATATAGCAGGAGCACCGGACCATATAGGACATCAATATCCAAAACATGGACGAATGGCAGACTTATAAATATGTAAGATAGATTCTTGTGAGAAAAATTGTCTAGCACGATACAGTGAACAACTTTCTTGGCAGCAAACCTAGCAATGGATGCAATATAATCTTTCCACATCATGTCAGCCGAGAACGTTAGTCCTAGAAGTGACAATGAGTCCCTCTCCTGGAGGTTAGCATCAGCCGTGAGGCAAGGAGGTGTCTTTCAGGTAATTGATAAAGAGAAACTTTGTTTTTGAGGCGTTACAACTAACAAGACATTTAACAGTTAACAACTAATTGTAGGTAATTTTGAGTAAGTTGTTGCATTTATTAGAAAGAAACAGTTTGAAAGGGATAAAGAACGAGTACACGAAGTTAAAACTAGGTTTACTACGAGAATGTGTTTCATTCATGGATTTATTTAAACAGAACAGTGGGAAAGTTATATGATCTTCCAGGATATATAATTTTCGGACATAGCCTAAACAACATAGGATATGCAAATGGCACATATATGAAGAAGGCTAGGGATATCGAATACGAATGTCATTTTTGAAAAATTACTAAAGTTTTAAATGATCTGAAAATATCCTTAGAATTGAGGAAAATCGTGTTGAACCGAGATATATTAACTAATCTTATAAAATTGAAGTGAATATTGTACAATTTCTTCACAGCTAAAGAAGACGCTTAAAGCCATCATTTACATTATTCGGACTGGTATCCTTATCTTCATTGCCATATTCACAACGTTGTACGCTCCGGCCTTCTTCAGGTGATTGGAATTTCGAATCGAACCCTTTATTTCGCCTGTCGGATTAGATTGTTCTTTGAGGTTCCAGTGGATAGAGACTTTGGTTGGATCCAGTGAGTAGACCCAAAGTGCTGTGGGTTCAATACCAGGCCACATCAGTGGTGAACGAAAAACTTGGAGAGTTAAGTTAAAGGGAAATAACTGAGACACGTGGCAAAAATCTACACCTTGTTGGCGCCTGGTTTCCCAAACGGTCATCCATCTAGGTACTGACGTTGGTTACAGGACATATAGGAGACAGACGTGGCCGGAAATTTAGCCGACAGACATTTGGCCGAACGGGCATTTGGCCGAACGGGCATTTGGCCGAACGAGCATTTGGCCGCCGGAGATTTCACCGAAAAAGTATAAGTAAAAATACTAACAAGCAATACTTTAAGTATTTTAATTAGTAGTATTACAAGGTAGAATAAGACTACTAATTACCACTGAATTTCAAGTGATTAACACTTTGAGCCCTGACCACCGCTTTATCGGTGGTAGAGAAAAATGACGTAATGCCCAACGATCCGTTGAACGGTGGATAAACACTTGCGTCGTGTTTTGGTTGTCTTATTTTGAAACAGAAAAGCTGTAATATTCTGATGTCATCGAACTTTATACCAACATGTCCGCTCCTTTTCATTGTTTTTCGTGCATATATTTTGGATAAAAAAAAAATCGTTTTTACCATGAAGCGTGCAGAGTCTCAACCTGAACAGTCAGGCAAGCAATCAGGAAGTTATATTTTTGTAACTATTTTTATATCTAACAGGAAATATTACACACAAATTATTTGCGAATTTTCCCTCAGGAGCTCAGGCAAAACGGTTAAAATCGTACAGGAACGCAGGGCTGAAAGGGTTAAATTATGAAATCTAAATTTAATTTTAAAGTTTTCTTATTTCAATATTTGTTTATTGAAATTAGTATTTTTAAAAATATTTGCGTGTATTTGGGTAAAAAGTAGCACCTAATTATTTAAATTCGTATTTAACAGAAAGATAAAATCTACTTCATTCCTTTAAGATAATGATCATTAAAAGCGTTTATATCGTAAAAGCTTAAGAATTTTTGCTGTAGTTAAATGTTTTTTCTCAAAATACTTATCATCTTACAGTAATACTTGAAGTAAAATATCATATATACAGAATAGATTTTTTTAAAAGCCTGAGAAAAAAAATAAACGAAAAATATAAATTAATACAGTAAATAAATATAAATATGTGTAGCACATTACGATGAAGAGTGTAACATACATGTAAGTACGCCATGGTCTCATCGATGTGGTGTAATGGTTAGCAAGCTTGTCTCTCTAGAACAATTAAGACTAAGTAGTGAGTTCGATCCTCACTGGGTGCCCCATACTTTCGGCCTTGTGCTACATCTGAGCTACGGTCGGAAAATCACTACATATAAGTACGCTACTACCTTTTCGGCTTAATGTCCCTCAGCCAAATGTCCGTTCGACCAAATGTCCCTCGGCCAAATGTCCCTCGGCCAAATGTCCGTTCGACCAAATGTACCTCGGCCAAATGTCCGTTCGACCAAATGTACCTCGGCCAAATATCCGTTCGACCAAATGTATCTCGGCCAAATGTCCGTTCGACCAAATGTACCTCGGCCAAATATCCGTTCGACCAAATGTACCTCGACCAAATGTCTGTTCGACTAAATGTCCGTCCGCCAAATGTCCCTCAGCCAAATGTCCGAGTACCGAGGCAGAAAAAGCAGGAAAGCCGTGTGAAGCAGCTAATAATCAACTTAATATGTTTGAGTGAGTGCATAACATAACAAGAACCAATTATTATTATAAATGTATAAGATTGACTCAGAGTGACAAAAAACAGAAAGTTGTGGAGAGCCATTTTATACACTGCTTCTTTATGCTCTTTGGACTTATCCTATCTAAGCCTGAATATTAATGACGAAATTTGGCTTTTAACATAGCCAAGACAGGATTGATTTATATCGAAAAGTGTTTTATTTAAAAAACAAAAACAAAAACAAAACAAGCAAACAAACATTGCTATCAGTGAAAATATCTCTTTTGAGATCCGCAGTTCAAGTTATTTCCGATTAGAAGAAATTAACTTGCTGACTCACTTCCGTGCATTTGTATTGCCATAAATTGTACTTCCTTTCGCCCACTTGGTAAGGATAAACGGCTTGAAAGAACGATAATGGAAAGTACGCCGATGATTGACCGGCCAAAGGTGTGTGTGCTGACAAGAGTTATCCATCACAAAAACATTTATGAATGTGTGAGAGTCAATAACTTCCGTAAGAAAAGGGAACTCATCATCGATCAATTCATCTTGTAAAATAGAAGAGCTGAGTTAACATATATGGTTGATAACATGGAAAATGGAAATGGCGAACGGACTTCCGTTTGAAGTTGATCTATTTTGTGTTCATTGATGCTTTTTATAAAAGACCTTCATATTAAGTAATCCAGTCAAAACAGCTTCATATTGGAAAGGAGGCGGGTGCTGTCAACTAATCCCGCTCTTCCGATACGAACCAAGCATTTTTCTCCGATGTTGAGATGGATAACAAAGACTATCTTTAGTTAGTTTCCCCATTAGTATATATGTGATATAGCGGCGGCTTCATATAACAGGTAGGACAAAATAGATGAAAGAAAATCATGACAAACATGGATTGTTATCAAAGAAATTTTTTTATACCGCTTATGAAATTTTAACAAATATAGCAGTCAGAGAGAAATCATAACAGAGCAATGCAACAAGCAGTGTGGAAGGGAGAGAATCGAGAGGGTCTTACTTGTTATATTTCGGGAAGAGAAAATGATCTCACCGGCGGTATCTTCTATGTCCTTCGTGGTACTATGTGGGCTACTCTGTTCTTAGCGTTGTGGGTTTTTATGACGTTTAGAGTTTTAGCGATCTACATCAGCAACTGGTGTCCGTCCCTCAAGAACAGACGACACTCAGCGGCCGTCACTTGATCTTGGTGAATTCATATTTCTCAAATTAGGATAATCGCCATCTAAAGTATTGACAGGACGATGTCACGAACTTTCAAATGTATGGCTTTGAGTTTTTTTTATACCTTAGTCGTTCTTACAGTCTCTGGTTACAATTTTTTTCCTTTGCAATCTCTGGTTTTTCGATTACTACCAACTTTGAATAGTAATCTATTACGTTGTACGCCATTATAATTTTACAGTAGTTATTGTTCAAGCATTTTACGAAAATAAATTTAATAAATTTCCACCGTAAAATCAGGTATAAATTATAAAAAATTAAAAATAGCAATTCGGCATTAATGATAGCTTTCTGATCAAATTTCGATATTGTTATATCGGAATAAAGTGTCGTTGCCAACACTTGAGTTTGAACCAGTGGGCAAACTCAGGCGATCCCATTATTGAATTAAGTGGACCACGTGGCCATAGAGGAAACGCATATGTGTAGGAAGTAGGTGACAATTAACGAGCCCTTATTTCTAGTCTATCCTCTATTAATATACGGACCGCTATTCTCTCTTCTCTTCTCTACACTACACTAATTCTCTATACTAATTTTCTATTCAGATCAATACGGTGGTTAATTTTCGAGCGAGTATTATCGAGCAAGTACTATTAGTTTTTCATCGTTATCAAAAAAAAAAAGGCCCCGTTGAGTGTTTCTTATCGGTCAACCAGAACTTAACCTTTATGGATTTATTGGATATAATGTGAGGAAAATGGCAGGAAGATTTAATGTTTCAGGATAAAAAGCAATATGTTTACAGGGTGGTCTGAAAGTCTTTTCATCATATATCTTGTCACGCCTAAATAATATAATATATAATATTCTATTTCAACGCTCTGTAGAGAGATTTTCACGGAGAGATTTTCACATGAACGATACCAGAATACCATTCAGCTGAACGACGTCGTTCAGAGGGCCTTGCGATAATCAAAGCACAGCTTCGTAAAATATCACACGACATAGCCCTGCATCATTTTGTGCCATGAAAATGATGCTGTTTATGAAGACCTTTTCGATGTGTGACAGCATCAATGAAAGTGAATAAACTTAATACTTGTATCAATTGTTCTGTTTTTCTCATCACATTTTGGTAGACAGTGACAAGACTTTCGGGCCACCCTGTACAATTATTATTGATTTATCTGTCCAATATTTCTTCGAGTAATGGTTGTAGTTCGTCAGAATTCTTTTGCCAATGCTAGCAAGGCTTAACGTTATTCGAAATGTACCTAGAACAAACGAGGTAAGTTTACTTGTCTATATAATTCGTGGATAACGGCTACAGTTCCTCTAAACCTCTTATTAAATTTTCTATAGTTTGGAAGACAGACCTTCCCGTTGTGCGACAGAGTCAATGAAAGTGAATGAACTGAATTCAGTACATGTGCTTTGCATTCTTTGTTCTTCTATGGTTCCCATTACTCTTTGTATATTAGTCAATGCAGATGGCAGACACAGAATGAATCCAGGAGGAATTCCTAGAGAAAGTAGGAGATGAAAGCTGGAAGAAAGGACTGACTATCACTTGAAGTCGACTTGAAATATAGCACAGGAATTGGAAGGCGTTTCGAAAAACAGAAGATTCTGTCAGAGGCAAAAGTCTATATGAAGTAACTGGAATATTTTGGTAAGAACCAAGAAAGAGAGGGGAACTGATATTTTGTATCAATCTTCTAAAATAGTAAAAAAAAAAAACAACACCAAGAGAAATAGTCTTCAGGTGAGCTGTACAGAAGCAAAAAAATACTAATACAGAAAATAGGGTGAAAAATATTTATAATCAATATATACCGGGTGTATATATATATATATATATATATATATATATATATATATATATATATATATATATATATATATATATATATTTAAGCTTAGCGCCCCGAGCAAGGCATGAAGCCACTAGGATGCAGGGGGGTTGCAGAAGATTTGTAGCAAGAGAAGATAGGAGTGATAGAAGAAAGGATGAAGGGAAGGATAGTGTGTAGATCAAGGTAACTGGAGATGTCGATTGACATTACATTTGAATAGTTGGAGATTATAGCTATCAGGGAAACACGAATTGGGAAGGGTGTTCCACAGGCGAGAGGTGCGAGGTATGAAGCTATTGGAGTAGAAGAGACGGCTACATTTTAAAGTTTCTACAGTGTAAGGGTGAGAGCGGGATGCCAGGCTCGTAAGGCGCTTGTATTCATGGAGACTGGGGACCAGGGAAAGCAGCTCATCGGAGCAGTTGCCATGAAAGTATTTGTTGAAGAGACAGAGAGTGGCGACGGCGCGTCTGTGAGATAGTGGCTGCAGGCGAGACTCCATATATATATATATATATATATATATATATATATATATATATATATATATATATATATATATATATATATATATACCGGGTGTGATAGTAAAATTGTCCAAATTGTGTAACACCAAAATTGACCGATTGTTTGATTAAAATTTAAACCGTTGTATCTTAGAAATGATTAAATATATCTTATTGGAATTGTCTGAGGTTTTTATAACACTATTCGACTCTACTTCGAGCAATAAGAATGTATAATTACTCTCCAGGCTTAATAGAAGAATCGAGATGAAATCGATCATAAACGAAATTGACATAGTCATCATTTTGCTAAGGATCGGAAGCTCATGGAATATTGAGATGAAATTCATATATATATATATATATATATATATATATATATATATATATATATGCATATATATATATATATATATATATATATATATATATATATTATTCTAGGATCATTCTCCATCTTTTTCAAGATGATCTTTGCCCTCTCTAACTTTCTTTCTGTCCTGGAGTAACAAGGTGTCTCACAAGTTTCAGGTACGATTTTCAAGTCTTTTTTCACTGCTCTTTGGACTGTCATAGCTGAAACTCCTTTCTCATGTGCCAAACGTCTTATGGATAGAGTTGGATCTTTTCTAATTGATCGCTTTTAGCTCTAAGTTGAAATAATGATCCTTATTTTTGTTGCGACTTCCTGATCCGGTTTACCTCTCTACTGTTTCCTCTTTTTTAAGCTTATTCACCGTTCTCTTGATGGTTCTTGAATGGAATTTGAAGATGGAAGCCAGAGGATGAATGTTGGTAACATTACTGAAGGCCTGAATGATCTTTTGCCTCTCACCATTGCTCAGATGTAACGACATGATTTCCCGCCGTGTGACTGAAAACCGTATAACTCGGGCCACACTTGCTTGCTCTCTCTCTCTCTCTCTCTCTATATATATATATATATATATATATATATATATATATATATACATATATCTTTTTGGAATCAGGATGATCCCGATATTGAAAATTTGCCCTTCAACTGCTGCTTGAACATCCATCATTGTGATTTGTGTACGGATGAAGAAGGAACAGTTATAATTCAAATTTTAAAATGACTGGAAAAAAAAATTAGTGATATTAAAACTTTTAATTAATATAGGGTTTAAAGTAACACTAAAACAATTTTTAAAAAATGTTTTAAATTCCATTTAAAATAATTCCCAAAAATTGTGAGTTGAGGAAATCAGTTTTATTTCTTCAAAATTCCGAGAGTTAAAGTGGGAGGTTTTGTGACGTGATGCTTTGAAGTTCCTCTAAATTTGAGATTTGAAGAAATTAATTTTCGGCCTGAATTGGAATTTCAGCCCAAATCAAAGTTTCGGTCCAAATCTGTCTTGCAGCCGGAATTGGACTTATCGCCCGAAACATAGTTAAAGTGAAGTTTTGAAGTTCCTTGGAGTGAATTCAGGAATTCAAAGTTATTTCTTCAAAATTATCATTGATATTTTTTAAACTGGACCAGAGGTCTCTTTAGTTTTGGGTTGGAGGCCCAATTAGAAGGCAGGAGCTAGATTATAAGTCCGCACGGAATGCGGTTTTTAAGTTAGTTTTAAATAATAGGTTATGAATTTAACAGTTTTCTTCAAAAATGTTACATTCATATATGTTAGCTTGGGAAGAGAGTATTTCTTTTAGAAAAGGAGATATTTAAAAAACCCGCGGTGCAAATTTATATGTTTGGCCTAAATTGGAATTTCAGCTCAATTTGGAGTTTCCGTCCAAATCAGTCTTTTGGTCGGAATTGAACTTATAGCATGGATCACAGTTAAAGTGGGGTTTTGAAGTTCCTTGAAGTGAATTGAGGAATTCAAAGTTATTTCTTCCAACTTATCATTGCTGTTTTCTAAACAAGATCAGAGGCTCCTTTAGTTTGTGGCTGGAGGCTCAATTATCACCCACCTCGCAGCAGCTAGATTATAAGTCCGCACGGATTGTGGATTTTTAAGATAGTTTATAATAAATGAAATAAAACCTCCTGCTATCCTCTACCTTCACAAGAGCCAGATCAGGTCAAAAAATGTGTTACTGCTAGAATATATGGGAGGATCATCCCACTCTTCAGTTTTAGTCTTCACTTTCCAATAACGATAGAGTCCAAAAGCGTCTCAGATTCCCCGTGGGTGACACATTTTATTCCATCTTACAACCCCTCACAGACTTAGATGATTTTGACATAGACAACCTTAGAGAAATAATAAGTGAAATCTATAACAGTGTTGACATATCGAAAGACCTAAGCAGATATATATTCATAGCACTAAATATGTGATGTAAGACCAAAAACGAGCAAATACTCCGAGATGGCTGCAAAATTTAACAGCGTCAACATGCGTCTCGCATCCAGATTCTTTAGCATGGCAAGACAGTACGTGACGGTGAAATACTCTCTCCCTCTCTCTCAAACACCGTGCCTATCAGGCTCCCTCCTGGAAACAAGGCTACAAATACTCTCTCCCTCCCTCTCAAACACCCTGCCTATCAGGCTTCCTCCTGGAAACAAGGCTACAAATACTCACTCCCTCCCTCTCAAACACGCTGCCTATCAGGCTCCCTCCTGGAAACAAGGCTACAAATACTCCCTCCCTCCCTCTCAAACACCCTGACTATCAGGCTCCCTCCTGGAAACAAGGCTACAAATACTCCCTCCCTCCCTCTCAAACACGCTGCCTATCAGGCTCCCTCCTGGAAACAAGGCTACAAATACTCACTCCCTCCCTCTCAAACACGCTGCCTATCAGGCTCCCTCCTGGAAACAAGGCTACAAATACTCTCTCCCTCCCTCTCAAACACGCTGCCTATCAGGCTCCCTCCTGGAAACAAGGCTACAAATACTCCCTCCCTCCCTCTCAAACACGCTGCCTATCAGGCTTCCTCCTGGAAACAAGGCTACAAATACTCACTCCCTCCCTCTCAAACACGCTGCCTATCAGGCTCCCTCCTGGAAACAAGGCTACAAATAATCTCTCTCTCTCTCTCTCTCTCTGATAAATAATGCGAGATAATAAGTCTATGGTGACGTCAGAAAAAAATGAATCTTGAGATGCAGCCGTGGGAAATAGTATATTTTTAGCTTGTCTATGTCGAAAATCTAAACAAGCTTGACTGTCGTAGGCGAACCCCTTTGGTTAGTTAGTGTCGAGTAGAAGTTGGGAGATATTTGCAATTCCGTGGGAGTGTGAAGAAACACGACATAGGAAACATAAAACGCTTTGACGGCAAATAAAACATATTATCTGTCGATACAGACGATAAAATAGGGAAAACACATTCCACGTTAGCTTTCTTTATTCAAAATGGGATGTAAAGAGATGGGGGACCGCTTTTGAATGCTGTAAGCTTGGATGTGCAGGTGGTGTATGCGTTAAGCTATATTATATTGAAACACTGGTTCCCGTACAATTACCAAAGTTAAGCACCATCGAGCCTGGTCAGTACTGGGATGGGTGACCGCTATGGAATACCAAATGCTGTAAGCTTGGATGTGCAGGTGGTGTAGGCTTTACGCCTATATCATTGAAACACTGGTTCCCGTACAATTACCAAAGTTAATCACCATCGAGCCTGGTCAGTACAGGGATGGGTGACCGCTTTGGAATACCAAATGCTGTAAGCTTTGATATGCAGGTGGTGTATGCTTTATGGATATATCATATTGAAACACTGGTTCCCTTACAATTACCAAAGTTAAGCACCATCGAGCCTGGTCAGTACCGGGATGGGTGACCGCTTTGGAATACCAAATGCTGTAAGTTTTCAGGTTTTTTTTTACTAACGTTACCTTTCCTTGAAGAGTCCCAGCGCATCTTTGAATCTTCTGTATGATATGTGAGTTAGATTGTTTAAACAGATTTTAGCTTATCATTAGAATGCACTGTGACCATTTACACTTAGTTTATTTGACACAAAAACCGATTCAGAACGTTTAGTCAAAGCCTGACACGAGCAGTAATTTCTTCATTTTTTTTTTATCAAAATCGGCATCGTCTGAATAGAGATATTCATTTACTTTTCTTCTTTTATCGGTTTTAATAATTGGAGTAAGTCACTCTCAATCAAGGAAATGTTGCCTTCAGTGTCACAACGGACCATCAGTTTGAATTTCTCCTGAGTCAACATGGCAGTGTGGGGCCTCGCATTGTCTTGCTGAAACAAAGTTCGACTTCGATTGATTAAAGCACGATACTTCTTAAGTTTGTCGTAAATACGGTTGTAGCTGCTAGCAATACAAGTTAACGTTGATGGCGCGGCCGTGGGAAACAAGACCGGAATGTAGTACTTCTTGGAAATTCCACTAGACACAGATCAAGATTTGTTGGGTTTTTTTTCT
This sequence comes from Acanthosepion lycidas, assembly GCA_963932145.1. NCBI lineage: Eukaryota > Metazoa > Mollusca > Cephalopoda > Sepiida > Sepiidae > Acanthosepion > Acanthosepion lycidas. The sequence continues at coordinate 26,866,076 of OZ010608.1, read as the reverse complement.
TCTTCCTGAGTGAGTCAGGATTTTATGGTCAACCTTATATTAACTTTGGATGAAACTTTCTTTCACCATAATCTGTTATTCAATTTTATCAGCTATGAAATCTTACATGCCTGGCGAAGACACAAATACGGACATATTTCAAATCTCACCAGGAGGATGATGACAAGAAAGAAATATGATCCCCAGGCTATTTAATCATTGCATAGAATATGCCAGCTGTATTTATAAGTATTCTATTGCAAACCTCAAACAGATCAACTCATACAGTGCGGCGCAGATGAATCTGGAAAAAATAATGGTTAGTAAAAACAGAGTTTACTATTAAATAAATTCGTATATTTCAATGAAACTTTATACAGAGTTAGTCACATATATTAGGTATAAAAACACTCGATGGGGCCACCATCGGCGGCCATCACTTTCTCCAGATGTGACTGGAAGCTGAAGCAGGTTTTGGCGACGGCGTCTCTGTCTATCTTTACCGTGACGTCCTTAATGCCCGCCTTGAGAGCATCTTTAATGTTCTAGGGCCTACTGTTCATCTCCCTCATTAAGACGTCCCACATAATATAGCCGTGTGTGCAGTTTGGCGATGAGAGAGCCATAAGTCGATTAACTGGTGAGCAAGTGACGCCTCTTGAGCTCATAAGATATATAATTCTTTGTCCCCTTTGACAATATGCACGATTATAATTGGAAATATGCCTGATTGCACCGGCCCCTCTCATTGGTGCTCATTTTCCTGGCGATTTTTCTCATGCTTTTGCTGGGGTTTTCTTTGACAGTCGCGGCAACGTCATCGGCCACATCTGGCATCCTGGTGACGCTAGAGCCCTTCTTATGAGTCTTGCGTTCTGGCCTGAAAATTGTCCTTGTTTTCTAAGCCCCGAGAGGACTTTGTAAGCTTGCAGAACATGGTTTTAGTTTATTTAAGCCATGCAATGATTTCATTGGCTTTGTGGCCAGGGCAAAGTTTTTTTCACAAGGGCGATCGTATTCTGAAGACATGTCAGTCACTAAGCGCTTCGTGCGTCAAAGTCCAGGGAGCTAATGGGGCGTTGTAGTTTTTAATAGAGCTTAACAAACCTCGCTAGAATGGGACGTCACAGCGCTGTTGCCAGGTAAAAATTTCCTAATGTACCTGCACCACACGGCGATCCTTTACTGATGACGGGAGGAGATATAGCGAGGACAACGGTATTTATGTTGGGATAACGAATGATCAGGAACAAAACTTCATCTGCTCAAAATAGGACAAAAGATAAACCTTTCCAAAAAAGAAACAATGATCTAGAATTGGAAGAAAAATAGTGATGGCTCTGACCAAACACTTCAAAACATCGGCGTATGGATCAAATATTACAAATATATTACATGAGATATAGAAATATAGGATATGCTGCGCCACAAGTATTTTATCCCGCAAATTGATGCAAAATAAGATCATCAACCTGAAAACTAGAGAATGTTCTAAGAACATTGTCAGATTAAAACTTTCATGTGGATGTCATGCATGGCGCCAGACCTGTTCAGAAATCGCTAAACGGTCTGCTGTATCAGCGTTTAAATGTCTCTGAGAGAGTGAAATTTGCGGTTCGAAACCAAGAACATTGTGGACTGGCGCTACACTAACACAAAGAACGCTAACAGGTGACAGAAACATCACTTGTAGAATTTAGGCAACAACAACAGCTAAAGTGGATTTCACATTTAACTAGAAGCGGGAATAATGATATAATTATGATATTGATACTTTCTCTGTTTCAGACATGTTAGGGTGGAAGTTAAAGAGATTATATACTACAATTTGATTTCAGCTCGATGACCAGAGTGTGAAGAAAAATGTAACTACAGTAACACTGGCTTCTTGGTCAATGAATCCCAAATGTTTCCTTATAAGGAAACGGCTAATATTACCATTAGACTTAAGAAGAATAGATACTACAATTTGATTCTGGCTCGATAGCCAAAGGGTAAAGAATAGTTTGACTAGAATCCCACTGGATTCTTGATCAGTAAATACCGAATATTTCCTTATAAGGAAACGGCTAATATCACCGTTAGAGTTAAGAAAAATACATACTATAATTTGATTTCATCCCGAGCACAGAGGATGAAAAATAGTGTAACTGCAGTAACACTAGCTGCTCGGTCAATGAATACCGAATGTTTCCTTATAAGGAAACGGCTAATATTACCATTAGATTTAAGAAGAATGAATACTACAATTTGATTCCTGCTCGATAGCCAGAGGGTGAAGAACAGTTTAAGTAGAGTTCCACTGGCTTCTTTGTCATTGAATACCGAATATTTACTTATAAGGAAACGGCAAATATTACCATTAGAGATAGGAAGAATATATACTATAATTTGATTGCAGCCCGATAGCCAGGGGGGTAAATAAAAATATAACCACAGTAACACTGGCTCCCCGGACAATGAATGCTGAATGCTTCCTCTTAAAGAAACTGTTACTTTTAACATTACTTTTGCCATTCGCAGATACTGCGCAGTGGCTTTGAATATTATTCTGGCTTACATGATGTTCATTGTCCATAAACAAAGATAGGATCAATAGTACTTTTTCGTTCAGTTGAAATTTCTAAAAATCTTTCATTTAAAGTCATTTCTCAGGAACACTGAGAAGAATTGATCATCCATTATATCCAAGGACGTTAATAACTTAGAACAATACAGTTGTCCTCTTATTATCATCATGTTTGTTATCCAAGGATTTTATAATGTTTCCACACATAACTTGGAACAGTACCTACTCACTGTCCTTATCATCAGTCATTGTCATCTATATATAAAATTCTGTGGCTTCAATTAGTTTTGTCTGTCCATCACACCCTCTAAAATAGGCATATATTGACCGATGGAAATCAAGTTTCGGGAAGAAGTGCAAACAATTTTACAGTTGGTTTTACTAGGGTGTGTAGCTTAGTACAATGAATTTTCATTAATTTTCTAGGGAAAAAGTAATTTTTTTATTATTTAACATGAAAAATACACTTTGAAAACAATTTAAATAACAAATACTTATATAATAAAAATGCAATATTCTTTTTGACATATCTTTTCTTTAAGTTTATATATACAAGTATCTAGTTTCCAGTTCACCCTGTGTTTGCGAGAACTATAAACAAATTACAAGGAAAAATGCTTTCAAAAAGTTGGAATTTGGCTGAAGAACCAAATATTTGCACATGCCCAGTTGTATATTGCATTCTGAAGAGTAATAAATCTTCGAAATTGAACGAGTTTGACAAAAATGTTAGCGATAACTTCAACGATACTAAATACTGTGGGGATTACAACATGCGTCAGTAAGTAATATAAAACAAGAATTAGAAATTAAATAACCGTCATGGTTTTTTACAGGAGGAATTCAGAATTATTTTCGTCATCATGGTAAATCTGATTATAAAAAGACGTTGTCTTAAGTACTCGAAGTCTGTACAATTAAATGTTAAACAGTAAAATTAATTTGAGACCCTCGGCGTAGGGTAATGGTTAGCAAGCCTGCCTCGCTAGAACTGTTACGACTGTTGTAGGGACTTCGATCCTTGCTGGGTGCCCAATATTTCGATCTTATAACACATCGAAGTTGCACTTAGAAAATCACCATTATTTGCACTATTTATATTCGATCTATTATAATAATGTTTGTTGTTGTTATCATTACGTTTCGGTCGCTGTGATCTCCGATCTTCTTCAGATGTATATCGATCTGGGTAACCTACAGTGAATTCCGAACAAAACCCTTTATTTAATCTACGGGGTAGACTGTTCTCCTTCCACTGTTAGGGATATTGTTTAGTTCTTTTCATTATATTTTTTTTCCCGTTATTGGTCGCCATTTTGAAGCTGTACAAATACTGCTAGGTCCATAAGAAATCAATATTACCTTTGATCCAGTTCCCAATGGCAGAAGAAAATAATTATCAGCTAGTCTTCTCGGATGTACTAATAAATCGTACAAAGAATGGATTTCAAACATGCAGACACACACACATATATATATATTCATACATGTTTCATTAAATAATATAGACAAGTGTTGTCTATTTATTTTATGTATATTCTTTTCATATCGTCTGATAATCTTAATAACATTATCATTAAACGAAGAAAGAAAATCACAATATTGATACATATTTTTTAATCCAATCTAAGGTTTCGGCTTACATAAGCCATTATCAAAGATGACAATTACAGTACAATAGATTATGTAATACACGGACAAGAATGTGATGATAGTCTGTTTCTGTATACATGGATGATTTCCAAGCAACGATAAACACGTGCATATAAGACGCTGGAAGCGAAAATCACACCGCAACACATGACGTCACACATGAACACGCGAGAGTTAAGATTATCAGACGATATGAAAAGAATTTACATAAAATAAATAGATAGCACTTGTTTATATTATTTAATGAAACATGTATGAATGAAAAAATGCTGCCTAAATACACCCACAATATATATATATATATATATATATATATATATATATATATATATATATATATATATATATATATCACCCGACAACCTAAATCTGACAATGCCTCAACTTAAATTCCAACCATCCATACAGTGTGAAGAAAGAGCTCACTTGATGCCTACGATACTGGGAAAAAAAAAAAACAAAAAAAAAACGGCCTGTAAATGACGATAAACTACCTCCTCGTCCTGGGTAAGGCGGTAAACCACATCCACATCCTGGGTAAAGCGATAAACTACGTCCAACAGCAAGGCCTTTGCTCAGAAGGTTTTGGTGAGCGTGGAACCTCCTCTTAATTGCTGGTATTCCCAGGTCCACGCTGACAGGGGTTGGTAGCACCTGTCAGGGTCCCAGATATGGTCAAATAGTTACCCGCCTTAAACATTATAAAAGCCTAAAAACAGTCTTTAATACCAGCAATAGGTTTGGGGAATTTTTTTACCAGGATTACATTTTTGAAGAAAAAAATATTACCGGCAATACATTATTTTACCAGCGATAAAATTCTTGTCGGCATTAAATAACCCATTGAGGTTGATATGCCGTAAAAATAAACCAAACCTAAATAAACCAAAGAATACATATTCTATTCATACGAATCTATCCTAAAAATCTTGTCGGCATTAAATAACCCATTGAGGTTGATATGCAGTAAAACAAAATAAACCAAACCAATCTAAACCAAAGAATACATATTCTATTCATATGAATCTATCCTAAAAATGTTGTCAGCATTAAATAACCCATTGAGGTGTTGATATGCTGTAAAACAAAATAAACCAAACCAAAATAAACCAAAGAATACATATTCTATTCATACGAATCTATCCTAAAAATTTTGTTGGCATTAAATAATACATTGAGGTTGATATGCCGCAAAACAAAATAAACCAAACCAAAATAAACCAAAGAATACATATTCTATTCATACGAATCTATCCTAAAAATCTTGTCGGCATTAAATAACCCGTTGATGTTGATATGCCGTAAAACAAAATAAACCAAAGAATACATATTCTATTCATACGAATCTGTCCTAAAAATCTTGTCGGCATTAAATAACCCATTAAGGTGTCGATATGCCGTAAAACAAACCACTCCAAACCTAACCAAACCGGGCAAAAATCATAAATGGTGACTCAGACATATTTTTTAATAATTTCGCTCCAAATAAGGCGGGAATGCCATTGGTACGCAAGGGGTTACAGAGAGTGAAAGTGAGAGAAAAGACTGGATATAGCGGAGATTGTAGAAAACATAAAGCTGAACGAGATTCAGTAAGACAGAAGATTGCGATTGACATTGCATTTAAATTTTGGAAGATTGTAGTTATCAAGGAAGGAAGGAGACGGAATGAATTTCCACAGGCGGGCAGTGCGAGAAAAGAAACTGTTGCAGTAGAAGTGGTGGTTACATTTAACTCATTCAACAGGAAAAGGGTGGCACCTAGATGTCAATGTAGTAGCAAGCTTAAACTCGCGTAACAAGAAATGTTCAGCAGCAAACAGAGCCTTCAGAATAACAATTACCCTAGAAATATTACAACTACCTCTGGGGACAGAATGGACAAGGAGGATGACGGTCTGTACTATTTACGCCATCAGTTTTTATAATATTACAAAATGATTATTATTCTAATTAAGAAAGAGTTTAATTTTAAAAGGGTATTTGCAGTTCAGAGGTGAATTTGACCTCATCAAGTTGTCAGGTCACCGGACATTATTTAACCCTTCACTAAAAGTTGTTTATCCAAGATGTTCTCGCTCCCATCCCTCTCTGTATCGCACTCTCTTTTTCTCTGTCTACGCGCCTCTCTCTCACTTTCTCTATTACTCTCTATTTCTTTTTTCTCTCTCTCTGTCTCTATCTCGGACGCCTAACACAGTCTGGGACCTATCAGTCTGTAGAAAATTCGCGAAGATTAAAGAAAAAGAAAGATTTTAATTTTAAAATACTTCTTCAGCGGCTAATTTGTCCTAAAAGATCATGGGGTTACGAAACATGATTTAAACCCGCACTACTAACCATGCCTTTATCTAAAATGATATATCCACCAACCTCTGTGTCAAACTCCTCCTTTGTCTTTCTACGTCCCTCTGTCTATGTCTGCTTCCATCTAGGACGCTCAACACAGTCTCGGTTTAATAGGATATTTGATGAGAAGTAGAAAATATATTTTTATTATATTACGAAATTAAAATAATTATTAAAGAGAGATTTTAATTTCGAATAGTTACTTGATCGTTAGGTCACAAAACATGATTTGACCCCCTCACTGGAAATAACTGCCTTTATCTAAAATGACGTCCGATCCAATATCTCTCGTTGTCTCACATTCTTTTTTTTTTTTAAATGTTTCTACATCCTCTCTCTCTCTCTCTTTTTGTTTTACTTTCTATGTCCATCTATCTTTCTGTTTTCTGATTGGACGTTCAACACCATCTGGGTTTAACAGTATTTGCGTGACCCACAAATAGGTGGGCGGGAGCGTATTAGTATATAGATTATAGAAATGTAGCGGATGTTGTTTTTTTGGGGGTGATGGTGGTGGTGGTAGTGGTAGTGGGGGAGTGGGGGGTTCCGTTATTATTTCTCAGAATGTCTTAGAATATCATCGGAAAACACGCACGAAAAGAATGATCATAGATGATGATTTTCTTCGGTGTTTTTCAGCCATTATTCGGCTCAGCTTTACGTCGATATTTACTCGCCTTTATTTGTCCGAAAATGTCACGTTTTCAGCCATGAAACGGAATCCGATTTTGTTCAACATTTTCCTCCCGTCGAAGAAAAAACAGATTCTGGTTATAAAAGACAAAACGCATTGATATGTGCACGTGTTTATTTAACCCAAGGAAAGTTGGTTCTCTGTGTCGCGCCAGTAGGTTTTTCTCGCCTGAGTCCATCCTTCAAATCTACCATTCGTCCTTGCAAGGAATAGCGGTGCCATATATGGTCTGGTGCCTCCGATGTTCATTTCGAGGTACTCAAAAAACCAGAGACGGATATGCAATGTGATTGGCCCTGATCTGGCATCCCAGGTACTTTCTCACAGGCGTGATGTTGCTTCCCTCTGCCTTTTCTACAAGTATTTTCATGGCACTTGCTCCATTTGCTTAAAAAAAAAAAATCAGTTCAACACTACTCACCCATCCTTCCCTCAACTGAGACAAACAACCACACTCGGCAACAGGGCCAACAAGGCGTTGTAACTTTTCTTTCCCGCCATATTCTGGCAAAACTTGAGTTTCCATTTTTTTCTAAAATCTTTTCATTCTTTTCCACTTCCAGTCGCTCCTTGTGTTATCGCCTTTCTTGGGGTGAACTGATTATATATATATATATATATATATATATATATATATATATATATATATATATATATATATATATATATATATATATATATATATATATATATTAAAGATATTTTTGTAGGTACAAAATTTAATGATCGAAATAAAAGTATAAAACTTAATATTATGAGACATATTAAAAACGGGCGAATCAAACCGGTTTCGCCCCCGCTTTTCAGGCTTCAACGGGAGATTTAAAATCAACACAGAACAATGTACAATAAAAGGAAGTTGTGAAAAAAAACAACAATAAAAAAAAAGCAATAAAAGGAACTGTCATTTGTTTCTAGTTCCTTTTGGTATTGTTTTTGTTTTTTTTCACTTCCTTTTATTGTACATTTTTCTGTGTTGATTTTAAATCTCCCGTTGAAGCCTGAAGAGCGGGAGCGAAACCGGTTACTTCGCCCATTTTTAATATGTCTCGTAATATTAAGTTTTATTCTTTTACTTCGATCATATATATATATATATATATATATATATATATATATATATATATATATATATATATATATATATATATATAAAAGAAATTCGTGCAAAGAAAATCTTATTTACATTATTTACAAGGTTCGGACTGTTGTCCTTATCTTTATTGTTCTATTCACGACGTTTCGAAATTCCATTCAACTGAAGAATGACCGGAACGTACAACGGCTGAAACGTCGTGAACATGACAATCATTATTATTATCATCCTTCGACCTCCCTATGGTTGGTCGGAATTCCATTGACAATTTCTATCCACACTGTTCGGTCTTGCATTACTGTCCACAGATCCCCAATGTCGAACCCTGAGACCAGAGCTATGGTGTTTTGGAAAGTCATTTTTCGATAGAAGACACTTCAAGAAGGATGCCATAGGCGTAAGGATGAGACGATTTCCCTGTTCACTCGGTGGAAATAACCAGCAAACTGTAATCGTTTTTGTTTAAGCTTAAGAAAGACTGGCCTCAATTCTCGGTAAATCGTGTTAAACATTGTATGGGATCTCCATTTGATGTACTGGATTTTTTAAAAGTACATTTGTATATGTTCTATCCAGTCGTCTTTTAAGACGACATGATGATGTGCAAGTTTCTGATGCATACCGTAGGACTGTTTCAACCAATGTTTGAAAGGTTTGGACTTTTAAGGAGGACGGAAGGTTCGAGCGCCAAATCTTGAGAAGTGTTTTTTTTGCACACATCTGATGAAAAAGACAATAAAAATGGGGACAACAGTCCGAACAATGTAAATAATTATAATACCTCATCTCAGAAATATAGGCAGATCCTGAAGAAGGTCGGAGCGAATAACGGCCGAACCGTCGTGAATATGAAAATAAAGATGAGGACAACAGTCCGAACAATGTAAATACAGTAAATAATTACAATACACCATCTCAGGAATATAGGCAGATCCTGAAGAAGGGCGGAGCGGATAACGGCCGAAAGGTCGTGAATATGAAAATAAAGATGAGGACAACAGTCCGAACAATGTAGATACAGTAAATAATTACAATATCTCATTTCAGATATATAGGCAGATCCTGAAGAAGGGCGGAACGGATAACGACTGAAAGGTCGTGAATATGAAAATAAAGATGAGGACAACAGTCCGAACAATGTAGACACAGTAAATAATTACAATATGTCATTTTAGATATATAGGCAGATAAAAAAAATTTAATAAATAAAGTACCTGGCATAAATACATCCAACATATACCTTTCAGAAATACATTTCATTATGGTAACGGATTAGCTAGTTGAAGACACTATTTCCATTAATATCCTACTATTATGTGGAAGGTATTTCTGGAAGGTATATATAGCAAGTATTTCTGCCGCGCCCTATATTACAAATTAAACCATAATTCATTGATTGTATTTTACGGCTTATCAACCTTCTGTAGGTTATTTAAAGCCGAAAAAATATTTTTAGATTTATTTGTATTTTTGCGAGTGAATGTTATATTAAAAATAATTTAGATAATTTTAGATACAAGTTCTACTATTTAACCCATAGGTGTATTTGCGCTTTGGTGAATGTAACGAACCCAACTCTCATTCGAACCGAAGTCAGGTCTCCGATTTCTCATTCTAAGCCGTTATCCAATACACCACCCACACATCCAAGCTTACAGCACCTGATTTTCTAGGTACTGACCATACTCCACGTTGCTTACTTTCCATGATCAGACAAGCAAAAATCTTGATACATGTTAAACATATATTTTATCAAATTTGGCACCATTATATTTTTTTGTATTCATGTTTTTTCCATTGGATTATTTAAAGTGGTTCGTCCTCTTTGGATTTTGTCGATCACTATATATATATATATATATATATATATATATATATATATATATATATATATATATATATAAAGAAAAAACATTTTTATGCGTATACGTTCTTTTTATAGATACAAATATTGAAGTAAATGCTCTTTTTATAATAAGCAGTATTAACAAAATTTTCATCAAAAATATTCGTTCTCCGACAGGAATCGAACCTGTATCCTATATGGAACCGTCATATAGCCTGACGTGCCTTAACCGATTGGATTAGATCTTATACGTGACGAGATTACGCGTAATTAAAAGTTTCACGGTAATCTAGCACGCGATATAATCCGTGATTATTATTACTGAACCAATCGTCAGACACTTGAAAAAATACAACAATAAAATAAGTACAACCTAACCCAAACAAATTAGCAAATCACACCCGTTAGAATAGACGAAATAGAATAAATAAATAAAAAATAAAAAAACAAAATCAATGAACCCAAATAAATAAAGTAAATAATAAAAAATGAACAAACCAATATTGCCAAAATATTAGACTGTAAAAATCAAACTAAAAATCGAATGAAAAACATAGTTGTAGCTGTTATATAACGATAAAAAATACTACGTTACTTAAAAATTGAAAACCGAAAAGAGTAAATAAAACTATACAGTATAATAAATAAATAATAAAAAAACAAGTAAAATAAATTAATCTAAATTAATCCAAATAAATAAATAAACTAAGAAAGCGCTCCCGATAAATTAACCGTTAGAAAAAGCAAGTAAAGATAATCAAACCAAACAAATAAATGAATAAACAAATTAAAAACTGCTCCCGCCTAAATATTACTTAGAATAAACTACAACAATCAACCCCAAAATTAAATAAATAACTTTAATTATCTTCCCAAACCAATAAAAATTAAAAAAATAAAAAATAAATGAAAACAAGCAAAATAAATTAACCCAAATAAATAAACAAATAAACGACTTCCGGCAAAATAACCACCAAAATAGATTACCCACAATGCACCACTGACCCGTATATATAAAGAGACGAGAAAAAAAAAACAGACGTGGCCTGAAGAATGCGTCTAGCACGAAACAGCCTTTCGCCTCTGAGTGTTGACTTCAATGTTCACTTATATATATATATATATATATATATATATATATATATATATATATATATGTGTGTGTGTTTGTATATATATATATATATATATATATATATATATATATATATATACAAATACAGACTGTTTCGCCGGGACGAAACCCTACCGATTTGGCACCAGTTACAGACTCTACCCATAACCTATCGTCGCACGTCAGAGAAAGGGAATCCTTTAACGTATTATATACGGGATGTATATAAATGCTTAATCAGCAGCCAGAGTGCTCGATTCACACGAGTAGATGTGCGTGTTAGCAAGTGCAGCTACTATATATATATATATATATATATATATATATATGTGTGTGTGTGTGTGTGTGTGTATATCTATATATATGTTTGTGTATGTGTGTGTTATACACTGTTACATTAGAATATGTCATTACTACTAATTTCTACATATTGTTTCGATGTTTAAATAATAATGTCTCTTCAGGTAATGTGCAATTTTATAGTAATTACTTACATGTTCTAATGTAACAATGTATAATAAATATTTATTGCGTTACCCTTGTATCGAGGCCTGCATTAAATTAACGTTTTTAACGTTGAGGTTTTTTTCTTCGTTCTTTTACATTTGGATGGTTGTTGGGTTGTGTGTGTGCGTATATATATATATATATATATATATATATATATATATATGTGTGTGTGTGTGTGTGTGCGTGCGTGTGTGTGTGTAAAAGTGATCATTGAAGTCAACACTCAGAGGCGACAAGCTGTTTCATGCTAGACGCAATCCTCAGCCGGCCTGGCGATTGCGCATTGCATGAAACAGCTTATCACTTCTGAGTGTTGACTTCAATGATCACTTTTATATTCACATATGTTATGTTCTAGCTCTGATACTGAGGACTTTATCCCATAAATATAGCATATCTTAAAACTATATTTCTTCACACACACACACACACACACACACACACACACACACACACACACACATATATATATATATATATATATATATATATATATAGATATATATAGATAGATAGATAGATAGATATACATATAGATATACATTTTAAATCTAACAAAACTATTATTAGTAACCGACTGTCTGCGTTCTATCTCTGATATTGAGCACTTTACCCTATAAATATAGTACATCTTAAAAGTATTTCTTCATATATATATATATATATATATATATATATATATATATATATATATATATTATACATCTACACACACACACATATATATATATATATATATATGTATATATATATATATATATATATATATATATATATATATATATTATACATCTGACAAAACTATTATTAGTAACCGACTGTGTGCGTTTGTAATGACAGCTTCTATCATCTCTTTATCAGTTCCAGTTTCAAGGTGAATTCATTCGTTTTAAATTTCGTTCGAACGAAATGATGTCATTATCGTGTTACATTTCCGATCTGAGCGCTTGGGGCGCCCAACAAATTGTTTGTTCATATTGCAAATCCTCTCTGATATCGAGCAAAAGTTTAACAGACATTGCCTTTACGTCAATTCTTCGTTCCCAGATCGCAATCACACAAGCGTGTTGTGTCTGGTGAACAAGTCAAGCACGGGGAGATATCACCGGGTTGATTCGTGAGAGAATAGCTTTATTTCCGTTACGTGTGGAAAACAAAGCCTGCTCCTATGTCCGCGTCTTTTCGTTCTGATCACGATGTAGCCACTAAATCAGACGCAAGATAATTAGAACATGTCTTAAATATTCGCAGAGGAATGGATCTTCGAAACTATTTGCTATCACGGTTGGACACTCGTGAGAAGCCATCTTATTTTGTCATTCCCATATTTAAAGCAGTTCCGCCATAATGTCTTCCTGATAGAAAATTCAATTTGAAGCCGTTTAGCGTCTCGCAATATTTGGATTTTGCGTCCACCAAACAATTTCGCCAGTGTAAAGAGTTCAATCTTCACTGGGGACCTCAACGTTGTAGCCTACTCCTATACTGTGTTTATTAAACTTTTATATAGCAAAACCTTTCAGGACGTACGCAATCACAACTCCCCCAAAATGCCTGTCATTTGTAGTTTTAAGTAATTTTTAACTTTTTTAGTCTGGATAAACCCATGATAGGCAGTGAATCCACTAAGACACAAGGAGTTACAGGGTGTGGATGAAGTAGTAACAGAAACATTGATAAAGAGTAAAAAGTAATGAGGAAAACGGTAGATCTATCTAGGTATTGTCCAGGCTCGACGTTGCTTAACTTCGGTGATCGGACAAGAATCAGTATATAATACTGATAATATAATACTCTTAATCTTGTGAAATAAATAGAGGTGTTTATCAAAGTGTAAACTATTTTTGATTCAAATTCACTTAATTACGCCACTATGTATAATTATAGCGAATTTCGTGACGAGATATGTCTGATCAGGAGCTATCATCTTTGAACTGCTTTCCTCAGTTTGATAAATGATTATTTCACATTGAACTTTTCGTCTAGTACATCTGCCTCTACTTAAACGTCTCTTTTTTCATTAAAATACATCTATATATATAGAGGGGGAAAACAAATATTCGTACGCATACAATTTTTAAAAAAATTATTGTATTTCTAACTAATGAATAAACATATAATTAACTGTACATAGATGCTTAATTACTAAATATTCATAGAAAACAGAAAAATTTAATTCAATAAAAATAAATCCCATTTATTTATTTTCGTGGATAAAGAAAGTATTCGTACAATACAAAAAAAGAATACATAACCTTCATTTAATACTTTATAGAATAGCCATTATTCACTTCTACGGCAACCAATCACCTCTTGTAGTTCTCAATTATTGATTTGCGAATTTTAATTGGTATTTTGTTCCATTCTTTTTTTCATATGGTCTTCAGATTCGGGATGTTTGTTGGAGCTCTCGATTGGATTAGAATTTTCAAATAATACCACAGATTCTAGATTAGGTTTAAATCTGGGGACTGATTTGGCCATTTCAGGATATTTGCATTATTTTTAGCAAGCCATTTCTTTGTAGATTTTGCAGTGTGATCAGGATCATTATCTTGTTGGAAGATCCAATCAGGAAGAAGTTCAAGATTTTCAACCGAAATCATTAAATTTGCACCCAAAATATTTTGATATGCTGCGGCATTCATCTTACCATCTATTACTGATACGTTGCCAGTACCTTTTGTAGAAAGACATCCCCAAACCATGATGCAACAAATTTCACTATCGCAAATGTATTATTTTGTTTGAAGGCATCACCATCTTTCCTCTATGCATGGTTTCTAGAATTACGTCCAAACAACTCAATTTTCGTTTCGTCTGTCCATAATACTATTTCCCAATACAATTTTTCCTCATGCTTATGTTCACGAACGAATTTCAACCTGCATATCTGTGTCTTTTCAGTAGCAGGGGAGTTTTCCGAGGAGAGCGTGACTTTAGATTGTTCCGATGAATTGCATTGTTAATTCTCCGTTTAGTGACACAGATTTCTGGTGAAAGCAAGAATTAAGAAGACAGAAGATAACGATTGACATTACATGTATAGTTTTTAAAATCAAAGTTTACTGGGAATCAAGAATCCAGAAAGAAGTTCTATAACTTATACGGTTATATCAAGCCATTCGAACTGTAAAATAATGAGACCTTGTTGACAATCTAGTACTGCGCTTAAATTACTGAAGTTTAGATACGATAGAGGAAAATTCACCAGAACAATTACCACAAAAATATTGGAAAACTAAATATAAAATTAATCAAATTTTATTTGTCTGTCATATTTAATGAGAGATGTCTAATATATATATATATATATATATATATATATATATATATAATTAAGTGATTCATCGAGTCTAGAAGAAACCTCAACAGAATGCAGAAAGCACTGGACGACCGTTTCATCCTATATTTGGGACTCATCAGCAGTGCGATTGCACTACCGAGAACTCAAATCCGGACAGTCACGTTAGCCGGCAAATAGGCTAATAATTTTTGTAACATGTATACCTTGCTTGAACCGGCTTCTAATGCTCTGGATGGAGCGGCTTGGGGATAGTAGTTGTTGCTCAACAGGGCACAGTCCTATGGGTAAGTGAAACTCAGATGAATTCCACCACGGAATATGTTATCGAGCGGCGCTATATCGTCGCCGAGGCTCGTTGGTACAGTTGGTATGACGTTTGCTTGATAACCGAACTGTCCAGATTTCAAATCTCGGTAGTGGATACGCACTCCTGATGAGTCCCAGATATGAAACCGAGATGGCTGTTCATTACTTCCTGCATTCTATTGAGGTTTCGTCTAGACTCGATGTATTACCTAAATATTATTACCCCAAATCCTTCTAATAATTTCTGTTATATATATATATATATATATATATGTGTGTGTGTATGTATACTACTATTCAAAAGCTTACGTCCACCATTGATACATTATTTTTAAAACTGGCCACCAATTTCGATGTTTTGTGCTTTAAACAACATGAAATTATTATGATACATTGTTAAAAAAGTGAGGCATGATTTTTTATAAGAAATTCTATTATGACATAAAAAAAAACACTTTATAATTAAAGTTTGCTCTCGTCAAAATATCCTTCTTTAGTCTTGATTGCTGCAGCACAAATATTTTGGCATTCGTTAAAAAGTTTCTCAAATTATAAGTTTGGTAATTGATTCCATTTTTTTCCAAGAGGAATCCAGGTAGAACTCAATGTCCAGGACAAAGTAAGAATATCATATAAAAAGCTCAAACACTAATATTCCATGGTTATAATTTACTAGATTGGAATCGTAATCACGATCCAATTCATCAGACTTACAATTGTAGGTTTGATGAATTGGATCGTGATTACGATTCCAATGTAATAGATTATAACAATGGAATATTAAAAATGATTTACGTTTTAGGGGACGTCTGCAGGAAAAAACATAATAAAGAATTGGATTTGTTATTTAGTTTATTTGGAATTTCTAAGGATAGAGTAAGTAGTTTTATATGACAGGTATAGGGTAAAAACAGACATTTTCTATATTTTTTACCTCGTCTTATCTAAAAGTCGCCTTATACGCGGAAATATACGCTATATATATATATATATATATATATATATATATATATATATATATATATATATATATAAAGAATGTATAAACATAAAACAATGTCTTAAAATAATTGTCGGACTTTGTCCATTTCATAATATATATATATATATATATATATATATATATATATGTCCATTTCATAATATATATATATGTCCATTTCATAATATATATATATATATATATATATATATATATGTCCATTTCATAATATATATATATATATATATATATATATATATATATATATATTATGAAATGGACATAGTCCGACAATTATTTTAAGACATTGTTTTAGGTTTATACATTCTTTTTATAAATAATTAACTTTAAAATAATTGTCGGACTTTGTCCATTTCATAATGTTTGACGTCATTTGTTTACATTTGGATAAGCTTTGAGCAGATATGAAACGTGAAGGCACGTGAGAGTTTCATGGAAGATTGAAGTTTAAAGGCAGTAAATTAGACCTTGCTAGTCGAACGATCCTCTGTGGCTCGTTCGGTTAAGAGCACGTCAGGCGAAATGACGGTTCCGTTTAGGATACAGGTTCGATTCTTGTCGGAGAACGAATATTTTCTATGAAAATTTATCGGACATTCAGGGCGGTATATGTTATAAATACGGTTTACTATAAAACAGAGCATTTACTTGAATATTTGTATCTATAAAAAGAATGTATAAACATAAAAATGTCTCTATATATGGGCACGTGGCCCAATGGTTAGAACATTCGCATCTCACCATGGCCGATTTGTTAGAAAGAAGACTTCCTGATGTTATCGAACTGAAAGGGTCGATGTCAGCGTGCTGCGACTTTGGAAAGTACATGAAAACCATATCACGGATTGACCCAAGCCATGTGAGTGAAATTGGGCAGACGGGACCCATGGGGGCCGTCGATAGCTGTGCTAGCACGAATTGACAAGTCATCGTGACCGAGGGGTTGAGCGTGCTGGCCTTGTTCAAATTGTTGTACACGCTAGATAACAGCTCATCCCAGAAACTGTGACTAAGCTCTGGTCAGCATAGTTACAGTATAAACCAGAGCAAGGGTCTGCAATAGGGATTGGCTAGCCGCTCTAGTAGACGGGTGTCCTCGAACACGAGTGGTTTGTTTGTTTGTTTGGGTTTTATGGGATATCAACCACTGTGGGTTATTTAATGCCAAATCCAGTTTATATGAATTTTAAATGCCTATTTTGTATGGAATAAAAAATGTATAGCTGGCAACATTATTCCTTTACGAAAAAACGTATAGCTGGCAACATTACTCTTTTACAAAAAAAACAAAAACGTATAGCTGGCAACATTATTGTTTCAAAAACATAGAGCTGGCAACATTATTGTTTCAAAAACATAGAGCTGGCAACATTATTTTTCTGAAAACATTATCTGAGACCTTGCTGTTGGATGCAGTTTATCGCCGTACCCAGGACGTGGATGTAGTTTATCATCATACCCAGGACGCGGATGTAGTTTACCGTCATACCCAGGACGCGGACGTAGTTTACCGTCATACCCAGGACGTCGAACACGAGTGGTCAGGCATTCTCTCTCTCTCTCTCTCTCTCTCTCTCTCTCTCTCTCTCTCTCTCTATATATATATATATATATATATATATATATATATATATATATATATATATATATACATATATATATATATATATATGTATGTAAGTGTGTGTTGTGTTCTGTTTTGTTATGTGTGTATCTATACATATATATGATCATACAAATAAATAATAATTTATCTTAAAAATATCTTATTGTTAATGTGTGTGTGCGTACTGTCATTTAACCGTGATGTTATTTGAAAACTGAAATCCCGTGGAGTCACGTGATCGTGACGTAATATGGATTCTGAGAACTTAAATAGATTTTAGAACGCTGGTTCCAGGGCCAGAGATAACTTCGTTTGTTGTTGGTTGTTTTGACTTAATATGGATAAATGACAGCTTTTGCAATCAAATGTTATATATATGAGTAGGTGTTTACAAAATTCATCTTCATGTTTGGAGATTATATCTTTGAAAATAGCAAATAAAAATATTTACATAGGATATACAACCACAGTTCTTTTTTCTATCTCTTTCTCTCTGTATCCTTTACTCTCTTTCACTCTTTCACACCTTATTTATCTGTTTTTTTTTTCTCCCTGTTTCTCTTTCCATAACTCATTTACTCTTTCTCCTTTCTGTCTTTTTTTATATTTCTCTCACTATTTTTATTTCCCACTGCGTTTTTCCCTCTCGGGACAAGTGTTTATTTTAAACAGTGCGTATTACGTCTAACAACTTGCTCACTTGAGAAATTTTAATAAAGAAAATATGTTCTCTGACAAAGAAATATAAAAAAAGACAGAAAGGAGAAAGAGTAAATGAGTTATGGAAAGAGAAACAGGGAGAAAAAAAGATAAATAAGAATCGAACCTGCGCAGCTTGTAGAATAAATCACAGTTTGTTTTGGCATCTCTTAGAGGGCTTGTCTGCAAAGAGCATCACAGTTTCTACAAGGTTATATTTTCCTTTTTAAAGAATGAATAATCCCGCTTTTAAATTTTTATGGAAAGCCCATAACTGTCCTATGAAGTATCCGAAAATTAAACAAAGAAATTTATTACCACGCATTTCCTTTATATATATATATATATATATATATATATATATATATATATATATATATATATATATATATATATTATGCAACGTTAAAAAAAACAACGCTTTTTAACATTGAAACAAGATGTACAGTTTTGTCGTGTGTATGTGTATGTTCTAATGTAACACTGCATAATAAATAAATATATACGGCTCTACTTTTGCATTCAGCATTGTTTTAAAATGTTTTGAACGCTGAAATCTTACTCTTCGTTCTTTTACATTTGTATATATATATATATATATATATATATATATATATATATATATAGTAAGGTACAAATCCGTTGATATATAATCCAAGTGAATCCTAGTAATTAAAACTGATCCAGAAAAAGAGCTCGATGTATTTTTTAATACAGAGCAATATAATTAATAATCAAACAAATCCTTTTACCTCATATAGGGAATAAGCGATATAAGACGACGAATGTGGTCTGCTGAAATAGCATATTTCCCATATGAGGCAAAAACCAAAATTACATCAGTATAGTCTATTTCAAGCGAACACACTGACAAACACTTTGAGCTGAAGACGGCTGTGTTTAGATCAGCTTGAAATAGACTTTGAACTTTTGGTTTTTGCTCTAAAATAACACATTGAGCTCTCCGTGGATTAGTTTTAATATTTGATATTACTAGGATCACCTGTATTATATACCAACGGATCTATTACCTGTACTATATAACATAAAAAAATACTATGTTACTTAAAAATCGAAAACCGAAAAGAGAAAATATACAAGTAAAATAAATTAACCTAAATTCATCCAAGTAAATAAATAAACAAACCAATCCCAAATAAAGATAATCAATTAAAAACTGTTCCCGCCAAAATAATACTTAGAATGAACTACAACAATCAACCCCAAAACTGAACAAATAGCTTTAATTAAATTCTCAAACCAAAACAAAACTGTTAAATAAGTGATATAAACAAATTTTTACTACGTTAATAAATAAATAAATAAATAAATAAAATAAGAAACAAAAATAAAAACAATCAATATAATTTGATCTAAATAGATAAACAAACGACTTCCGGTGAAATAACCGCCATAACAGAATACCCACAATGCACCACTAACCCGTATATATATAAATAGCCGAGAAAAATAACAGCACATGTGGCCTGACGATTGCATATAGCATGAAACAGACTGTCGCCTCTAAGTGTTGACTTCTATGTTCACTTTTATATATATATATATATATATATATATATATATATATATATATATATATATATAGACATGTCTATTAGCTTATTCGTGAGATATTTGGTATTATTCTAGACAGGGAACTTAACGAAGATTTCTGCAAGGTGGGTACCACATCATTTGATACGTGGTCACATCACGAGTAAATTTGACAATGTTTGAGGCAGATCTAGATGAGTTCTTTAAATGTTTCCTAACTCAGGATGAGTGTTGGGTTCATCACTTTGAGTCAGAGACAAAGAATCAATCTACGCAGAGGAATCACCGCACCTCATCTTCTCAAAAAAAAAAAAGACCAAATTCGTTCAATCTGCTGGGAACGTGATTAAAAGGCATTTTGATTACTGATATGTAGCACCCCTTTGTTTTTTTATACAAATATTTCCATGGCAACAGTTCTGATGTACTATATTCCCTGATTCCCTGCCTACATGAATTTAAGCGTGCTACTAGATTGGCATCTTTTTACTGTTAAATGCAAACACCATTTCTACTCCAGCAGTTTCTTTTCTCGCGTTTTCTGACAGCTGAACTTCCTTCCTCTTAAATGCTCCTCTGAAAACTATAATCTTCAAAAATGCAACGTCAATCGCTATCTTCTGTTGCCTTGAACCCCGTTCTTCTTTTATCCTTTCGTCAATTCCCTCTATACACAGTCTTTTCCCTCACTTTCCCTCTCTGTAATCCCCTGCGCGCTTTGCTTAGGGTGAAATGCTTAAAGAAAAGAAAAAAAATCTTCAAAACGCGTACGCCAGCAATAGGGAGTACTATCCTAACTTCCTGGGGCAGTTATGAAAGGCTATCAATACGTCCAGGAAAACTGACGAAATGAGTCTTGTTTCATCAGGATAATTTCCCAGCACACAAGTTCTGCTGTGTGTGACTGTGGCTTTTCAACTAGTTGAACACCCTCCCTATTCTCCTGATTTGGCTATCATCTGTTCCCCAACATTAAAAAAAATATCATTGGTTGGGAAATATTATCACAGTTAAGATGACGTCATATATGCTGTTGATTTTTTGACGAATAGGATCAAAAGCCTTTGAATAGTCAGGTGTCAGTTTTATCTGGAGAGAATCAATGTAGTTATTTATCTTTAAGCGTTTCACCCCAAGCAAGGAGGGAAGCCACTAGCACGCAAGGGGTTACAGAGAGTCGGAGCGAGAGCAAATAGGAGTGATAGAGAAAATGGTTGAAGAAAAGGATAGGGGATAGATCAAGGCATCTGGAGGTGAAGATTGACATTACATTTGAATAGTTGGAGATTATCGCTATCAGGAAAACAAGAAATGGGGAGGGAGTTCCACAGGCGAGAGGTGCGAGACATGAAGTTATTGGAGTAGAAAAAGACGGCTAAATTTAACAGTTTTTACAGTGAAAGGGTATGAGCGATATGCCAGCCTAGTAGAACGCTTAAATTCGTGAAGTTTGGGAATCAGCGAAAGCAGCTCCTCGGAGTTGTTACCATGAAATTATTTGTAAAAAAGACAGAGGGACGCGACAGCAAGGCTGTGAGAGAGCAACTGCAGAGGAGATGCCAGATCAGGGCCAACTACGTTGCATATCCGTCACTGGATCTTATCACGAACATTGAGACAAACATATGGGGCACCAGACCATGTATGGCAGCAATACTCCATGAAAGGGCGAATGGTTGATTTGTAGACTACGCCGAGAAAAATTTCCTGGCGCTGCACAGGGAGCCAACTTTCCTTGCGGTGGATGAATCTATTGACTTAATGTATTAGGTTGGTGCAAAAATAATGACGTAATAATGTCGTTTCAGGACGTTAAAAAATACGTCAAAAAACGATATTATTACGTCATTATTTTTGCACCAACCTAATATTTGTTCCATCTCAGGTCAGCAGTCAATGTGAGGCCGAGTCGTTGCAAAGATGAGCTCACGAGTTGATTAATAAGAAAAGTTGAAATGAATGCAGGCAAGATTCTATAGCTGTCTCACTACTTCTTCATAGTCATTCTTTGAACTTTTCAGACCCACCCTTATACTAAGGAGGATGAAGGGGTATTGAATTGATTCGATGTCATTTTGTCAGCAGTTGAACTTACCAATTATTAGTGGTGTAGAACATCAATTAGTGTAATAATAATAATAATATTAGGTTGGTGCAAAAATAATGTCGGTTTTGACGTTAAAAAATACGTCAAAAACTGACATTATTTTTGCACCAACCTAATAATAATAATAATAATAACCAATTCAAACTGTCAAGGAAATAAATGTCAACAGACCTGATATTATCATAAAAGACAAGACAATATGGAGGTGTATGCTTATTGACATATCCGTACCATCTGAGAGAAGCACCACCATAAGAATTGTCAAAAAACTGTCCAAATACAAGGACCTGAAGATCGAGATTAACAGGATGTGGGGAATGAAGACTGAGGCTGTACCGATAGTAATCAGAGTACTGGCCTTGGTAAGAAAACAAATAGGCAATGTTATTAACAGCGTCCCAGGTAACATCAACATGCAAGTTGATCAGATGATTGCCCTACTGGGAACATCCCATATACTAAGAAAAGGGGTATCAATTATATGATAATTCTCCTATAGGGCCTAAGGACCATAGTTTGGACCCGGCTCTACAGGATACAAAACAGGAAACATAATATGCACAATAATAATAATGCAAAATTTCAAAATTCAGAAAATATCAACTATGGTTGGTTCTCTAGTAATCATAAAATATGTTTCTCGATTACCTTCTTCTCGATCGTGGTTCTCCACAATTTCCAATTCTTTGGACCTCTTAATAAATCTTGTCGTTTTGTCATCTCTCCTAAACCCTGTTTCTTCAGCAATTTGCTCAGATTATTAACTAGGTCGTGTGCTATTTTTCTCTGTCTCTCTTACTTTCAGTTGTTACTATGAATGTCAGACTTTCCAAGCATGTCTCCTAGAAATTTCATCTGTATTCTTCTGCGCCATTTTGTTTCCATTTTCTCCAGTTCTTCGTTATTGCTCAAATATTCAATCCATGGTATTCTTAGCATTCCTTCAGTAGAACCACATTTATGTTCCTTCAAATCTTTTTTTCATCTGTGAAGAGATTGACCAGCATTCACTGCTATATAAGAGGACGGATATTATATAAAATTTAAATACTCTTTCTCTGTTTCTAACGAAATTTTTCTGTTTTTTAATACTATACTTAACTTTTGGAAGACATCTTTGGTTATTCCAATGCGTCTTCAGGTTTCAGTGTTACAGTCTCCATTCTGTGTTAAAACACTTCCCAGATATTTAAATTGTTGTAGTTGTTTGATATTGGCATCTCCACTTTGTAATTTGTCTGTTAGTTGTCCCTTTTTCTAATAACCATACATTCCGCCTTCTTGAATTTTATGTTTAATCCTTCTTGCTTTCCTTAATCAAATTTGCTTGAAATGCAAATAATTTCCCTCATAGGTACATTATCAGGAAACTTTTAGCAATGAGCAATGAGGCAGTTTATGGAATCATTTCGACTGGAATTTTATGTGCCTTTTAATATATTCACAGAAACGGTCAGATTTTCCTATGATTTTTTTCATATTTTGAAGAATCTTCTGTGAGTTTAGTAAATTTACAAACTGTGTCATAATTCTAGTTTTCCAGACTCCCCATTTAATCTGATTACAAAATTTAATTTTGTCTTTGCATATGCAGACATATTTTATTGAAAGTTTAAACTTATATAAAAATAATCATAGGACGCCATAAAATTAAGGAACATCATGCTGGAAATGTCAACGACATATCCAACCATTGTACCAAAAATTCATGATTGGTTGCCTTGTAGCTACTTGGGGTTTTAAAACAAATAAGCAAGGATAAAAATATTATTATTAATAATATTAATAATAATAATAATAATAACCCATTACTGAAGTAGTAAAGAGATGGGAGTAGAAATAAGTCAAATGAAAGAAGATGAGGTAAAAACTAAAATAAATGAGATACGAAATAATAATAATACTCCATGAAATAAAATCGAAGAATCTACCTGTGACATAACCTGCAGTTATCCAGACGATGTCACTGAAGATGACCCCCCCAACTACATCAAGGTAGAATTCCTTGAAAACCACAGAGATGAAATCACCGAAGCGAAAAACCACGTTATCTAAGTACTCAGCAGAATAACTCTCATACAAATGTTAGACAGAGATCAGCTCCCAATAATTCATATGACAAAGTACAATAGGCACATTGTGCAAATATACAACACTGCACTGGAAACACTCTTAACGGACAGACCACTGGGAAACATAAGAGAAGTTAACAATGTCATATACGCAACAATTTTAGCATCTACTGGGAAGCTAGGGGTCAAGACAATGAAGAAAATAACAAAGAGAGCCAACATTGAAGGCAAAACTGTTGCGAAAAATAAAGGAAATCAGATGCGAGATTTCTATATTAGATGTGCTTACTCGAACCTCAAATATCTCAACACGCAAGTGCAAGAAGATCAAGCGGAAATATTAAATCAAATCACAAATGAAATTCCATCAATCAAGGGAATGCTGAAACAGAAACTGCTCTTAAAGGCACAGTAAACGATACGAAAAAGGTTGTAGGCTGTATCGCCAAAATAAAATATTCCAAACGGACCTTAGGGAATTTTACAGAGAAATTGGAAAAGCGGCTATACATGTCAAAAAGCCACCATCTATTGAGAAGGAGCAGAATGGATCCAACGTGAAGAAGAACGCATGCTGGATGAACCTCTGCAAGAGTTGGAAAATATAATCACAAATGTTAGGCAAGTTCTAACGAATTCCTCAAAATGGATATCCCCAGGAACTGAAAAGGTGCCCAATTTCTGGCTCTATTATCTCTCTTCAATCAATAAAACCCGGGCACAAACTCCATCAATGCTTATAAATAATCCCAATAAAATACAGGAATGAATCACTGAATGTATTACATATCTGATCCCAAAAACGAGTGAAACAAATGATCCGAAAAATTATAGGCCAATAATATTGTCCACCACGTATAAATTGATCACGTCTATCCTGACGAACCGTACTTACTAATTTTTTTGAAGCAAACAACATTCTTCCACTGGAACAGAAGGTATGCAGGTGAAGTTCATATGGCTGCAAAGATCAACTACTGATAAACAAAATGATCCTGGAAAAATGCAGGAGACGATGTAGACATCTTCGCTCAGCGTGGATTGATTACCGTAAAGCCTTTCTTAGTGTGCTGCACTCTTGGGTCCTTAAGACTTTGGAAATGTACAAAGTCTCCCCCGTACTATTAAATTTCCTTAAGAAATAAAATACCACACTATACCTAACTCACACGAGAGGCATTGCCATATCCAGCCGCCTGAATATCCGACGTGGAATCTTTCAAGGAGACTCCCTGTCACTGCTTCTGTTTTATCTATCCTTAATTCCCCTTATGCATGAACTAAAAAACAGTAACTATAGCTACAAACTAAACAAGAAAGTATTCAATCACCTACTCTACGTGGATGATCTGAGTTGAAGTGTTTCCTCAATACTGTAAAATTTTTCATTGGCGACCTAGGTATGGATTTCGGATTAGAAAATTTGCAAAAGTAACATTAAAATAAGAGAGAGTTACAGAAACAGATTTAGATTTTGTCACAAAGATCAGACAATTCGAAAATGATGAAGACTATAAATATCTATGAATTAGAGACGGAGATGGAATACAGCTTACCTCGATGAAGGAGAAGGTAAAAAAGGATTACTCCAGGCATGTGCGCGCTTGCTACTGAAGACCGAGCTAAATTTAAAAAGAAAAAAAAAAAAGAAAAGAATATCAGCCATAAACATCTTTGTTGTCCCAGGGATGCAATACAGTTTCAACATCCTTAACTGGATCGTAGCTGACATTAAGCGAATGGACGCCAAAACGAGAAAGCGTCTCACTTCCTAAAGCATGCATCATCCCAAAGCTGCTGTCGATCGTCTGCATGTCCTCAGATCCGAAGGAAGCAGAGGATTAGTTCAACTAGAACTTTCTTACAAAACTACAAAAATTGGCCTTCAAAGATACCTGGAAACCACAGAAAACTGGATGATGGTATGTGTCAAAGAACATGAAAGTAGTTAAGCGACATTATTCCGTAATAAAGGAAGCCAACAAATTCAAAATAGAGTTTCAAATGGGTGTAAAAATACAAGTAAAGCACAATACACCGATAGAAGATGCAAAATACTTATAAAAGAAAGCAAAAACAAATGCAACCGACCAGATACAGAAACGATGGCAAGATAAACCGCTTCACGGTCAATACTCTGTCCGTACCAAAGAAGCTGATGCAGACAAATCTCATACCAATCAGTGACTACGTAGTGCAGGGTTAAATGCTGAAACTGAAGGTTTTATCCTTGCTGCACAGGACAAATGCTTGTTAACTAGAAATTATGAAGCACATACACTAAAAAATTGTGTTAGCCCCAAATGTAGATTCGGCGATAAATATCCAGAAGCAATTGATCATCTTGTCTCAGGTCGGGCAGTATTGGCACAAACTGAGTATAAAACACGGAATATGACAGAATAGGCCGATATCTGTACTGGAAAATCTGCAACTTTTACGGAAGGGAAACTTAAAGAAATTGGTATGAATACCACCCAGACCCGGTTACGGTGATAGGACCTTAACAAATTTTATGGGACTACACAATACACACAGACGATCAAAGCAAATCACCTGGCATCGTTATTAGAGACTGCAAACCAAAAAATGCCTCCTTATAGATATGGCTATAAAAAAAAAAACTATCAAAATACAATTAACTTGAAATCTCAATCTCAAAAATGTGGCCCATGAGAGAATCAACAATCCTGGTTGTAGTTGGAGGCCTCGGATTTGTTGGAAAAGATTCCAATAGACTCATTGAAGGGATTCCTGGAAGCCGATGCCTCAACGAAATACAAAAGATTGTTCTCACTACTACTGCCTACACCTTACTAAGGGCTTTATCAATGTAAAATATGTGTTTTCAAAACTGGTCTGTGGAAAATGTCATGATGTCATTTCTGACTTTAAGTCTCTGGTGCGGGTCCAGGAAAAAAATGCGTGCACACCAGAAATCAAAGGAAATAAATCATCATCATCATCATCATCATCATCATCATCATCATCGTCGTCGTCATCATCATCAACAACAACAACAATAATAATAATAATAATAATAATAATAATAATAATATAATGTATAATATATAAATCTGCAACTTCTACGGGAAGGAAACTGAAAGACACTGGTATGAACACCACCCAGACCCGGTTACGGAGATAGGACCTGTTACAATTCCATGGGACTACACAATACACACTGACTGAACAATCAAGGCCAACCGCCCAGATATTGTTATTAGAGACCACAAACAAAAACGGTGCCTCCTTATTGATATGGCAGTCCCTGCTGACTGCAATGTATCTTGGAAGATATTCAAAAAGCTGTCAAAATACAAGGACCTTGAAATAGAAATCTCGAAAATGTGGCATATGGGAACATCAACAATCCCTGTTGTAGTTGGAGCCTTAGGACTGGTTGGAAAAGATTGCAGTAAACTAATTGAAGGGATTCCTGGAAGTCCATGCCTCAAGGAGATACAAAAAATTGTTCTGACAAGTACAGCCCACACTTTACGAAGGGCTTTATCTATGTAATTTCTTTTCATTTTTTTTTTTTTGTCAGTGGAAAGTGTCATGATGTCATTTCTAACCTTAGGTCCCTGGGTGGGACCCGGAAAGAAATGTGTAAACGCCAGAAATCAAAGAAAATGAAAAATAAGAAGAAGAATGAGAAGAAGAAGAAGGAAAAAAAAGAAGCAACAGGAAAATAATAATAATAATAATAATAATAATAATAAGAAGAAGAAGAAGAAGAAGAAGAAGAAACAGAAGATGAATAATAATAATAATAATAATAATAATAATAATGAGAAGAAGAAGAAGAAGAAACAGAAGATGAATAATAATAATAATAATAATAATAATAATAATAATGAGAAGAAGAAGAAGAAGAAACAGATGAATAATAATAATAATAATAATAATAATAATGAGAAGAAGAAGAAGAAGAGGAAGAAGAGGAAGAAGAAGAAGAAGAAGAAGAAGAGGAACAACAACAACAACAATAAATTGGAGTGAGAAAGAAAATAAAAGAATAAATGCAAACAAAATGATGAAAAGTCGTGAATGAGAAGAAACACGAGAAGAAAAGGGAAAAGCAAAAAGAAGAAAGAAACAAAAAGGTCATGGAGGGGAAAAAAGAACCTGTGGCAATTGTGTAACTTGGTCAATGTTTTATCTGTCCCCTTGTCGGCCATAGAAAACAAGATTAGTTATAGACTTTGACAAACAGTGACAAATGCAACGGATTCAGAACTCAATCTGAATACAGTCATCGAGTCATTGCTTTACGATATGATCAAGATTTTAGATATATTTGCCTGTTCACGCCGAATTTCCTTTTGGTGAGAAAGATAAGAGTTTCGACTTCATTATAAAGTACTTAATCTCACTGTTTGGCTTTTCTGTTAATAAGCGATATTTCCATCGACTATGAAGCTGGCAAGCAATAAAATCGTTGTTAATATTCCCTTTAAAGTAAATAGCCTGCTTTCATTTCGTGATACCCTAATCGAACGCCAGCATTCCAATCAGGATAATGAATATTTATTTACTAAATACAGTTCGAGCTTGTGGAAAATCATAGATTGGAACTCCTCACTAGGGAATCTAATTCATTACACTGTCAATAGCCTAGAGAGAATATTTTGTTGAGTAAACGCAATATAAACTAAAACTCTATTTGAGTTTGTCACAAAGTCTTAGGTGAAGAGGAGAAGGAACTGGAAATCTCTTTCATGCCAAAGATTACTCTGGCATAATGCCAGAGCGTAACGTTATCTTTGTGCTAACTAAAAATGATGCTGATAGACATGACCAGACTTGGTCTTTGGAATATAGCCTTAGATTTTATTTCATTCCAATACTTAATCAGTTTTAACCAGGCACATATTTGGTCCGGCACCACAAAGCTCTTGTAGAGCCATGTTAAGAGTAATGACCATTGGAGATGTTTGTTTATGGCTGATATTATGATCTGATGGAGTTATGTCTCTTAGACTGGAAATATTTTTATCGGAGCTCACAAAGGTTGAATTAATTATTAAACTGTAGTTTTAGAAGAATGTTTCAAAGAGAAAAGTTCTTATTGCATGTTTGGAAATGTTCTGTATGTTTGTAATGTAGGTTGGAAAAGTTCGTACGTACGTACATGTGTGAATATGCTTTTAACGTCTGACCACCCATGGTCGAGACGAGTATCCCGAAGATCACATCCCCGTAGGAATTTTAAAGAGCAAAAGAGAATATTCCATGGTCATAATTTATTCCATTCCATTATATATTCCATTTTTATTATATATATATATATATATATATATATATATATATATATATATATATATATATGCCGATCTTTGTTGTTTCCTCACATTTTTCCTTTTACATTTCTGTTGGAGGGCTCATACTCCGGAAGAGTCCACCATGTTTGTAGTGGGTTATTTCAGTAGACGCAGGCTTTGTCTCACAACGCGAACAAACGGCCCGCTACAAACCGTAAATATAAGTTATGATGAAAAGAAATTAAAATAAAGATATAGTAAATACTGAAAAAAGAAAAAAATCTAACATACACGATAATTAATTTCATTGTTTGAAAAATCTTTTTCCGCTTTTCAAATTTCAAAATATACGACTCATTAATTCCTATAAAACGATTATTTTCCGAATTACTTACAAATGAACAACACCAGACTTATCAATTAGAATAATGTTTAAATTCTTTCTTTCCGCGTGTTTTGAAGTGTAATGCCAGTTTTTTTTTTCAGGTTTAAAATAACCCCGACATTCAAGAATCGGAAATTAATGTAATTTCTACTTCAGTGACGATGAAGACACTCCCGTCGACCATTTTTCTCTGAAGTTTACGTATTTTGTTATGGCTAAATCTCCTAATTATTTTTCCTTTTAAAAACTGCAATAAGTTTGTTTATAAAATTTTCTCGGTATTTTTAGAATGATGCAAATATATTTTTAGACATTTTTTTTTTATATTTCTATATTTTTATAACGATATTATTAAGATATTTAAATTTGAATACAATGGCGATAATTTGCATATAACATACGTACATCGATCTGTATTTTTTTAATAGTTTTAATGGCATAATACTAAAATGCGGCTGCTATACCACATCAAATAATTGAGCATTACAATGTACACTAGTGTTTGATTCCGATGCTAATATTTTCTTTGATTCCTTTTCACTTTTATTGTTCTCTCTCTTTAATAATGTTTTTCTTTTTCACATATTCTTTCGCACTCAGTAACCTTTATATTTAACTCCGCCCCCGTGTGTCGTATGTCGTACAAGGCCGAGTTTTTCGTGTGTTCTTCGAGCCCGTAGATTGGGCCAAAAATATTCCCTTAGAACCCGTATAAACGGCATCAGGGCTTGTCTGCCTCCCCGGACGAAACTTTGCGCTTCGACAAAGCTTTGTCCGGGTTCCCGCCGAGTTTGACAGTAATTCGTTCGAAAATACGCTTTTAAGTAGGCGCGCAAGGGGGTCGTCAGTGATGTTTTGACTTGGTTAATCAGGGAGTTTCGGGTCTTTCAATATCATACTTCCCATCACCAAATCGACCCAATCAGGGGAGATCAACCTCTGATTCCGCCTTCAGATTAAACGCTAACAGCTACTCTGGCCTTTTTAAAGAATAAGAGGAAGAAAGACCACATATTTCGCGCATCCGATTGGATGTTAGTAACAACCAATCTGCTGCGCGGACTAAGTTTTAAATGGCCCGCGGTGGGGACTGGCTTCTTTTCTTATTTCGGTGGATTGCAGTTTCGATGGATAACTGAGGAGGTAATCTTAATGTTCCTAAATCTTACCCTATTTCTTTAAGTGTTTTAAGGTTTAATTATTTGTCGTTTTTATTTTGTACTTTTTCCTTTTCTTTGGCGGGGATACTTGAACTCAACGCTATTATCACATTTTATCGTTAGCCTGTTTCTTAATACAGATAATATGTACAGAAAAGAGAAATGTTCGTATAAATAAAAAAATAAAATAAATTAGACAAAGGTCTTACGTTCGAATAAAAAGAAAAAAAAAATTAAATTATATTTATATATATGTATCGCTAAGAACCGATGACAATCTAATAAAACAAAATATATGGCAATGATCAAGAGGAAAAACACTATAAATACACTATATACGCGTTATGATTCCGATTTAAAATATACAAAAATGTGAAATGTTCGTACAAATTAAAAAAAAAAAATAAAAAAAAAATAAATTAAACAAAATGTCTGACGTTCGAATAAAAAAAATTAACAAAAGGCCTTGCGTTCGAATCACAAACATAAATAAATAAATAGACAAAAAAATCTTGCGTTCGAATAAAAAAAATAGACAAAAGGCCTTACGTTCGAATAAAAAAATAGACAAAAGGTCTTACGTTCGAATAATATATATATATATATATATATATATATATATAGAGAGAGAGAGAGAGAGGGAGAGAGAGAGAGAGAGAGAGAGAGAGAGAGACAAAAAGACGCGTTCGAATAAAAAAAAAAGTATAAGAATAATGGACAAAAAGTCTTACGAGATGTGTCGCGCTGGAACCGCTAAAAAGCTAAATAGTAACTTAAAAGGTACCGCGTATAACACGGGTTTAACATAAAAACAACATATTTACAAATAATACAATTTACAAATTGACGAGATAAATTCTTTGGCTGTACTTGTACAATTCAATTCGTGTATTTACTCACAGTCGCACACACAAAAAAGTTATAAATGTTTGTCAAATTAAAAATGTTTATGGTATTGCCATGTTGCAATTATATTAAAATTATTTACAAATTTAACCGGCTTGATAATTATTTGTTACATTGATGTCCAAGAGCTATCACGCTTAATCCATAACCATTTTGCTGTCCTTTCTGCAGTATTAGTTATGGTCCGAATCGCCTGTCTTTTGTTAGCACCTACTACGCCAATATCAGTTAGAGCTTGCAGCAAAACCCATTACACCCACCTCGATTGGCAAACAGCTTGAATTCCACCCATTGTTTTTGCAATTCGCTAATAGTTCGTCATATTTTAACATCTTCCGTTCGTGGGCTTCTTCTGCATGCTCTTCCCAAGGCACTGTCAGTTCCCACATTATTACCTTTTTAATATTGTTAGAGTAGCACACTAAATCGGGGCGTAATAATGTTTGCACGATGTGGTCAGGGAATTTCAGTCTTTTTCCTAAGTCGACCCTTAATTCCCAGTCTGTTGCCAGTGACAGAGTATTTGCTATGTTCTTGTGCTTTTTGGGGGGTTTCTCACCAGCTTTATGGAACTCTATGGCTCTTTTATCTGTGTTTAAAGTATTGATGCTGATGGCCATACTAACTATCTTTGCTATCTCTTTTAAGATTTCATCATGCCTCCATCTATACCGGCCTTCCGTTAGTGCTGTCTTACAGCTACTTAGAATATGTTTTAGGCTTCCTGGACGCGAACACAAGTGGCATAGTGGCGATTCTGTCTCGTACCATCGATGGAGGTTGGTAGGACTGGGAAGAGTGTCGTATACAGATTGAATCGGACTTTATGTTGGTACCATTTCTCCATATATCAGACCATTTGATTTTCCTATAAATCATGGATTCCCAATTGGTCCACGCACCTTGTTGCCTTAGTCCTACCATCTTTGCCACCTTTTTCTCCTCCTCGCCTTTACGTACTTCTTGTATTAAAATGTTCTTTTCTTTACCTTTGGCTCTGTCCATCCGAATGGTAGGAAAGAACCCTAGGCCAGCTCGTCCAGTAGCTACGGCGCCTAATATGGCCTCTTCGTGGAGCCTTTCTCTAGCGACACGCAATGCGTTCTCTGCTCTTCATTTTCTTCCTGAATAGACTTCAATGCTTGCTCCAGCCACCTTTCGGTCTTTGGATAACTCATACTGCGTTATTGCTCTAATTTTGGTGACTTTGTATTCCTCTACTAGACTTTTGAAAGGAAGTTGCAGAGCATTTGTGTTGCCGTATAGAGCAGCACTGGTCAAACTTTTCGGTAGGCCTAACCATCTTCGTAGTCGTGTGCTAATTCTTTTTTCTAATTGTTCTATATGAGAAGACGTAAATTCGTAAATAGACAATGGCCATAAGATTTTAGGAAGAATTGCATGCTGATAAATCGAAGCTTTAAATCGACCTGGCAAGCCGGATTTGTCAACTCTCTTTAACCAAGTTTCTAGTTTGTCTTTTGTTACTTGGATTGCTGTTGCGTCTTTTAGAGAGTGATCTATACGTTTTCCAAGGCTTTTTACGGGCTTTTCCCTAATTGTTTTATGTCGCCCCCGGTTAGTCTGAATCGCTCCTTATCCAATATGTTACATTTCCTTAAAACGAGTGACTTTGATTTTGCGGGGTTGAAGCTCATTCGGGCCCATGTGATCTGCTTTTCAATCCGCTTCAGCAGCCATCTCGCGCCAATCACGGATGTAGTTGTTACTGTCATGTCATCCATGTAGGCTCTTATAGGAGGTTGCCTTAATCCTGATCTGGTGACCGGGCCTTTACATTCTGTTTCTGCCGCTTTAATTAACATGTTCATGGCTAGACAGAACAGGGTCGCTGAGATTGTGCATCCTGTTATGATGCCTTTCTCCAATTTATGCCATGCTGAGGCTGTATTTCCTGATAACGTTCTCATTTGGAAGTTATTATAATAATCAGCGATTAAATCAGTAATTTTACTTGGTACATAATGGCGATGGAGGGCTTCTTCTACTAGTTTATGTGGTATTGATCCGTAGGCGTTTTTAAGATCCAACCACACGATTGCTATATCGCCCCTATTTGCCTTCACTTCTTTTAACAATTGCGAAACGACCCCTATATGCTCCATACATCTCGATATTCCTGGTACTTCGCCTTTTTGCACAGAGGTATCTATGTACTTATTTTTAAGAAGGAAATCTGCCAAGCGTCGGTTTAAGATGCTAAAAAATATTTTACCCTCTGTGTTCAACAGGGAGATGCATCTAAATTGGTCTATCCTTCTGGATTCCTTCTCTTTAGGGATCTAAATGCCTTCAGAGTGTCTCCATTGTCCAGTTATTTTCCCTCTTCTCCAAATAACTTTCAATAACTTCCATAACATCCGACGGAGCTTTGGACAACGTTTGTAAACTATGTAAGGCACTCCGTTTGGACCTGGTGTGGAGGCCGTTTTGGCTGCTTTAATGACTGCGTTAATTTCCATCCAAGTTGGTTCTTTCAAGTCAAAAGGCATTAATGGTGCATTAGGGATTATTAGGGACGCGTTTTCTACAAATTCTAGCTGTCTGTTTGGATCACTCAGAGTTTCTTGGAGGAAAGCATTAATTTCACTAGGGGTACTCTCCAACTGACCACTTCGTTTTTTCCCTAACAGCTTCTTTGTGAAATTGAATGGATTTGAGAGAAATGCCATCCGTTTCTTTGCCCTTTCTTTCCTCCTTCGTCTATGCCATTCTGCTCCACATAAAGACTTAATTCTTAAACGAATTAGGTTTCGAAGCTCCCGTAAGGGTTGTCTCTCTTCGGGTTTCTCGATTTTAAATTGTTTCCAAAGAGATCTGAGCTCCGACCTGAATTGTTTAATCTTTAGTTCCCTCCTATTTTCTTTGCTAATATCCTTCTTTTCTTTCCGCTCCTTATATCCAAATTTCCCTGCTGCGTAACTAGTGATAATTTTTTACATTGTCGCTAGTCGTTTATCCACCGAACTTCTTGATATTTGAATGATCTCGCTGATGTCCACGTCGAAATCGTGCCAGGCGTGTTTGTTACTAGCTGGTGGCCATTTTATCTTTCTTCGAAATGGAGGACCAGGCACAGCTTGAACCTCTGCTTAGGTTGACTGGTGAGCTTCCCAGCCTGCAACTCCTGCGTCTCACCAGGAAAAATTCCTGCGCGCTGCTGTTGGTTCGACCGCACCTGACACTTCATTTTTGCCTGATGTATTTTTAGGCCGCGCATATTTTTACACATCTTTCCACATGGGCATGTCAGTCTCGTTGTCCGTAGGTCATTAGCTTGGTTCGTTTCCGATTCATCCGGCCTAATGGAGATCTCATTCTCCCCACCCTCTCGGGATCCCCTGGGGGTGTTTATTCGCATGAGTTTCTGTAGCGTTTCTTGAATAGCGTAAGTCGGGTTGCCAGCCCAGAAATACACTTTTGTGGTCTCTCCTCACCATCAATTGTCTTTCCAATTTGTCAACCAGTCTATTCCTGTGACGTCATCCGATCTGTTCCCGGATGTCACTGTGAAACAATAGAAAGAATAATTCGAAAATACGCTTTTAAGTAGGCGCACAAGGGGGTCGTCAGTGATGTTTTGACTTGGTTCATCAGGGAGTTTCTGGTCTTTCAACATCATACACCCCATCACCAAATCGACCCAATTAGGGGAGATCAACCTCTGATTCCCCCTTCAGATTAAACGCTAACAGCTACTCTGGCCTTTTTAAAGAATAAGAGGAAGAAATACCACATATTCTGCGCATCCGATTGGATGTTAGTAACAACCAATCTGCTGCGCGGACTAAGTTTTAAATGGCCCGCGGTGGGGACTGGTTTCTTTTCTTATTTCGGTGGATTGCAGTTTCGATGGATAACTGAGGAGGTAATTTTAATATTCCTAAATCTTACCCTATTTCTTTAAGTGTTTTAAGGTTTAATTATTTGTCGTTTTTATTTTGTACTTTTTCTTTTTCTTTGGCGGGGATACTTGAACTCAACGCTATTATCACATTTTATCGTTAGCCTGTTTCTTAATACAAATAATATATACAAAAGAGGTAAATGTTCGTATAAATTTTAAAAAATTAAAATAAATTAGACAAAGGTCTTACGTTCAAATAAAAAAATAATAATTTTTAGATTATATTTATATATATGTATCGCTAAAAAAACCGATGACAAACTAATAAAACAAAAATTATATATACAAACGATATATGGTAATGATCAAGAGGAAAAACACTATAAATACACTATATACACGTTATGGTTCCGATTTAAAATATACAAAAATGTGAAATGTTCGTACAAATTAAAAAAACAAAATAAAAAAATAAATTAGACAAAATGTCTGACGTTTGAATAAAAAAAAAAAATAACAAAAGCCCTTACGTTGGAACCAAAAACATAAATAAATAAATAAATAAATAGACAAAAAATTCTTGCGGTCGAATAAAAAAAAAAAAAGACAAAAGGTCTTACGTTCGGATATATATATATATATATATATATATATATATATATATATATATATAGACAAAAGGTCTTACATTCGAAAAAAAAACGAACGGTTTGGAGCATTCTACATTCAAAACCATCACTTGATAAGACACCAGAAGTGTTGAAACAAAATGGCTATTTTTGTAGGGATTTCATAGCATTTTTTTATGTTATAATTTTCGAATAAATGATTATATATATATATATATATATATATATATATATATATATATATATATATATATTTTATCATACAGTCTCTCAGTTACGCTGGACTGCTCATGTCTTGAGAATGTCTGATGACAGGATACCCAAGATCCTAATGTACAACCAGTTAGACCAGAGCTACAGGAATGTAGGACGCCCATGGCTAAGACAAGCTGAAAAGCAACTTGTCAGCAGTTAATATACCAAATAACACCCTTGAGCTGTTAGCTTTGGAGCGGATAGAATGGAGATCAACGTGTTTTAGTGGACTCAGCAATTTTCAATCTGCTTGTCGGAATCATCTTCCAGAAGAGAGGGCAAGATCTAAAAGGTCAGCCAATCTAACAGTGATCTCATCTCACCATTCTCACACCTGCTCCATATGTGGCCTCCTTTGTAAATCACCGGCGGGTCTTAAATGCCACTTAAGATTATCGCAAAATCTTTCATAACTGAATCAATAAGCTGGCAGATCCGCATACGTCGAAACCGACGGGAGAGTCCATTATATATATATATATATATATATATATATATATATATATGAAGAAAAATATACGGAAAAAACAAACAAAAATCCTTATATGCAATTATGCTGTTTTAATGTTAATATAATATAAGGATTTTTGTTTGTTTTTTCCGTATATTTTTCTTCATACTGTCGGATCTATATCCATATATTTGCTTACATATATATATATATATATATATATATATATAATCATTTATTTGATTTATCTATCTATCTATCTATCTATCTATCTATCTATATATATATATATATATATATATATATATATATATATATAGAGAGAGAGAGAGAGAGAGAGAGAATAAGGTAAAAAATCGGTTGGTATATAATGTATACAGAGCAATATAATTAATAATCAAATTCTTTTACTTCATATGGGGAATAGTCTATTTCGACAGACGACGAAAGTGTTTGTCTACTCAACCGCGGTATGGAATGAAATGAAGTTCATGTCTGTAATGTTGGAGAAAGCGGGATTTAGCTGTGAGGTCTTGATATTGGAAGCTAAAGAGTCAACTTAAATCTTAGCTTGCCGAATACACTTACTGCAGAGTTTACACTTTTAACTGTTTCAGTTAGACGCTACGCACAAGACAGGGGTAAAGGAGGGTAGTATGTATGTAGCTTATAGGAAAAGAAGTTTTAATAAAATAAAAAAAAAACAGAATATTAACTTTATGATGACAAATTGAGGGTATTAGAAAAGAACACAAATTTTTAAATTAAATTTAAAATTAAAGATGAAATTAAATAGAACCCAAAAATAAATTTAAAATATATAGATAAAGAGACGTAAGGGATTAATGGAAAGAGAATTAGGGAGATATTCTAAGTAGATGAAAGTTTCTAAATTATAATTTATATAGTATGAAATGTTTTAGAGGTGGAGAGAGGTGATTTAGGGGAGCTAAATAAGGCAGAATTTCACTATAGGAATTGGAATTAGTTTTTGTTTTGTTATATCGACATTTGAAGACTTAGAGGTGATGAATGCTGGGGGGTGATTTTAATTATCTAATTAAAGCAAAACTATCTTATAGAAATTTGAATTGTCTTTATGTCGACATTTAAGAACTAATTCGTTCCTCTGATTCAATATATATATATATATATATATATATATATATATATATATATATATAATTATTTATTTTTAAAGAAAAAAAAAATTATAACATAAATATGTTATAAAATCACTACAAAAATAGCCATTTTGTTTCAACACCCTCGGTGTCTTATCAAGTGATGACGTTGAATGTAAAATAAATGGTTTTAAAAGTTTCAAATTAATTAATAATCCTACGCAAGGAGAAAACGTTGTTACAAAGGCTAGATGGACCAATCAAAACACAAGTACAGGAAAATTCAAAAAGCTCGATAACGAAGTCATGTTATAATATCTATTCAGATGTTTTTTTTTCTTTAAAAATAAATAATTATATCTGCTCTACTTTGTATTGAGCACTCTTTTAAGAATAGTAATTGTTGGTTATTGGAATTCATTCCATATACACCAATCATATACTTGTATATATATATATATATATATATATATATATATATATATATATATATATATATGTGTGTGTGTGTGTGTGTGTGTGTGTGTGTGAGACTGATAGTGAGAGAAATCAGATCGAATCTCCTAGATTTAATGCCAATTTAACGCTTTAGAAACTGTTGAAGCACATTTTTCTATTTACAGTTTCTGATTGAACAAATGAATAAATGTTGGTATTTATAACGTCTAGCATACTAGTAATTCCACAAATACTAACGTTGAAACTCTGCGTACAACTAATACAACACAGTAAAAACTGGTATTCACAATATTAATACAATATAGTACTTTATAATAACAACTTAGTTTGGGTGATTTTAAGACTTTCCTAACCTTGTTAAATGATATGGGCGAATGTTTTTCGTGGATTTTGTTTAACGGCATATGGGTTATTCAATGCCGGAACCTAAATATTTTGAACACAATTTTATGGATCAAGTAAATATATTTTGAACGCAATTGTATGCTGTCAAGTACACATAAAATTTATTGCTGGTCATTTTGCTATAAAACAGATTCGTGCTAATTTTACTACAAATATGTATTGTTGGCAATTTTGCTACAAATATGTATTGCTGGCATTTATATATATATAAATATATATATATATATATATATTATAATAAAAAGAAATAACAGTAAGATATATAATCCGGTGTTCTTATTGATATTTTTTTTATTTTTTATTTTTACAAAACAGTGCTCAATGTAAATTTACAGAGCATAAATATAAATTAACTGATTAAAAATATGGTTTCTTCGCTACGAAGTAATAACCATGTTTCAAAATCCAAAGCTAAAAACTTCAAATTTAATTATATAATTAAATTAAAAGCATTAGTTCCGTTTCATCTTCAAGTGACTTTTGGAATAACTTATTTTTAAATTTACTGAGTTTTAAACGCACCTATAAATTCATGACTTCTTGTCTCAAACGATACAGAGAAATCCAATCATTTAGACAGGGGCGGTAGCGTGTTCATTTTTAATAACTATTGTTGTATCAAATATGAGTTACGTTCGAAAAAGAGGTTAAGTTTAGGGAGGGTGGGGGTGCATTTTTCAACGAATTTTGACATATATAGAAATGAGTGTGTGTGCGTGTATGTATGTATATAAAACATGGCAAATAGTACCCTGAAGATCCCTAAAGTGAAACCTGGTTAAGTAGGCTCTGGTCCACTAGTTTCTTTTTAGATTTTGCTCTACTTAGTTGATACATTTTTATGTTTTTACTTAATTTAACTTGTTGTTGTTTTTTCTTTTGACGAGGCATTGCAGTGTTGATTGATTTCTTTCGATCAGCACGGATGTCTTTAGTCATATCCTTTTTTTACTGAATTTGTTTTCCCTGATATCGGTTTATTCAAATATATTTTTCATTTACAAATTATATTATCCGTTTTTTTTCACCTCGCCAGACTATAGGGATTAAAATAA
Source organism: Acanthosepion lycidas (assembly GCA_963932145.1). NCBI lineage: Eukaryota > Metazoa > Mollusca > Cephalopoda > Sepiida > Sepiidae > Acanthosepion > Acanthosepion lycidas. Next base: position 26,825,648 of record OZ010608.1, on the reverse strand, counting down.
TATATATATATATATATATATATATATATATATATATATATATATATATATATATATATATATATATATGTTTCATTAAATAATATAGACAAGTGTTGTCTATTTATTTTATGTAAATTCTTTTCATAACGTCTGATAAGCTTAATAACATTATCATTAAACGAAGAAAGAAATTCACAATACTGATACATATTTTTTAATCCAATCTAAGCTTTCGGCTTATATATATACACACAATATATATATATATATATATATACATATATATATATATATATATATATATATATATATATATATATATATATATATATAATTCGTTACACAGTATAGATAGATAGATAGATAGATAGATAATGAACAAGACCTGATAGATAGATAGATAGATAGATAGATAGATAATGAACAAGGCCTGATAGATAGATAGATAGATAGATAGATAGATAATGAACAAGGCCTGATAGATATATAGATAGATAGATAGATAGATAGATAGATAATGAACAAGGCCCGATAGATAGATAGATATATAGATAGATAGATAATGAACAAGGCCTGATAGATAGATATATAGATAGATAATGAACAAGGCCTGATAGATAGATAGATAGATAGATAGATAGACAGACAGATTATGAACAAGGCCTGATAGATAGATAGATAGATAGATAGATAGATAGATAATGAACAAGGCCTGATAGATAGATAGATAGATAGATAATGAACAAGGCTTGATAGATAGATAGATAGATAGATAGATAATGAACAAGGCCTGATAGATAGATAGATAGATAGATAGATAATGAACAAGGCCTGATAGATAGATAGATAGAAAGATAGATAGACAATGAACAAGGCCTGATAGATAGATAGATAGTTAGATAGATAGATAGATAATGAACAAGGCCTGATAGATAGATAGATAGATAGATAGATAGATAGATAGATAGATAGATAGATAATGAACAAGGCCTGATGGATAGATAGATAGATAGATAGATAGATTATGAACAAGGCATGATAGATAGATAGATAGATAGATAGATAGATAGATAGATAGATAGATAGATAGAGAGATAGATATACACTGTGTAACGAATTATTAACGAGGTGACAATTTTCCATTTTCTCAAAAAACTACACGTTGGAATTTAACGAAATCTTTACAGAAAGATGACAGGAGTTATATGCGCGTGATGTGTAAAAACTGTATGGCTATACTCAAGTGTAAACAAATCGCAGCCATTTGCATGAGTAACACGCTACTTCAGTGTTCCAAATTATTAACGAATGACTTCATAATCGTGCAATTATCGGTCACATTTGTGACATAACCGCTTCTCTGAAGGCCGTTATAATATCTGAACTTACAAAACGTAAATGTCGGTGTTCTTTCTTTTAATTTGCGATTGCGGTGCTGATTGATAATTTTCACCCAACACGGATGTCAATAGCCATTTCTTTTTTAAATGGATTTGTTTTTCTTGATATCTATTTGTTCAAATATATTTTTAATTAACAACCTGTTACAATTCTATGGGACTACACAATACACACTGACAGAACAAGCAAAGCCAACCGCCTAGACATTGTTATTAAAGACCACAAACAAAAAAGTGCCTCCTTATTGATATGGCAGTTCCTGCTGACTGCAATGTATCTTTGAAGATATGCAAAAAGCTGTCGAAATACAACGACCTTGAAACAGAAAACTCAAAAATGTGGCATATGGCTACATCAACAATCCCCGTTGTAGTTGGAGCCCTAGGATTGGTTGGAAATGATTCCAGTAGACTAAATGAAGGGATTCCTGGAAACCCATGTCTCAAAGGGATACAAAAAAATGCTCTCACAAGTACAGCCCACACTCTACGAAGGGCTTTATCTATGTAAAATATGTTTTTTTGTTGGAAAATGTCATGATGCCATTTCTAAACTTATGTCTCTGGGAGAGACCCGGAAAGAAATGTGTACACGCCAGAAATCAAAATAAAATAAAAAGAAATATCAATTATTATTATTATTATTATTATTATTATTATTATTATTGTTATTATTATTATTTTCTTTGATTTTTGGCTTGTACTCATTCCTTTTCGGGTCCCGACCGGAGACTTAAGCTCAGAATTGGCATCGTGACATTTTCCACTAAGCAATTTTGAAAAAAAAAAAAAAAAAAAAATCACATAATTTACATAGAAAAATCTCTTCGTAAGGCGGGGGCTATATTATTATTATTATTATTATTATTATTATTATTATTATTATTATTATTATTAACAGCACTTAGAAAAGAGGACGATTTAAAACAAGAAAAGTCTCACTGTTAAACGATGTTCAACGCTATTTCGACAATATGTCTCTCTTTTTCAAGTTATATTTAAAAAATTGTATAAAAAACAAAAGAAATCTACAAAAATACGTCTTTGTACAATCGTTATTTGTCTTGAGAAAAACAACTGTAATCGTGCTCAGATGCTTCACATAACACTAGTTTTCGCAAGACAAGATGCGAATGTACAAAGACTTACGTTTTTATATTATTTATATTTTTATACTTGTAGGCAATTTTTAAATATAACTTAACAGACATACTGTGAATTTATTGTTAAAAAAAACACTGCATCTTTTCTTTGAGTTTTTTCTCTTTTTTGATCACACTTTCCCAGAAAATTAAAGTTTTCAACTGACATGAAGTGGAAAGATTATATCGAAACAACTACTAGATCTGCAGCTAGAAAAGTTTGTTCACTGTGTTGTGCTAGACAATTTTTCTCTCCATAATCTATCTTACATATTTGTAAGTTTAACATTGGTTTGTACTTGGGATATTCCTGACACATCTGATCTGATGCTCCTGCTATATAATTAGAGATTCTTGATAAAATATAAAGAATCTGCAATGTTATTGTCCTGACCTGGCATATCGACATCAGTTATTTTCCAATCGATCTAGCGTAGCTTCCTCGTAACTTTTCTATAAATACTTTCATTGTAATTGTTCTGATGATTTTCCTCTATCATATAAAGACAAATTTTATATGGGAACCAGTTAGGACTTCATAGAGACTGTGAGGTATTATGGTGGCTGTAGTAACAATGATAAGTAAGAATGTATTGTTTTGGTGTAAGAATACTGTATGTTTATATCAGTAATAGTGGCTAGCAAAGTTTATGATTAGGTTGATTGAAGGCTAGCCTTCCTTATTTCTCCCTTTTAAACTTGTGCCAGCTTTTGTATATTTTCAAAATAACTATTACTTTCCTATGGTACCTAGACTTCATGAATCTAACCGCAGTGCTAGATTGGTGGCAAGGTCTCATAATTTTACAGTTCAAATAACTAGATTTAACCGTAAGTTCTATGCTAACAGCTTCTTCTCTCGCACTTATTGTTTGTGGAACTCTTTTCCGGCTTCTTCCTTCTCAGCTAACATTGATCTAAAAAATCTTATATGTCAAACGTTATATTCTGTTATTTTCCTGTCTCCATAATAATAGTTTATCTCATATTCACTAACACTACCTCTTGCGTCTTAGTGGGGTTTTGCCTTACTTGGGGTAAAATGATTACAAAAAAAGACTTTTTTGTATTTTTCTGTAGAACAACGTTTTTGTTGTCTTCAGTATTTTTTTAGTCTGTGGTCAATGTGACACAAGGCCGGTTATTTAATGTGGAATCTCTGAGCCCGTAGGCTCGGCCCCAAAATATGCCCATTGAACCCGTATAAACGGGCTCATCGCCGGTTTACCTCCCTGAAAGAGACTCCGCCCTTCCTCCCCCGCGAAGGCAGAGTGTTCAACCGCTCAGCTGGTCGAGAGGTGAACGACTGACGGTATTCAATCACCCCCACCCCACTGGGGCAACATTTGACATAAGGTCGGTTATTTATTGTGGGTTTTCCGAGCCCGTGGGCTCGGCCCCAAAATATGCCCATTAAACCCGTATAAACGGGTTCAGGGCCGGTTTACCTCTCCGAATGAGATCCGCCCTTCGGCGTAGCCTCGTTCGGGTTCCTCTCCGCCCAAAGGCAGAGAGTTCAACCAAATAGTCGCTCAGGAAGTGGGCGACTGACGATATTCAGTCACCCCCCACGAGGGTGTCATGTGGCACAAGGCCTTTTTAACTTGGCCAAAGTGGGCGACTGACTTCTTGCCTACTCCTGAGGCGCAGTATTTATTAAGTATGGAATAGTCCATTATTATTTTTATGGGTAAGATCCCATAACACATAGCAATTCATCACCCCTGTCTTACTTTCTAACAAAATCTTTATCTCTCATAGTACTTTGTTTAAATATTCGAATGCATCTTTCAACAATCCCAAGCGCGGTCGGAATCCAGTGTTGAATTTTTCACCCTCTCCTAAAGCACTTTTCATTTCTGTGTTTACTGTTCATTTCTCGTTTTCATTCCTTGGCATTCATTGACGTCGCTTTCTTTTCTATACACTATTTGATATAACATTTGATTAAAACTAAAACATTCCATCAAAATAATTTGATAAAATCTCGAAATATAGAGATCTGGAAATATGACATTTAAACACAGCACTAGAAGCGAATACTGTTACAAACATCAAGAAGAAATGAGTGAGTACTTCGACCGTAATTAATGAAACCCTCTCAATCTAGTATGGAAATTCCTTTACTTAAGCTTTAAGGTGAACGACTACAATTTCAAGTTGAGATAGATCCCCATCGTGTCACTCGCGTCTCAATTGCATTCCATTCACGCCGGCGGCTTCTCATTAGAATTGCCGTATTGATTACCAGTACAACAGTTTTTCTCAAGACAAGCGAGCTTTGTACAAAGAATTGTAAATTAATTTTTTTTATACTTCTATGCATTTTTAATTATAACATAAAGAAGACAAACATTGTTAAATACCTTGAATTTCAAACATCAGGATTTTCTCTAAGTGTTACAAATTATTGGAAAAGTTACGACAACCATTTTGTTTATTTAATAATAACAACAGCTGTGGTAATAAAATAGTTACAACCAATCTCCGCTCGCGCTTGTAACCATCAATTATGAGAAAAAAAATGTTTTCAAAGGCTAAATTTTATGTTTTTTAATTGTGTCTATATACAAGATTCTATGGCTAAATTGTCGCCATTTTATATTCTTAATTTCGCGCATGCGCATTATTTGCTTTGATTTTGTCGACTGCACGGGTCATCCATTCTTGTCTTGTTTTCCTTCGAATATGCTCATTCATCAAATTCACATAATATTTATTCTTTTATGAGCCGTTTTCTTTGAGAACATAGATGATCATGGTCCTTCACATTCGCCTGTCTCTTAATAAGTTTTGATTTTTTGCTATTTCTTCCAAACTCTGTTCTGCCATCTAATTCCTCAAGCCCATCAAGTATGTTACGCGCTGCTTTCCTCAGTCCTTTTTCCCTTCAATCTGCCGCATGAGTTACAGATTTTCCAAGCGCTCCTTCCTCATTACGTGTCCCAGAAATTTCAACCGCCTCTTCCTGGTGTTAAGTATAAGTTACCCTTTTGATTCCATTCTCTCCAAAACCTCGTCATTGTTCACATGTTCGGTCCATGGAATCCTCAGTCTCTTTCTGTAAAGCCACACTTCTGTTGCTTCAAGTTCCTTCTTCATCTTTGAGGAGATCGTCCAGAATTTGCTGCTATACAAATGAACAGATATCACTGAATCAGTTCATGAATCTTTTCTTTGTTTCCCTAAGAAGTTTTTCTGTTTCTTAATACTCTGCTTAGCTTCTGGAATGCATCTTTGGCCATCCCAATACGTCTTCGGATCATTAGTGTTTTCTAACATATTTAAACCCTGTTTAGATATATCTCTTGACCTGGATCATTCAGGCATCTGTCGTATTGTAACTTTAGCGCTACATTGATCTTTTTAGTTTTCGTAGTTTTAATCTGACGTAAAATGCGTCTGGAATTTCATCATTCGCGCTGTTGGGACATGGGTACCGCCTACAGTGAACAGCTGAGTTTCTAAAACCAGATACATAATTAATCTCGTTCATCGTGTCTACTTTCAGGTTTCTACATCATGAGGTGGTGCTTCTGAAACCAGGTGTTGGCAAGTATTTGATTGTTCGTTCTTACGTATTTCACCACGCTGTTTCGGAAAATAACGAGTAGCGGAACTAATGAGGCTTTGTCATTGGATGTCAGAATAGGGACAGACACGGGGTGGTAAGAGAGTCAAACATTGCTACAAATAATAGGAAGTTGTAGAGAGCCATGATCAACCATTTCCTGAAGAGGCATAGGGCAAGGACAAGTTGGTACCTCACTGAGACTCGGAGCAATAGTAAAGAGACAATCATTACATATAGCTACAAAAGATAGGAAGTTGTAGAGAGCCATGATCAACCATTTCCTGAAGGGGCATAGGGAAAGGACAAGTTGGTACATTACTGAGACTCGGAGCAATAGTAAAGAGACAATCATTACCTATAGCTACAAAAATAGGGAGTTGTAGAGAGCCATGATCAACCATTTCTTGAAGGGGCCTAGGGCAAGGACAAGTTGGGACCTCACTGATACTCGGAGCAATATTAAAGAGACAATCATTACCTATAGCTACAAAAAATAGGGAGTTGTAGAGAGACATGATCAACCATTTCTTGAAGGGGCCTAGGGCAAGGACAAGTTGGTACCTCACTGAGACTCGGAGCAATAGTAAAGAGACAATCATTACTTATAGCTACAAAAGATAGGAAGTTGTAGAGAGCCATGATCAACCATTTCTTGAAGGGGCCTAGGGCAAGGACAAGTTGGTACCTCACTGAGACTCGGAGCAATAGTAAAGAGACAATCATTACCTATAACTACAAAGAATAGGGAGTCGTAGAGAGCCATGATCAACCATTTCTTGAAGGGGCCTAGGGCAAGGACAAGTTGGTACCTCACTGAGACTCGGAGCAATAGTAAAGAGACAATCATTACCTATAGCTACAAAGAATAGGGAGTCGTAGAGAGCCATGATCAACCATTTCTTGAAGGGGCCTAGGGAAAGGACAAGTTGGTACCTCACTGAGTCTCGGAGCAATAGTAAAGAGACAATCATTACCTATAGCTACAAAAGATAGGAAGTTGTAGAGAGCCATGATCAACCATTTCTTGAAGGGCCCTAGGGCAAGGACAAGTTGGTACCTCACTGAGACTCGGAGCAATAGTAAAGAGACAATCATTACATAGAGCTACAAAAGATAGGAAGGTGTAAAGAGCCATGATCAACCATTTCATGAAGGGGCCTAGGGCAAGGACAAGTTGGTACCTCACTGAGACTCGGAGCAATAGTAAAGAGACAATCATTACCAATAGCTACAAAGAATTGGGAGTCGTAGAGAGCCATGATCAACCATTTCTTGAAGGGGCTTAGGGCTAGGACAAGTTGGTACCTCACTGAGACTCGGAGCAATAGTAAAGAGACAATCATTACCTATAGCTACAAAAAATATGTAGTCGTAGAGAGCCATGATCAACCATTTCTTGAAGGGGCATAGGGAAAGGACAAGTTGGTACCTCACTGAGACTCGGAGCAATAGTAAAGAGACAATAATTACATATAGCTACAAAAGATAGGAAGGTGTAGAGAGCCATGATCAACCATTTCTTGAAGGGGCCTAGGGAAAGGACAAGTTGGTACCTCACTGAGACTCGGAGCAATAGTAAAGAGACAATCATTACCTATAGCTACAAAAAATAGGGAGTCGTAGAGAGCCATGATCAACCATTTCTTGAAGGGGCATAGGGAAAGGACAAGTTGGTACCTCACTAAGACTCGGAGCAATAGTAAAGAGAAAATCATTACCTATAGCTACAAAAAATATGGAGTCGTAGAGAGCCATGATCAACCATTTCTTGAAGGGGCATAGGGAAAGGACAAGTTGGTACCTCACTGAGACTCGGAGCAATAGTAAAGAGACAATAATTACATATAGCTACAAAAGATAGGAAGGTGTAGAGAGCCATGATCAACCATTTCTTGAAGGGGCCTAGGGAAAGGACAAGTTGGCACCTCACTGAGACTCGGAGCAATAGTAAAGAGACAATCATTACCTATAGCTACAAAAAATAGGGAGTCGTAGAGAGCCATGATCAACCATTTCTTGAAGGGGCATAGCGAAAGGACAAGTTGGTACCTCACTGAGACTCGGAGCAATAGTAAAGAGACAATCATTACATAGAGCTACAAAAGATAGGAAGGTGTAGAGAGCCATGATCAACCATTTCTTGAAGGGGCCTAGGGCAAGGACAAGTTGGTACCTCACTGAGACTCGGAGCAATAGTAAAGAGACAATCATTACATAGAGCTACAAAAGATAGGAAGGTGTAGAGAGCCATGATCAACCATTTCTTGAAGGGGCCTAGGGCAAGGACAAGTTGGTACTTCACTGAGACTCGGAGCAATAGTAAAGAGACAATCATTACTTATAGCTACAAAAGATAGGAAGTTGTAGAGAGCCATGATCAACCATTTCTTGAAGGGGCCTAGGGCAAGGACAAGTTGGTACCTAACTGAGACTCGGAGCAATAGTAAAGAGACAATCATTACCTATAACTACAAAGAATAGGGAGTCGTAGAGAGCCATGATCAACCATTTCTTGAAGGGGCCTAGGGCAAGGACAAGTTGGTACCTCACTGAGACTCGGAGCAATAGTAAAGAGACAATCATTACCTATAGCTACAAAGAATAGGGAGTCGTAGAGAGCCATGAACAACCATTTCTTGAAGGGGCCTAGGGAAAGGACAAGTTGATACCTCACTGAGACTCGGGGCAATAGTAAAGAGACAATCATTACCTATAGCTACAAAAAATAGGGAGTCGTAGAGAGCCATGATCAACGATTTCTTGAAGGGGCCTAGGGAAAGGACAAGTTGGTACCTCACTGAGACTCGGAGCAATAGTAAAGAGACAATAATTACATATAGCTACAAAAGATAGGAAGGTGTAGAGAGCCATGATCAACCATTTCTTGAAGGGGCCTAGGGAAAGGACAAGTTGGTACCTCACTGAGACTCGGAGCAATAGTAAAGAGACAATCATTACCTATAGCTACAAAAAATAGGGAGTCGTAGAGAGCCATGTTCAACCATTTCTTGAAGGGGCCTAGGGAAAGGACAAGTTGATACCTCACTGAGACTCGGAGCAATAGTAAAGAGACAATCATTACCTATAGCTACAAAAAATAGGGAGTCGTAGAGAGCCGTGATCAACCATTTCTTGAAGGGGCATAGCGAAAGGACAAGTTGGTACCTCACTGAGACTCGGAGCAATAGTAAAGAGGCAATCATTACCTATAACTACAAAGAATAGGGAGTCGTAGAGAGCCATGATCAACCATTTCTTGAAGGGGCCTAGGGCAAGGACAAGTTGGTACCTCACTGAGACTCGGAGCAATAGTAAAGAGACAATCATTACCTATAGCTACAAAGAATAGGGAGTCGTAGAGAGCCATGATCAACCATTTCTTGAAGGGGCCTAGGGAAAGGACAAGTTGGTACCTCACTGAGTCTCGGAGCAATAGTAAAGAGACAATCATTACCTATAGCTACAAAAGATAGGAAGTTGTAGAGAGCCATGATCAACCATTTCTTGAAGGGCCCTAGGGCAAGGACAAGTTGGTACCTCACTGAGACTCGGAGCAATAGTAAAGAGACAATCATTACATAGAGCTACAAAAGATAGGAAGGTGTAAAGAGCCATGATCAACCATTTCATGAAGGGGCCTAGGGCAAGGACAAGTTGGTACCTCACTGAGACTCGGAGCAATAGTAAAGAGACAATCATTACCAATAGCTACAAAGAATTGGGAGTCGTAGAGAGCCATGATCAACCATTTCTTGAAGGGGCTTAGGGCTAGGACAAGTTGGTACCTCACTGAGACTCGGAGCAATAGTAAAGAGACAATCATTACCTATAGCTACAAAAAATATGTAGTCGTAGAGAGCCATGATCAACCATTTCTTGAAGGGGCATAGGGAAAGGACAAGTTGGTACCTCACTGAGACTCGGAGCAATAGTAAAGAGACAATAATTACATATAGCTACAAAAGATAGGAAGGTGTAGAGAGCCATGATCAACCATTTCTTGAAGGGGCCTAGGGAAAGGACAAGTTGGTACCTCACTGAGACTCGGAGCAATAGTAAAGAGACAATCATTACCTATAGCTACAAAAAATAGGGAGTCGTAGAGAGCCATGATCAACCATTTCTTGAAGGGGCATAGGGAAAGGACAAGTTGGTACCTCACTAAGACTCGGAGCAATAGTAAAGAGAAAATCATTACCTATAGCTACAAAAAATATGGAGTCGTAGAGAGCCATGATCAACCATTTCTTGAAGTGGCATAGGGAAAGGACAAGTTGGTACCTCACTGAGACTCAGAGCAATAGTAAAGAGACAATAATTACATATAGCTACAAAAGATAGGAAGGTGTAGAGAGCCATGATCAACCATTTCTTGAAGGGGCCTAGGGAAAGGACAAGTTGGCACCTCACTGAGACTCGGAGCAATAGTAAAGAGACAATCATTACCTATAGCTACAAAAAATAGGGAGTCGTAGAGAGCCATGATCAACCATTTCTTGAAGGGGCATAGCGAAAGGACAAGTTGGTACCTCACTGAGACTCGGAGCAATAGTAAAGAGACAATCATTACATAGAGCTACAAAAGATAGGAAGGTGTAGAGAGCCATGATCAACCATTTCTTGAAGGGGCCTAGGGCAAGGACAAGTTGGTACCTCACTGAGACTCGGAGCAATAGTAAAGAGACAATCATTACATAGAGCTACAAAAGATAGGAAGGTGTAGAGAGCCATGATCAACCATTTCTTGAAGAGGCCTAGGGCAAGGACAAGTTGGTACTTCACTGAGACTCGGAGCAATAGTAAAGAGACAATCATTACTTATAGCTACAAAAGATAGGAAGTTGTAGAGAGCCATGATCAACCATTTCTTGAAGGGGCCTAGGGCAAGGACAAGTTGGTACCTAACTGAGACTCGGAGCAATAGTAAAGAGACAATCATTACCTATAACTACAAAGAATAGGGAGTCGTAGAGAGCCATGATCAACCATTTCTTGAAGGGGCCTAGGGCAAGGACAAGTTGGTACCTCACTGAGACTCGGAGCAATAGTAAAGAGACAATCATTACCTATAGCTACAAAGAATAGGAAGTCGTAGAGAGCCATGAACAACCATTTCTTGAAGGGGCCTAGGGAAAGGACAAGTTGATACCTCACTGAGACTCGGGGCAATAGTAAAGAGACAATCATTACCTATAGCTACAAAAAATAGGGAGTCGTAGAGAGCCATGATCAACGATTTCTTGAAGGGGCCTAGGGAAAGGACAAGTTGGTACCTCACTGAGACTCGGAGCAATAGTAAAGAGACAATAATTACATATAGCTACAAAAGATAGGAAGGTGTAGAGAGCCATGATCAACCATTTCTTGAAGGGGCCTAGGGAAAGGACAAGTTGGTACCTCACTGAGACTCGGAGCAATAGTAAAGAGACAATCATTACCTATAGCTACAAAAAATAGGGAGTCGTAGAGAGCCATGTTCAACCATTTCTTGAAGGGGCCTAGGGAAAGGACAAGTTGATACCTCACTGAGACTCGGAGCAATAGTAAAGAGACAATCATTACCTATAGCTACAAAAAATAGGGAGTCGTAGAGAGCCGTGATCAACCATTTCTTGAAGGGGCATAGCGAAAGGACAAGTTGGTACCTCACTGAGACTCGGAGCAATAGTAAAGAGGCAATCATTACATAGAGCTACAAAAGATAGGAAGGTGTAGAGAGCCATGATCAACCATTTCTTGAAGGGGCCTAGGACAAGGACAAGTTGGTACCTCACTGAGACTCGGAGCAATAGTAAAGAGACAATCATTACCTATAGCTATAAAAAATAGGGAGTCGTAGAGAGCCATGATCAAACATTTCTTAAGGGGCCTAGGGAAAGGACAAGTTGATACCTCACTGAGACTCGGAGCAATAGTAAAGAGACAATCATTACCTATAGCTACAAAAAATAGGGAGTCGTAGAGAGCCATGATCAACCATTTCTTGAAGGGGCATAGCGAAAGGACAAGTTGGTACCTCACTGAGACTCGGAGCAATAGTAAAGAGACAATCATTACATATAGCTGCAAAAGATAGGAAGTTGTAGAGAGCCATGATCAACCATTTCTTGAAGGGGCCTAGGGCAAGGACAAGTTGGTACCTCACTGAGACTCGGAGCAATAGTAAAGAGATAATCATTACATATAGCTACAAAAAATAGGGAGTCGTAGAGAGCCATGATCAACGATTTCTTGAAGGGGCCTAGGGAAAGGACAAGTTGGTACCTCACTGAGACTCGGAGCAATAGTAAAGAGACAATCATTACCTATAGCTACAAAAAATAGGGAGTCGTAGAGAGCCATGATCAACCATTTCTTGAAGGGGCCTAGGGCAAGGACAAGTTGGTACCTCACTGAGACTCGGAGCAATAGTAAAGAGACAATCATTACCTATAGCTACAAAAAATAGGGAGTCGTAGAGAGCCATGAAAACCATTTCTTGAAGGGGCATAGGGAAAGGACAAGTTGGTACCTCACTGAGACTCGGAGCAATAGTAAAGAGACAATCCTTACATATAGCTACAAAAGATAGGAAGGTGTAGAGAGCCATGATCAACCATTTCTTGAAGGGGCCTAGGGCAAGGACAAGTTGGTACCTCACTGAGACTCGGAGCAATAGTAAAGAGACAATCATTACCTATAGCTACAAAAAATTGGGAGTCGTAGAGAGCCATGATCAACCATTTCTTGAAGGGGCATAGGGAAAGGACAAGTTGGTACCTCACTGAGACTCGGAGCAATAGTAAAGAGACAATCATTACCTATAGCTACAATAGATAGGAAGTTGCAGAGAGCCATGATCAACCATGTCCTAAAGAAGCACTTCTTAATTTTTTTTCATTCATAATCCAATTTTTCATAACTAAATCTTTCGCGAACCCAATTATTAAATATGAAATAAAACATACAAACAATTATGAAAATTTTCTCAGAGTTAACCTGCGAAATAGTCAATATTTATAAATGTAAATGATAATATAATAACTGCAATATTTGCCGACACGTTTCGTCCAATGTGCACTTTTTCAAGGCAAAAACGAAAATAATTTATTAAAACAAAGGAACTTATACGACATTTTGTTTTGTTATCATTAGTTACTTTGTTTTAATAAATTCATTTCGCTTTTGTCTTGAAAAAGTTCACTTTGGACGAAACGCGGCGGCTAACATTACAGATTTCCTATTGTCTTTGACATTTATAAAGAAATAAATATATAAACCATTTATTTTTTGCTGAACAATATAGATATAAAAATAAGTAGTTATATTTGTTTCAAGTACGAAAAGTTGACAACGGGAATAAAAAATTAGAGAAGATCAAGGCGAAAATAATATTGAGAAAACAATATATGCGAGGCAAAGTAACAATAATAAGGCAAAATAACAGTAATAAGGCAAAGTAACCGTAATAAGGCGAAATAACAGTAATAAGGCAAAGTAACAGTAGTAAGGCAAAATAACAATAATAAGGCAAATTAACAGTAATATTGCAAAATAACCGTAATAAGGCAAAATAACAGTAATAAAGCAAACTAACCGTAATAAGGCGAAGTAACAGTAATAAGGCAAAATAACAGTAATAAGGCAAAGTAACCGTAATAAGGCGAAATAACAGTAATAAGGCAAAGTAACCGTAATAAGGCGAAATAACAGTAATAAGGCAAAGTAACAGTAGTAAGGCAAAATAACAATAATAAGGCCAATTAACAGTAATATTGCAAAATAACCGTAATAAGGCAAAATAGCAGTAATAAAGCAAATTAACCGTAATAAGGCAAAGTAACAGTAATAACGGAAAGGAACAATAATAAGCAAAAAATTTCACAAACTAAGTATAGGGTTAAAACATAAAAGGGGATCCAGTCAAGTTACGTTTTAACGTTACAAATACATTGCCGTTTAACGTTACTTTAACAGAAAATGGATGATAAATTCCTGGAAGATATTAGAACGTCTATTCGTCATCTAAATAAGCGCTTCTTACACTTTTTTTTATTCATGAACGCATTTTTGATCACGAGATTTTTCGCGACGCCAGGTGTTAAATATAAGATAAAACCTACAAATAAATACATAAATCATTTATTCTTTTGCTGAACAATATAACATATAAAGAAGTAGTTATATTACTTGTGAAAATACAAGTAGTTTTTTGATTTGTTTCAAGTAAAAAAAAAAAAAAAAAAAAATCAAAATCAATGTGAAGGATTTACTTGTTTTTAGCTGCATAACAAATCAAACAATTTGATTTCAAAATCAAACTTTAGTGCAATATTTGATGCTGCTGGACATAAAGCATCTACGTTTTTCAGCCTTGAACAATATTTGGTTTTAATAAGGGTTAAGGCTGAAAAAATCGTTTAACAGAGATATGTAGCGCTAGATGACAAAAGAACATCTAATGCCATTTAAGGAAATTGCGGGAAATTCAGCTTTAGCACTGACCCAGAATTCAGTTAAAGATTTTTTGTAAATTCAAGTTTGAATAACTCGATTCCTCAGTGAATTCAAGTGTTTGAATTTAATTTCTGCGACCCCAGCATCTCGCTTTCCGACACCAGCATTTGGGGTCACTATCCATAATTTAAGAAGCGCTACCCTAAAGGGGTAGTAGGAATGGCATCTCGATCCTACCCGTTTAATGTCGAAACAGTTAAATGTAACTGCCTCTTCTCCTCCAACAGCTTCTTCTCTCCCGTCCTGGGTAAGACGATAAACAACATCCGCGTCCTGGGTAAGACGATAAACTACATCCGCGTCCTGGGTAAGACGATAAACTACATCCGCGTCCTGGGTAAGACGATAAACAACATCTGCTTCCTGGGTAAGACGATAAAATACGTCCAACAACAAGGCCTCTGATCAGGAGGTTTTTGAGGAGCATGGAACCACTTCTTATTTGCTGGTGTTCCCAGGTCCACCCTGGCCGGGGGTGGTAGCACCTGTTAGGCTCCCATCTATGGGCAAATAGTTAACCATCAAACTTGTGTAAAAAATTGGTTTTAATACCAGAAATAATTTGTAATAAAAAAATTATTACTAGCAATAATTTTTTAAGGAAAAATTATTATAAGCAATATTCAAAAAAAAAATCAGTAATACAAACAGCTATACATTCTTAAGAAGATGGATTGTACTAAAAATTATGAGTCATTGAAAAATGGTTCAAATATATATGTATACATACACACTTTTTTTTTTCTAAACTATCACTATGAATCTATTTCAAATATTTTGTTGGCATTGAATGACCCATTGAAAAAAAAAAAAAAAAAAGAAAGTAAAAGATTGTTTCACTGGGACGGGGAGTAATAATAAACAGATAAATATTATTTAGAGCTAAAAATAAAAAAAAGATAGGGACAAGTAGAGAGCCATGATCAATCAGGTTTTAACTTAACGCGGCACATAAAAGAAGATCTATTTACAAGGTCAGTTTGTTTTTGATTGTTTCTTTTTCTTTTTCTTTACGGCATATCAACCTCAATGAGTCATTTAATGCCGATAATTTTTTTTTGTTTTGTCAAAAATCCATTTCTATTAATATTTTTTCCTCAAAGATGTATAGATGGTAATATTTTTTTAAAATCTTATAGCTGGTAATATCTATTTTTTCAAAAACGTATAGCTGGTAATATTTTTTTTTGAGAACGTATAGCTGGCAATATTTTTTTTTTCAAAAACCTATAGCTGGTAATATTTATTTTTTCAAAAACGTATAGCTGGTAATATTTATTTTTTCAAAAACGTATAGCTGGTAATATTTTTTTTTTAAATCGTATAGCTGGTAATATTTTTTTTTCAAAAATGTATAGCTGGTAATATTTTTTTTCAAAAATATATAGCTGGTAATATTTTTTTGAAAAACGTATTGCTGGTAATATTTTTTCCTTCAAAAGTTTATTTCTGTTAATAGCTTTTTACAAAGTATTTCTGGTATTAAAACCTATTTTTAAACTTTTATAATGCTTTTTACCTCAGTTTCGGGGTTAACTATTTGCCCATGGCTGTGACCCTAACAGGTGCTACCACCCGGGGTCAGGATAGACCTGGCAACACCAGCAATTAAGAGGTGGTTCCACGCTCCTCAAAGCCACCTTATCAGAGGCCTTGCTGTTGGACGTAGTTTATCATCTTACCCTGGACGCGGATATAGATTATCGTCATACCCAGGACGCAGATGGAGTTTATCGTCCTACCCAGGACGTAAAAGGTCACTTGTAAGAATTTTCAAATATCCTTGTGTGTGTGCATTTGTTTTTATACGTTATGCTCACTTACCTTACGGGTTTGTGAAGACGGCCCAACACACTACAGGGAAACGAAATAAGCATCTGTAGCGGTTTCACCTATCAGTCGATGTTGTTACGCATTTATAGTCCACTTTGTGCGTAACGGTGACGAGAGCGTTGAAAAAATAGCATAAAAAGATTTACAAGAAAATCATTTGGACTCATAATTGGCAATATTCCGTTTTGCATCTCTCGATATACTAGTAAATAGAGACAAGACGAAGGCATCTTATGATTGGTTCGTCCGTACTTTGATTGATTGAAAAACACAGGCATATAGAAAAATGATTTGACGCACCTGGAAGAAAGCCGGTGCCAATTTTAAAACAGAAATGCTTTTTAGAGTGTACAGCAAGAATAACTCTGAGGAAAAAAATCTCATTCGAAAAAAAAGAAGAAAAAACTATCGATTTATCCATATCTATCTATCTATCTATCTATCTATCTATCTATCTATCTATCTATCTATCTCAATCTGTCTATAATTATCTCTCTATATCCCTTCCTCACTTCTTTTCTATCTATCTATCTATCTATCTATCTATCTATCTATCTATCTATCTATGGATACATCTGGAAGTTCAACTCTAAAATGATGTGACAAAATCCAATATCATAATAACATCCTTCGAAGCGTGAGAAATATTTTCCAGATTTCTGAAAACCAAAAACTTTATTTCCGATTACGACCTGTACTTTTTCAGGCTCGAAAATATATAAACCAAATGTGTTTCGATTAAAATATTGAAAGAATAATATTTTATTTTCAAGATTAAATATTTTGATTATTACTCTGTTGATTAGGTCGAAGTAAATGAGAAAGAAAACAGTTGTAGGATGATTGCAAATTTTCATTGCACTTTTGCAACGAGTATACCGTAGCCTCTAAGGCAACTCTCCATGAAAGACGTGCTAATTTTTAAATTTCCGATTTTACAGTTTTTCCGCGAGTTCGAAAACTATATGGAAGAAATATGTTCTGATTAAAATAAAAAGGTGAAGTAAAACAATAATATTTTCATTTCTTAAACTTAAAACTATTACTCAAATGAAATTAATGGCGTAGAGAAACAGACAGATAAGAGAAGTCGAATATTTACAAATATTTGATCCGTTTAAGCCACAGATTTAGTCAATGACCATGAAAGATGCGTTTGTTTGGTTTACTTAATGGCATATCAATTCTTTATGGGTCATTCAATGCTGAAATTTAATTTGCTTGGGAAACTTGAAGTAATAAAATATATGTTACTCAACTTTCCCAATTGAGTACATGGTAGATGATACTCAGTTTTTGTGTATATACATGTTTGTGTGGACATAATTAATAGAGGCCGTGATATATGTATTTTATGTTGTAGTTTTGTTGAAGTTGTATTTTGGAAAACAGTTTGATTTCTTTAAGAATATTATATGAATTAATATCATGAAAGAGTTCTCTCATGTTAGTTGATTTCGTTTAGCGGCATATGGGTTATTAAATGCCGAAATCTATATATTTTGATTGATTTGGTTGGTTAATTTTGTTTAGCACCATACCAGCCTCTATAGGTTATTTTAATGCCGAAATCTAAATAATTTGATTGGCTTGGGTGGCTGGGTTTTTTTACCGGCATATCAACCCCTATGGGTTATTTACTGCCGAAATCTAAATATTTTGATTGGTTTGGGTGGTTAATTGTGTTTAGCACCATACCAGCATCTATAGGTTATTTAATGCCGAAATCTAAGTATTTTGATTTGTTTTCTGTGGTTGATGTTGTTCAGCGGCATATCAACCTCTATGTGTTATTTAATACCAAAATCTAAATATTTTGATTTGTTTGGTTGGTTGATTTTGTTTAGCGGCATATCAAACTCTATGGCTTATTTAGTGCTGAAATCTAAATATAGTTAATGTCTTTGCATGTCTTCAACTACAGATAAAATACTCATCTTGTTATAAATGTTCTTTTTTATGCTTTCATAGTTTTTTTGTTTTTGTTTTTGTGGTTACTTTTGCCCGTAGCTATTGTATCCTGCAGTCTGGTGGGAATCGCTCTCCCCAAATTTATAGAGTGATTCTACAGATGCATGCTGGGATTTATTATTATTAAATAAAAAAAAGTACAGTTTTTAGTCATACCCACATATTTTTTCTTTCTTATTTTAAGTCAGAACCACTTGAAGGTATCCCGTTTGCATATGAATACTGTTTATGTTTTGCTGTTTTATAATTCGTCAAATGAACTACAATGGTCACGTGTTCGCGCCCAAGGCAGGCCACCCAGTTGGAGGACATCAGCTGTGGTTTAATCGCTTTAGTTTGCCTTGTCTTGTTTACAGTCTTCATTTCTGGTATTATATTGCAGTTCTTACTTTTATTATTGTTGCTCTGTTTTTACATTTATTATTGTTGCTCTGTTCTTACATTTATTATTGTTGCTCTGTTCTTACTTTTATTATTGTTGCTCTGTTCTTACATTTATTATTGTTGCTCTGTTCTTACTTTTATTATTGTTGCTCTGTTCTTACATTTATTATTGTTGCTCTGTTCTTACTTTTATTATTGTTGCTCTGTTCTTACTTTTATTATTGTTGCTCTGTTCTTACTTTTATTATTGTTGCTCTGTTCTTACATTTATTATTGTTGCTCTGTTCTTACTTTTATTATTGTTGCTCTGTTCTTACATTTATTATTGTTGCTCTGTTCTTACTTTTATTATTGTTGCTCTGTTCTTACATTTATTATTGTTGCTCTGTTCTTACTTTTATTATTGTTGCTCTGTTCTTACATTTATTATTGTTGTTGTTATTGAGAATGCCAATCAAATGTTGCTCCTAAAATCAATTTAAAATCCGAATCAAATCTGTTTGAATTACGATTTTAAAATCTCAATCCAACTGATTTCTGTGGAGTTGGAAACTGGTGTTCCCGGAAAAATGACTTTAGATTTCAGACAATATTTTCTACATCAAATGTACTCTTTATGTAAAATACTCCTTTCTCCTTTATTTTCATGCTTTTTCATCTCAAACACGACTGTCAGTTTTTTCCTTCATAATATTGGATGGGCTCTTCTAGTTAGTTGGTTGATTTCGTTTAGCGGCTTATCAACTCCTCTATTGGTTGTTTAATGCTAAAATCGAAATGCTTTGAACGCATTTGTATTGTCTTCAAATTTAGATAAAATGTTCATTTTGTTATAACTATGTATTTGTCTGCTTTCATAGTGTTTTGTATTTGTTTTTGGTTTCACTATAGCTGGGACCCTAACAGGTGCTACCACCGGGGTCAGGATGATCCCGGGAAGAACAGTAATTAAATAGTAGTTCTACGATCCTCAAACCCTCCAATTTCTCGATCAGAGGCATTGCTGTCAGATGTAGTTTATCGTCCCTCCTAGGACTACTAAACATGCTATTTAAATTCTTCGGATTGTTGTCCTCACCATTACTTTCACATTCATGTTTCGGCCGCTGTACGTTCAGGCCTTCTTCAGGTGATATTTGTTGGGACTTCTAACCAAGCTCTTTATTTCGTTGATGGGGGTAGATTATTGTAATTTCACGCACCATGTCTTTGTATATCGCAGTTTTAAGTTAAGTCGCCTTGGTAAATCTATAAGTTTTGTAGATCAAAATAAGGATCGAAATCTTTTTGTTATCTCTGCTAAACCTTTACTCGGAGAAAAGTGTACAATAAATATCTTATCATCTAACTGCTTATAAGGTTAATTAGTTGTCGTCTACTTGTTCACGAAAAGTAAACTTGCTACCAAAACGTTTCGAAGCATCACCAATGTGGAAAATTGGCTACAATATAATCATATCCAGTAAAAACGACAATAGTTAGACGCAACTTTCAAAACAAAATCTATCCTCAGAACAAGACAGAACATTACACAATGTGTTTGGTAGGATATGAAGGTTTGGCATTGGTTTAACGGCATATAAAAAACTTATGGGTCATTAAATGCCAACATTTAATTTTCTTGGAAAATTTGATTTGATTTTTTAACGGCATATCAACTAATTATGGGTCATTTAATGCCGGAATTTAATTTTCTTTGGCACTTTGATTGATTTGATTGTTTCACGGCCCATCGACTCATTATGGGTCATATAATTCCAATATTTATTTTTCTGGGAGCATTGATTTGATTGTTTAACGACATAACAACTCGTTATTGGTCATTTAAAACTGAAATTTAATTTTCTTGGGAGCTTTGATTTGATTTGATTGTTTAACGGCATATACACTAATTATGTATCGTTTAATGCCAAAATTTAATTTTCTCGGAGATATGATTTGATTATTTAACGGCACTTCAACTAACTATGGCTCATTTTATGCCAATATTTAATTTTATTGGCAGCTTTAATTTTATTGTTTAACGGTACATCAAATTATTATGGGTCATTTAATGCCAATATTTAATTTTATTGGCAGCTTTGATTTTATTGTTTAACGGTACATCAAATTACTATGGGTCATTTAATGCCAATATTTAATTTTATTGGCAGCTTTAATTTTATTGTTTAACGGTACATCCAATTACTATGGGTCATTTAATGCCAATATTTAATTTTATTGGCAGCTTTAATTTTATTGTTTAACGGTACATCAAATTAATATGGGTCATTTAATCCCAATATTTAATTTTATTGGCAGCTTTAATTTTATTGTTAACGGTACATCAAATTATTATGGGTCATTTAATGCCAATATTTAATTTTATTGGCAGCTTTGATTTTATTGTTTAACGGTACATCAAATTACTATGGGTCATTTAATGCCAATATTTAATTTTATTGGCAGCTTTGATTTTATTGTTTAACGGTACATCAAATTACTATGGGTCATTTAATGCCAATATTTAATTTTATTGGCAGCTTTGATTTTATTGTTTAACGGTACATCAAATTATTATGGGTCATTTAATGCCAATATTTAATTTTATTGGCAGCTTTGATTTTATTGTTTAACGGTACATCAAATTACTATGGGTCATTTAATGCCGATATTTAATTTTATTGGCAGCTTTGATTTTATTGTTTAACGGTACATCAAATTATTATGGGTCATTTAATGCCAATATTTAATTTTATTGGCAGCTTTGATTTTATTGTTTAACGGTACATCAAATTACTATGGGTCATTTAATGCCAATATTTAATTTTATTGGCAGCTTTGATTTTGTTTAACGGTACATCAAATTACTATGGTTCATTTAATGCCAAGATTTAATTTTATTGGCAGCTTTGATTTTATTGTTTAACGGTACATCAAATTACTATGGGTCATTTAATGCCAATATTTAATTTTATTGGCAGCTTTGATTTTATTGTTTAACGGTACATCAAATTACTATGGTTCATTTAATGCCAAGATTTAATTTTATTGGCAGCTTTGATTTTATTGTTTAACGGTACATCAAATTACTATGGGTCATTTAATGCCAATATTTAATTTTATTGGCAGCTTTGATTTTATTGTTTAACGGTACATCAAATTATTATGGGTCATTTAATGCCAATATTTAATTTTATTGGCAGCTTTGATTTTATTGTTTAACGGTACATCAAATTACTATGGGTCATTTAATGCCGATATTTAATTTTATTGGCAGCTTTGATTTTATTGTTTAACGGTACATCAAATTACTATGGGTCATTTAATGCCAATATTTAATTTTATTGGCAGCTTTGATTTTATTGTTTAACGGTACATCAAATTACTATGGGTCATTTAATGCCAATATTTAATTTTATTGGCAGCATTGATTTTATTGTTTAACGGTACATCAAATTACTATGGGTCATTTAACGCCAATATTTAATTTTATTGGCAGCTTTGATTTTATTGTTTAACGGTACATCAAATTACTATGGGTCATTTAATGCCAATATTTAATTTTATTGGCAGCTTTGATTTTATTGTTTAACGGTACATCAAATTACTATGGGTCATTTAACGCCAATATTTAATTTTATTGGCAGCTTTGATTTTATTGTTTAACGGTACATCAAATTACTATGGGTCATTTAATGCCAATATTTAATTTTATTGGCAGCTTTGATTTTATTGTTTAACGGTACATCAAATTACTATGGGTCATTTAATGCCAATATTTAATTTTATTGGCAGCTTTGATTTTATTGTTTAACGGTACATCAAATTACTATGGGTCATTTAACGCCAATATTTAATTTTATTGGCAGCTTTGATTTTATTGTTTAACGGTACATCAAATTACTATGGGTCATTCCATGCCAAAATTTAATTTTCCTTTTTGCTTTTTTTTATTTGATTGTTTAACGGAACATCATCTTTTCATGGGTCATTCCATGCGAAAATTTAATTTTCTTTGGAGCTTTGAAATGATTCGTTTATTTGACGGCACATCATCTACTTATGGTTATTTTAATGCCGATAGTTAATTTTCTCGACAGCTTTTATTTGATTTGATTGTTTCACGTTACATCAACTCCTTATGGGTCATATAATGCAGAAATTTAATTTTCTTGGAAGCTTTGGTAATTCTTTTCAAAGATATATTGCTGATCAATTTTCTCTTCATTTTCCATTAATCTACTGCGGGGTATTTTTTCTATAAAAATGTATTGCTGTTATTCTTACGACAGAAATATATTTTTATACTTTCATAATGTTTTGATCCTTGTTTTGGGTTTGACTATTTTCCCATTGCTACCCCGAGTCAAAATCTGTTGCACAACTCATTTTACCAAAATCTATCAGGAAAAATTTCTACTTCTTCTATGTGCCGTGTCCCTGCGGTACATAAATGATCATGGATCCCCACAATTTCCTTTCCTTTCCTTTATATATATATATATATATATATATATATATATATATATACGATGCAATGGGTTTGAAAGTAATATATAAATTTCAACATTCACAGCATTAATCCAAAAGAGGGCTCGACACCGATAGTAGAGCGATATTTATTTATTTATCATAATTTTATCATATAGACACAACCTTTTTAATCACTACAAAGATGCAACTTGGTTTCAGTGCATTTCAACTGCATTTCGACGGATGAGAATCGAAAATGGTTATGAACAATCCTGCTTGTAGGTAAGCCGTATGTGAAACGTCACTTCCTTTTTTACATTTGTTTGAGAAGAAAAATATACATAAAAAATGTAGCGGAGTGAAACAATAGTGTTTGTTGATAGCAGCTTGGTGAAGAATGGATTGGATGTTTAATGTTGACTGGTCTGTAGAAATTTTTTTCCCGATAAGCACCGGTCAAAAGTTTAGGCACTTTATCTCACAAGCGTCCTAAGAGTGAGAGGTAGGGGAGGAAAGATGTTAGATAAGGGATAGTATTACGTTTGAGTTGGTAAAAATTGTAGCCATACTTCTAGTAGTAATTGGGAATGTTATTTTTGGTTTACTATAAAAATTCTAGAGCTGAATTGCCTGCATTTATGTTGGGGTTATCACTACTAATTCGGTAATCAATGAACTTTGAAATATTACTGGACCATATAGCGTGTAGAATAAGTATGGGTGTAAAACGATTTATCTGAAAATATTACCACTAATATATATATATATATATATATATATATATATATATATATATATTTTAAGCTTAGCGCCCCGAGCAAGGCATGAAGCCACTAGGATGTAGGGGGGTTACAGAAGATTTGTAGCAAGAGCAGATAGGAGTGATAGAAGAAAGGATGAAGGGAAGGATAGTGTGTAGATCAAGGTAACTGGAGATGTCGATTGACATTACATTTGAATAGTTGGATATTATAGCTATCAGGGAAACAGTAATTGGGAAGGGTGTTCCACAGGCGAGAGGTTCGATGTATGAAGCTATTGGAGTAGAAGAGACGGCTATATTTTAAAGTTTCTACAGTGTAAGGGTGAGAGCGGGATGCCAGCATCGTAAGGCGCTTGTATTCATTGAGACTGGGGACCAGGGAAAGCAGCTCATCGGAGCAATTGCCATGAAAGTATTTGTAGAAGAGACAGAGACAGGCGACGGCGCGTCTGTGAGATAGTGACTGCAGGCGAGACGCCAGATATATATATATGAATTTAGAATCTTAATTTAATTAGTGGAGAGGTACATAAGAGTGTAGGGAATATATCAAAGGTGGTGAGTTATAATTTTATAGTTATAGTTATGGAATTAAGAATTTAACAAGATTGTAGTGTTAGATCCTTATGATTAAATGGAAAATCCTAAGACAAGCTAGAACCTGCAATTCACTGAGCGAACCTTGCTTCTTATGTTTACAAGAGAAAATATGTATCATTGAACTCTTGAATAACACCCAATTATTAAATGAAATATATGAAACAACCGTTTTCTGTAGACATACTAAGGATCTAACACTACAGTCATGTTAAATGTCGGTTCCGTATAGGATACTGGTTCGGTTCCTCTCGGAGGACGAATATTTTCTATAAAAATTTATCGGTTATTCAGGCTGGTAAATGTTATAAATGCTGTTTATTATAAAAAAAAAAAACAGAGCATTTACTTAAATATTTGTATCTATAAAAAGAATATATAAACATAAAAATGTCTTAAAATATACAGGGTGACTATAAAGTTCGTGTGCTCTTTTAAAAATGTATAACTTTATTTTTATTTGCGATAGAAATATTCTATAAAAAATGTTATAAAGTTTAATGTACCTTGTTTTAAGAAAATCTAAAATAACTAATGGGATTTTAGGCATTAATCTAAATTAGTTGGCAAATGTTTTCCGTGAACTGCAAAGTCGTATTACCCTTTGTATTGCTAATGATGGAGGACATGTGGAAACTTAAATAAAATTTCAATAAAACCTTAAAAAATATAGATTTACTTCTTTCTAATACTTTTTACAAATTATTTCTATCGCAAATACAAATAAAGTTACACATTTTTTAAAGTGCACACGAATTTTATGGACACCCTGTGTATATATATATATATATATATATATATATATATATATATATATATATATATATATATATATATATATATATATATATATATATATATATATATGTATTGTTGTCCCATAAATTTTCATACATAGGTAAAATAAAACTTTTACATAAAAAAAAAAAACATTTTTATTTATACAATATACTCCGTATGACTATCATTCTGTTGGAAACACTCTTCAATTCGTGGCCCAAACTGCTGAAGAACACGTTCAAACTGCTGAAGAACACGTTCAAACACAACTGGAGTTATGATTGTAATGGCGTTGGTGATACATTGCTTGAGATGATTTATGCTTTGTATCTTTTCCTGATACGCAATGATCCTCAAATGTACCCAGAGGTAAAAACCAAGTGGTATAAGGTCTGGGAATCTGTGAGACCAGTCCACAGGACTACACTGACCAAGCCAAGCAACTGCTGATCTAACCAGTGGCGTACATGAATACCAGAATGTGATGGAGCTCTATCTTGCTGAAAGTAAACTGTTAAGTTACCATTCTCGTTTTTCAGGGATGGCAAAATCTACTTAATGGCATTGAGATTTCTGTCAACGAAAAATGGTCCAATAATTCTGATTCCTCATATCCCTATTCAATCGCACAATCTAGGATATCTAAACTACAAAATCCCGTCGTCGGCATCCGTCGGGCTCCCAGAGACGATGGAGTAGCGCGGTGGGCGGGATATATGGAGAACTAGGGCTACCCAGACGTCTAGTTCCCCATCTCGGCCTTACTAGCAGATTCCAAAGGAGAGGGTAAACCAATACACTTTGGTACCAACGCGGCTGCAGGAGTTGCCGGAAGTGCCATCCATCCGCCTTCGGTTATAGAACCCAGTCTGTCCTGCTATTTAACCATAGCTGGAGGGAGAAGAAGAGGATTCACACCTTTCCCAAGGGTATTAGCACGTAAGTGAATGTAATGGATTCGATTGGAATTCGAACTCGGCTCTCCGATTCCTCAATCCAAGCCGATATACATTACTATAAAATATTAAAAACCATATGTATGGAAACTTATTGGACCCCCTTTATTTATATATATATATATATATATATATATATATATATATATATATATATATATATATATATATATATATATATATATATATATATATATGTGTGTGTGTGTGTGTGTGTGTGTCTTCTTTGACTTGTATCAGTTTTCACCCTGGTCGGTTTGAACCGGCTCCCTCCCGAGCAAGTACAGCATCACGGACCATTGCTGCCCACGCTAGCCGATCCTGAGCCAGGTCACACGAAATGGCGAGCCAATCGCGATTCCATCGTCGAAGACCAACTGCTAGTGGATCCGATAGTACTGCTAGGTCATCCTTGATTGTGCTAGCACACGTTCTCAGCTGCCCACAGACACGTTTTCGCCAAACCAGGAAGAGAAGGAGGGGGAAGTACATTGTGTGTGTGTGTGTGTGTGTGTGTGTGTGTGTGTGCCCGTGTGTGTGAGTAAAAATACATTGTACCCTACGCAGACAGGACAGAATTCAGAGTTTCATGCTAATGCAGTCATCAGGTAATGATCTTTGTTACAGTTTTGGCTAATAATTAAATTTGTAAACTTTTGCCAGAGCCATTCTTTCCGGCTCATTATAATTACCTCACAACTCATTTGAGCATTATTTTTTTTGACACCATTTTATTTTTTCTCCTCTAATTTCTTTTTACATTTTATGATAGTTTGAAAATTAATTTTCATAATCATAATTTTCTTCTCACCATTTTTTTTCATCCACTTGTTAACTATTTTCAAAGTTCTATATTAAAAATCTGTAACATTATGTATCAACACATAAGCGTCCTGATGGCCAGATATATTTTGATTCAAACTGCAAAACAATCATTTTGAACCCGAAGAATGCGTGCAACAGTATTTTTATTCATATATATATATATATATATATATATATATATATATATATATATATATATATATATATATATATATTTCTTGTCTCATTATATTGAGCACTGTTTCATTAAGACCTGCACAGTATGTCTGATATGCTGTAATTTTATTGTCATATACCCATATATATATATATATATATATATATATATATATATTGAACAATAAAAAAATATTAAAAATTAAAATCTTCAGACACACTGGGGTGTAGATTAATATTATTTCGTTTTTTGTTTTTTTTTTACTATTATTTCATTTAGATTCCTCGACTAGTTTCGGCCAAAACGGCCATCATCAGGAGAAGAAATATTTCTGCTTGCTGGTAGCAGTAAACTACAGAAATGAATGTCTTGATGGAGAAAATAAAGTTTTTTATTTTTTTTATTTTTATCTTTTTAACATGAATCTTTTAACATTCCTTGTATTGGTCAAACAGTCTCTTTTAAGTTGTTATTTGAGATAAGAGCTGGATGGATCTATGCTTCTCTGAATTCCCCTGGTCAATTTGACAGTTTTATTGGCCCTGGAGAGGGGATGTGTCTCTGTTAAGTGTTTGTGTGTGTGTTATTTGGTTCTGAGGGAGTGAGTGAGTATGATATGTGTAAGCGTGTGTATTGCTGTGTGTGTGTGTTATCATTTGGCTCATTAGAGGGTGAGTGAGTATGGTGTGTAACTGTGTATATTCGTGTGGGTGTTTGTATAAGTGTGAGGCCTCCACACCTTCGTAAGCATGTCTGTCTTGTGTGGGTGAGAAATGTGGGTAGGTTTTGATTTGTAAAGTTATATATTAGTACTATCTATATTGTTACATTTATGGTTTAGCCCGGCTGGATAGTGTGTTTTTAGACGTTGTATCCACTTATTTTCATGGGACTCTAAAATCTTTCTAATGTTATCTGCTCTGAACTTTTCTATTCTCTCATCGAGTTTTCGTTTCATTTCATTTTTGGAAGTGCTATCTGATGATCCGGCGTCCTTTAAAAGGGCTCTGGTGAAATAAATTATTATAATGGTAACTTAAAGTGGTCTGTTTTTCTTTTAAATATTAGCTCTGGATTTATATATATGTGTGAGTGTGTGTGTGTCTGAGTGTCTATAGCAATAAAATATATGTAGTATTTATTAAAAAATTATGACATAAACATGTTATAACATCACTAGAAAATAGCCGTTTTGTTTCAACACTTCTGGTATCTTGTCAAGTGATTGTATTGAGTGTACTTTATTCTACAATCAACACCGTCACTTGACAAGAAACCAGAAGTGATGAAACAAAATGGCTATTTTTGTAGTGATGTCATAACTTGTTTATGTCATAATTTTTCAATAAATACTATTTTCTCTCCTCTGTATTGAGCACACTTTTAAGAATAGTGTTTTTGGTCATTGGAATTTTATTCTGTCTGCACCAAACCTATACTTGTATATATCAGGTCGGTGCAAAAATAATGACGTAATAATGTCGTTTTTTGACGTTAAAAATACGTAAAAAAAACGACATTATTACGTCATTATTTTTGCACCAACCTGATATATATATATATATATATATATATATGAGATAGATAGATAGAGAGAGAGAGAGAGAATTTTTTGATGAATTCAAATTTAATTTTCTGATTTACATACTAAAATAGCACTATGAAAGGAAGAATTCCTTTTGTAATTTCAAAAGAGAGCTTTTATTCATTAAATGCATTTCACTTGATTTTAGTTGAATGCGCTAAAAGTTCCACAGAATAAATGTGGTCGTCTGTTTTCGATAGGTGAATTAGTGGGTCGGTAATATCAAAATATTTTTGCATGGAAATTTGTGTAAGGAAGTCTTTGGACGGAAGTTTCTGATTAGAAAAGAAAAAAAACTCAAAGACAAAGAAATATACACATTATTGAGATTTATCGTATATTTTTAGAGTACGAAATTTTAAAAAGCTATTCAGCGTATATCAAAATACTTGTACAGATTTCCTTTCACCAAAACATAGACAAAAAACTCCTTATAAACATATGTCCGCAAATCCTTCGTTTTTGATTTTGCTTTGGTTTGTTTTACGGGATATCAACCTCAATGGATTATTTAATGGCGACAAGATTTTTAGAATAGATTCGTATGAATAGAATACGTATTCTTTTGGTTTATTTTGGTTTGGTTTATTTTATTTTACGGCATACCAACTAACACCTAAATGGGTTATTTAATGCCGACAAGATTTTTAGAATACATTCGTATGAATATAATATGTATTCTTTGATCTATTTTGATTTATTTTGTTTGTTTTACGGGATATCAACCTCAACGAGTCATTTAATGCCGTCAATATTTTTAGAATAGATTCGTATGAATAGAATACGTATTCTTTAGTTTATTTTGGTGTGTTTTATTTTGTTTTACGGCATATCAACAACAATGGGTTATTTAATGCCGACAATATTTTTAGGATAGATTCGTATGGATAGAATATGTATTCTTTGGTTTATTTTGGTTTGGTTTATTTTGTTTTACGGCATACCAACTAACACCTAAATGGGTTATTTAATGCCGACAAGACTTTTAGAATACATTCGTATGAATATAATATGTACAAGTTTTTTTATTGCTGGTAATACCTTTTCGAAAAATGTATTGCTCGTATTAAAACCTATTTCTACTCTTTCATAGTGTTTTGACTTCAGTTTGGGGTTTTTAACTGTTTGCCCATAGCAAACACCTAGCAGGTGCTACCAGCCTAGTTCAGGGTGGACCACCAATTAAGAGTTGGTTCCACGCTCCTCAAAACCTCCTGATCAGAAGCTTTGCTGTCGGATGTAATTTATCATCTTACCTAGGACGTTCGTTTTTGAGTTATTACGTTTAAAAAAAATGTTTACTATACATGACGCTGTGTTGTCATTAGATTAGGTTACACTTATCTTCCATGGATATTTTTGGCAGTTTCACTTCAACGTTTAATGTTTGTAGTAGTGAGCTAACTGTGAAGTGTTCCGTTTGACAATGGCAAGATATTCATATCGTGAGCAAGTACATACGACTTTTACGTACGGTCGCGCTGATCGTAATGGACATGAGGCTGCATGGCTGTATCAGATTGCATTTCCAGATTGAATGCAGCCGCGTCATCCAACCTTTGCTACTGTTTATCAAGTTGCTGAGACAGGATACGTGGCACCACAAACTATTGATCGAGTTCCGCTCGTACGTCTAACAACGAAGAACATATTTTACAGGATAAATTATAAACTTAACTCAAAAATGAAGAATTTGCTGACATATGATTATATAGGCATTTGTCTTTGTTTTGATGTGAGAAAGCTTCCCCTAATGTTTGTAAAAGTATTTTTGATATATCCTATACTCGACTCTCCCGTCGAATTAGACGTATGAGGGTCAAACAGCTCGATAACAGCACATGAGATTTGATTATAGTGGTGAAGGTTTCGTGCAGGACCATCCACACATTTTGAAGGGCCGAATACTAAGTGCCACAAGGTCCCCAAACGATCCTCCGCAAGTTTTGAATTCTAGAGTAGTCCTAGACCAGTTGCCATCCAAGGCTATAGAGCCCAGTTTGTCCAGATATTTACCCATAGCTGGAGGGAGAAGAAGAGGATTCATACCTTTCCCAAGGGTATTAGCACGTAAGTGAATGTAATGGATTCGACTGGAATTCGAACTCGGCTCTCTGATTCCTCAATCCAAGCCGATATATATATATATATATATATATATATATATATATATATATATATATATATATATATATATATATATATTAGAATTAAATTGAATTAAATACCAAGCTTTGTTTCATCTTCACGCGAAATTTTGGTTATGTAGCAGAGGAATCATATTTTTAAGTAAATAATTATAATTTAGGCTCTACTTTTGTATCGAGCATTGTTTTTTTTTTAAATAAATAAATTGGATTATTTACCTGACGAGTTCTTTGCTATTTTCTATATATTTTCATATATATATATATGTGTGTGTGTGTGTGTGTGCGTGCGCGCGTGTGTGTGTATTTAAGCATCTCTATATTCTATATTGTTAAAATTGTTGCCCCCAATAACAGATTCTTGGTAGGACATCTACTTCTCTCCGACTAGATATGTCATTTCATATCAATGAGGTTACAATTTATAACAGACCAGACGATCCCCGTTTGGCGTATCGACAGGGGTTCAATTTAAAATGCAATTTGCATTTTTAAGTAGCAACGAGAAGGAAGTAAATAAGTTATCATTAAATAAGCGCTAGACTATCAAATGCATTCAAATAATGAAAGTGAAAGATTGAAAAATATGTATATTTTATGAATAAATGACATGGAAAACGAATTCTAAAAAGTTATTAGTAAATATGCAATCAGGAATTAAAATCGTGTTGGCAAATGCAATAAAAATTCCATCGTATGCAAAATGTTCATTTATTTTAGCAATATCTCTTTTCTGTTAATCATCTCAAACTGTTCATTGTGGTACAAAATGGTATGAAGTAATAAAACACGGTGTGTTAAAAATACTAACGTTAACTCGTCCGCCCACGGTCTGGAAACGCAATCTGATACAGCCGTGCAGCCTCGTGTACATTACCATTCGCGCAACCGTAAGTTAATGTACCTGCTAACGATATGAATATCCTGCCATTGTTTAACGGAACACTTCTCAGTTATTTCCCTACTACACACATTAAAAAATAAAGACAGACTAGCCACAAATGTACACGAATGACATATGTAACCTTGTCTAAAACACAGCGCCATCTACCGTAAACTTTCTTTAAAATTAATCAAAGGAAGAATTTGCGGACATATGTTTATATAGACTTTTGTCCTTGCTTTAATGTGAGAAAGCCTCCCCTAAAATGTGTAAAATATTTTTGATGCACTCTGTATATTAACTCGACAGAGAGAAGAACAGGAAGAAAGGAGAAATAATACTGGGAAAGTCTTTTTAAGAGGCCTAACTGTCTGTTCTAACATGGTGACCTAAGTCTCTGCCTAAATGTGTAAAAACAAACTTTGTTTTAAAGAAAATAGAGAACATATTGGATATTGCCATGGATATTAATGATCTGGGGAAGTAACCTTTGACAAAATACAAATATAGGATCAACCCCCGAGTTTTCTATAATTACGATAAATGGTAGAACTCTGAATGAATCATTCATAATTTGAACGTATCAAGCCTCATCAAGACCTCGCGTAGAACTACTGGTTTCAATCTTTTGTCAAAGATGCTAGAAAAATTGTTGGATTTTGCTGTCGCCCCAGAAATCACTTTACACTTGCTTTACAAAAACTACTCTCTACTTCTTATTATCATCAAACAAAGACATTAATGACCGTCCCTGGCGTCGCTAGCGCTCACCCGGTCCAGCACAATGTCCTTATCGAAGTTGCTTCATCGTATAATATGTACAAAGTAACGGAACTTTCTTTGATGCTATCTGCTCTCATAATACGTACCCTGTCGTGATGGTATCGAGCAACGACTTATTAGTGTGACTCTCTATCCATAGTACTCTAAGGACTCTGCGATATGCCCACATCTCAAAAACGTCAATCATGTGTCTTTCTCTCTTGATCAGTGTCCATGACTCGAATCTGCAGCTGCTGAGGGCGAAAGCAGTTTTAATGATTTTTCAATCATTAAAACTAAAATATCCAAAGTTAAGCCATGTCAGTATCTAGATGGGTAACCGCTTGGGAATACCAGGTCCTGAAACAAAAGTGAAGGAAAGTACAAGCGTTCGGAGTATAGAGCTGAAGGATCCTGAAACTAAACCCTAAGCACCAACAAAACCTCTAAGCCTGTTCAAAAGACCGGACTGGAGTGGGAACAGAACAATGGGCGTACTTATCCCCTTCTATTCTTCATTTTTAGAAGTGAGAGATTAGGCAACAGCTTGAGTTTTGCAATCATTTCCTGGTTTGATCTACTCATTTCTAAATTTCTGGCTTTCACAGGGTTCAAAACTATTTGCCACGCTACCTATTTCCCAGTCTACAGGCACAACGTCGTTCAGAGCTCAACAATTTGTATACGACATGCCACTTTCAAATGGTCAAATCTGTTTCATTTCTTTCACGGCCAATTCCAATAATCACACCATACGATGAAACAGCATTTTCCCTTTAATGCAATATATTCTTCAATCATTTGAAATCCTCTGTAGGGATAACGAGCCATTTTTGAGCCACTTTCGAGCCAATGAGCCAGCGTAGAGCAAATGCTCGTTTAGAAGTTGAGTATTAATTCAATGATATAAAATTAATGATGTGTCCTGGCTATGACGATAAACTGCATCCGCGTCTTGGGTAAAACGATAAACTACATCCGCGTCCTGGGTAGGACGATGAACTGCGTGGCCTTTGATCAGGAGAATTTGAGGAGTGTGGAACCGCCTCTTAATTGCTGGTGTTTCTAGGTTCGCCCTGATCTGGGTTCAAAACGTGTAAAAATGGATTTTAATACCGGCAGGACGTTTTTGTCGAAGATTCTTACAGTCAGTGGATTTTTGAAAAAGAATATTACTAGCTATAGAAAACTTATCGACATTGCGTAGCTCACTTGGGTTTATGTGCCGTTGAACAAAGTAAAACAAAGTAATTTTGGAAAAATATTACCAGCCATAAAAATCCTGTCGGCATTAAATAACTCATTGAGGTTGATATGCTGTAAAACAAAATAAACCAAACCAAAATAATCCAAATAACACATTCTATTCATACGAATCTATCCTAAAAATCTTGTGGGGATTAAATGACCCATTGAAGTTGATATGCCGTAAAACAAACCAAATCAAACTATGAATTAGACATATATGGTCTGGTGCCCCTTCTTTTTGCCTCGGTAGGCTCCAGAGGCGGATATGCAATGTAGTTGGCCCCGCTCTGGCGTCTCGTCTACAGTCACTTTCTCACAGACGCGCCGTCGCCTCCCTCTGTTCTACAAATACTTTCATGGAAATTGCTCGGAGGAGCTGCATTTGCTGGTTCCCAGAAGTCATGAGTTCAAGCGCCTTACGAGGGTGGCATCCCGCTCTCACCCCTTCACTGTCGAAACTCCTAAATGTAGCCGTCTCTTCTACTCCAATAGCTTCATGTCTCGCACCTCTCGCCTGTGGAACTCCCTTCCCTATTACTGTTTCCCTGTAAGCTATAATCTCCAGCTATTCAAGTGTAATGTCAATTGACATCTCCAGTTGCCTTGATCTATCCACTACCCTCATCCTCATCCTTTCTTCTATCACTCTTATCTGATCTTGCTCTAAATTTTCTGTAACCCCTTGCGTCCTAGTGGCTCCCCGCCTTGCTTGGGGTGAAATGTTTAAAAGAAAATACCTCAAATAACTTATAAAGGGTGCTTCATTAAGACGGATTATAGTTAGTAGTAAATAAATCAGTGTTATTGATGAAAAGTTATTTATTTCTCTATTGGATCATATTATTCAAGCCATGACAATTATGATTGAAAAATAATATCACCCAAATGTCTGCCAAATCTGAAAGAAAAAATCATTCGATGATTAAGCTTAATTCACATTTAAAATCGATCCAAGTTATTTGAAAACACTTTATATAATGCAATATTATTTTTTTGGGGGGATGGTTATTTAACGGCATATCAACATCTCTGGAGCATTTAATACCAAAATCTCAATATTTTGTACACAGTTTTACTTTTATGTAGAGATAGTAATGGTTTTACTGATACAACTTTTACTAAATAACCCATTAGGGGGCAGAAGTGGATTCAGACATTTCACAAGGCTATGTGCGTAAGTGAATAAAACGAACCCAACTGGAATTGGAACTCAGCTCTCTGGGATCCAATCCATTGCACCACTCTCACATTGAAGCTGACAGCACCTGGTATTCCTATGCGGTTACCCATTTAGATACTGACAAGGCTTGACACCAATTTTAATATTAAGTCTGATCACCTCGATAAAGTCAAATTGGCAGCTGGCCGCAAAAAGAACCTAAAATTAGTTGATAAATGGAGCAAGGAGTGACTTGTTAATTTTAATGCCTACAAAACAAAACTGTCCTCTTTTAATCATCTGAGAGAATCCTTTTTTTACCTTTCATCAACATGGCTGATGCTAACGTCCAGGCGGGTGAATTATTACGCCTTCTCAGACTACTGTTTTCTGTTGACATGACATCGAAAGAGTATATTGAATTAATTGACAATTCTACAGCTAGGAAAGTCGGTTCACTGTGTCGTACTAGAAAATTTTTCTATGCAGAATCTGTGTTAGATATTTATATGTTTAACATTCATTCTTTATTTGAATACTGCCATCACATAGGGTCTTGTGCACCTGCTATCTATTTAGAGGTTTTTGATAAAATCCAAAGAGGAATCTGCAGTGTAAACGGTCCTGATCTGACATCTCGGCTTCAATCACTTACCCACCGGCTTAATTAAAACAAAATTGAACTCTTTTAATTATCTGAGAGAACCCTTTTTACTTTTCATCAACATTGCATTTGCTAAACTTATTGAGTATTCTCGGACTAACGTTTTCCGCTGACATTAATATATTCAATCTCATGACTTAATTTTTGTTGTTTCGTTGAACACTTTTCAGCCAAGTCAAAATATGTCCTTCAAGTTTCTTTCATATCCGTTTCAATTTTGGATATTTCGACATGGTGTAATGGTTAACAAGATGGTCGCGCGAGATCATTTGGAATAGAGAGTTCGATCCTCACTGGGTGCCCAATACTTTCGGTCTTGTGCCACATCTAAGCTACGCTTAGAAAACCGCCAAAGAACGCCTCAAAGTGGTTTAACGTATTGCCAGCTTGTCGTTCCAGTATAGCTACGGTATAGGGAGTTCGATCCAGCTTAAAATTCCCGTAATTCAAAAAATACCAAGTTTCTTAATAGTATAGGCTCTCATAGCTTTTAGCAGCTTCCTTTCCATTTGATCTGCAGATTGACACTGGTGAAGTGTATGCTAGTTGAAAAGTTGTGTCAAGGATAATGTTTCTATAATGGATAACATATCTGAATACGAAATCGGAAAACCGTTTGAATTCCATTCGAGAACTTCATATTCATTTTCGCGAAAATACCATCGGCAAAGGTATGAACTCACACCTCCCCAGCTATGGGTTAAATAGCTCGGCAGACTGAACTTTCTAGCCTCGGTAGGCAATTAGTCTGAGAGTAAGAAACTCTGAATTCAAATCAGTTTATGGTCCTCGGATCAAACCGCAGATTGCTCTTTGGTAAGGTATTGCAACCAAAAGCCAGGGTTGCGGTGAAAATTAGTAGCAAGATAATGAATGTGATCATTGGCAGAATTTAACAGGCCTGATTTGGAGCATTTAATTGTAATGGTGTCATGCAAAAGGTCCTTCATACTGGACAATGGGTGAGATCTATTCAGAGTTAGATGGAAACTGCTAGGCCACATAAAATAGCAACTTGTGTATCGTAATATATGCGCAACTGAAACCTCTAAAAGAGGCATCCCAACGTACAGCATAATTAGGTATCTGTTAAGTATAATGATCTGAATGAGAAATTCTTCTGTAGAAGCCTCGCATCTTCATTCTGCTTGCAGTACCTTCATACCTTTCGAGAATTGAGATGTATAATCGACATTCACTTTGTTCCCCGACATGTACAGAGCGATGGCATTCATTTTGTGATAACGTTATCTTAAAGAGATCAAGGTTTTTTTTTTGTTTTTTTTGTAACAGTAATGAGTAACCCTGCTGTAGCGGTTGTCATAATATTCCCTGAGCAAACACTATTCCTGTATCGATAGATGCCGCTTCCTTGAAGGCGGTACCCTTGATGCCATAATTAGCATCTGCTCTACGGTAACACAATGGATGCGCGCGCAGCAGCTATCAGTGTGGAAAACGAGATAGCCGCATTGAATGCAAATTCCAGTCGAGACGTTCGCATTCGCATGAATATCCTTAGAAAAGATATCCATCTTTTCTCCAAAAACTCAGCTAGGGGTAACAACAAAGTAAACGGGCCATCTTAAGAAGGACCTCGGCACTTCTATACCATAAAACATTCTTAGATATAGTGATTTTTTAAGCGTAGCTTAAATGTGACATACGATCAATATTATGTGGCACTCAGTGAGGATCGAACTCCCTACTTAGTTGTAATTGTTCTAGCGAGATAAGCTAACCAATGCACCACGTCGAGGTGTCTATCAAATCATCTGCAATGCTAATTTTCTAAGAGGAGCTTAGATGTGGCACAAGGCTAAAAGTATGGGGAACCCAGTGAGGATCGAACTCACTACTGATTTGTAATTGTTCTAGCGAGATCAACTTGGTAACCATTAAACCACATCAAAGTGTCCAAACTCTTCTCGAGTGCGCGTTAATGACAACGGTTATATCAGCTATTTGTTTCTCTATAAGAAAACATTTGGCAATCATTAATCGAGTAGACAGGACTGTTTTCTCATGTCCGGTAGCTTTTATCGCTCTTTCCAGTATTGACGACTTCTTCCCTCCCAACTTTCTGTGATGTAGTGCGGAATAATGATTCTGCCGTTATTTTATATTCTAGCTACAAATACTATCCATTTTCGTCGTTGCTTCTGTTGGTAGTCCTCAAGTGATGTGGTTTCTGGTTTCTGTTATTTGGTACAGCTCTTTGTTTTGGATTTTGTAGCGTCAATCTACAAAATGAGTAATAAACTATAGGTATACAAAAAAAATTAAAACGTGTAATAGGAATTTATACAGAAGAACTTAATTTTTTTTAAAATCATTGCACCTTCATCAAGGCGATAAAGCCACTAAGGTGAAAAGGGTTACTGGGAGTGAAAGAAAACGAGAAAACTTTAAAATGAACTTGAAACCAAATCATACAAGGTAACAAGGGATACATTTCTACTTTTGTTCATAAGACGCGGAAGGAGTGTAAACCGTGCGACAGGCGAACTTATCTACTCCTATTTCGTTTATTTACGAATATATACTGAATAGGGTTAAATGGGTTTCATTTTCATTGTTTTTTTTAAATACGTAGAATAGTGCCATAATAATAAAATACATTAAAACGGGAAGAAAGACTTTATGAATTTATGAAGAAAAAGTTAAACATTATTGTAAATAAACAACAATTTTCTTTTAATACTGTGTTAGTCACCTCGGCTTTCCGGAAATAGTCCATTGGTGATTGCCTTCTCTGACAAATAAGCCGCAACACATGCTTCGTCCTGCGTATGACAATAAACAACATCCAGCAGCTAGACCTCTGATCAGGAGGTTTCGAAGATTGTGGAACCATCTCTTAACTGCTATTGTTCCCAGGTTCACCCAGGGAACAATACGATAGTAGCATCTGTTAGGGTCCCAGCTGTGGGCAAATACGCTAAAAAAAAATTATCAGCGATACATTTTAGGGGGAAAATAGCAAAAATCTCTATCTATAAAAGGCAGGATGTCTGTGTGTGTGTGTGTGTGTGTGTGTGTAACGAATGCACGGCCGCAATTTTCGACGGATTTGCACCAAAATTTATATGCACATGCTCCAAGTTAGTGGGAAGACCAAGACCGACTTTGCATTTCCCAACTCCCATCGATAGTGGAAATAATCGATTTTTCATGCTTCTACGGCAGTTTTCATGTAGTTTGCGGCCATTTTCTAGCTGGCCAGAGTGAGAGCCTCTAGCTGGCTGCCACAAATAGGCAGGAAGATTCTATTGGGCAGCATAAGAGCCAAAAGCTGACTGACACGAAATATTAACTAGCATGCTTGCATGCAAGAAAAATCGATAGCTGCATTCGTCGCAAGTGGGAAAAATTTTAATCTGCATGGCACTTTACTCCATTTGGCTCATTCGCTTGCTTAAACTTAACGTTGATTCTGATTCCGCAGAACTGGGTTGGGTGTGAAAAAGTATTTGAGGTTAACATTCTATTTTCATTCGGTTTTTCCAGTTACGAGTCCTTTTTTAAAGCTGATCGTTTTGTGTTGATTTTGTTTAGCTCTTTTTTCGTAACAGGTTTAATGTTTAGTATAGAGCTTAGAAAAATTCGCAGTGTGAGATAGGCAAAAAGTAAGGCAGGTAGCAACATCAGTACGGCAAAGGGCACTCCTTTAAAGGCAAGGAAGGGCAAAAATATTTTAAGTCAAGTGATAGCGATTGCTGTATGAGTCGTACGATTTTTTAATCAAGCACGGGCAACGCCGGGCCATGATGCTAGTTAACAATAAAATAAAATTTCGGCATTAAATGACCCATAATGAGTTGATATTTTGTTAAACAAACAAATCAAAGCTCTTAAGAAAATTAAATTTCTGCATTAAATGACGTCCCATGAAGAGTTGATTTGCCGTTAAACAAATAAACCAAATCAAAGCTCCCCAAAAAATTAAATTTCGTCATTAAATGACCCATGAAGAGTTGATATGCCGCTAAACAAATAAACCAAATCAAAGCTCCCAAGAAAATTAAATTTTGGCATTAAATGACCCATAAGGTGTTGCTATGCCGCTGAACAAACAAATCAAATCAAAGCTGCCAAGAAAATTAAATTTCGGTATAAAATGACCCATAGGGTGTTGATATGTTGTTAAACAAATCAAAAAAAAAAAAAAAAAAATACCACGTGTCGGCGGAGTAATGAGAGGGACCAAAATAAACAATTTACCAGCTAAAAATTACGAATACTTTTAAAAATTTTGAGATAATAAAACATCCAATGTCACTAACGCAGGTTTAAAAGATACATAATTAAAAAAAAAACACAAAACAAAAACAAAACAAAAACAAAACAAAACAAAAAACAAAACAAAACCGTAATTCAAGTATAAAAGTTATCTTCTTTTAATTTTCTAACTTTTTAATTTTTCCCTGAAATTAGCTATTCGACCAACTGAAGACTTGATTTAACCATTTCGATGAAGCCTTTTTTTTTTTTTTTTATATCGGACAAATCACCGGCAATAGAAATCTGAAATCAATTTTCTTCTTTGATCTTCCTGTTCTTCACAATGTTTCATTTTAGCGTCAAATCGTATAGAATCAATATTCCACTGTGCGTTGAGCAGTGCGTCCAGCCTTCAGTATTTAGTTGATCCGACTTGCAGTCACGGTAATCTTTTGTCTAAATATGGAACCACGAAGACAAATCAAACGAAAGACTTTGCTCGCGTACCCTTTAAATCGGCACACTTTCCATTGAAAAAGATAAAAAAAAAACCTCCAAAAAACACCAATTCCATAATCTACTTAGTTGTGACAATAAACAGCTCTTTACATGTTATCAAGTTCTGTTGTATCTAAAAACGGTTTTAATTTCCGGATAACCGAACAGAATTACACTAGGCGAAGATTTCTACCCAAGGAGGACACACGTAAACCATTTTGCGAAGAAAATTCTTCGAATCTTCCAGAAGTAAATGTTTGATTTTTTTTTTAATTTGATAAATGTCTGATAAATGATTATTTTTTCACATAAGCGTGATGTCCATGGAAATTGCGAAGGAGAGTGTATGATGTTGGTTTTAACATACAGATTGAGAAAGTGAGAAAGCAATTGATAGGTTCAGATTTATGCGTCGCGAGAGCCATGGTCAAATGCAAAATAAGTAACAGAACTGCCCAAAAAGAAAACTGACATAGTTTGCAGTAAGCAATAACAATAAAAAAAATATAGCAAGGTCAAAAAGTATATAACGCAATATATAGAAGGCAAATCAACAGTAATATGTCAAAGCAACAGTAATATGGCAAAGCAACAGTAATAAGCAAACGTAACTGTCACTGACGATATTTATTCCTGCTAAAATCACAGAAAATGTGGCACAAGGCCATAGAAAGAGGAACGGGAAAAAAGGACGCTCATTATCTGTCAATTTTAAAACGTAGCTAGCCACAACCTCTGACCTAATCATACAAACAATATCCCTACCACCAAAATAACACATTCATACTTACCTTTCTTACTACATCCACCAAAATACCTCATTGTCTCAATGAAAATCCTAAATAGTCCCCATAGGTAAAAATCGTTGTCTGTAGGTGGAGGGGAATAAAAAACAACAAGTTAAAAAAAACCCCAATGAATCTGTACAATATGAATTTACATGAAAACTGAACAAAATCATATTAGTAAACAAAATCATATTAGTAATAATCTCCCCCCCCCCCAAAAAAAAAACAAAAACAAAATCTTATTAGTAATAAAAAAAACCCCACAAACCTTAAATGTGGCAGAAATATCAGTTAACTGGACGAAATCGATGCGGGACTATAAGAATATAGAAACATTCATCCATCCCAATCACTCACACAGACACGCACTTATTTTGACACAACAAATACGAAAAACACACACGCGAAACGAAAAGCGACCCGCATCCACCAGAGAAGTGACATCACTGATCACCTAACGAGGGAGGGGATGTGGAGTTAAACTAAAGGAAAAGAGGGACATAAATAAAAGGGGCCAATGAGCAAACACGCCCTAACTAAGTTTACTGAAAAAAAAGCAAAAAAAAACTAAAGAATCAAAAACAAAACTTACGCTAGCCTAATTCAAGGGATGGGTGGCCGATGTTTAAGCCAGGAAAACAATATTCTGATGACTAAACGGCATCAAAATTCCACTCTAGGTCAACCCCTTTCACTCGACACAATCGCGCAAGAGTCGCCCACCTTTTGCCAAATTCTGATGCGGTGAGTCACCGCTTTTCCGTCCTAATCTTGACTTTAAGCTGATGCTTAAAGAACAAGATCAGTTGGAAAGAAGTGAACTTCTCGCCATCATAGAATTTTTTCTGACGCGCCGTCCAAATCACGACTCTCATAACACCTAGCAAGCAAAAGAACACATATTGTTCACCCTTCGTCATCTGCGGCTAAGACCGGCACTGACGATATTCAGTCACCTCCCACGCCCACGAGGGTGTCATGTGGCACAAGGCCTTTTTAATGTGGGAACTCCGAGCCCGTGGGCTCGGCCAAAAATATGCCCATTGAACCCGTATAAACGGGTTCAGGGCCGGTCTACCTCCCCGAAGGAGACTCCGCCCTTCGGCGTAGCCTCCTTCGGGTTCCTTCCGCCCGTAGGAAGAGAGTACAACCGAACAGTCGTCGTCGTGCGCGTCCGCTACTTCGGCTGCTGTCGCTTCGCACGTGGCGGCGTCCGCGAACGGGCCACCCGATTCGACATCCGCGACAGGCGGGATTTTGCCGTCGCCGTCTTATTTCGAACCCCCCGTGGAGCGTGAGACGAGGGATCGCTCGTAGACCACTTGACTTCAGGCTCGGGGTGTCGTACTTAGTAGAGCAGCCACCACACTGCGATCTATTGAGACTAAGCCTTCGACCGACTCGATTCGTCCTCCCAGAGGGACGCCCCAAAACTTGAACGACTGACCGGCACTAACTCAGATAAAACCGAGAACCGGCTTATTTTATTAGCTAGGAAAAATCCCAGCATTCATTTTTGTGCGTCTGCCTATAAATTGTACAGGGACAGGTGTGTT
Organism: Acanthosepion lycidas; assembly: GCA_963932145.1. Classification (NCBI taxonomy): domain Eukaryota; kingdom Metazoa; phylum Mollusca; class Cephalopoda; order Sepiida; family Sepiidae; genus Acanthosepion; species Acanthosepion lycidas. Next base: position 26,782,819 of record OZ010608.1, on the reverse strand, counting down.
TTTGTAGGACCCTCGTTGATATCTAGTATTGTGGTACATGTAGATTTTGGGAGGTGATGGACAAGTTCTTGCGGTGATTGAGCATATTGAGTGGATGGGTCGTGATTGCGAAAAACTAGGACTAGGATAGTCAGTGAGGACCAGCTTTCCCCCCCTTCGGTCTTGTGCCGCAATTTTGTATTTAAATACGAAATAAACAGTCGTTCTCATATCGATGGAAATCAAAAATTTAAAAGATTACCCGCTTAAGAATATAATTTTAAAAATAGCTTAATTTATATATTATATATATATAAGTATGTATGTATATATATACGTGTGTGTGTGTATGTATGTATGTATGTATATATATATATATATATATTAATATATATATATATATATATATAATTATTTAAAAAAAATATGATTCCTTCGCTACATAAGAGTTCTCATGTTTCAAAAACGAGAGCCGAAACCCTCAATATAATTATTAAAATTAAATTGAATTAAAGTAACAAGTCCTGTTTCATCCTCGAGCGAAAATTTAGGAATAACCAATCTTGAAATTTACGCATCTTTATAAGTATGTACATTCATTACTATGGAATCGGCTGGGGCGACCATTTTTGATAAGGGACTTAAGAGGTAATTTTTATCCACATATCAGTCACCTTCAGGGAGAAGTCAAGTCGAGGTAGGGTGGGGTATCTTTTTTAAAGCGAATGATGGCATTCATGTGCGCACATCGGCTGGTCAGTCACAGAGAAAGATAGATTTTGGCCCTATGGTATCTTGTTAAGTGTCTGGAGAATTTTACCTAACGTGTTCTTTCCTATTTTTCTAAATACCAGCATATATATATATATATATATATATATATATATATATATATATATATATATATAGTAGCATATATATATATATATATATATATAGTAGCATATATATATATATATATATATATATATATATATATATAGTAGATAGATAGATGCTGAATTTTCCAAAGGGAAAATAGCCATTAAAAAGTTGATTTCAATCCCTACATGATATTGAGTGGCTCTTGGACCTCGTATTAGAGAAATAACAGTAAAAGAATAACTTCCAAATATATGGGTTTGTTTATAGAAAGGCCAAGATTAAAGGACTCTCCATGAAAATATTTTATATATATATTATATATCCTGTTTTACAGAATGTATTCCTATCTTATTACAGTGGTTTCTCTCGTCAGATCAACATCATCATGACGTGTTCTCAGTAGGTCATGTAATTAGCGACATGTTCATAACCATTTTCCTTTTACTTCAGTTACATTATACTAATGGTGATGGTAATGCGACTAGACAGCTAATAGCGGTCTTTCAAGAGGACTTCGCAAACTGCTTTAAAATTTGGATGAGACGTTGGGAATATTTTGAAGGGTAATAAAGTGCCATTACCTTAGGTAAGCTTTTCCCGTTAAAACTAAATGACTGAATGCATTCCGAGATGACTTAATTATATGGAAACTGAAATATTTTATTCTGTATTTGTATTTGTGCTATATTTAATTCTATTGAATAAATAGATAAGAATGTCACTGATAAAAGTTCATATTTTAACAAAACGTGTATTCACATAGGGACATCCACTGATAAAATTAATTCTCTCTGATATCAGAGGTGAAGAAAGAAAAATAAAAAAAATATGGCCGCTTGTTACTCAAGTGTATTTCAAAAAATAAAAACAAAGAGTAAAATGACTTGACGTTAGTGTCACGTGTTCGAGATAAAAATTAATTCAAAATGTCCGTCTTTGTCGGTCGTAAGTTCCTAATACGTATTATGACGATGACTTTTATTTTATTTTATTTTTTTGAGGACTGTTGTTTCGAATCAGGTGGAATTCGTTTCCTACCTGACAAGGCGCTTAACACTTTCTAACTTTTCGTCAGATAAGTTGTAGTTTTTTTCTGTGTTTTAATATTCTATTTTATTTTCTGTTATTTGTTTTTTTTTTTTTTTTTTTTTTTGTTCGTTTTCCGCGGCTTTAACATTAAAACAATTTACAGCTCATCGGAAATTGCGAAATTTATACAAAAAAAAAAAAAAATGCTTTTTGAAATAAAGATTCACACATGCCTGTTTGTTAAATGAGAGTTTGCAAATGGTCATAGAAATTACCGACACTCACTCCCTGAAATACAGAATTCTACAATTAAAATTGCTAACATAATGCTAACTTTTAAAGTGAGAAAAAGTCTTAGTAGATGTACAAAAAGTTAACTTTATTAAATACAACATAAATAATTAAAACTAAAAGGGTGAAAAGGAAAATAAAACATCTATGGTAGTTAGTAATGAAAAAAAAAATAAATAAATAAAATAAATAATTAAAAATAAGATAAACAGAATAAGCTCACTCCTCACTTATTAAAACTCGATCGACAAAGTAAAGTTTTTGCCTACAAACGTGTAAAAAGAAAAAAAAATGAAAAAGAAAATACGCGCGTATGAATAACAGTGATTTACTAAGTATAGCTTAGTTGGGGCAGAAGGCCAAAACTGTGGAGCACCCAGTCAGTGTCGAACTCTCTGCTCTGTCGTAATTTATCTAAGACAAGCTGGCTAACCATTACGCCACATAGAAGTGCCTAGAGGATTTTCTAAGAGTAATTTAGATGTGACACAGGGCCGAAAGTATGGAGCACACAGAGAGGATCGTACTTGCTACTCAGTCATAATTGATCTAGCGAGACAAAGTTGATAGCCATTACACGGCGTCGAAGTGTCCAAATGCTTTTCGAAGTGTAGCTTAAATGTGGTACAAGACCGAAAGTACACTATTTACATTATTCGGACTATCGTCCTCATATTTGTTGCCATATTTATCACAACGTTTCGGCCGTTGTACGCTCTGGTCTTCTTCAGGTATTTGTCATGTCCTCAAGGACACATGGCACAGTGGATAAAGGCGTTTTGCCAGATCCGTTGACAGGACCGAAAGAGTGTGAGGTCAATACCCGCTTAATGTAGCGGAGAACTTGGAGAGGGGAATTAGCAGGAGATAACTGATAACTGACATCCATTATACATGGCACGTGGAAATAGAACAGTCTATCGCAGCGAGCGAAATAAAGGGTTCAGTTCGACATTCCAACCACCTGAAGAAGGCCGGAGCGTACAACGGCCGAAACGTTGTAATAAATATGGCGACAAAGATTAGGACAATAGTCCGAATAATATAAATAGTGTACATAATACCTCATCTCAGAAATATAGACAGATACTGAAGACCGAAAGTGAGAAGCACCTAGTGAGGATCGCAGTCACTATTCCGTCGTAATGTTAAGATTACACCTCGTCGAAGTGCCCACGTATTAATAATATATTTAGTAGGGTATACTTTTTAATAAACCAATCACATTCAGTCCCAATAACCGATAGATTACATCCGCATATTTTTGGAGGAAAAGTTATTACCAGCAATACTTTTTTGGAGGCAAAGTTATTGCCAGCAACACTTTTTTGGAGGAAAAATTATTACCAGCAATACTTTTTGGGAGGAAAAGTTATTACCAGCAATACTTTTTGGGAGGAAACGTTATTACCAGCAATACTTTTTGGGAGGAAAAGTTATTACCAGCAATAACTTTTTGGAGGAAAAATTATTACCTGCAATACTTTTTGGGAGGAAAAGTTATTACCAGCAATACTTTTTGGGACGAAAATTTATTACCAGCAATAATTTTTGGGAAGAAAAGTTATTACCAGCAATACTTTATGGGAGGAAAAGTTATTACCAGCAATACATTTTTGAAGAAAGAGCTATTACCAGCAATATAGTTTTCAAGGAAAAATTATTATCGGAGATACAATTTGGAAGGAAAAGTTATTACTAGAAATGCTTTTCTGAAGTGAAAAAAAAACTATTATCAGCAATACTTTTTAAAGGAAAATTATTACAAACAAAATATTACAGCTATAGATATTTTGAAAAATATTACCAGCAATACAATTCATTTTTGCAGGAAAAATTATTGTCGGCAGTGCTTTTTTGACAGAAAATTTTTTACCAGAAATATATTTTTAAAGGAAAGTTATTACAAACAAAATATTACCAGCAATACATTTTTTGGAAAAATATTGTCATTTACACATTTTTTTGGAAAATATTACCAGCATAACATTTTTGGAAAATACTATCTGTAATAGTTTTTTTTTAAGAAAATATTAACAGAAATAAATTCTTGAAGGAAAAATATTACGAGCAATATATTTTTGGAAAAAAAGAAAATTACCGGAAATAAAATTTTTGTCGGCATTGAATAAAACATGGCGATTGATATGCCGCAAACGAAACGAAAGGAAACCAAACCAAACCAAACCTCATTAATGAATATTTTACTTGTCACTGATGTTTTAATTTAATAGCCTTTGATGTAATTTGATAATGTTTCATTTATTAATGTTTTAATGAAAGTTTGATCTAAACTTGCAGGATATCTTAGTATGCGCATACAATTCTATTAATCCGTTGGGATCAAACAGTGATTAAATATAGATTGGAATCCAATAGAATGATGAGATAAGAGCAATTAGGAAACGCTTAATAATCTAAGATATTTTCCACGTAATGTTTGACGTTTTAGCTAGCTCGGACATACATGAGTCTATCAGGCCAACCATCACGGCTGTGCATTAAGGTCGGAAGATCATTAGGGTGCCATTCTGTGTCATAACATATTCGATCAATGTAGGTGGGTGCTGGGCGACCAATCTGTCTTGCGCCATGGCTAGATGTCCAGATCTGCAGATCACTCGCAAGCAGTATCCAGCAAAGTGCATAGTTGGGTAACCACTTTTGTATGACAAGGTCTTCTCCTAACCCCGCTAGATGGCCAGTCAGTTATGTGCCATGTATAATACACGCTTAGGCGATTATGTATCTTTCTATACATGACTGACGAGGCAGATTTTTTCCTGCAGTAGGTTGACATTTCTTTCTGAGGTAGACCAGTTGCCATCCAAGGCTATAGAACCCGGTCTATCCTGCTATTTACCCATAGCTAGCAGAAGGTGAATTCACAGCTTTCCCAATGGTATTAGCATGTAAATGAATGTAATGGATTCGACTGGAATTCGAACTCGGCTCTTCGATTCCCCAATCCGGGCTATTATTCATTTACCGCTAGATAGTAATTGTTATATTAACCATAGCCGTTTCCGCATATGGTAAAAATCAATATTCAATGACCGAACAGCCACCTGTCAGATCAAATTTATAAAATCTTCCTGTTAAAAACATTTTTTCAGGAAAATAGCCTTCTCAAAAACACTGTTATCACTTTTTCAGTATTGATGGCGGCTTTTTTTCTATCCTTAAATATTACCAATAATACACTTCTGAAAATAATTACCAGCAATACATTTTTTGAAAAAAATATTACCAACAATAAAAATCTTGTCGGTATACATAACCCCTTTCAGGTTGATATCCCGTAAAATAAACCAAACCAAAACCAAACCAAAAACAAACTTCCGAAGGAGTAAATCAATATTCTTCTTTTATGAGCCATGTGTCTACAGGCCGTGGTGATCATGTCTTTTGTTGCTCGAGATAACTTTAGATTTTTACCACATCATTTGGCCTGCCATTGTCACATAAACATGGTCAAAATTGTTGCTAGGCGGGGCACCAACCCGTCTTGCGCCATGGCTAGATGTCCAGAGCTGTAGATCACTCGCAAGCAGTATCCAGCAAAGTGCATAGGGTGGTTCCCACTTTTGTCTGTCAGGGTTTCCTCCTAACAACTGCTAGAGGGTAATGTTTATGTTAACCATAACCGTTTCCTCAATCGGAAAAATTCGACATTCATTGACCGAATAGTCACCTGTCGGTTGAAATTTATAAAATCTTTCTGTTAAAAACAATTTTTCAGGAAGATACCCTTCTCAAATACACTGTTTTCACTCTTTCTAATATTGATGGCAGTTTCAATTTATTTATTTACTTACCTCTTCCACTATTGTTAAGTTCGAAGCAAGGTTGCAATTAATGTGAAGCCCCGCACGCGTTTACATGCGAACTTTCCGCGCCTCAGGCATCGGAGATTTATTTATTCCTTTAACCCAACCTTTTAAGTGCAGCGGGATGATGCTGTCTGATGATGACTGAAGTTTGTTTAATTTACGGAGAAGCAACGCCGAAACGTCACGAAAAAGCAAATGAATGAATTAATAAAATAGAGGAGGGAATTACTTTAAAATGTAAGCAAAATAGGACAAAGACGTGATATATTAGGTTGGTGCAAAAATAATGACGTAATAATGTCGTTTTTGGACGTATTTTTTACCGTCAAAAAACGACATTATTTCGTCATTATTTTTGCACCAACCTAATACATTTTTCTATGAAGAACAATTTTAAGAAACGAAACTTACTAAGCTTGTATTCTTTCAAAGACGATAAAATGTTTATTATTCGATCGAGGTGACTCAGACATTCATGGCTCTATCTCTCCAACCATCACGGTCCTGCAACAAGGTCGGAAGATCATTAGTGTATCATTCTGTACCGTAACATAACTGGTCAATGTAGGTGATTGTTTGACGACCAGTCCGTCTTGTGACATCTAGGTATCCAGAGCGGTAGATCAATCGCGAGTTTTTGTTTCTGTTGAAGAAAAAATTTCTCTCTGAGTAAATTTCGGATCTCGGTAGTTTTGGGGGAAAGGATGAAGGTAATAAAATAATTTACTGAAATCTGAAACTTGCCAGCCTGGGTGCAAAGCTCCTGGACCAATGAGTAGAGAGGGATCAATTGAAGGTGAAGGAAACAGAAAGAAAAACAAAAGTGTTTTTTGCTACAACAACAAATTGTTTTGACAAATGTGATTTTTTTAAAAATTAATGAGTACTCGAGCCGGTTGAAATCTGAAATACTTGTGTTGACCTTCAGAATTTGTCGGGTAAATCAGAGCTGACCTTTGGCTATAAAATCCCTGCAAATTGTCTAGCACAACACACTGAACCAACAGTCTTTAATTGAGCTAGCTTGTAGATTTATGAGTTTATCACACGGTCAAAGTCGGAAGTTCATTAGGATCGCATCCTATATCCTTACATAGATGGTCAATGTAGGTGGTTGCTGAGCTATCAACCTGTCTTGCGCCATGGCTAGGTGTCCAGTGAAGTAGATCACACGCAACATCTTGTTTTGCTTGCAAGCAGTGTCCTGCAAAACTTGATTCAATGTAATCATTCCACATCAGGTCAGACTGAGAAGTTAGTCTTCTGAAGGTTAGCATCAACCATACAGATTGAAATCAAAAAAGGCTCAAAGATTACAGGAGGGAATTTCAGTTTAGGGGGATTAAAATTTACTAGCTATTTATGTTTGTAAAATGGCAGTTGAGCCATCATTTATCTTCAATAAAACCATTAAGACAAGAGATTAGTCAATGTATAGGACTTTTTATTTGGAAAAAAATCTTTGAAAAAATAGTTCAAATAAATGTTTTGGGGGAAAGGATGAAGGTAATAAAATAATTTCCTGAAATCTGAACCTTTCCAGCTTGCGTGCAAAGCTCCTTGACCAAGGAGTAGAGAGGGATCAATTGAAGGTGAAGGTGCATCAAAGTCAGAAGTTCATTAGGATCGCATCTTGTGGATTTACATAGATGGTCAATGTAGGTGGTTGCTGAGCTATCAACCATTCTTGGGGTCCAGAGCAGTAGATCACTCTTCTTTTGTTTGCAAGCAGTGTCCTGCAAAGCACATTCTGCGCTCACCAAAGATTGTAGACATATCAGAAATGGATCGCTAGAGCTGTGATTAAGTTTATTGTTGTCTCCAAGAGATGTTAAGTTCATCTGAGTTTAGATTCCATGAAGCCTAGACCGAAGGGTTTTAGTTAGGGCCACAGCATTGGCAACATGCATTAACATTACCTCTACAGTGGCGCGATAGAAGCTCCGTTTGATTTTGTCTTGTAGGTCAGATTTCTAGATGACATCCATTTTATTCGAGGTGGTCCAGGCTTTAGCTATGTGAATTTGCGTATACTTTCAAAAGAATATATTTCGCTACACGGTGTGTAAAAATATTCGACAGATTTTATGGATTCACCTGAGACAGTTTGTATTCAGCCTTGCTTAGAAATTAAGCAGCATTTTCTAGACGATGTAGGAGAATTGTTGGATTGATAATGGTGTCTGCAGTGATAGTTTGCTCATCTGCAAAGTCAATACGATATTAATTTGAGTGTCTTGGTGATAAAGTTACTCGAAATACAGAGGAACAAAACTGGCCATACCTGATATTACAAATGCCACACTAATTAATAAAGGAATATTTTATACGTCGAAAGTACATCGAGGGATTACTCAAACCGTAACTATCAACAATAAAATCACGTCGAAAACATTATCAAAAACCTCTATTGAATACATTCTTAAAAGATCTAAAGTATGTTTATCTAAAAGAACGGTATGTACGTAAAAATATTCCCAAATCAACATGCAAAAAACCAACAAACATGCCTTCTAGACGAGCACACACGCACACTTAAGAATATACATTATCAGTTAAATTCCACATAATCAAACTAGAATAGAATAACTTTCATAAAAGAAACAGGCATAATGTCTACTAGACATACACACAGACACACATCCACACATACACTCAAACACGCTTACCAATGTATATTATCATCTAAATATACGGACACCTTCGTGCAATATCTGTCTATATTTCTGAGATGAGGTATTATGTACACTATTTACATTATTCGGACTATTGTCCTCATCTCTGTCGTTATATTTATCACAACGTTTCGGCCTTTCAATATCGGTCTATATTTCTGAGATGAGGTATTATGTACCCTATTTACATTATTCGGACTATTTTTCCCATCTTTGTCGTCATAGTTATCAGAACGTTTCGACCTTTCAGTATCTGTCTATATTTCTGAGATGAAGTATTATGTACACTATTTACATTATTCGGACTATTGTCCTCATCTTTGTTGACATATTTATCACAACGTTTTGGCCCTTCAGTATCTGTCTATATTTCTGAGATGAGGTATTATGTACACTATTTACATTATTCGGACTATTGTCCTCATCTTTGTCGTCATAGTTATCACAACGTTTCGGCCGTTCAGTATCTGTCTATATTTCTGAGATGAGGTATTATGTACACTATTTACATTATTCGGACTATTGTCCTCATCTTTGTCGTCATAGTTATCACAACGTTTCGGCCTTTCAGTATCTGTCTATATTTCTGAGATGAAGTATTATGTACACTATTTACATTATTCGGACTATTTTCCTCATCTTTGTCGCCATATTTATTACAACGTTTCGGCCTTTCAGTATCTGTCTATATTTCTGAGATGAGGTATTATGTACACTATTTACATTATTCGGACTATTGTCCTCATCTTTGTCGCCATATTTATCACAACGTTTCGGCCTTTCAGTATCTGTCTATATTTCTGAGATGAGGTATTATGTACACTATTTATATTATTCGGACTATTGTCCTCATCTTTGTCGCCATATCTATTACAACGTTTCGGCCTTTCAGTATCTGTCTATATTTCTGAGATGAGGTATTATGTACACTATTTACATTATTCAGACTATTGTCCTCATCTTTGTCGCCATATTTATTACAACGTTTCGGCCTTTCAGTATCTGTCTTTATTTCTGAGATGAGGTCTTATGTACACTATTTACATTATTCGGACTATTGTCCTCATCTTTGTCGCCATATTTATCACAACGTTTAGGCTGTTGTACGCTCCGGCCTTCTTCAGGTGTTTGAAATGTCGAACTGAACCCTTTATTACGCTCACTGGGGTAGACTGTTCTAGTTAGATCCAGTGACGGGACCCAAAGCGTGTGAGTTCAATACCTGGTTAAGGAGTTGATGACCTTGGAGAGGAGAATTAACAGGATTAACTGTCATCCATTAGACATGGCACGTGGAACGTTTAAGACCCACTGGAATGATAGGGTGAGATCAATTTCTATTTTTTTCTCAGATTAAGTCATTTGCAATGGTGTGCAGTAATATGAATCTATTTTCGGGTTGTATGACGAAATTTGGCCTTAAAAAATATTGCGTCATCTGTGATTGCATCAGATTTTAATCACGTCCAGACTCTATTTTCTTGACTGTTGATTAGTTGTCCTACGACCATTGTCTGCGATGGACGTTACTCCGAGGAGGCGTACGAAAATTGTAACGCTGCATGAACACACTGGCAAATCTTACCAGTGATCAAATCAAATTACTATAGACTGGCCTGGAAACTCTCCTGATTTAAATAGAATCGAAAATCTGTGACCAAGCAGCAAGGAACGACTTCGATGAATGGACATACGAACTACTAACATGTGCACTGAGTCATGTTTCATTGGAGAAATAGGAAAAAAGTAAATAATAACGGAAATATTCGTTTTTTCAATTAATTTCGCGTCGTCTCTCCTTGAATTCGGAACGCCATAAATGATGCTAACGTTTGTTTAACAAGTCGAATATATGTGAAACTTGATTAACCAATGAAAATCAAACCAGACAAAAGAGGAAATCTGAGAATTGCTTTCTTCTTTTTCTTCATATCTCAGTCTATGGTGTTGCTTTAATACAACGAAATTGAATTTCACAACCGAAATACGACTCACATCACTGAATTCTACCGGTTTAAAAAAAAAAAAAAATATCAAGATCTTACAGCATTTCGAGTTTCCTGTTCAGAAATTTCGACAGCAATTTGTAAACCAGGCAGCCAGTCAATAATTAGTAAATTGGAGGCACGGTCGGTAATTGCGCTGTCGGACCTCAGCAACAAAAGAGTTAATAGACAGAGAACTTTATATTCTTCGAGTAGAGACGAACGAAAAAGTTTTGTATATTCAAAGAAATAGTTACCAATCGCAGACATGTCTGGAGACAGCCACTGTAATAAATGTCTAAACACCACAGGAATAAAAAAAAAAAAAAAACTATTTATAAAAAGAAATCATATACCTAATTAAAATGTTACTTTGCCAAGTTCTCTTGCACATGAAATCCGACTCAATAAATAAAAAAAAAAAACAGGTAAACTAGGTACAATAAGTAAGAAGTAGATAATTACTTGACAGCCACCTCCACCTCACTGAGGCTGGTTGTGACACAAGGTCAGTTTTTAACGTGGGGAACCGAGTATTTTTCACTCGGGCTGCTGGTCTAAGCTGGTCTTAGCTGGTCATAGCTTGTCCAAGCTAATCAAAGCTGGTCTAAGCTAGTCCTAGCTGGTCTTGGCTTGTCATAGTGGGTCCAAGTTGGTCAGAGCCGGTCCAAGATAGTCGTAGCCGTGATACCACCAACACAGGGACGGAGCCCTGTGTCAGGTAGTAAGAAGTATATAAGCTTCGTGTCTCTGTAGTTTTTCTTACAGTAAGTTTAACCTTGATTTAGAGGGTTACATTAAGGGGCAGTTAATATTAATGGGAGACGATAAAGGTTAGCGCTAGACTTGAACAGGTTAAGATTGTAGTGGTTCGCGGGAAGAAGCTGTTCGAGTGGAACTTATTTCACCCTGATGGAATACAGAGGGAATGTGGATGTTTGCTACAATTAAAGTGTCATGGCGGGTCCTGACCGTGAAGGAACTAAGGAATGTAGTTTGTGCGTGTACGTTCCCGGGAAGTAGCGATAGAGCAGTGAGAAACTCGCTACATCACACCTCAGAGAGAGCGAGAGAAATGGAGAGAGAGAGAGAAAGGAGAGAGATAAAGAGAAAGCGAGAGAAAGGGAGAGAAAGGGAGAGAGATAAAGAGAGAGAGAGTGAGAGAAAGGGAGAGAGATAAAGAGAGAGAGAGAAAGGGAGAGAGATAAAGAGAGAGTGAGAGAAAAGGAGAGAGGTAAAGAGAGAGAGAGAGACTCTGTTAAGGAGTCTACTGTAGTTGTGGTCATCGAGTCAATGCAAATGATCCTTTCCTTAGCTGTATACTATTTGTTTCGCAAGGGCTACATACAGTTTTGAATTCAGAGTTTTCCTTCTCCTAGACCGGTTGCCACCCAAGGATATAGAACCCAGGAGTTAAGGAGTCGACTGTAGTCGCGGTCACGAGTCAATGCGAATGATCCTTTCCTTAGCTGTATAGTATGTGTTTCGCCAGGTCTACATATATTTTTGAATTCAGAGTTTTCCTTCTAGATCGGTTGACACCCAAAGATATAGCACCTAGTCCGCTCTTCTATTTATGCAAACAATCCTTTCCTTAACTGAATAGTATGTGCTTCGCCAGAGATACATAGAGTTTTGAATTCAGATTTTTCCTTCTCGACAGATTGCCACCCAAATTGATAGAACCCAGTCTGTCCTCTATAGAACCCAGTCTGTGCTTTATAGACACCAGTCTGTCCTATTTACCAATATCTAGTGGCTGAAGTGTTTTATTCATACACTTCCTAAGGATATTAGTATGTAAGTGAACGTAATGAAATCAAATTGAATTCGAAATCGGTTCTCCGATTCCTCACTCATTGTCCTAATCCATTACGTTACTGTTTCTATTACTATAAAGCTAATATTTCTTGGTTACATGAGTTTGAATATATATATTTTAACAGTGAAATTATTAACCGCGGGCCAAGAAATCGTGAGGTCTTGTTAAAATAAATGTTTAAGAGAACAGGTGTCGATCCCGTTTTCTTTCTCAGTCAGAGAAACAACTTTTAAGCTAGGTGCCGAGAGAGCCAGTATGGCTAAGCAAGGCTCATTTGCCTTATGGTGATTTTATAAGCATAGGGTAAATGTGGTACAAGGCCAAAAGTGTGGAGCAATAAGTGAGGAACTCACTGCTCAGTTGTAATTGGTTTAACAAGAACAGATCGTTAACCATTAGCCCACGTCGAAATAACCGACTCATTTATCCTGGGTCGTGATGGCTTCATGTAGCCTAATTGGTAAGGTTCTGAAAAAAAAAAAAAAAAAAAAAATGAAATTTCAATTTTACACATTAATTATAGAATGAGAATTTGTTGCAGCATACTTACGGTCGATAATGGGGATGTCGACATTCATATAAATACAGTAGTAAATACTGTATGTTAGCCAGTAGTCGGAGAGTCGTTTCCAGCTGTGCTGGTCAAACTTTCTGCCTCCGGGCAGGGAGGATAAACAGACGAGGTTATGTCGAAGTGCAAAGTTTCGTCTGCGGGGAAATTTTTGGCGAGCCTACGGGCTCGGGTACCTCACAATAAACTCGGCACATTAAATTCGAGCTTGTGCCACATCTGACCGCGTAGGGCGGGTAGTAGATATCCTGCAGTCGGAGAGTCGTCTCCAGCCGTGCTAGTCAAACTCTCTGCCTCCTGGCAGAGAGGATCCCCAAACGAGGCTATGTCGAAGGGCAGAATCTCTTCTCGGAAAACGGCTACCCGACCCCATTTTATGCAGGGTCTATGGGGAATTTTTGGTCGAGTATACGGGCTCGGGTACCTCACAATAAACTCGGCCTTGTGTCATATATGATTACGTGGGGCGGTTGGTAGATATCGTGCAGCTGGAGATTCATTGTGAAATTCACTTGACTCACTTCTAGCAGTTGACTACTTCTACGCGTCGCTGGTGAATATTATGTGCGTTGTTCTTGTCCTAAGTATTATCGTTCATTACCAACCTTCGTTTGATTATTCTATTCAGTAACCTTCCCTAGGTTACAACAGAATTAAATTTAGACTCAGAGATTTTGCTATAGGTTTTTCAATTTTATTTCTGGTCACATTCTCGAAAATTAATCAGTTTGGAACTTGTACTTAGGTGGACGTACCACTAAAGAGTCTGCGAGTCTTACAGAGTTATCGACGCTTCCATTATGGTCCGGCCTCGAAATCAAAACAAACCCTCAACGAGGGACTTCCATTAACTTTTGACCCACGGTGGAATTGAACTCAATATTTCTTCAAATCCAGTAATTCATATCGTTCTTAAGTGGCCACGACGCCTGTTAGTTGTACGTCGGTTCCTCAGGTAGTTTCGATTACAAAGGCAGAATTACGTTCTGGCATTCCAAGAACGGTTATATATCGCAAATTGATTTCGAACTACGACATAACATTGCATAGTCTCACTTCTCTGTAAATCGACGAAATTCGTCACATTATCTTATTCTTAACAGACGAAGAAAAATTTCGAGATCCCAGTTGAAAATAAGAATGTCTTTCCGAAGAACATATGTATAACTGGTCATTTCTATTCGAGGACACCCGTCTACTAAGGCGGCTAGCTAATCCCTATTGGAGACGCTTACTCAAGCGCATTTGTGTTTACTCAACACCCACAGAGCCCAACTGTGGTTTATACTGCGCAGATCTTCGTTACAGTTTCTGGGAAAGAGCGTGTTATCTAGTGTGATCAACAATTTGAACAAGGCCAGCACGCTCAAGCCCTCGGCCACGATGACTTTTGACTTCGTGCTAGCAAAGTTATCGACGACCCCAAATATTCCGTCTACCTAATTTAACTCACAAGGCTTGCTTCAACCTGTGATATATTTTTTTCAATCACTTTCGAAAGGTGCCGCACGCAGGGATCGATCCCTCCATTCCGATAACATCAGGAAGTCTCGACCATGTTGACCATGTTGAGATTCGAACCCGGGCCTCAGGATCAGAATGCGAAGGTTCTAACCACTCGGCCACGTGCCGATGTGGAAGAACGTATCACCCAAATTATGGGCCAAATTGCATACCTGAAAACGTCATGACATCCTTTAAAGCGCCAGGTAATATGTTTTAAATGACGTTAAGATCAAGTCAGAATATTAACATTAATTAAATATTAAAGACTAACAGCATGACCCGGCATTGCCCGTGCTTGATTCAAAGATCGTACGACTCATACAGCAATCGCTGTCACTTGACTTAAAATATTTTTGCCCTTCCTTGCCTTTAAAGAAGTGCTCTTTACTGTGCTGATTTTGCTACATGCCTTACTTATTACACTGCGAATTTTTTCGAAGCTCTATACTAAACATTAAATCTGTTAAGAAAAAAGAACTAAACAAAATGAACACAAAACGATCAGCTTTAAAAAAGGACTCGTAACTGGAAAAACCGAATGAAAAAAGAATGTTAACAACAAATACTTTTTCACACCCAAAGCCAGTTCTGCGAAATCAGAATCAACGTTGAGTTTAAGCAAGCGAATGAGCCAATTGGAGTAAAGTGCCATGCAGATTAAAATTTTTCCTACTTGTGACGAATGCAGCTATCGATTTTTTTGCATTCTAGCATGCTAGTTAACATTCGTGTCAGTCAGCTGTTGGCTCTCACGCTGGCCAATAGAATCTTCCTGCCTATTCGTGGCAGCCAGCTATAGGCTCTCACTCCGGCCAGTAAAAAATGGCCGCAAAATACATGAAAACTGCCGTAGAAACATGAAAAAATCGATTATTTCCACTATCGATGGGAGTTGGGAAATGCAAAGTCGGTCTTGGCCTTCCCGCTAACTTGGAGCATGTGCATATAAATTTTGGTGCAAATCCGCCGAAAATTGCGGCCGGGCATTCGTTACACACACATCCTGCCTTTTATAGATAGAGATTTTTTAAACAGGATTTGTTACTCTTAATCTTTGAACTTTCTCCTTTTCCATACTAATAAAAATGATTCTATTTCAACACATTTGATTTTATTTTTATGAATAATGCATTTTACAAGAATTTATTATTTATGATTAAATATAGGTTGCAATAATTTTAAATATATATATACATTCATTTAAATGTTGAAAAGTAAATGACATATCATATAACTTTAATTACTGAATTAGGATCTCTCTCTCTCTCTCTCTCTCTCTCTATCTATCTATCTATATCTATATCTATATCTATATATATATATATATATATATATATATATATATATACAGTGTGGGGAAATAAATATTCGTACACATGAAAAATTGTATTTTTATAAATGTAATTTTGATACATTTTATGCGTAAAGATACATTTTATTAAAAATTAGTAATAAACTTAATTAATTCTTATTCTAACAGAAATTAATGCATTTTCTTTTTCATTTTAACTGATGAAAAAAGTATTCGTACAAAACAAAAAAACATTAACTTAATTTAATACTTTGTGGAATATCCTTTATTGAGTTCAACAGTTACCAGTGTATTCCTGTACGTCTCGACTAATGATTTGCACACATTGAGTGGTATTTTGTCCCATTCTTCTTGGCATATTGTCTTCAAATTCTTGATATTTGTTGGTGCTCTTTTCCCAATTTGAATTTTCAAATATCGCCATAAATTCTCGATTGGGTTCAAATCTGGGGTCTGACTCGGCCATTGCAAAACATCAACGTTACTTTCAGCTAACCTTGTAGATCTAGCGGTATGTTTAGGATCATTACCCATTTGGAAAACCCAATCAGGAGGTAGTCGAAATCTCTCAACAGAACGCATTAAATTGTCTTGCAGGATTTTCTGGTAGCTTTCGGCATTCATCTTGCCATCTATTATTGATATTCTGCCAACATCTTTTTCAGAAAAACAGCCCCAGATCATGATACTGCCACCACCAAACTTTACAGTTGGCAACGTCCTTCCGCCACTCATGATTTCGATAATTATGACCAAACAACTCTATTTTAGTTTCATGTGTCCATAGTACTTTTTCCCAAAACGAATATTCTTTATCCTTATGCTCTCTAACGAATTTTAGCTTAGCATCTCTGTGTCGTTTCAAGAGGAGTGGAGTCTTCTTTGGGATTCGTGATTTCAGACTGTTCTTGTGTAGTTCAGTACTTATTGAACGCTTGGTTTCCTTGATTCCTAATGCATGCAGATATTCCTGCAGCTCTTCTCGGGTAGCCTGTGAATTTTGTTGGATCTGGCGTCGTAATATCCTTGCTGATCTTAGAAAAATCTTTCTCGGAGCACCTGTTCATCTTTGGTTTTCGACGCTGTTACGAGTTTTAAACCTTGCAATGAACGAAGCAATTGTAGTAAAAGGAATATTCAGGTTGTTAGAAATCGTTCTGTAACTGTTCACATCTTTCCAAAGAGAAAAAATGTGTTGTTTTTGTGAAATGGTCAATTATTTAACTTTAGACATTATTAGAACCTTCTCGTATGACTAGAAATTGCAGAATGCTCCGATAATGGCTAATAGCATTAACTATAATTACTGATAACATTACTGGAACATTCTAGAATATACTTTTTTCATAATTAATTGATTATTTTATTCTAATAATTGATTTGTACGAATACTTTTTTCACCAGTTAGAATAAAAAAAATGCATTAATTTCTGTTAGAATAAGAATTAATTAATTTTATTATTATTTTTTAATAGTATGTGTCTTTATACATAACATGTGCATAGATTTGTTTTATTTAAGGCTTTTACGTTTATAAAAATACAATTTTTCAAGTGTACGAATATTTATTTCCCTCCACTTTTTTGAACAATCTTTGTTTTGTGTATTTTCAATCGATGCAGAATTCAGGATCGCTTGAAAATGGAACTGAAATTTAAATTTTAAGTTTAATTTAAGATTTAGGTTTTGGTTTCCAAACATTGTAATTTCTGTGTCGCGATAAATACATACTTTTTAAAAGATAATTATAATATTATGCTCTTCTGTGTATCGAGCACATTTTAAAACATCAATGTAAAATAACTCTGGATTATAAATCTGAGAGTTCTTTCTTTCTTTATTTCTTTCAATATATATATATATATATATATATATATATATATATATATATTTAAGTTATAAAGAACTTGGTAATCCCTATGGGTAATCCCTAGGTGGATGAATTCCTGAGAGCTCAATGTAAATCCAGAGCTAATATTTTCGTTTCATTTCATTTTTGGAAGTGCTATCTGATCATCCGGCGTTCTTTAAAAGGGCTCTGGTGAAATAAATTATCATAATGGTACCTTAAAGTTGTTTGTTTTTCTTTAATATATATATATATATATATATATATATATATATATATATATATATATATATATATATTGAACAATAAAAGTATTAAAAAATAATAATAAATAAAAATGTTCAGACATACTGGGTTGTATATTATTATTGTTTTGTTTTACTATTTCAGTTAGGTTCCTGGGCTGGTTTCGGCGGCATGGCCGTCATCTGGAGGAAAAAAAAAACCTTCTTGTTACTATTAGGTTGGCGCAAAAATAATGTCGTTTTCTCACATATGTTACTATGTGAGAAAACGACATTATTTATGCACCAACCTACTTACAGTGAAAGAACAAGAGTGTAATACTGTTTCTGAATTTTATCTGTAGTTTTCGTTTGTTTTTTTTCATCGTTAATTTTGGCCAGTCTTTGTGTTGTTTAAACGGCCTCTTTCTAGCTGTTTTTAAGATAGAGGATGGGAGATTCGTGACTTTAAGAATGACCTCCTTGATCATGATATATGTATATATTCGGACTGAAAATTTTCTTTGATAGACAGGGAGAATTTAATTAACTTTTTATTTATTTTTTTCCCAGCCTTCTCACAGTTTTCGTTTGGTGGGAGTAAGTATATTTAGTGGATAAGGCTATTATAATTGTATAGCCAACGTCTCATCTATTGGCAGTTTAACTGATTAGAACTAACAGTGAGTTTATGATAATTTTTTTTATCACACTAATTGCTTGTGCAACTCTCTTCTGGTAACATGAAATCCAGCCATGTTTGTTCTTTAAAAATTTAAACGCAATGTCAATAGTTATCTACTGCCTTCTTGATTGCTCTATTATTGCTCTCACTCTGTAATAATGTTTAACATTTTTCTTATTCTTTCACACTCAGTAACCCGTTGTGTCTTAGTGACTTAACTGTCTTGCATGAGTTGAAATAATAAAAAAAATTCAATTTATGTACTTGCTTGATTTCGACATCTCAGATTTGTAACTCACATCTTAGCATCTTGTGGACAAGCATACATTTTCTTCCCGCTTTCATGTATGTCGTAGCATCCCTAACGACGACAATGGGTATGTCCCCATTCACATAAATACAGTAGTAAATACTGTATGTTGATCTGCAGTTGCAGATTGAGGCAGCGTTGAAGTCCTTACCAGACATGATACAACGGTTTTTCTGCCACGCTAGGAAATTCAATTTTTGTTCCACAAATTACGTTTTAGAAAAAAACAAAAAACAAAGAAGACCCCCCACCCCACCACCACTTTTCAAAATGTTTCGTAAAAATCTTTTCGGTAATAAAGGGAAAAAGAAAGATTCACTCGATAAAGAACAGGAGAATAAACAGGAGGAGGTTATGGAGAAATCAGTCAACGACGAAAAGACCCAAGAGCGTGAGTTTGTTGCTGATATTTCCAGTGAGAGTACGTTAGCTGGAAAGTCTCAAAATACTGGAAACCAGACGAAACCTGACGAAACTATGGAGGTCAAAAAATGGCCAAAATTCACGAAAACCAACAAAAGCAGCTGAAGATTAAAAAAAACTAAAAACGAAAATGTAATGGTCGGAGATATGCCCTTCTGTTGAATCTCCCCACCCAAGTGTTCAATCAACATAATGGAGTTATTCGAGGAAGCCATCTAGTGACAACAAATGCGGTTTTGGTCAATCCCAGAGAATTAAATAGAGTTGAGAAAAGAATTGTGTCTGTCTTTTTGGTGGACAAGCGCAAATTTGTCGCTCCACAAAAGACACCGTAAATAAAACAAAAATTCCTCTGGGGAACAAATCCCAGACGGTGATCAAAGGAAAGGGATTTTTCATGTGGGACGTACTGCTACCCACGCCTGCCGACTGAAGTCGCTTTTGGTCGCGATCTCAATATTGAAGACTTCATTCTGCGTACAGAATATGAAGGGAGGCGGGGGACTAAGTATTAGTATTTGAGATCATCGGGGAGCACTTGGCCGCTTATCTGTCCCAATTTGGGCAGATACTCAGTGCTGAAGATTTAACCGGGGGATGGATATTCGAAATCATGATAGACCGGCAAGCCTTCATCTCCATCCACAACTGTCTGGATGTAGCGGGTCAGAAGATGGAAATTATAGTCACCGGGCGTAGACCGACATTCTGGAAGTGTGGACAGAATGGTCACCTGTCCTCTTCTTGCACAGAGAAGTAGGCCTCTGAGATTCTGGCCTCCGTCGACCCATATTCCCCTGCCACCCGTTCCGTTACCTCAGTCTCGCCTGTAATGCGCCTGCCAGCAACCGGGACCGTTGTGTTTAGACCCCAGGTTAGTTCTGTCTCTCATCCCCCCTTCTCTGAAAAGCCTTTTCCCGCAGCTCGTGCGGTTGCGGGGAAGGAAGGGGTCCAATGACATGTCGTTGGTAAGGTCAAAAGGAAGCTTCGGGCAGCGGGATCTCGTTCTACTGAAGTCCCCACATCTAAAGACACGCACATCCCCAATACCACCACTAAGGGTGACTCTTCTACGACTTACTCGGACATACTGTCACCAGCGGCTTAGATACGAGCCCACTTCCGAGAAAAAGGAGAAATTAGAAAGGTTAAAGTAATCCTTAAGACAATCTGTATCAGCGTCTTCGTCTCCATCCTCTAAACAGCCCCTATAACTCCACCACTAGTTTTGCAAATAATAACCCTGACCCCTTCCAAAAAGACTCCACTGAAAAAGTATTCCCCTTCTAAATTCCCCCTTAAAAACCCCACTCCATCCAAAACTCCCAACCCATCCCCTGTTAAAACACCCTGCAATTCACCACTAAAAACCGAAACTCAAAAGAGGCAACGCAGCCTTTTATCAAACACTGCTGAACCCAAAAAAGTAAAACAAAAATTAATTTTCAGTAGCGGGGAAGCTGTGTGTCGCGTGAAAAAATACAATACGACGGAGCATTTTTCCTATTCTGCAAAGCAAAAGACCTAAAAATACTTTTGAATATGAAAAATATAAATAATTTGGACACTGAAGATCCCAAAGATTTTCCCCTGGCGAAAAGAATATTAACTGTTCTAAGAGCGGGACATGGCTCAGAAAACATCTGGACCATGTTACGTGAAGCTAACAGCGCTTTCGACATTTATCCGCCGTTAGCTTACTTTGACAATGAAAACAAGAGGAGACTCCCACTTTTTGTTCACCCCTCCCTTTATAGAGCTCTTCAGCTAACTTTTCCCCTGGACATTGACGGCCTGTCCCCTGAAAAAAAAATGAGATGGGTCCTGGCTCCATGGGAGAGGCTGTCGGTGTCCTATCCTTGGCCATGTTCAATCCAAGAGAGTAACCCTAATGGCTTTTCACTATGGCTCTCTGGTTAGCAAGTATAAATGCCCGAGGCCTGAGGTCAGAATTTCGCAGAGCGAGGTTCTCTCGTGACCTTCAGCGCCCCGGGATGAATGTTTGTTGTGTGCAGAAGACCCGGTTTTCTACTTATAACCATGAGAGCATTCTGTCTAGGGCGTTCTCCCTCTATTCAGCATGTTTTGATGGTCGCAGGAGAGGTGTCTCTTGGTTAGTGAGAAAGTCTTTGAAGGCTGTGTGTACTCTTGTCTTCTCAGATCCGGCGGGCAGTCTTTGCGTGCTGGTTTTTGCCATAAAGGATAAGGCTCTTCGACTCATTGGGGTTTATGCGCCCAATAAGCATTTCGAGCCGCCTGCTTTGTTTTCTGCAGATCGAGCCGTTCTTGGCGTCATCTCGTCGGGTAGTTTTAGCGGGGGATTGGAATGCCGTCTTTGACCCCCAAAATAGATCGTAGTGGGCCAAATTCGGCTTCTGACAACCGAGATGTGATACCATTTCGAGACCTTATCGACAAGTTTGTCTTGTGGACAACCGTACATTTTCTTCGCAAGTTAAAGATGAATCCGGTCCTACGCGGAATTTCTATACCTGGTGCTACCACCTCAGCAAGGTATTCTGCCACTGCTAATGACGTTTCGGTTCTTGTCTGGAGCAGAGCCGAGATTGAAGTCAGCAAAGAAATCAGTGATTATGAGACGGTGACATAAGTTTGTTGGCATCCTGTTGGGTGCGTGGAAGAGAGATTCTCTTCCCGGATCTTTTCCTCTGGACGGATGGGCCGGTCAAGATACTCGGCGTCTGGTTCTGTTCTGATCTGCAGCTGGATATGAATTGGTCGGAAGTGCAGAGAAGGTCGAGATCCCAGTAAATCTGTGGTCTCGGAGGAATCTTTCCTTTAAGGAGAGGGCAGAATTATATGTTTCACACATGTACCCGATTCTCCTTTACCGGCTCTGTACTTCCACTTCCGTATGCCACACTTATGTGATTAGTAAGGCTCTTGTTATTGTTCTCTTTCTTGTGAAGAGGTAAGGCCAGGTGGCTTATGGTATCTCGGGAGATTCGTCAATATATGCTTCGCATCGCCTTTCTAGACCGAATGTCTCGTGAATCGGATGAGAGAGCGCCTTTTGGAAGGAAGACGCCCGTAAGAAATTTCCATCCCTGAGAAGTGTGCATTCGAGCGAGGAGGAGGTCCACCGCTTATCCCGAGGCGAATGAGATATTATGGTGGATGTCATAAGAAAGATCAGAATGTGTTGTTTTGGTGTTAGTAATATTGTTTTTATTTCTGGGTCAGTGTTTGTGGCTAGCTAAGTTTAAAATTAAGACTGATGAAAACCGTCCTTTTTTTCGCACCCACCTTTTTTGGCCTTGTGCAACATTTTCTATTTTATTACAAATAAATATTGCAGTTGGGAGATTTATCGCCAACTGTGTTGGTCAAACTCCCTGCCTCCAGACAGAGAGGATCCTCAGATGAGGCTATGTCGAAAGGCAGAATCTCATCTCGGGAAACAGCTATCCCACCCCGTTTTATATGGGTCTACAGGGAATTTTTGGCCGAACCTACGGGCTCGGATATCCTCACATTAAATTCGGCCTTCTGCCACATCTGACCGCGTGGGGCGATTGGTAGATATCCTCCAGTTGGAGAAACATTGTGGAATTCACTTGACTTACTTTTAGCAGGTGACTACTTCTTGTACGTGCCGCTGGCGTATCTTATGTGTTGCGTGTATCCTAAGTATTATCGTTCATTCTGGCCGTTTGTCTCGAAAATTACCTCCAATCGGTTGTGGACTGGGGCAGGAATTGGCTGGTTAACTTTAATGCCTAAAAAAAGAAAACTGTTCTCTATTACTCACCAGAGAGAACCATCCCTGCCTCCCATTAGAATGTCTGACCCTCAACTCCACGAGAGCACCTCTTTGCGACTGCTCGGTCTCACATTGACTGCTGATCTGAGATGGAACAAATACATTGAGTCAATAGCTTCGTCCACCGCAAGGAAAGTCGGCTCCCTGTGCCGCGTCAGTTAATTCTTCTCGCTGGAGTCGATCCTTCTAATCTACAAATCAACCATTCGCCCTTGCATGGAGTATTGCTTCCATATATGGTCTGGAGCCCCTTCTAATTGTCTCAAGGTCCTGGATAAAATTCAAAGACGGATATGCATTGTAATTGGCCCTGGTCTGGCATCTCGTCTGCAGCCGCTATGTCACAGACGTGCCGTTGCTCCCCTGTGTCATTTTTTACAAATACTTTTACGGTAACTGCTCCGAGGAGCTGCTTTCGCTGGTTCCCAGACTTCATGAATTTAAACGTTCAACTAGGCTGGCATCTCGCTCTCAACCTTTCACTGTCAAAACTGTTAAATGTAGCCGTCTTTTTCTACTCCAGTAGCTTCATGTCTCTCATTTCTCGCCTGTGGAACTCCCTCCCCATTTCTTGTTTTCCTGATAACTATAATCTCCAACTATTCAAATGTAACGTCAATCGACGTCTCCAGATGCCTTGATCTATCCCCTAACCATCTCTTCATCCTTTCCTCTATCATTCCTCTTTGCTCTCGCTCCAACTCTCTGTAAACCCTTGAATGCTAGTGGCTTCCAGCCTTGCTTGGGGTTGAATGCTTAAAAAAATCCTTCCCTAGGTTACAGGAATTTAGTACTTTGTCTACGAGATCTTACGTTTTTATACCGGTGTCTTCCAGCAGTAAGATGGCATCTGCTTATTTTATTTTATGTTTTTCTATTTTCGTTTACTTAACTATAATCTATTAATTCGCAGATTCTTTGCTACAAGTTAACTTCTTTAAATAATTATGGACGCTTACATTTATTATTCAGCGGCGATGAAAACTAAAATTCGTAATGGAAAAAGATTCATCTCAATCAACAGGACTTCGAAAAGCTGATATCTGACCAGAGGCGATTTAACTGTTCGCCTGAACAGATTATGTACAGGTAGAAATTAATCGAACACCTTGCAACTAAATTCTTTGACTGGCGTCGGCATTTGTCCAGTTTCGTTTGAAGAAAGACATTCCTTGTGATTAATCCATTTACGTAATGCTTTGTGTCGGATATAGACTTTATACCCGAGGCAATGAAACTTGTGATCTTCTTCCTCACCAAAGTGTCAGATGGATATTTGTTCGAAGGTAAAAAAAAAAATCTTTACTCTGATCGAAAGCTGTATTTTTCCTCTTTTGTTTTTGACTTTTTTAAGTTTCATGTGAAACTTGCCATTTGCGATAATTAAACTGGAGACGCATTTGCCATTAAGAGTTTAAGTCTATTTCTATTTCTGTACACATAACATCATTCTCTCATCTATCTATCTATCTATCTATCTATCTATCTATCTATCTATCTATCTATCTCATTCTGTTCATATCTATCACATTCTGTTCATATCTATCTATCTATCTATCTATCTCAGTCTATTCATCATCTACCTATATGTACTTTTATTTCATATTTCTCACAATGTATCTATGTTTTGGCCTATATTATTTTGATGTCTGTTAGTTCAGCTCTCTCCTATCTGTCTGTCTGTCTGTTCTATCTCTCTCACTATATATATATATATATATATATATATATATATGACATAACGATGTATATATATTTATATATAAAAAAATATTGTGGGACGAAACGAGTTGGTGACGAGAAGTTTTCCTTTTGCTTCATATATTTATATATATATATATATATATATATATATGTGTGTGTGTGTATACGTGTGTGTATGTGTGTTTATGTATGTGGATGTGTACGAGTGTCTGTATGTGTGCATATGTGTGTATATTTCTGTGTGCATGTGATTGTGTGTGCGTGTGGTTCTGTGTGTGTGCGTGTGCGTGCGTGCATGTGTGTGTGGCGGGTTATATAGTTTCCGACCTTTCATGTGTCTTTCACTGAGTTTCGCCCAGATTACATCCATTCGTCAGTGGCGTTTCATTATAAATTTGTTTTCTTTTCTAAAATCATATATTTCTTAAATACGAATTATATAGATAAATTCAGTTTTATACTGAACCTATCGACAATTTTACAATCAATTTAGAATCATTTTTTTGTAAATTACCTATTCTGTTAATAAAATAAATTTTTACAATCAAATGGTGAGAGGATGTAATCTCCATGAAATAGGAACAAATAAGTGAAAATCTCATTTTATCTTTTAATTAATTAATTAATTAATTATATGGTATTATACCTGACTAGGCTTGGCACACAATTTTACACCAAACCGTCAAAAGCAGCCAAGTGTAGTGTTGGCCTGAGACGAACACAACAGCTGGTGGAGACCCATGGTGACTATAGTTAGATAACTTTTTTTTTTAAATCATTCTACCAAATAAAACAATAAAGTCACTAAGACGCAATTGGTTATTGACCATGTTCACCATACTCTATGAATATAGAATACAGCGCAGTACGCAATCTGTTCAATGAAACAACGTTAAAATTAACATTCACGAGTCAGACACTCTACTGAATCTGACTATATCGCCAATACCACCAGCAGCTGTTCTGTAATTCTTCAGTCTTTGATATCAAAGGCTGGCAGTGAATATTCGGGAAAAAAACATGGCCGCCTTTATACACGTCGCATCGAATATTTTGAGCCTTCTGATTGGTTAACCCTTCTATTAGTGAACTATAAAATGAGTCAGCTAATTTTGGATGGCTTACTAGTACACCAGGGTACCCCAAAATCCCAACATTGGTTACTGAGTGCTAGAGAATATGAGAAAAATATAGTATTACAGAGAAAGTACAACAAAAGAACAATATTAAGAGAATAGAAAGATAACCATTGATATTGCATTTAAACTTTTGAAGATCAAAGTTAACTGGGAAACAATAATCCGAAAGATTGTTCTGCAAACGAGAAATGCGATAGAAGACACTGTATGCATAGAACTTACGGTTACATCTAGCCATTTAAATCGTAAAACGATGAGACATTACTGTCTAGACTATATACCAAAGAGGAAAGTTCGCCAGAACAATTACAATAAATGTAGTTATAGAAAAAGCACATGTGAGATACTCTACTGCGTGGGAAAGTCACCGAAGACGATTTGCCAGGTCAGGACAACTAATATTGCAGCGTTTTCTTTATATTTTATCAAGAATCTATAAATATATGATAGGATCACCAGCACAGAAACAAAAATATTTCGCTAGAAACAAGGAAAAGAATACGGAATTGTTCTGTAATACCAAACCCCCTGTATGAAAATGAATGCTGGACACTCTCCACAGAAATGAAGAAGAGACTTGCAGCAACAGAAATTTGGTTCTACAGAAGGATTCTGAGAATACCATAGATTAAACATGTGAACAACGATGAAGTTTTAGAAACAATGGAAAAAGGACACTTATAATAAACATTAGGAAGAGACAGTTGACATTTGTAGAGCACATAATGAGGAAAGAGGGCTTAGAAAATTCGACACTAACAGGACAGACTGAGTGTAAGAGGGACAGAGGAAAACAATGCATAATCTGCTTAGCGAGCTTGGGTAGATGGCTGGAAAGAGCAAGGTTTCGGGAATAATAATAATAATAATAATAATAATAATAATAATAATAATAAATCAACAATCCCTGTTGTATTTGGAGCCCGAGGAGTGGTTGGAAAAGATTCCAGTAGATTAATTGAAGGGATTCCTGGAAGTCCATGCCTCAAAGAGATACAAAAAAAAAATTCTGACAAGTACACCCCACGCTTTACGAAGGGCTTTATCTATGTAATTTTTTTTTTGTCAGTGGAAAATGACAAAAGAAAGAAATGTGTAAATGCCAGAAATCAAAGAAAATAATAATAATAATAATAATAATAATAATAATAATAATGATAATAATAATAATAATAATAATAATAATAATAATAATAATGATAATAATAATAATGCTGTAACCTAGAAAGGGTAATTGAATGAGGAATAACCAAAACGGAGGTTGCAAATGAAATGATAATCTTTATAACATCAAAAAATTGCAATACTCGCCAGCGGCGTGAAGTAGGTAAACCGCTGCTAGTGGTGGACTACTTAGCATATTACTCCCACTTAACAATAGTGCCTAACGTAAATATTAAAAACAGTTTCATCTATCTATTGTCGCTTTATGGACGGTAGATAGGCGAATATGTATGCCATTTGTTATAATTGATCCGTACACCGAGTTACTTGAAATCTTTAGTATTTACGAAGTTCACATTCTGGATTTTTATGATGGACTCAGGGTAGGTGCCTTAAATTCCAATTCCAGATCATAGTTTTGGTTTTTGTAGAAACTGCGGCACTAATAAGATTCTATAATTGAATTCTATATTAATCTAGTCAAATAATGTTTAAATAAAAAGAATGGTATCTTTGATTCTGAAGCTAACGTTAAACCAACTCAAGAGAAAGTTAAGAAGTAAAAAAAAATAACCAACAGAGGTGATAAGACACAAAATCTTACACTTAGCTTTGACATCAGCGAACAGAATGCAATCATCTTGGGGAAAGAACAATAAACGAAATAGCAATAAGTTTTTCAAACCTCTGGCGCATAATATATATATATATATATATATATATATATATATATATATGGAGAGAGAGAGAGAGAGGAGAAGGAGAGGGGTAGAGAGAGAGAAAGCCAGCAGAAATAAAGTAGGTGTTTAATTGTAGTTCTGCTATGAAACAATCAACTTGACAGGAGAGAGAGGATAAAATAAAAATGTACACAGCCAAATGAAATGAGTGAACATAAATTAATTTACTTTGTACACAAGAGACGTCGCAAGATGGTGGCGAAAAAATCCTGAAATGCTGTGAATTGTTTCCTTATTAGAAAAAAAAATCGATAGAAATGGCATACAAGAGAAAAGTACTTTGAGACAAACAAAGTTAAAAGTTACTAAGAGATACTTACAGGTCAAAATGATGACCACATTCTTCTTTCTATGTGAAGGTGGTGTAACATATAGCAGCTCGGAATGAGAAGTCGATGAGCCGAGTTCGAATTCCAGTCGGGTTCATTATATTTAATTTCGCACAAATACACTTGGGGTAGGTATGTATCCATTTACTCCCACTGAATGGATTAAATAGCAAGACTTCTACCAGGAAAAATCATTGTTATTTATAAAAAAAAAGTTTATACAGTATTCATTTGCAAAACAAAATTATTATTCTTAGAATCAAAAATATTTTTCGGCTTTAAATATCCCATAATAGGTTGATAAAACCATATAAAAAATAAAAACAATTCAATCAATTGACACAACCACTCGTTTCGGAACTTATACGTATGCAAGGGCAGATATCCATTTCCCCTACTGAAGAGACCTGTTCTGGCACATTTATGTTTGTTCAGTAAGCAAACGACTAACCTGTGATTAAAACTGCAACTATGCTCAGTGGACTTCCGTCACAGTTTTGGGGAAAATGCACATCATCTTGTACGGTCTATATTTTTGTAATGAGGCCATTACGATGAATCTGACTGATTGATTCGTTTGCTACGATTTATCAATCCTTTGTGCATTGTTCAAAGCCAGAAAATAGTTTTAAATGGTAAGAATGTTATTTTTGGGTGACAATAATGGTTTACTGATTCGAATTTTGCTAATTAACTCTTAACTAATTAAGAGAGAGAGAGAGAGATACAGAGAGACAGAGAGACATATATATATATATATATATATATATATATATATATAATTATTTATTTAAAAATAAGTACATAAGTAGCGTGTTGGGATCATATTTTTAAATAAATAATTATATTTATGCTTTACTTTTGTATCGAGCACTATTTTTTTAAAATAATAACAAAAATACTAAAGAACTTTCGATTATTTACCTAACGAGTTCTTTCCTATTTTCTATACATTTTCACTCACACACACGCGCGCACACACACACACACACACACACACACATATATATATATATATATATATATAGAGAGAGAGAGAGAGAGAGAGATAGAGAGAGAGAGAAAGAGAGAGACAGAGAGGCGTATATATATATATATATATATATATATATAGAGAGAGAGAGAGAGAGAGAGACAGACAGACAGACAGACAGAGAGTTTTGCCTGATCGTGCATGCCAAACGCACGAAATAAAAAGGCAAAATTCATTTTTAACCCCGCGTTACGAAACTCAGATGATTCTACTCCACCAAAACGACAACTGAGCAATAACTACACCATACAGCATGCTACACACCTTCGCTAACTCTTACTGCTATGTTGACACGTCATTGTTGCTGTTGTTCGTTTTCTTGTTCTTGTTCTCCGTCTTGTTGTTGTTGTTATTATTATAATTTTTATTATTATTATTATTATTATTATTATTATTCGTCGTCTTATACTTTTCTTCTTATTCGTCTTATCTGCCTTATTACTATTATTCGTTTTCTTTGTCTTTTTCTTCTTTTTATTTGTTCTATTTTCTTCTTCGGTTTCTTCTTCGTCTTCGTCTTTCTTCTTCTTTTTAGTATTCTTATTTTCTCTTCTTATTCTTCATTTTATTCTTTTTATTCGTCTCATTATTTTTATTCGTTTTCTTTTTATTCTTCGTCGTCGTCGTCTTCTTCTTCTTATTATTATTATTATTCGTCTTCTTCTTCTTCTTCTTCTTCTTCTTCTTCTTATTATTATTATTATTATTATTATTATTATTATTCGTCTTCTTCTTTTTCTCGAAACCTTGCTCTTTCCATCCACGTACTCAAGCTCGCCACGTACGTTATGCCTTTTTTCCTCTATCGCTCTTGCCTTCAGTATTCCTTGTGAGTATCGAATTTTCCAAACGCTCTTTCCTCATTTTGTGTCCTTAAAATTTCAACTGTCTGTTTTTGATACTAAATATAAGTGTCATTTGTGATTCCATTGTCTCTAAAACTACATCATTGCTCACATGTTAGTTCTATGGTATTCTCAGAATCTTTCTGTAGAACCAAATTTCTATTGCTGCAAGTCTCTTCTTCATTTTCGAGGAGAGTGTTCAGCATTCATTTTCATATAGATCGATTTGTATTACATAACAATTCATTACTCTTTTCTTTGTTTCTAACGAAATACTTCTGTTTCTTAATACTTTACTTAGCTTTTGAAAAGCATATTTTCTCTAATCCCATGCGCATTCTGATTTCAGTGTCACACTTTTCGTCCTCTGTCAAAACACTTCCCAGATATTTAAATTTCTTGTAGCCGATTGATTATGTCATCTCCAATTTGTGTTTTTGCATGTCGGGCTCTTCATTTTGCTGCCTAGCATTCCTGCCGTGTTCTTGCAATTGGTGTTTAGTCATTTCTTCTCGCTTTCTTTCACTGCATTCTATAGGAGTTCTTGTAGTTTCCTTGCTGTGTCTGTTACCAACACTGTGTCATTTGCAGATCTTATGGTATTAAGATTGTGGCCACCAATAATGAATCCTTGCAAGACTTCTAATTCTTTCACAATTGCCTCACTACCTTTGAATTATTCTTGTGAGTAGACACATCTTTGTCTTACACTCTTCATTAATAACATCCACTGAAAAGATTCATTTATCTTTAAACTTGAATCCATGTTGAAAGTGATGCATATCCGTGTTTATAGTGCAAATAAAGCGTGTTTTAATAACTTTGACCGATTTTAAATGTGAATTTAGTTTAAGCGTCTAATGATTTTTTTTCTTTTTCTTTCCGATTTGGCGGATATTTGGGCGATATTATTTTTCACACATAATTACTATGACTTAAATAACATGATCCAATAGAGAAATAAATAAATCTTCACCGACAACATTGGTTTATTTACTGCTGACTTTAATACGTCTTAATGAAACATGCTTATATATATATAATCCGTCTTAATGAAACACCTTTTGGTTATTCCATAAGTCCTAGAATCACCAATGATCATTTAGCAACGAATCATAAAGGAATGATGCTTGTATAAGTTTAAATCATCGATTGATAATATCCACTGATCATCAGTAAAGCATTAACTGATGATATCATCTGTTTAAGGGTGAACATTCTCAGTGAGCATATCCATTTGACAGGACCGTTAAACTCGTGATCGGGTCCCAAACTAAGCGGTAACGCCATCGTCCTCAGTACTCTCATTGCTACTCAATGCAGTTAAATGTCATAGCTAGAAAATCTATCTATCTATCTATCTATCTATAAAAGAAAGAAGTTGTAGAAGTTCCAACGAAAGAAAAGTATGTATATTAAAAAGAAGGGAAGATATGTGCCGCAAACGTTTTTGGTTGTAATGTGGATTTATTTAGAAGAAAATATTATGCTTTGTTTTCCATAATTTTACTACACGAGTTTCTGGTCTCGCGACCGTCTTCAGGTAAAAGGCGGAGATTTCCACATATTATTAAAAATAATTAATTTTTTCCTTATGTTTTTCAATGTTAAATATTCTCGATATGAGACATTTTCTGTTTTTGTGTTAGTAATCCGAATTTCTTTCTTGAATTTGCAATGAAGAGTTCTGCGCGAAGGGTCATAAAACAATTGAGGTTGGTCCAAGCGAAATGATGAATTATATATATATATTCAAGCATTTTACCCCAAGCAAAGCGGAATGCCACTAGTACGCAGGGAGTTACAGAGTGGGAGCGAGAGTAATGAGGAGTGTGGAGGAAAGGATGAAGAGAAGGACAGGGGATAGTTCAGGAGATTGACATTCATTTGAATAGTTGGAGATTATAGATATCAGAAAAACAAGTAATAGGAAGAAAATTCCACAGACGGTAGGTGCGAGATATGAAGCTATTGGAGGAGAAGAGACGGCCACATTTAACCGTTTCGACAGTGAAAGGTTTGGACCGTGATGCCAGCCTAGTAGCACGCTTAAATTCATGCACTCTGGAAACTATCGATAGTAGCTCGTCAGAGCAGTTACCGTGAAAGTATTTGTAGAAAAGACAGAGGGAGCCGACAGCACGTCTGTGAGAGAGCGACTGAAGATGAGATGGCAGATCAGGACCAATTACACATTGCATATCCGTCTCTGGATCTTGTCGAGGACCTTAAGGCGAACAGCGGGGGCACCAGACCATATATGGCAGCAGTATTCCATGCAAGGGCGAATAGTTGATTTGTACATTTGAAGGATGGACTCAGCCGAGAAAAACGTTTTGGCGCGACACAGAGAACCAACTTTCCTTGCGGTAGATGAAGCTTTTGATTCAATGTAATTGTTCCATCTCAGGTCAGCGGACAATGTGAGACCAAGCAGTTGTAAAGAGGTGCGGTTGAGATATCTATATAAATAAATTATTAATAAAAAAAATGTCGGATTAAAAAATAAAATCCAGTAATTCTTTAGATATTGCTTTGTTTACGTTTTGGATAGAAAACTGAGCATACCGTTCGAGAAAATCTTGACGAGTGAATGTGCTTTAAAGATAAATAGAAACTCGTCTTTGCTTGTGAAGCTCTTTGTGTCCAAACGGCCAAAGCACGACAGGTAAGACTGGTTCTTCCTGCAAAGTGAGATGCCAGGTCGAATCCTTCCAGAATCCTTTATCTTAATAAACTTTTCTTGAGTGCGCACAGGTGAAATACATACTATTTGCACTGTATCGTTCGGACTGTTGTCCTGATCTTTATTGCCATATTCACGACGTTTCGGCCGTTGTACGCTCCAGCATTCTTGTAACAGCAAAGATGAGGCAAGGATCATGGCAGCATTTACTAACTGAAACAAGGAGACCATCCAGAAGAGTTGCAGAAAATTCCGAAGTCGTCTAGAGGCCATTCTTGAAGGCAATGGTGATTTTATGAATAAATTTACTGTTTATGTATTCTAAGATATTGTTGTGTAATTTCGATGAAATTATATATTAAAATGAGATATCAGAGTTATTTTCATTTTCGCATAATTTAGCCGGCAACAGAGATATATCTGAAGAAAAGCATTTCTGTAACACAAATAACTGCATTTAAATAAAGCATCTTTTTCAATACGCCATAAATGATTCATCTGATGTTTACCTAACAGAATCGATTAAAGACATCCTTCTTACAAACTTTTCATCTATTATGACTAAGTATAAATATCCGTTATTTTCGACAGACAAAAAAAAAAAAATACTAAAATTTGACCAAAATACTTTTTAATTCACACCTCAACAAAAGTTAATTAAAGAAAATGAAACGAAAATATCCTTATAGTTCTGAATAATCTGTAAGTATAGCTGGGAAAATAACTCATTCAAATTTATACATTCTTTTTCAAATTTATTTGGATCTGATGCGAGGGAAATAATTAATGAGAAGCGAAACGCGGATAAACAACATGACGTTCATAAACAACGCAAATTTCATAAAAAAAACACAAACTTCATAAACAACATAAAGTTCATAAGCGACACAATGTTCATAAAAAACAGAAAGTTCATGAACAACACAAATTTCATAAACAACACAAATTTCATAAACAACACAAATTTCATAAAAATAAAATAGAACCATTCTGTTTTGTTGCATTTAATCAACAGAGATTAAAATTCTTCAATGCAAACTGAACATACCAACAAAAGTAACCATCAACAATTTTTGTTTTTATTCTCGCAACAAAGCCGACTTTCAAAATATTTCTGATTACGCAAACGAAATCGAAATAAAATTATCACATTTTCACTAATTCTAATAGAATCGAATCAGAGTAGACATTATTAAATTTGTAGCGGATGATGTCTGCTGAAATCAGTTCGTGGTTAGCAAATGTCACAGCACTGCTTCTGGATTGGCTAAAAGCAGTTGCACATGTAGATGGCAGGTATAAGAAAACTGAAGAAAATTTCAACAAGGAGATATTTTTTATTTTTATTTTTGCTTTTATATCACAAGAGAAAGAAAATACACGGCATAAAGAAGGAAGACATTTCAAGTATGGAATGATGTGGGTGATACACGTGTGTCTGTTTGTGCGTGGGATGAGTGTGAATGAAATTTAGTCACTAAGGGGAAAAATACCTCTATCCCTGCGGAGGTCACGCCTGTCACTTCTAGAACAATCATATCCTGAGGATAAAGAGAGCGCCGTCTGGTGATTTCTTGACAAAACTGAAGCTGTGTAGAGATAACCTACACATTGTTCACTATTCGAAATCTAGTTACACCAATATAGATTTTACAGAATGCTTCTTTAATAATTAAGAACGCAATGCATTACTTGAGTACATTATTTACATTATTCAATTATCTCCTGTTAATTTTCCCTCTGAAAGTTCTCCACCGCCTTAATCGAGTATTGAACTCACAGACTCCTGCCACTGGATATAACTAACGCGATTATCCACTGTGCCATGTCCTCTTGAGGACATCTATGAATCAATTTCTGGGTATTATAAACTTAAGGATTTTTTACCAGTGCTCATATAACTGATAACTAACATCCATTAAACATGACACGTAGAACACAGAACAGTTCACCCCAGTGAGCAGAATAAAAAGGTTCAGTTCGACATTCCAATCAAGTGAAGAAGGCTGGAGCGTACAACGGCCGAAACGTTGTAATAAATATGGCGACAAAGATGAAGGCAATAGTCCGAATAATGTAAATATTGTACATAATACCTCATCTCAGAAATATAGACAGATACTGAAAGGCCGAAACGTTGTAATAAATATGGCGACAAAGATGAGGACAATAGACCGAATAATGTAAATAGTGTACATAATACATCATCTCAGAAATATAGACGCATTACTTGAGTGTCACTCAGCGTATCAAAGCCATAAATAAACTTTCAAGTTCACAAGGTTCTTCCAAATATCAGGCGAGATTCCCAATCGTTTCGAATTAAAATATATGGTGTACATTTGAGACAGTGAGATTTCTAAGGCTTTTTGATGTGTTCAAACATTTCCCAGTAATAATATATGCAGCAAACATATTTTTGTTCAACATTGTTCATATTAACGCCTCAAAAACTAAACTTTTAACGCCTCAAAAACTAAACTTTTAACGCCTCAAAAACTAAACTACTGTCCATTAACCACCATAGAGATCCTTCCCTGCCCCCCATTAGAATGTCTGATAGTCAACTTCTTGAGAGCAACTCTCTGAATCTGCTTGGTCTCACGTTGACTGCTGACCTGAGATGGAACAAATACATTGAGTCAATTGCTTCTTCCACCGCGACGTGCAGCGCCAGGAAATTTGTCTCCCCGGAATCGATACTTCAAATATACAAAACGACCATTCGCCCTTGCATGGAGTATTGCTGCCATATATGGTCTGGGGCACCTTCTGTTTACCTCGGAGTTCTTGACAAGATCCAGAGACGGATATGTAATGTGATTGGCCCTGATCTGGCGTCTCGTCTGCAGTCACTCTCTCACAGACGCGCCGTCGCCTCTCTCTGTCTTTTCTACAAATACTTTCATGGTAATTGCTCCAATAAGATGCTTTCACTGGTTCCCAGACTCAATGAATTCAGGCGCCCTACGAGTCTGGCATCCCGCTCCCACCCTCACACTGTAGAAACTTTTAAATGTAGCCGTCTCTTCTACTCCAATAGCTTCATACCTCGCACTTCTCGCCTGTGAAACACCCTTCCCAATTATTGTTTCCCTGAGAGCTATAATCTCCAACTATTCAAATGTAATGTCAATCGACTTCTCCAGTTGCCTTGATCTACCCACTATCCTTCTCGTCATCCTTTCTTCTATCACACCTATCTGTTCTCGCTCCAAATCTTCTGCAACCCCCTGCTCGGGGCGTAATGCTCAAAAAAAAAAAAAAAATAACAGATTGTGTTTCGTCGGCAATATATTTACGGAGCAGATAAATAGTTACATTTTTAAGTTTATTTTTTACGACTAAAAATTGCACCCACCTCCAATTTTCTCCCTCTTCCATATATTAGGTTGGTGCAAAAATAATTTCGTTTTCTCACATATGTTACTTTTATATATGATTTCTGAATTAATTCATTGATATATATAGCCATGTCATATATCATTTTGAAGCTCGTTTTCCGCTCTATCGAATCCTGTTATTCGTTACCGTTCTCAATCTCTTCATTCATTTTTTGCAGGCTTTTCGACAGTATGGACAGAATTAAAATCCGCACGATTTTCTTGTTCCAGTACAAACTAGGCCGAAGAGCTGCCGAGACAGCTCGTGATATCAATGATGCGTTTGGCCCAGGAACCACTAACGAACGTGTGGCACAACGGTGGTTCAAGAAATTTCGCAATGGTGACGAGAGCCTCGAAGATGAAGACGGTCGTGGCCGGCCGACTGCGGTTGATAACGAACATTTGAAAGCCTTAATTGAAGCCGATCCTCGCAAAACCACACGAGAAGTTGCTGTTGAGCTCGAGGTCGACTACTCAACAGTCGTTCGCCATTTAAAGCAAATAGGGAAGTCAAAAAAGTTGGATAAATGAGTGAACGATAATAAAAAAAAATCGTCAAAAAACGACATTATTTTTGCACCAACCTAATACTTTGAGGATTGGGACAGAATTTTTGCGATTCAGTTGAAGAAATTCAAAGTTAACGGTTACTTCTCATTTTATGTATATATGGTTAGCCTTTATTTATTTATTTATTTATTTACAATGACGTTCACCCTGTACGAGTCTCAACAGCTATTCAATTTAAATGGTTACAGTTCATGCGGATATGTAGTTAACTTAACAATTCTAGACTTGGACAGGTTAAGAATGTAGTATTCGGTAAAGCATCCTTTGGGTCTTTGGTTTCACTAAAACAGCGGTCATGGGAAGAAGGTGCTCAAGTGGAAGTTACATCTCACTAGTGTCATAGGAAAGGAACGACGATGGTTTGCTATAATGAGAGTGCCATGGCGGATTTTAGCTGCAAAGATTAGAACTGATGGAATTAAGAAATTTAAACGACCGAGCAGCGAAAGGGATTTTAGGGTGGAAAATAATTAATCACCGACAAGGCCGAGGAGAAGCTTTTGAACTCGAGTCTGGGAAGTAAGAACTAGGCAGGTCCTGTCCATATATGACAGCAATATTCCATTTTCGACCTGTCCTGGCTCTTGTTAAGACAAATGATAATGGGAAGGATCAGGTACTTACCGAAGCGCGACAGAAAATAACTTTCTAAGTGTAGCTTAGATGTGGCACAAGGCCGAAAGTGTGGAGCACCTAGTGAGTATCGAACTTACTACTCAGTCGTAAGCGATCAAGCGAGACAAGCCTGCTAATCATTACCCAACGTCTAAGAGCCCCAAATGATTTTCTAAGTGTAGCTTAGATATGGCACAAGGCCGAAAGTGTGGAGCACCCAGTGGGTATCAAACTCACTACTCAGTCGTAAGCGATCAAGCGATACAAGCCTGCCAATCATTTACACCACGTCTAAGAGCCCAAAATGATTTTCTAAGTGTAGCTTAGATGTGGCAAAAGGCCGAAACTGTGGAGCACCCAGTTGGTATCGAACTCACCACTCAGTCGTAATAGATCAAGCGAGACAAGACTACCAAACATTACAACACGTCTAAGAGCCCAAAATGATTTTCTAAGTGTAGCTTAGATGTGGCACAAGGCCAAAAGTGTGGAGGAGTGAATGAGAATCGAACTCAGTAATTGATCTAGCAAGAAAAGCTTGCTAACCATTACACCACGCCGAATTACACCGAATGTTCTTATAAGCACATCTTAGATGTGGCACAAGGCCAAACGTGTGTAGTACCCCCAGTGAGGATCGAATTTACTAAATTTATCATCCGTCCTTGTTATTTCTCTATCATCCATTGACATCTGCTTCTTTTCTATGCCGTATTCCATCAGGATGTCAATGATCATGACTCTCCACAACTTCCTTTGGAGCGGTCCCTAGCGTCACCCAGAGGTCACTTCTCGAACCATCCTTCTTTCTGACCTACCTAAAAATATAATCTGATCATTTGTAAATGTTAATATAGCTCGATGATTTGCAAATGTCAATGCCGATGAGACGATAATATACGGGCGCACCTCTAATATTCTTGGCAATCAAAGATTAGCATCTGAGCTATCTTCCGCTCTAACACTAACTTTCTGGCGTGGAAATAATTGGCTGATTACATTCAATGCCTTTAAAACCAAACTGGTTACATTTCATCACCGGCAACCAGACTTCTAACTACCGTCAGTCACGATGAACGGGTGTCCACTCGAGAAGGCCCTATGCTTTAGGAGGATATTGGGCCTCGAAGCCACACCAAATCTCAAGTGGAACTCTTATATACGATCCATACCTAAAGATGCAGGTAAAATAATCGGCTCTCTGTACCGCTCAAGTAAGTACCTGACTACTCATGCTATCCTCTGTCTTTATAATGGACAGATCAGGCCGAAAATGATGTACTGTTGCCATATGTGAGCAGGAGCCCAGTCTTCACTTTCCAGTTCAAAAACGTCTCTTATGCTGGAGAAGAATTATTTTCCCCCCTCCAACTTCGCTCTCACAGACTCGGTGTGGCAAGCCTCTCACTGCTCCATCGCTTCTAACATGGAAAGTGCTTGGATAGACTGCATCTGCCGGTTCCACCAGGTCAAACTTTCACGGGTACGACCCGCCATGTCATTTATATAGTAACAAACATCCATGCTTCATCTGTATTCCGTCGGCGAGAAGTAAGTTCCATTCAAGCAGCTTCTTCCCGCGAACCCCTTCCCCGTGGAAGAGACACTCATGAGTATGTTTCCCCGGTAACTGCTATCTTAACCTGTCCAAGTCTAGAGTCAACCGTTATCGCCTCCTATCCATATAAATTACCCCTTAACGTACCCCTCTACAACGAGAGGTCACCAGACCTTATACAGGGTGAAGAACGAACCAACTAAACAACCTTTGATTTGTTTTCGGAATGATAATGATTGTCACGTCTCTACCATTCATTAACATCAACATCTTTTACGTGCCGTGTTCCATCAAGACGTTGACGATCATGGTTCTCCGCATCTTCCTCTCTCTTATAACTGTAAGTAACATTCTACACTTCATTCTACACCCTTCATTGTCCCTACTCTGCTACCCATTCGCAGACATTCATTAGACAGGCTGTCAAAGCGTATTTCCTCACACTTTATTCCAGAAATAGCAACTGTTTCTCTCTGATCTTAAGAATATGATTCTTTCTAGTTTTTTCTTTAGAATTTTCTCATCGCCTGATATATTCTGAAATCAGGCTATTCTTACAAACCGCCGGGAGAATGACATTATTGTCGCTTTGAATCTTCTCTTCATCACTAAGGAAATTGTCCAGAATTACTGTTATACAAGACTATAAATATGTCATAGCATTTCAGTATCTATTCTTTTTTTATAAATAAATAAAAAAAATCTTAATATGTGGCTTAATTTTGAGAAGTGTTCTTTCGTTAATCTGATGTCTTAATATGTTGCTTACTTTCTGAAAAGCATATTTCTCTATTCCAATGTCTAAATATGTTTCTTACTTCTAGAAAGCGTATTTCCCTACCCTGATGTTTTAATAGGTTGCTTAATTTTGAGAAGTGTTCTTTCGTTAATCCGACGTCTACATACATTGTCCAGATTCTGGAAAGCATCTTTCGCTATTCCGATATCATAATACGGGGCTTACTTTGTAAAAAGCATCTTTCGCTATTCCGATATCATAATACGGGGCTTACTTTCTAAAAAGCATCTTTCGCTATTCCGATATCTTAATACGTGGCTTACTTTCTAAAAAGCATCTTTCGCTATTCCGATACCATAATACGGGGCTTACTTTCTAAAAAGCATCTTTCGCTATTCCGATGTCATAATACGTGGCTTACTTTGTAAAAAGCATCTTTCGCTATTCCGATATCTTAATACGTGGCTTACTTTCTGAAAAGCATATTTCTCTATTCTAATGTTTAAATATATTACTTACTTCTGGAAAGCATCCTTCTATATTCGTATGTCTTAACTTACTTAATTTTGATTAGCGTTCATTCGTTTATCCGATATCTTAATACATTACCTAGATTCTGGAAAGCAACTTTCGCTATTCTAATATCTTAATAATTTGCTTACTTTCTGGAAAGCGACTTTCGCTAATCCAAAGTCTTAAATAATTGCTTGGATTTTTGAAATGTACCTTTCGTTTTTACGATGTTTTAATATATTGCTTACTTTTTGAAAAGCATGTTTTATATACCGACATTTTAATTCTCTGATCTAAGACAGCTTATCCAAAATGAAGTTGATCTTTTGACTACACCATTTTTCTCCCCGAAATTCTGAGATGAGTAGTCATTAATATCTGGACCATTGTCCTAACCTTTGTTGTTATTATCACAGCGTTTCGGTCGATGTACCCTCCGGTCTTCATCAGGAAAATAGCCTAGTTGTTAAAAGCGTTGGTTTGTGAATATGGGGACAGAAATTGAGAGTTCAGTCCATTTAAATTGGAGTGTGTACACTGAATCAGTGGGAACAGGGTTGACAGTACTGAAAATAAGAACTAGAGTAGATATCCCGAGACATGGGTAGTGGAACGAGAACAGTCAAATGCCTTAGATTAAATAAAGGGTTCGGCCGATATACACTTGGTGAAGTCCGGACGGCACAATGACAGAAATATTGTGATAACAACATCAGAGTTAAGGACAATAGCTTGAAAAGAAATACTAGAAATTATACACAATTAGTATCATCTTTTCAATTTAGATACAATTGTATTTTGAATATCTGCAAGCGGAATCTACCAAAAACACAAGACACAACTTACGCGATAATTGCGGAACAAATAATAATTGTCAAATAACATCTAAATAAAGCGAACGTTAACGTCTATAAAGAGAAACACAGCGAGATAAATACGCTATTTACATTATTCGGACTATTCTCCTCGTCTTTGTCGCCATATTTATTACAAAGTTTCGGCCTTTCAGTATCTGTCTATATTTCTGAGATGAGGTATTATGTACACTTTGTACATTACTCGGATTATTCTCCTCATTTTGTTGCCATATTTATAACAAAGTTTCGGCCATTCAGTATATGAGGTATTATGTACACTATTTATATTATTTGGACTATTCTCCTCATCTTTGTTGCCATATTTATTACAAGGTTTCGGCCTTTCAGTATCTGTCTATATTTCTGAGATGAGTTATTATGTACACTATTTACATTATTTGGACTATTCTCCTCATCTTTGTTGCCATATTTATTACAAAGTTTCGGCCTTTCAGTATCTGTCTATATTTCAGAGATGAGGTATTATGTACACTATTTATATTATTTGGACTATTCTCCTCATCTTTGTTGCCATATTTATTACAAAGTTTCGGCCTTTCAGTATCTGTCTATATTTCTGAGATGAGTTATTATGTACACTATTTACATTATTTGGACTATTCTCCTCATCTTTGTTGCCATATTTATTACAAAGTTTCGGCCTTTCAGTATCTGTCTATATTTCTGAGATGAGGTATTATGTACACTATTTACATTATTCCGACCATTGTCCTCATCTTTGTCACCATATTTATTACAAAGTTTCGGCCTTTCAGTATCTGTCTATATTTCTGAGATGAGTTATTATGTACACTATTTACATTATTTGGACTATTCTCCTCATCTTTGTTGCCATATTTATTACAAAGTTTCGGCCTTTCAGTATCTGTCTATATTTCTGAGATGAGGTATTATGTACACTATTTACATTATTCGGACTATTGTCCTCATCTTTGTCGCCATATTTATTACAACGTTTCGGCCTTTCAGTATCTGTCTATATTTCTGAGATGAAGTATTATGTACACTATTTACATTATTCGGACTATTGTCCTCATCTTTGTCGCCATATTTATTACAACGTTTCGACCTTTCAGTATCTGTCTATATTTCTGAGATGAGGTATTATGTACACTATTTACATTATTCGGACTATTGTTCTGATCTTTGTCGCCATGTTTATCACAACGTTTACGGCGTTGTACGCTCCGGCTTTCTTCTTTATTTTACACAATGGGGTAGACTGTTCTAGTTCCAAGTGCCATGTCTAATGGATGTCAGCTATCTCCTGTTTATTCCCCTCTGAAATTTCTCCACTGCCTTAACCGGGTATTGAACTCACACTCTTTGGGTCCTGTCACTGGATTTAACCAACGCCTTTATCCACTGTGCCATGTGTCTGACATGGCACATTGGATAAAGATACTGTGTGAAATTAATCTTTCAAAAATGTGCCATCACTTCGGGACGTAATATATTTTAAGTCCCTCAGTCTTTTTTACACTCAGAGGCGACAGACTGTTTCATGCTAAACGCAATCATTATGTCGCCTCTGAGCATTGTATTCAATGTTAACTTTTGTCTCAAAGTCCTTGATAAAATCCAAAGACGGATATGCAATGTAATTGGCCCTGATCTGGCAGATCGTCTGCAGCCGCTCTCTCACAGACGTGCCGTTGCCCCCCTCTGTCTTTTTTTTTACAAATACTTTCATGGTAATTGCTCCAAGGAGCTGCTTTCGCTGGTTCTTAGACCATCATGAATTTAAGCATTCTACCAGGCTGGCATCCCATTCTCACCCTTTCACTGTCGAAACTGTTAAATGTAACCGTCTCTTCTACCTCAATAGCTTCATGTCTCGCACCACTCGCCTGTACAACTCCCTCCCCTCTTCCTGTTTCCCTGATAGCTATAATCTCCAACTATACAAATGTAATGTCAATCGACGTCTCCAGATGCCCTGACCTATGACCTGTCCTTCTCTTAATCCTTTCCTCTATCACTCCTATTTGCTCTCGCTCCAACTCTCTGTAACCCCTTGCGTACTAGTGGCTTCCCGCCTTGCTTGGAGTGGTACGTTTACAAAAATTACATCTAAACACAGAGACATCTACAGGTAGAGTGTAAAAAAATGGGAAAACCTCAGAAAGTATCGTATTTTCAGAGAAAGCAGAAATGAAGACCTAGCGCTATTATTTCTAAATAAGGTGACCTTCCATAGAATAACATTTAAATAAAGCAAACTCTAACATCTATAAAGAGCGACGCTGTGAGATAAACTTTTAAAAAAA
The DNA here is from genome assembly GCA_963932145.1 of Acanthosepion lycidas. Lineage (NCBI taxonomy): Eukaryota > Metazoa > Mollusca > Cephalopoda > Sepiida > Sepiidae > Acanthosepion > Acanthosepion lycidas. The sequence goes on along the minus strand of OZ010608.1, from coordinate 26,739,508 downwards.
TGAGCTATCAACTCGGGAGATAATATATTTTAACCCCCAATGGGAAATTACCTCTAAACACAGAGACATCTATAGGTAAGAAAAGTTGGAAACCTCAGGAAGTATCGTATTTTCAGAAAAGTCCCGAATATGGTGGCCATCCATAGAGTAACATCTAAATATAGAGACATAGAGACTGATCACATCAAATACAGAGCGATTTAGAAATAACATTTTTTTATCGCCAAGCAATGCTATAATGTCACTGGGACACTTCCTCATCGTGGACCAGACATACTTGTCTATATGTAAGATAATGTATACTCTCTGGATGGAGTTGGGGTTATATATCGATGTGTCATGAGATTCTTTCTCGCTCACGCGCATCAATGACGTAGCTGGGGCAATTACATATTCACATATGGGGACAGTCACGGACATCATGGGAAGCACTGAAATTCCAACCATGGCTAGGACGTCATCTTCTAACAACCTTGCGCTTGGCTTCTTTGATGATCAAAGCTAAACTTTTATGAGTGGTACAGATATTCACAACACCTTAGCTTTACGCACATCCGCGCAGACGGGCGCAGACTCGCGAACGCACACTCGTATACATACACCAATGATAAGTGTATATAAAAAAATTAAAAAAATCCATGGTATAAGCAGGCAATTGAGAATAGCCCTGACAAATGGACGGAGAGGTCTGTCTACGAAACTCTGAAGTCGGGATGTAGAAGGTACCCATCTAAGTGACAAATCTTTTTTATATTTATGAGCTGAGGCATTGTAATTATTTACATTATTTACATTGTTCGTACTGCTGTATGCCCCAGCCTTCGTTGCCATATTCCCGACATTTCGGCCGTTGTATGCTCCGGTCTTTTTCACGTGACTGGAATTTCGAACTGAACCATTTATTTCGTCCACCAGGGCAGATTGTTCTAGTTCCTCGTGTCGTGCCCCTTCCGGCTGTCTCAGTAACAGGTATCTCACTTTAATTCAACTCTTCAAGGTTTTCGTTAACCTTTGCTGTAACCAGGTATTGAACTCACAATAGTTTACGTCAAGTCACTGGATTCAACAAACGCTTTTACCAACGTTAGTATTTTAATGTATTTTTGTGAAATTTGGTAAATATATCTGTTAAAATGAGATGTCAGTGGTATTTTTATTTTTGCGTAATTTAGACGACAATTTATCCATCATACATTGTATATATATGTCTGTGTGCATATGTGCGTGGATGTCTCTTCAGATAGATCTTCAGGGTACTGATATCTTTTTTGTGACAAATTTTGCAGGTTTGCCGCCGGGCTGAAGAAGCAGATGAGAATGCATGCGGAGAAAGTCACTTCCAAGTCTCTCCAAAAGCCTTTCGTGCGTCACATGCGTATGAGTGGAATGCGAAAACGAAACTTGCTTGCAAAGTAATTGTCGGGCCCATGGCTGTTCAACTAAAAACTGAATCTCTAAAGTAGTGCATGTTATCACACACACACACACACACACACACACATATATATATATATATATCAAGAATGGAATTGATTTTTTATTTATTAATCCGACAGTTTTTTTATTACTTCAAATCATTTTTAGTGGATACTTGCATTTGAGTAGACGCTCCGTTTATCTATTAAACAGTATATCTTTTTTCATTTCTCAGACGGATAAATATTCGACAAACCTTAGAAAAATTATGCGATCTCCTATAGTAGTCATATTATACGTTTTTAGAATCGGGTTGACCCCATTATATCTGACGTGCTTTGACCTCCAGGCTACGAACCATGTCGATGGCCAAGCTCAAGTGATGAGCCAGACTACCTGCATGAAGAAGGACTGTGCAGAAACAACCACACTTTTCGGAAGAGCTGCATATATAGAACAGCTGCACCTACAATGCGACAAGATTTTCAATACAGAGTTGCATTTCGCTTAAACTGATTACCCAACAAGACTAAAGAACGCACTATCCTACTATTTAACCCACATCTGATGGGAGACAAGATAACTTCAGACGTTTCCCTGGGTATCATGACAACTAACTTGACTAGCTACTTTGACTAGTTCCCAAACTGCATGAATTTAAGCGTGCTACTAGGTTGTCATCTCGGCCCCACCCTTTCACTGTTGAAACGGTTAAAAGTAGCCGTATCTTCTAATATAACAGCTCCGTCTCTTACACTTCCCAACAGTGGAACTACCTTCCTCTTACTTGCTTCCCTGATAGCTATAATTTTCAAATATTCAAATGTAATGTCAATCGACATCTTCTGATGGCTAGATCCTGATCCCCGTTCTTCTCTATATCCTTTCCTCAAACACTCCTCTTTACTCCTGCCCTCACTCTCAGTAACTTTCCACCAATGGAACTCCCTTCCTCCTACTTTCTTCTCTGATAGCTATAATCTTCAATTATTCAAATGCCTTGATCCTGATCCCCGTTCTTCTCTATATCCTTTCCTCAAACACTCCTCTTTACTCCTGCCCTCACTCTCAGTAACTTTCCACCAATGGAACTCCCTTCCTCCTACTTTCTTCTCTGATAGCTATAATCTTCAATTATTCAAATGCCTTGATCCTGATCCCCGTTCTTCTCTATATCCTTTCCTCAAACACTCCTCTTTACTCCTGCCCTCACTCTCAGTAACTTTCCACCAATGGAACTCCCTTCCTCCTACTTTCTTCTCTGATAGCTATAATCTTCAATTATTCAAATGCCTTGATCCTGATCCCCGTTCTTCTCTATATCCTTTCCTCAAACACTCCTCTTTACTCCTGCCCTCACTCTCAGTAACTTTCCACCAATGGAACTCCCTTCCTCCTACTTTCTTCTCTGATAGCTATAATCTTCAATTATTCAAATGCCTTGATCCTGATCCCCGTTCTTCTCTATATCCTTTCCTCAAACACTCCTCTTTACTCCTGCCCTCACTCTCAGTAACTTTCCACCAATGGAACTCCCTTCCTCCTACTTTCTTCTCTGATAGCTATAATCTTCAATTATTCAAATGCCTTGATCCTGATCTCCGTTCTTCTCTATATCCTTTCCTCAAACACTCCTCTTTACTCCTGCCCTCACTCTCAGTAACTTTCCACCAATGGAACTCCCTTCCTCCTACTTTCTTCTCTGATAGCTATAATCTTCAATTATTCAAATGCCTTGATCCTGATTCCCGTTCTTCTCTATATCCTTTCCTCAAACACTCCTCTTTACTCCTGCCCTCACTCTCAGTAACTTTCCACCAATGGAACTCCCTTCCTCCTACTTTCTTCTCTGATAGCTATAATCTTCAATTATTCAAATGCCTTGATCCTGATCTCCGTTCTTCTCTATATCCTTTCCTCAAACACTCCTCTTTACTCCTGCCCTCACTCTCAGTAACTTTCCACCAATGGAACTCCCTTCCTCCTACTTTCTTCTCTGATAGCTATAATCTTCAATTATTCAAATGCCTTGATCCTGATCCCCGTTCTTCTCTATATCCTTTCCTCAAACACTCCTCTTTACTCCTGCCCTCACTCTCAGTAACTTTCCACCAATGGAACTCCCTTCCTCCTACTTTCTTCTCTGATAGCTATAATCTTCAATTATTCAAATGCCTTGATCCTGATTCCCGTTCTTCTCTATATCCTTTCCTCAAACACTCCTCTTTACTCCTGCCCTCACTCTCAGTAACTTTCCACCAATGGAACTCCCTTCCTCCTACTTTCTTCTCTGATAGCTATAATCTTCAATTATTCAAATGCCTTGATCCTGATCTCCGTTCTTCTCTATATCCTTTCCTCAAACATTCCTCTTTACTCTTGCTCTCGCCCTCTATAACCCCTTGCAAGCTAGTAGCACTCCCGCCTTGTTTGGGATGATAAAGTTAATGAAAATGAATGGGGTTCAATGTTTACGTATAAACTCAACTATAAACTTCCAATTGCATTTTGACACATTTCCAGCGTGCTGCTAGGTTGGCACATCGATCCCACTCTATCACTTCCGAAAGAACTAAATGTAACTGCCTCTTCTACTCTAACAGCTTCGTCTCTCGCACTTCCCAACAGTGGAACTCCCTTCCTCTTACTTGCTTCCCTGATAGCTATAATCTTCAAATATTCAAATGTAATGTCAATCGACATCTGATACCTTCATCCTGATCCTCGTCTTTCTCTGTATCTTTTCGTCAAACACCTGTCTTTACTCTTAATTTCACTCTCTGTAACGCCTTGCGTGCTAGTGGCACTCTCGCCTTGCTTGGGGTGATATGGTTAAAAAATACATATAAATTAATATAAAATGACTACTAGAATTCAAAATCGACTTTCAGATTCCCCATTTCGATCGGCTCTTCATTACACTACTCCCGCATACACACAGGCACACATACGCAACTCACTTGGCCGGAATATGAACTCGGTCTACCAACTCCACATTCCAAGATGGTACAAGTTACACCACCCTCATATTGTCATCTGTATAAAGAAATAAAATTAATGCTTCTTCATTCGTACTTGTTTGTAGAAATACTAGACTGGCGCTACAGGATCGCAAACGAAGAACTGTACCATATAACAGGAACCATATCTCTTGAGGACTTTCAACGGTAGCAACGAATAAATATCAGTTTTAACTTAAAGAGATTATAATTTCCTCTCGTGTCACCTGTTTAGGATTGGACATTCCGGTTCCTCCCATAGTCTACATCAATTTCGTCCTGGATATGACGATAAACTATATCCGGCAGCAAGGCCTCTGATTAAACGGTTTTGAGGCGCATGAAACCGTCTTTTAATTACTGTTGTTCCCGGGTTCACTCTGGGGTGGTTGCACTTGTTAGGGTCCCATCTATGGGCATATCGTGAATCTCCAAACTTGGATCAAAACATTATAAAAAATATATATTTTTCTAGTAAGAATGCTAGTAATACGTTTTCATAGTAAAAATACCCAAAATCTATTATGGGAAAAGGAAGAGTAAAATTAACATCTTTGAAAAAAAATTAACAAAGATTCAAACATAATTAAATTTTGGCAATAAATGATCCACTTCAACTCTATACTTCTAACGTCTAACCTCTGAAATTTTACTTAGTCAGTTATGTGCCATGCGTAAAACACACAGGCGATCATGTATATTTCGATACATGACTGACGAGGCAGATTTTTTCCCGCAGTAGGTTGCCATTTCTTTCTGTGTTAGACTAGTTGCCATCCAAGGTGATGAAAAACACGTTTTGTATGTTAACAGAAAAAGATAGTGATTATAACAAAATGAGAAATATGAAAAGTGCTGTCCATTATGATCTACTGGAACATGGAATCACTTCAGACATTTATTATCAAGGACTTGCTTGAGTAAATAAAGTGTCAGACGTTTCCTGCTTTGGTAAACAGAAAAGTTATTATTCTCCAGTATGACAATGGCACAAAACAAACGCGATAAAAAAATAAACTGATTAGTATGGGAAGTTCTTCCACATTCTCCGTAGTCTCCAGATTAAACGCTTATAAATTTTCATTTGTTTCAATCACTAGAACATTTAACATACGAGACAGAACATTCAGAAACAACAAAAAAAAAAAAAAAAAAAAAAAGGTGAAAGTTTTTCAATTTCTTTTTGGTAAATAAAAACTTAAATTTCTATAGACGTGGAATCAAAAATTCCCATTGGACAGAAATTTATTAGTTTTGCCGAATATCATGTAAAGAAATTTAAATTCTGCTATTTACACAAAGTGTTATAGTGAAACACACCTATTCTATAAATAGACACTCCCACCTATAACAAGTAGTAGTAGGAGTCGCTCAGGGCGTCAGTCAGTCGATGTCGGACGACCGGCTGAACGGTTGAACTCTCTGCCTTCGGGCGGGAGGAACCCGAAGGAGGCTACGCCGAAGGGCGGAGTCTCTTTCGGGGAGGTAGACCGGCCCTGAACCCGTTTAACCCACGGGCTCGGAATGCCCACGTTAAAAAGGCCTTGTGCCACATGACACCCTCGTGGTGGGGTGACTGAATATCGTCAGTCCATGTCGGACGACTGTTAGTCGAATACTAAAGTATCAGCGAACACAACTAGATTACTCTGCGTTATTACCTATTATATCAAGTTCCTAACGTTTTGTACGTCGAACCTATTTTAGGACCGACTTAGTACAAATACAAGCCTCCACTGTGAAACCACTACATAACACATAGATAGTGGGTGGGAAAATAAGAGGATTCATACCTTCCCCAAGGTTAATAGTACGTAAGTGAATGTAATGGATTCGACTGGAATTCGAACTGGACTCTCCGATTCCTCTGTTCTAGCCGCTATTCATTACTACATCAGTTACCTTTATTGGTTTTTCCTTAATAGGAAATAGATAGTGGATAGATTCTTTTGAACAGGGATAGAAGTTTATCCCTTGTTTGTTGTTTAGGACTGGGTTTCCGGTTCTTTCTAAAGTTTTCTTATTCTCTTCTACTTCCTGTTACCCCACCTTGCGTCTTAGTGTCATTATCACCTTGCTTAGGCTGGCTAGATTTTAAAAAAACAATCAAGATGTTGACATTACTCGCTACTTCAAACAAAAGGTTAGAAAAGAAACCAACATTAAAAACTGGAAAGAGCGACAAAAACTACTCGACTTGAGAAAACCCTTTTTTTACCGAACAACAATTTAAGCTAAAGATTTTATGAATTTAAACTGACGGTTTTACTGGTTGAGATTTTTAGATTTGATAAAAAATTCCATGAAATAAAATATTTTATTGATTTTATTCCTTTTTGAAAACAGTCTCAGCTAATCATGTGAAAATGAAATTCGGTTTGATAGCGTATATTTAAGAATTAAATTATTTTAATCGCGAAATATTACATGAAAATGAAAGGTGTAAATGATGTGCTGATTGCATCACAAATTGCTTTGGCGTTCGAGTCCTCGGCTCAATGAATGAATGAATGAATCAATCAATCAATCTTCTTCTTCTTCTTCTTCTTCTTCTTCTTCTTCTTCTTCTTCTTCTTCCATGTCCCTTCAGGTCTTAACAACCTAATCACTTTTCTTACTGTTCCGCCAACCTAAGGACTTTAAATAGGTCATTCGGTATCCCCCTCTGTCCCTCTTGCTTTCAATATGTCCTGCGAGTATCAAATTCTCCAAACCCTCTTTCTTCATTATGTGCTTAAAAATATCAATTGTTTTTCTTTTTTTATTCTATGTATAAGTGTGCTTTTTGTTTCCATTTTCCCCGATCCGTCATTGTTGCTCACATGATCGGTTCATGGTATTCTCAGCATCCTTCGGTAGAACGAGATTTCTGCTGCCTAAAGTCTCTTCTTCATCTGTGAGGAGACGATTATACTTCTTTCAAATGTCAGACATTACTGTATACATTAATACTTGCTTTCCTTCTTTCTTCATTCACTTATTCCTTATCTTACTTTAATATTTTGTTTCATATTTTCTTCTTTAATTTCTTTATTCTTTCTCCATTGAATATTCCTACCTTCTTTTCTAGCCATTTCTTCTTCCCTTCGTTCTTTTTTTCATTTCTATGCCTTCTTGTCTTGCTATATTTATTCAATCCTTCTCTTTCTCCATCTTTTCTTGTTTTCTTTCTTCATTCTGTTATTCCTTTCATCTTTCATTAATTCATTCTTCTTCATTCCTTCATTCCATCCGTCATATTCTGCCTTGCAAACTGTCAATATTTCACTTTTTATTTCTTTCCATTTTCTTTCTTTCTTTCTTTCTTTCTTTCTTTCTTTCTTTCTTTCTTTAGTCTGTTATACCATTCTTTCTATTCTTTTCCATTCCTTTCGTCATATTCAGTCTTCTAAACTGATATATTTTTCTTTCTTTCTTTTTTTTTTCTTTCTTTCTTTATTCATTCAGTTATTCTTTCATTCCTTCATTCTTTCCGTTCTCTTTCTTTCCATCATTCCTTCCGTCATATTCATCCTTCTAGACCTCTATTATTTCTCTTTTCTTTCTTTCTTTCTTTCTTTCTTTCTTTCTTTCTTTCTTTCTTTCTTTCTTTCTTTCTTTCTTTCTTTCCATCCCTCTTTGCTGCCTTCCTTCGTTTTTTCTTTTTTTCCTTCTGATAGCCTTTCCTAAATTTTTTGTCTTTCTTTCTTTCTTTCTTTCTTTCTTTCTTTCTTTCAATCATTTACTCATTATTTTCCCTTTTCCTCTTTTCTCAGTTCAGTTAGTCCTTTTGTCAATCCCTCTTCTCTTTCGTCCATTCTTTCTTTCATTATTGTCTCACCCTCTTCCTTTCTACCCTTCCTCATTTATTCGTTCCTTCTTTCATTTTCATTCATTTCTATTTTTTTCTTTTTTTTATCCTTACTTTCTTTATAACCTATATAGATTTGTTGTGTTAGTCTGAAGCTCATTAAATATTGAATTTTATCAGGCAAAAACAGGCGGGCTAAACGTAATAAAGAGAAGTGACATAGTACTGCTCAACGAAAACTGGGACGAGTTCCAGGTGCTCCATTGACATTGAACTCGGCAAATTTAGACCCCATTGGGCATTTACTGGACAGGTTGAAGACCTCACTAAATATCGGGCAGTCACATTCAATATAGTCACTGAAAAACTTGGACCATATGTACATAAACAATTATTCCAGCGCCTAATAAACTCCATCGTCGGTTAATTACAGTCATTCACGCGAACGGAGGAATCATCGTATAGATAGATAGATAAATATAGATGTGTGTATGTGTGTGTGTGTGAACGATATTCAAATATTGCTGTTTTCCCCGAATTAATGTTTAATGTGGACCCTCAATTTGTTATACACCGGTCTCATAATCTTCAGAGGGTTCAAGATACAATTTCTATATTTACATCAAGCACTGTACTTACAGCTAAGCGTCGTTTTTCTTTTATTATATATTACTACTATTAATATTATACACACAATCACACACACACACACACACACACACACACACACACACACACACACACACACACACACACACACACACATATATATATATATATATATATATATTATCAGTACTGACACATCCATCTATAAACTAACCAATAAAATTCTGCGTGAGTGTCCATTAGTTATATTAATACATCTCTCTCTCTCTCTTGATTAAAAAAAAAACTAATATGTAAGTTTTCAAACCTGGAAAAATTAGCCACCACATTTTTTATGAAATTTTGATGAATTAGGAAAAATGGTTACAAGGAAAAAAATCTTGATCCCATGTACCCTTGAAGTTTTCTGTTTCTTAATATGTATATATATATATATATGTGTATATATATATATATATATATATATATATATATATATATAGAGAGAGAGAGAGAGAGAGAGAGAGAGAGAGAGGGAGAGAGAGTTGATATATATATATATATATATCATAGACATCTATCAACTAACCTGTAAGATTCTGGAAACTTACATGTATTTCTCTCTCTCATATATATATATATATATATATATATATATATATATATATATATATATAGAGAGAGAGAGAGAGAGAGATGATATATATATATAAATATATATATATATATATCATCTCTCTCTCTCTCTCTATATATATATATATATATATATATATATATATATATATTAGGAGTACTGACATAAACGACAATCAAATAGCCTGTAAAATTCTGGACACTTATACGTCGGAAACGGCAGGAGTGAACATTATATATATTAATACATCTCTCACGCTATATATGTGTGTGTGTGTTTGAGCATGTATATATATATATATATATATATATATATATATATATATATATATATATATATATATGCGTGTGTTTGTATGTGCAAATAAATATATATGTGTGTTTGTGCGTGTTTGTATATGTGTATATATATGTGTGTGTTTATATATATATATATATATATAATGGACATTCCCTCCAGAATAAGTGTCCTTTAAGTATGCTATATTTATGGGTAAACGTGTTCAGTATCAGCGGTAGTGTATGTAACTATAAAAGTAGACATTAATGTCCACATCGAGCGACGACTGTCTGTTTCATTCTCGAATGCATTTTTCAGGTATCATTGTCACCATTGGGTGCTGACCTCGTTCGGTGTTGACCTCAGTGTCCATGGATATTGTTTGGTCCTTGCTCTCGTCTCCCTTAAATGTTTGGGATGTCTAATGCTACATGTTTTATTGTCGTTTTAAAAGAATAATACTCTATACTTTTCGCTCGTGGGCCATCTTTTCAAATGACTTATCTGGTACACAAATAGCTTCAGTATTACTTTTCAGCTTTTCTTTGTACTTGATCCATGCGCTCTCTAAGTTTTTTTTCACGGCTGTGTAGATGGTTGTACATAAAACCTTTTATTGTTAGATTGTTGCTCATTCCAATGACATTTCACTGTCAATTCTATACCAAAATAATTTCCAATATATTTTATTTATGCATTTAGTAATTGTTGTGTCGAAGTGTATAAGACTGATTAAAAACATTTAAAAAACATTTTTCCATATTAAAATTATTTACAATTAAATTCTATAGTTGCTTTGAGAATTTTTACTATTTCGTGTTCCCCCTTAATTCAGTTCTCCTGATCCCAACTTTACATGCTAGACTGCATCAACGACAGTCAATTTTGTTATTCGCGATCGTGGTAGCGTTGGTTCTATTAAGTAACGGGGGAGAGATGATCAAGAGTCTGTACACGACACCTTGGCTAGAAATTCGCGAGGTACTGGCTAGCCTCACTAAGGAACCTGGGTGCAGACATAACATGCCTTCACGTCGTTTTGGTCTTATATACAGTGGGCTATGATAAGTTTTTAGCCACCCTTGATTACAATAATTTTGGCTTGTTTAATAACGTCTCTTGTTTTTTTTCCAGACAATTCCGTGTTAGTATCAAGCTACTTTCATCTATGAACAATAGTTGACTTATATTTTGTAATGAAAGTTCTTGAAAGTAAGGAAATTAGTGAATTGCAAATAATAGGATGCCATCAGTGTGGAAAGTCAAATAGAGAAATTGCTAAGATCTTTCAGATTAATCATCAAGCGGTTAATAATATTGTCAAGAATTTTAATGAAGAAGGCCATCGTCGTGTGGAACAACGTTCAGGAAGACCAAACATCGTGTCTGAGTGAAGGAAAAGGGCGCTGAATCGGGAAGGCATCAGAAAATGTTGTCATAGCGTCAAAGACGTCGGCAACAGCATGGGAATGTCGCCATATGCGTTGAGAAAAACTCTGAAAGAGCTATTCTATCAAAGAAAAGTTGCAAGAAAGAAGCCCTTGATTTGAGAGGTTAACAGGAACATACTATAGACTGAGATAATTCTTGATCAAAGATTATGACTTTTGGTAGTCTGTACTTTGAACAGATGAAAGTAAATTCTGCCAGTATTCGAATTCGGGGCAGGTTTATACTTGGAGAAATCAAAATGAGACTTAGAACACTGAATGTCTACAGGCGGACTTGAAACATGGAGGGATTGGAGTGATTTTTTTGTGGCGCTGTCTGGTTTGGATCGAAATCTGAGATGATACTTGTTGATGTGTGGTTCAATGGTTCAAAATATTAGGTTGGTGCAAAAATAATGACGTAATTATGTCGTTTTTTGACGTTAAAAAATACGTCAAAAAACGACATTATTACGTCAATATTTTTGCACCAACGTACTACTGTCAAATATTAGAGAAAGGATTACCACACTATTTGAAACCAATCCGATTGACAAGAATGTCTACCTTTATCAAGAAGACGGAGCGCCATTTCATATGAGCAAAGTACCAAAATCCTGGAAGGAATTGCAAGGAATCAAGTCACTGCCATGGGTTGCCTAAAGTTCTGACATGAATCCAATAGAATACGTTTGGGAGCACCTTCACCGAAAACTTCGAGAGCGTGCAACCAAAATCACGTCAGTGGCAACCCTTAAAGTAACATTGCTAAAGGGGTGGCAAAATATGGATCAGACGATTGTTGATAACTTGATCAAATCCATAAAAAAATTGAATATAAGCACTGAAATTAGCAAATGGAGGACTTACTCTATACCAGTTCCCAATACTGTTTATTTATGTTGAGTAGGGATTAAATTTTGAAATTGGATGTTCTTTAGTTCTCCAGGCAAAAAAACATTCTTAGGCCATTGTACAGACAGATAAAAAAAAAACCAACAAACAAAAAAAAAAAAAACAAGAAACTAAAGCTGTCAGAATTCCACGCCAACGGGGACATCTGGCATGTTCTTTGTCATTCTGGGGCAAGTCTGTACATCCAGTAACAATTTCTATATTATCCTATTAGTTGACATAGTAAAAAAATTTATAATGAATTCCGATATTAACATAATTTTCAGTGAAGTTTTATATCTATGTATCATATCTGCCGTGCCATTTCATGTGTTAACATTAGGAGTACTGTTGAATTGCCAAATATAATCTGAAGGGAATTTGAATTGTCAACGTGAATTTGCGTCAAATGAGAGAAATAGTGTGGTTTGAACAAAATGTTCGTATTTCATTTATTTGTCCATAAAGACAGTCTGAATGTGGTACCGAAAACTGTAGTGGCATTGGAACAGCGAAAAATGCCTTTCAAAAGCTAAGCGAAGTAACAGGAGTACTTTGTTAGAAACAAAGAAAAGAGTACTGAACTGTTATCTAGTATCACTCTACCTATATGTCAGAGAATACTAGAAAATAAACTAATGGCTGAAGAAGAAATTCCAGATAAAAGAAATGTGATTCTACGTAAGGATGTGGAGAATACCGAGGACCGAATATGTGATTAACGTGTAACTTTCTATAAAAATAGAAACTATAAAAACGCTTATACTTAGCACCAGAAAGAGTTTAAATCTCTAAGACACTTAATGAGGAAAGTATGTCCGGAAAATATGACACTCACAGATGTCATTGAAGGTAGGAGTGACAGAGGAAAGAAGCCAGTACTCTACCAATCTTGTGTAAATTGGGACAGAACAGGAAATAGGAGAGAGGTTGAGATGGCCAGCCTTACTAAGAACTACAATGGATAATAGTTGTGGAGAGCAATGATCCCCCACGTCCCGAAAGAACTTACAGATACAAGAAGACACACAGTCTACCAAGGAACATGAGAAATTTATTGGCCATATTTTAGTTTGTAAAGAGATAATGGAGGATCTTCCCATTAAAGGGAGGAAAGTCACCAGAATAAATATGTTTAAATCTCAGCGCGAACATGTAACAAATGCATTTGAACAAAAGTTCATTTTAGTCAGGCGATCTTAGGATTTATTTTACTGCCATAGCGTTTGAAGACGCGTGAATCTCAAACACTAAATCGCCAAGAGCACAAACACTCCACCGTCGATCTATCAACTTCTACTTTCTCTCCTTGAAAATGAACAACAGTTGACAATACTCGGAACATTAGATATGATTTTACAAGCTCCTTTCCAGTATTCAAACCAACACCAAACGACTTACTCGACACCAGGACTAATACATCAAAAGGTTTGTAAAGTATGTCCCTTCTATTAAATAAAACATGTTTAAACCAAAATACTGTAGCCTTAATATACTAACTTCTCAGGTTTGATGAAATCACTTTCACGTTACTCATATAAACGGTCGTTAAATTGATTTTTTGTGTGTATGTATGTCACCGTGCGCTTATAAAAAGTATATATATATATATATATATATATATATATATATATATATATATATATATATATATATATATATATAACACCCTTGAGCGCTTAGGCTTGGAGCGGGTAGAATAGAGATCAACGTGTTTTACTGGACTCAGCAGTTTTGAATCAGCTTGTCTGAATCGTCTTCAAGAAGCGAGCTCAAGATCTAAAAGGTCAGCCAATCTAACAGTGATCTCATCCCCAAATCCTTACTCTTGCTCCATATGCGGCCTCCTTTTTAAATTACTAGCAGCTCTTAAGTGCCACTTAAGATTATCGCACAAAATTTCATAACTGAATCAATTAAGTTGTCAGATCCTCATACGTCGAAACCGACGAGGGAGAGTCCATTATATATATATATATATATATATATATATATATATATATATATATATATATATATCAGAGAATATTTCTGCTGTCATATCAAGTGATGGTGTTGAAGTAGAATACATTCAACACCATCACTTGATGACACCAGAAGTGTTGAAACAAAATGGCTATTTTCGGAGGGATTTTATAACATATTTATGTTATAAGTTTCGAATAAATCGTATTTGCTCTACTCTATATTGAGCACTCTTTTTAAGAATAGTATTTTTGTTTATTGGAATTTATTCCATATACACCAATTTTATATATATATATATATATATATATATATATATATATATATTGACATGACAGATAATCGTGAACTTTCCTTAATCTGTGAAAAAATAATAAAAATTAAAAATACCAGAATTTTCTTTTCTCCTCCATATTTCATTATCTGTTGACTCTATAAATATATGAACGATTCTTTTTTGTTCATCTTATTTTTTAGAAGACTACAACACACAAGACAATCTGAGGTGATGTTACGTGATATACGCCAAATTTTAAGATATACCATGTAATCACTTTAATGTCAGACGTAATTCTCCCAGACTACCAACTGTAACAAGAACAAATAGAATATT
>OZ010608.1:26684897-26722397 GCA_963932145.1 Acanthosepion lycidas | reverse complement strand
TATTGTTTTTTTCTTTTCTGAAAACTGTCCTTAGAACAAAAGTTCTGCCCAGGGAGGACAGACCTTCTGCACCCTCGCAGTTATGCTACTGCTTTTCAGATCCATTTGTGTTTCTCCAACATCCAGGGATAACGTGTAGTTTGTGCTGAAACTATGCCGAGTTCAGGTATGTACGACACCTTAGCCATATTCATTCACTCATTCATTCATACTGTGTTGTCATTCATCAGTGGATTGGGATTAAATTAACCAAAAATCTTGTGCATAAAAAAATAGTTAAAAAAAGGCTTCCTGGGAAGACCTTATCCATTGGCATGAGAAAATCGTTGGAACCAGATGCTGTAGTAGATGTCACGTTCATATTCTACTGGACTCAACGACACACACAGACACCACCTCATGACTATTGGACCTGTAGAAGATTCCACTCCACCGGAAATCAGTCACCACACACAATACGACTAATAGACACGAAGTTATCGAGTGTTTGGTTTCATCAAGTACACTGACCTGTTTTTGCCATCAGTCGAAGCCCTTTACCGGGGTGTAACTGCTGTTGCATGTAAGCGGTTGAGAGATAGGCGTGTTGCGTTCTAGGTCGTCTCTGGGTCCCCACGCTACTACATGAAATGTTATCCACAAAAAAGACAATTTCTTTTTCTTATTCGTTTTATTAGGAGAGAGTGATGGCAGCTTTGATTCCAGGAGATATCGACAGGAATTACGTCACAGGAACGCATGTCACCCGTTGGCTTAGCGTCCCTTCGCGTGTGGTCTTTGCCCATTTCCCGAACCTGGATATAGAAAGTGTGTCGAAGCTTCATAATTATTGCGGCCTTCTGCCGTTTTGAATTCATATTCAAGACGCAGACAATGGCAGACCATCTCTGTCACATAACTGACTGACTGGTGGCACCTTGGATTCTAGGAGGCATCAGGTGTTTCGCATTGTTATGGGCAAATAGTTACCCCCAACCAAACCGGAATCAAATGACTATGAAAATATAAAAATACATTTCTGTAGTAGTCGAAACAGGCTTTTCCCCATGTTAACTCTCTCATCCTGGGAAGACGTTATCCGGTGGTATGAGAAAATCGTCGCAACCGGATGCTGCAGTAGATGTGTCCATATTTTACTACACTCAACGACATATACAGAGACCACCTCATGACCGTTGAACCTGTAGAAGATTCCACTCCACAGGGAATCAGACACCGCACATAATACGACTAATAGACACGAAATTATCGAGTGTTTGGTTTCATCAAGTACACTGACCTGTTTTTGCCCTCAGTCTAAGCCCTTCACCAACGGGAAACTGCTGTTGCATGCAAGCGGGTGAGAGTTAGGCTGTTGCGTTCTGTGTCCTCTGTGGGCCCCCACGCTACTATATGAAATGGTATAAAAAGGAAAAGGACGATTTCTTTTTCTTCTTCGTTTTATTAGGAGAGAGTGATGGTAGCTTCGATTCCGACTATGGGTTAATTAGAAAGAATTTTTATCTCTAAACAATTATTATCTATAAAAACAAAAAACAAAATGGCGTATTAAATATTTCGGCATTAAATAACCCATAGAGATATTGATATGCCAACGAACAACCAGTCCCTCAGGCTAAACACCACTGCTACTATGGCTGCGGTACGTGTTAACCTTATGAACCTAACGAATTCGTCCTGGGTATGACGGCAAACTAAATTCGTGTCTGGGTAAGACGATAAACTACTTTCTCTGATCAGGAGGTTTTGAGGCGCGTGGTACCACTTTTTAACAGTTGGTGTTCCCAGGTTCACCCTGACTCGGGGTGGTAGTACCTGTTAGTCTCTCAGCTATTGGTAAATAGTGAACTTGAGTCAAAATGCTATGAAATTATAAAAAATGCATTTCTGTAGTGGAGGTGCCAGCAATTCATATTTAAGGAATTACTAGCAAAAATCCAAAAAGATAGTACCAGCAAAACATTTTTAAAGAAAAAATATTGCCAGTAATAGGTTCTTGAAAAAAATTACTAGTAATATATTTTGTCAAAGAAATTACTAATGTTCTCAAGAAAATTAAATTTTGGCATTAAATGACCCATAAGGAGTGGATGTGCCTTTAAACAAACAAACAAAAAAAACAACAAAAAACAAAAAAACAAAAACAACCCCTCGCAAAAACAGACGTGACAGATGTTTCAAGTTCTCTTGAATGTTTTCTGACATTTGTTTTTGGATTTTTGTCTAAACAATCTGTTCAGTTTATCATTTATTTTTTATGACTGAATTCGTTCTTTGTCTTGGTTCATTTCCAATGCTCTCTTTTCCAGAATAATATTATATTGAATCAATTGCTAAGTTTACTACTAGGAAAATATGCTGCTTTTCCCACCCAAGGCCAATGTACTGATGAAGAGGAAGGGTCGATGCCGATCAGGTAGGTATTAATATTTAGTATAAGAATGGTGAACAGAAGATGAACATCCTCTACCAAGTATTCCAAAACAAATTCTCAGTATAATCCTTTCCTAAAAGGATGTACTTGTATGTAGAAATAGTCAGAAAAAATTTGTTTCGAAAGGGAAAAAAATCGAACAATGTATTGCTGTTAGAAATCGGATTAAAGGCGAGCAAGATTTGTAAGTCGAGAGCTTGGTAAGAAAACAGCATTAATGATGAGTAAATTAAAATAAAAATTCGCCGAATTTTTATTTTAATTTACTTATTTATTCATTTAAAAAATGACGTTTCATCGCAACACGAAATGTCTAAAATCGTATATAAGTATAGTAGTACTATGTCATTCTGGAGTTTTCTAGAATTTTCTAATACCGAGAACTTCCTACAGCCTTCTAGAACGTTATATAACCTCTCGGACAATAGGACTTTCTAGAACTTGTTTTTGTTTATTTGTAAGTTTGTATGATATGCTATACAATGTTAAATGCTTTTAAAATAGTTAATACTATCCGATTACAATGTTAGCAAATTGAAAAATAAAGCTCCTGCAAGTTTGTAGTTTTTGTTTATTCCTAAGGTTGTATGTTATGTAATAGCTATAATCCATTAAATACATTAAAATAGGTAAGTACTATCCAAATACACCGTTAGCAAATTGAAAATTTTTTATGTAAGTTTATTGAAAGTTTCCTTGGATATTCTGTGAAGTAAGTGTCAGTTTTGTGTGCCGTCGTCTTTTTTATCTATTTTTTTCGTTTTCGTCTAAATTCTGCGTTTTTTTTTTGTTTTTTTTTTACATTGTTTGAATTGTGTGCGGAGACGAGGGTACACCAACGCTATGTACTATCCCTTCTTCCCCTCTGAAAGCACAGTTACCCGCCATTCCTAATACCCTTCCTTTCAAAACATACCTTCCAATACCACTGCAGCCGAAGACATTTCCACTCCCTCCCCAACACCCCGCTTTCCACCAGCACAACGCCCAGCGACTTCTCAAAACCCAGTATCACCTACCATTCTTCTCATAAGAAATTCCCGAGGGATTAAGATCGTGTCAAATAGACAGGCGAGCAATAGAAAGGGACATTTCAACACAAAATTGAGCGTCGTTAAAACCCTTACTGAAAACAACATCAATAGACGGGCACTCTATAGAAGACCCCTGGAATTTCCCTAAGGTTCTGTGGGCAATAACTTGGATTAAGAACACAGGCAGAAATCTTACAGTGTGGGATCATCTACACGAAACAGAGGATGCCTTTCCGGATATTTATATGGTTGAAATGGGGACTCCAGATCTGAAAAAGCTACAAAGGTATTGTGCGGGGAGGGTCCCAGTAATCCTCCATCCTTCATTATATAGGGCCTTAAAACTGACCTATCCTGCGGACGTCGGCGGCATTGTCCTGAATGGTGGCATGACGACAGAGATGGTGATAGGGAGTCTGGGACAATCCGTCGGGATCCGTTCATTTGCAACTTTCCGTCCAGTCTGTGAATAGTGGAATCAACTTGAAAAATGTTTCTCAAGATAGCTAGTTTGGATGAAAAGGGCTTGAGGGTAGAGTAAGGCTGCCCACCTGCTTCGTGATCTTCTATCCTTCGGCGTAGATGCAGCTGCGATCCAGGAAACGCATCTATTCTGTATACGTGGACCAGCTGGCTAAAGGTGCTTTCTTGCTGATTAAACGTACCCTAGATGTGAAGGTGGACCTTGTCTATGTAGATGCTGGATGCGGGCGGTTGATCGTGGCTGATATTGTTGTGAGCAGTTTCGGGTCGTTGCGGTTTATGCGTCCAACGACCTGGGGGAGCGTGTCTCATTTTTTCAGCAGTTGGGGCCATTCCTGGTTGATTCTTCGCGCTTAGTCTTAGTGGGGGACTGGAAAGCCATCCTGGATCCCAAGATACACAGGGAGCGGGGATCTAGCAGGAGGTCATTGAGTGATAGTAGTCTGGTTGATCTGATCGGCGGGTTTGGTGTCGTCGATAGATACCGGTTCAATTACTCTGGGCGAAGATGTGAACGTGGACTCGTAAGTGGCCGTCTACCTAGGTACCAGCTATCTGGATAGAATGTTAGTGAAAAAGGCTGATATAGACTGGCTAGATTGTCCTACGTTACACTCGTTAGGCTATTCCGACCATAGACTCGTTCGTGCCCGGATAGCGTTAGATGCTAGGCCTAGAATGTCTGGAAATTGGAAGTTCAATCTGTCTTTAGTGCAACAGCTAATTAGACACTTGCAGCGAGAACGAGTGAGGCGGTTATTGGGAATATGTGTGGGACAGGCTTAAGGATAGGATTTAAGTCCTTCATCACTGAATATAGCTAGCGGCTCGCACTAGATAAGGCTAAAAATGTGAAGATACTTAAAGATAATCTGTCTCGGGCGGAGACTTGTGGGTGGGGAACTCCCTATAGATAGGTTTAGCTAGGTAGGCTCTGGAGCGCGAGGCTAGCGAGCTCTACCAGGAACAGGTAGTTAGACATAGGTTAAACAAGATGTATAACGAAATCGTGAACATGGGCGCACAATTGCGCAAGGAAGGGATCCTTCGAGGTTCCGATCGTTACATTCGTGAGGTTAAAACCCTAGAGGGGTGTACTCTGAGGTCGACTGACGATATGTGCGAGGCTTTTCGGCAGCATTTCGAGACCGGGTTTACCAGGAGCCTAGTCTCAGTGACGAAGAGTTTCGCAGCTATTTGGCTGACTTTCCTCGGCTTTCGCAGACTGAAACGGTTAGCTGCGAGTTTGAGATCACGGCGGGTGAAGTCTACTTGGCATTGAAGAGGGTCGACAGAGGCAACCTCTGGGACTTGTTAGTTTACCATATAAATTTGTACTTGAGGTTGTCGCACATCTTTGTGCCGATTTTGACTGTCGTGTTCAACAACTGGTTCCGGCAGGAGTCCATCTCCAATCAGATCAACAGGAGTGTAATCACACTGTTGAAAAAGGGCAAGGATGATGGGCGGGATTTAGATGATTTCAAGCCCATAACTCTGCTAAAAATAAAGTTAAAGATTTTGGTCAAGATCCCGACGGAACGTTTGCAGTCAATTGCTGAGTTTTCTGTTGGGACCCAATCAGACTTGTGTTGTGAAGGGCCAAACAATTCAGAGCAACCTGCATCTGATTCGTATGATTCTAGAGGTAGTAAAAGACAACGATTAAGCCGCACTGATCAATTTGGATCAGTCCAAGGCATTTCATAGGACCGACCATCGGTATCTAGCTGCTGTCCTACAGGCCGCCGGATTCGAACAAGATTTCTACAAGCGGATTATCCTCCAGTATCGCTTCCCCAGAGAAGAGAAAGAGGTCGCGCACTTTTTCGTTGTCTCGGTCAGTTCCTCAGGTTTGCCCACTGTCGCTCCTACTTTATGCTTTGCCGTTGGAGCCTCTCCTTCGTCAACTGAAGGGCAGGGCGAGCAGTCCAGTCCTATGTAGACTCGCTGTCACTGGTGGGGATCGAGCCAGAGTTTCCGCTTATCAATTTTCGTGTCGTACTGCAGCGAAAATGAAGTGGTATAGAGTGCGCTTGAAAAGTACGAAACAGTAACAGGGGCAAAGATTAATCGTAACAAGACTTCAAGAATGCCGTTAAGTGCCTGGAAAGGGACCTTTCTTCCGGGGCCCTTTGGTTGGACGGAAGGTCCTCTCTGCATTCTTGTAGTATGGTTTGGACCCGACCTCCAGCTGGAGAAAAGTTGGTCAGAAGTACAAGCAAAGTTCGGAGCGTCGGTCCAGACTTGGATCCAAAGTATGTTGTTCTTGAAGGGTAAAACGGAGGCGTGTGCCACCTACGTCTTTCCTCCTATCTTTTACCGGTTGGCTGTACTTCCTCTTTACAAGGACCATAGGAAGGCGATCGAGCGCTTTTTGCCCCCCCTTGTGGGAGTGGGCGCAAGCAGAATGTCCGTAAAGAAGCCTGTGTCCAACGCCTGTGTCATAGGGGGCTGGGATTGGCACACTTTGTGAGTCATCGACACGTCTCGAGGTTGGCTTTCCTACGCTGCGTTTTGACAGCGGATTCGATTTTGGTGGGGAGTGTTAAGGACGCCTTACCTAGCCTTACTATCACTCCTCCAATTTCCTGTGCTAAGCGCCGTCGTAGGTCCGGGAAATTGTTGACTTTCCGCAATGTGTGTCGAGCGTCCTTGGGAGCTTTTCCTCGGTCCAGTGACCTTTCTCAGCCTCGATAGGTTGATATGCCGCTAAACAAAATCAACCAACCAAACCAATCAAAATATTTAGATTTCGGCATTAAATAACACATAGAGGTTGATATGCCGCTAAACAAAATCAACCAACCAAACCAATCAAAATATTTAGATTTTGGCATTAAATAACCCATAGAGGTTGATATGCCGCTAAACAGAATCAACCAACCAAACCAATCAAAATATTTAAATTTCGACATTAAATAACCCATAGAGGTTGATATGCCGCTAAACAAATCAACCAACCAAACCAATCAAAATATTTAGATTTCGGCATTAAATAACCCATAGAAGTTGATATGTCGCTAAACAAAATCAACCAACCAAACCAATCAAAATATTTAGATTTCGGCATTAAATAACCCATAGAGGTTGATATGCCCCTAAACAAATCAACCAACCAAACCAATCAAAACATTTAGATTTCGACATTAAATAACCCATAGAGGTTGATATGCCGCTAAAAAAAAACAACCAACAAACCAATCTAAATATTTAGATTTCGCCATTAAACATCCCATAGAGGTTGATATGCCGCTAAACAAAATCAACCAACCAAACCAATCAAAATATTTAGATTTCGACATTAAGTAACCCATAGAGATTGATATGCCGCTAAACAAAATCAACCAACCAAACCAATCAAAATATTTAGATTTCGGCATTAAGTAACCCATAGAGATTGATATGCCGCTAAACAAATCAACCAACCAAACCAATCAAAATATTTACATTTCCGCATTAAATAACGTCTAGATTTGCTGATATGCCGTCAAACAAAATCAAACAATCAACATATCCAGAATAGTTTTAGATGCGAATTTAATTATTTTGATATTAAGAGTGGATATAATGTTTGACTAGTAGATCTTAAGGAGTTCGTAAGTAACATTCTATGCCTATTTTGATCTCGTCTTTTGTTGTTTTTTTTTGGTTTCATCTGGCATGAGAACTAGTTACGTTAACGTAGTATTAGTTTCCTCAGTAAAATCTGTTGTCGGTTAAACGTTATTAATTTCATTTGCAAGATCGTGTAAAATTGTGTCATGTCTTGTATCCTCTATGTATCTAAAAAAAATAAGAATTTGATTTTTTTGGTTTGGTTTGGTTTGTTTTACAGAATATCAGCCTAAATGAGGTATTGAATGCCGATAAGATTTTTACTGCTGGTAATATTTTTTTTCCAAAGATATATTGATGGTAATATATTTTCCTTAAAAAATGTATTACTGGTAATATTTTTTCATTCAAATACGTATTGCCGGTAATATGTTTTCCTTCAAAAATGTATTGCTGGTAATATTTTTTTTCAGAAATGTATTGCTGGTAATATTTCTTACCAAAAATGTATTGCTGGTAATATTTATTCTTCCAAAAATGAATTACTGGTAATATTTTCTCCTTCAGAAATGTATTGCTAGTAATATTTTTCCTTCAAAAATGTATTACTGGTAATATTTTTTCATTCAAATACGTATTGCTGGTAATGTTTTCCTTAAAAAATGTATTGCTGGTAATATTTTTTTCAGAAATGTATTGCCGGTAATATTTCTTACCAAAAATGTATTGCTGGTAATATTTATTCTTCCAAAAATGAATTACTGGTAATATTTTCTGCTTCAGAAATGTATTGCTAGTAATATTTTTTCTTCAAAAATGTATTACTGGTAATATTTTTTCATTCAAATACGTATTGCTGGTAATATGTTTTCCTTCAAAAATGTATTGCTGGTAATATTTTTCCTTCTGAAATGACTTGTTGTTAATATTTATTCCTTCAAAAACGTATTGCCGTTAATATTTTTTTCCTTCAGAAATGTATTGCTGGTAATATTTTTTACCAAAAATGTACTGGTGGTAATATTTATTCTTCCAAAAATGTATTACTGATAACATTGTTCCTTAAAAAATGTATTGCTGGTAATATTTTTTTCCTTAAAAATGTATTGCTGTTAATATTTTTTCATTCAAATACGTATTGCTGGTAATATTTTTACTTCTGAAATGTCTTGTTGGTAACATTTTTTCCTTCACAAATCTATTGCTGATAATATTTTTTCCTTCATAAATATATTGTTGCTAATATTTTTCCTTCAGAAATGCATTGCTGATAATATTTTTTCCTTCAAAAATGTATTGCTGATAATATTTTTCCTTCAGAAATGTATTGCTGGTAATATTTTTTTCCGATTTCATAAGTGTTCAATATGAGCACCGCCTATGACACGGCACACATCAGTTCTTGCCAAACAAGCGTAAACGGCATGACTCAACCTGGAAATAGAACAAAAGTAAAACATTAAATATAAAATTTCGACTTGTTCTATACATTGTGTGAAAATTTGAAGTTATTTGAACAAAAATTTTGAAAATTATTGACCTGAGAAATTATGTCAAATTTTTGGGGACATCCTGTATATTTTGAGGGAGAAGGATTCAATCAAACATCTTTTGTTAAATTCAATCGACTGACAACGTATTACTGTTTACATTTTTATTGTATTTTTCGAATAGATTGTTGTACATTAGAGAATGTTGATTTCGAAACCCTGCTATTCAACTCAATTTGAAAGTTGGGGTTTGACATGTTAAATAATGTCACAGAATATTTTTTTCAAAATCGTTGACGCATTTTGAAGAAAAGAGTTGAGTTTAGGTTTTTTGAAGTATTAGCGTACAACCTTATAAAATTCATAATTGAACTATATGCAATTAGTTTGTTTTAAATTAAATTGTATAAGAAATTCCATAGCAACAAAAAGGCTATAAAATTTTACCACTAGATATGGAAACATTTATCTATACTGAACTAGTTATATTAATTAACGAGACTAATTTTAAAAGTTTATCTCCAAAATATAAACAAAGTATGGGTAAATTTTCCAGTAATTTCTTTTTCAGAATAGTAGAAGAAATTTACATTCAACAAATCTGAAATGACACACTGGTCAAATTTGATTAACCTCTCACAAAATGGAATTTGTAAACCTCAGCTTGCAGCGGTTTTGTTTCAAATAACAGACTGCAAGGGGTTCTAATGGAACGACGTTGCAGTTGTCGAATTTACCTGCATATTCAGAAGATGTGAAAAGACAAGTTAAATTAACGACTGTAACTTAGTCCGGTTTCCAATAAACAATGCAATGTTAAGACATTTTGTCCAAGAATTTGTGTCCAGCAGTAATTATGGTATTATATACAATCTTATCTATTTTTCTTAATTTTTATTATTAGGTTGGTGCAAAAATAATTTCGTTTTCTCACATAGTAATATATGTTAGAAAACGAAATTATTTTTGTACCGTACCAACCTAATAATTATGACATAGCAAAGGGTGTAAGATCTTATGAATTGATTAGCTATTTATTTTAATCTTTTTCAATTTTGACAACGTTTTACTTATCGAATAGAGTAAGAAAATAGATACTTTGCTGGTAGCGATTCACATAATTAAAATTCTATTTTCAATATATTTCCCAATCAATGTATCTAATACAAAAATATCAACTTTATCTGGATTTATTCTTGAAATAGAAAAAATTTTAAAGACAAAATGTAAACAAAAATCTACGGAAATTACATATATGTAAACAAAAACCTGCGGAAATTACATATTTCTGTATATTTCTTCAGCTGATATTTAAAACTAAATATTCAAAGATTGGTAAAAGATATTAATCTAATTTTTGGTGTCAGAACTTATCACATCAAATTCCGGCTTTTGCACTGAATGCTTTGTTGATTTTCTAAAACAAAGTCAAATATCAGCCTTCCCTATTCTACATTCCAATCAAAAGTGTGGATAAACTGTCCAAAGTTTCTGCGTTTTCCTCTATTTTTTGTTCAACTAGTTTTGACCGTCTTAATCCTTATCAATAACCATATTGTTGCATAGACCCCTGGTGGGGGTGATCTTGGGCGACGGGGTCAATTTACAAGTTACATTCTTCTCCCGCGGCCGTGATCACTAGTTGTTTTGAGTCCAGCTGATAAAAGACATCAACAAAGATAATTTGAACTTATCTAGTTTTATTAAAGTTCATGTCGACATATACTAATTATCTATCGAGTGGGGGTCACCCCCTCACTGGAAAGCCATTCCAGACACGAAAGAAAACAGGTGTACATTGCTTGACATGTAAGACTCGACTCGCCGAAACACTTCACAGTCAATCATTCCAACGCTAGTCCAGCCACTCAAAATCGAATACCTTATTTTGACTTGCATCTGACCTCGAAGGTCAACCTCAAGAATTCCGAGCAGAGATACACTTCCTGTGAAAATAATAGTTTGCTAAACTATTATATTACATACCTTACCCAATAATAAAAAATTATGTTATGAATTTTATTTCAACTCTATTACTCTTCTTTACGGCAGTGAATGTTGTGAGATTTCCTCAAATATGAAGAAGAAACTCGAGCGCTACGGAAATGTGGTACTACATAAGGATGCTAAGGATATCATGGACCGAGCGTGTGAGCAACGATGATATCTTAGATAGGTTGCAAAGAAGGAGGGGACTTATACTTAACATCAGGAAGAGTCAGTTAAAGTTTCTGGGACACATGATGAAGAAGGAGGGCCAGGAGAATCTGATACTAACGAATCGAATAGAGGGAAAGAGAGACAAGGGAAAGAAGTGCGTAACATACCTGACGTGCTTGAGCAGATGGATGACAGAACGTGGTCTGGGGGAGAAAGCACAGGTAAGGAACTTGTTGAAAGCTGCAAGAGATAAATTGTGGTGGAGGGCCATGAT
The DNA here is from genome assembly GCA_963932145.1 of Acanthosepion lycidas. Lineage (NCBI taxonomy): Eukaryota > Metazoa > Mollusca > Cephalopoda > Sepiida > Sepiidae > Acanthosepion > Acanthosepion lycidas. The sequence continues at coordinate 26,710,964 of OZ010608.1, read as the reverse complement.
CACCTACGACCTGAAAGGGCATTGAACATAAAAAGAAAGATATTACTCTAAATTTCCCTCTACACTTTCGTGTCTGAAATGCGTGCTCCTTACATTATTTTTACCTCATTAGGCCTCGGTTATAAGACCCCTACCTCGCCTCCCGGCATGCATATATACCGTTACTTAAAAAGAAAGCATATAAACAAAAAAATTCTGACATTTTTTGAACAATAAAAAAAAAAGAAAAAAAAAAAGAATCCAGAACAATCTTTTGTCCATTCTTGGTCACTAGCGAAGTGTAATTCTACAAGGTAACAATTTTTCTTCGTATCACGAAAACTTTCCGCTTCTTAAGTGAGTCAGGATTTTCTCATCAACCAAATAAAAACAGGTTCTGTGTTAGAAGAGATTTAAGCAAAGTGTAATTCTAAAAGGTAACAGTTGTTCTTCGTATCACGAAATCTATCCGCTTCTTAAGTGAGTCAGGACTTTCTGATTAACCAAATAAATACAGGTTCTGTGTTAGAAGAGATTTAAGCAAAGTGTAATTCTACAAGGAAACAATTTTTCTTCGTATCACGAAAACTTTCCGCTTCTTAAGTGAGTCAGGACTTTCTGATCAACCAAATAAATACAGGTTCTGTGTTAGAAGAGATTTATGCAAAGTGTAATTCTACAAGGTAAAAGTTTTTTTCTTCTCCGTTTACGAAAATTTTTGTTTCAGTCAATTGAAAAAAATAAATTTTCTCAACTTGCCCCTACGGTTTTATATCTTATACATTAGTATACCGTTTTTTTAAAGAATATGACATTGCATCGTTTTTAACTGAGGTAGTTCCAGATTGTCTCTCCAAAAGAAGAGTTTCAATATGTCTATCTAATTCTATACACGGTGTAACAGCAACTTTTTTCAATAGTTAGATTACAGCTCTGAACTGTTGTATCTTAATTGAATTCTCCGAGTGTTTTATAACATTATTGGACTCTTCTTTGAGTAATAATAATGTCTAATTTCTCTGTAAGCTTAACAGAAGTATCATGATGAATTCGATCATAAACAAAATTGATATGTTCATCATTAATTAATCATAGCTAAAGAACGGAAGCTCATTAAGTATTGATATAAAGTTCAAATATATATATATATATATATATATATATATATATATATATATATATATATATATATATATATATATATTGAACAATAAAAAAATATTAACAAATAAAATCTTCGGACACCCTGGGTTGGAGATTAATATTCTTTCGTTTTTTTATTATTATTCCATTTAGATTCCTCGACTAGTTTCGACCAAAACGGCCATCATCGGGAGGAAAAATATTTCTGCTTGCTGGTAGCAGTGAACTACAGAAATGAATGTCTTGATGGAGAAAATGAACTTTTGTCTGTAGTTTTCATTTGCTTTTTTTTAAATTTTTTATCTTTTTAACATGAATCTTTTAACATTCCTTGTGTTGGTCAAACAGTCTCTGTTAAGTTGTTATTTAAGATAAGAGCTGGATGGATCTATGCTTCCCTGAATTCCCTTGGCCAGTTTGACAGTTTTATTGGTCCTGGAGAGGGGATGTGTCTCTGTTTAGTGTTTGTGTGTGTGTTATTTGGCTCATTAGGGAGTGAGTGAGTATGATGTGTGTATATTCGTGTAGGTGTGTGTATAAGTGTGAGGCCTCAACACCTCCGTAAGCATGTCTGTCTTGTGTGGGTGAGAAATATGGGTAGGTTTTGATTTGTAAAGTTATATATTAGTACTATCTATAATGTTAAATTTATGGTTTAGCCCAGCTGGATATTGTGTTTTTAGACCTTGTATCCACTTATTTTCATGGAACTGCAAAATCTTTCTAATGTTATCTGCTCTGAACTTTATATATGTATTATTCCAGGACCATTTTCCTGCTTATTCAAAATGGTCTTCGCTCTCTCTAACCTACTAACTTTCTGTTTTGTAGTAACAAGTTGCCTCACAGGTTTCACGTACGGTTTCATTTTCAAGTATTTTTTTTCACTGTTCTTTTGACTGTCATAGTCGAAACTTCTTTCTCACGTTTTTTAACTGAGTTAAATCTTTTCTAATTGATCTCTTTAGTTCTCATTTGAAATGATGATCCCTCTTCCTGTTGTAATCTCCTGATCAAGATTTCCTCTCTACTATTCCCAATTTTTTTAAACTTATTCACTTTAACCTTGATGGTTCTTGAATTGAATTTGAAGATGGAAGCCAGAGGATGAATGTTGGTACCTTTACTGAACGGTCGAATAAACTTTTTTTCCTCTCGCCATTGATCAGTTTGGAAGACAGTGGGTCTGACACAAAACAATTTGAACGTGTTCTCTTTTTAGGTGAATAGCTCAAAGGGTTTGTCAGTGATTCTTACGACAAATAGCGTCAAGATGGCTAAGCTTCTTATCCGAAAACCTAGAAAAAAGAACCTCAATTAGTCTAGTGTTTGTTTTAGATATTAAACATCTTGTGGGATAGATAATTATGCAGTTACACGACTTAGACAATTTTTCTGTTGCACGCAGTAAATATATATATTTGGAAGTGCTATCTGATAATCCGGCGTTTTTTAAAGGGTTCTGATGAAATAAATTATTATAATGGTACCTTAAATTGATCTGTTTTCCTTTAATATATATATATATATATATATATATATATATATATATATATATATATATATGTGTGTGTGTGTGTGTGTGTGTGTGTGAACAGTATGTATGTATATATATATATATATATATATATATATATATATATATATATATATAAGTATATTGTCTGACGATCGCAAAAGCGTGAAACCCAGTGTCACAAACTCACATCAATCCAACCAAATATATATATATATATATATATATATATATATATATATATATATATATATATATAATTCCAGCAAGATTTTATAATTTATTCAAAGTTAACTCGCCCCTTTAACCTTCTAACTTTCTGTCCTGGAGCATCAAGGTGCCTCATAGGTTTCACGTACATTTTCATTTTAAAGTTTTTTTTTTGTTTTTTTTTACTGTTCTTTGGAATACCATAAGTGAAATCCTTCTCTCACGTGGCAAACATCTTTCTCCTCATTCACAACTTTAGCTCTCATTTAAAATGGTGATTTCTCATGCTCTTGTGACTTCCTGATCCAGTTTTCCTCTGTATTGATTCTTTTTTTTAAATATATTCACCGTTCTCTTGATGATTCTTGAATAGACTTTGAAGACGAAAGCCAGAGTATGAATGTTGGTACCAATACTGAAGGCCTTTTCCCCTCACCATGGCTCATTTGGAAAGACACACTGAGGCTGAACCAAAACGATTTTAACCTGTTCACTTTCTTGCTGAATGATTCAAAGTGTTTATGAGTGATTCTTATGAAAAATCAAAACAAAATTATGAATGTTGTACCAATACTGAAGGCCTTTTCCCCCTCACCATGGCTCATCTGTGAAGACACAGTGAAGCTAAACCAAAACGATATTAACCTGTTCAATTTCTAGCTAAAAGACTCAAAGTGTTTATGAGTGCTTCTTACGACAAATCAAAGCCAGATTATGAATGTTGCTACTAATACTAAAGGCCTTTTTCCCTTCACCATGGCTCATTTTGGAAGACATAGTGAGGCTGAACCAAAACGATTCTAACCTGTTCACTTTCTTGCTGAATGACTCAAAATGTTTATGAGTGCTTCTTACGACAAATCAAGCCAGAATATGAATGTTGTTACCAATACTGTAGGCCTTTTTCCCTTCATTACGGCTCATTTGGGAAGACAAAGTGAGGCTTAACCAAAACGATTTTAACCTGTTCACTTTCTAGCTAAATGACTCAAAGTGTTTATGAGTGATTCTTACGAAAAATCAAAGCCAGAATATGAATGTTGGTACCAATACTGAAGGCCATTTTCCCCTCACTATGGCTTATTTTGGAAGACATAGTGAGGCTGAACCAAAACGATTTTAACCTGTTCACTTTCTAACTAAATGACTCAAAGAGTTTATGAGTGATTCTTACGACAAATCAAAGCCAGAGTATGAATGTTGGTACCATTACTGAACGGTCGAATAAACTTTTTCATCTCGCCATTGATCAGTTCGGAAGACAGTGGGTCTGACACAAAACAATTTGAACGTGTTCTCTTTTTAGCTGAATAACTCAAAGTGTTTATCAGTGATTCTTACGAAAAATCGTCTCAAGATGGTTAAGCGCCTTATCCGAAAACCTAGAAAAAATAACCTCAATATTAGGTTGGTGCAAAAAGTATCTTAGTATCTAGCATTTCTACTTATAAAACGAAAATCCCGGCAATTAATTTGTATCAACCTCCTATACTGACGATCCTTAGAGAACTTAAAAAAAAGTATCTTTCTATATTTCTGAGATATGGTATTGTAACTATTTTCATTATTTACATTGTTCTGACTGTTATAACAATATATATTTTTTATATATCAAGAACATTATTGGGGATTTTTTTTTTTCAAAATGGTTATACAATTTCACTAATGTTGTTCGAACTGTTGTCCTCAAGTTTTTTTTCATATTAACGACGTTTCGGCCGTTGTACACTCCGATTTTCTTCAAGTGATTGGAATTTTGAAACGAGCCTTTCATAAAAATCTAAAACCCAGACAACTGAACAGGCATAGAGATATACACCCCAAGCTGTTGCATATCTTTAAAGACATTCATTCTAGGTTATCGAAATCGAAAAAACCTTTTACGTTGTCAATGAACGAATAACAAAAAAAAAAAAAACACCACGAAGTAGGATACTGAACAATTATAAATCCCTTCAATCTAGATCCCTGGACAGCTATAAATACCTCCGAACTTAGTTCCCTAAATAACTGCAAAACCTACACTCTATGACCGTGCAGCTAAAGAACACTACGTCCTAGGTCCTTAAACAATTACAATACGCTACGCACTAAGTCCATGAGCAACTATAAATCACTAGATGATTGTGGGAATCTGCCAATAGTTGTCTTTGCATTTAGTTCATCTAACGATTAATTTTCAATGGATAGCAACATATATGATTCCAAATTCTCCTCAGAGAATGTCTTAACCTTGTCATTATGATCTTTAACTTTGAAAATATCCTCTCACATTGAACTTGAATAACTCATTGTATGCAGATGACTTTGTAAAGTTCTTACTCCTTTTTATTACTAAAAAAGTTGTCTGTGTTTGTTTCTTTATTGCATTTTTATTTTAAACAGGGAGCCCTCTCCATCTCTGGCCCTTATGTTATCAGACAAGCTAACACCCTGGTCAGTCTACGACTGCGTTTAACTAATGTTCTCGTCTCTGTCACCGTCACAAAATGTTGGTTGTTAATTAATCTATGTTAATTAATCTATGTTAATTAATCTATGTTAATGGTAATGATGAAATTAACTGTTTCTCTAGAGGAAATATTCGGCATTCATTTACCAAACGACGTTACTGTCAGGTGACATTGATAAAATACTTTCTCTTAAAACAGTTTTTCATGTAAATAGGCTTCTAATGTCGACTGATATCACTCTTTCTAGTATTGGCGGGAGTTTCCTTCCTAACCTTTTGTTAAAGTACTGTGAAATGTCAACATCTTGATTATATCAATATTTTTCCTGACACTTACATGTACTATCCATTTTAGTTGTTGCTGCTGTCGGAAGTTTTCAAGGACAATCTTTTGTCTTCACTAAATGATTGTGTCAGTCTATTAATAATTTCTTCTGCATCCAATTCATCTAACAATTCATTTTGAGTGGATATCAACGTAGATGATTCCAAATTCTCCTCAGACAGCGGATTTCTTAAGCTTGTCATTATGGTCTTTAGATTTGAAAATGTCTTCTCACATTGAACTTGAGTCACTGATAGTGTTCAGAGGATTTTCTAAAGTTCTTATTCCTTTTTATTACTAAAACAAATGTCTGTATTTGTTTCTTTATTGCAGTTTTCTTTGATATAGGGAGCCTAATCCATCAGAGGGTCCACTTGCCATCGAGCAAACTGACATCTTGGTCAGTTCGTTACTGGCTACTGGTAAACATTGGTCAGATTTGAGTTTTCAGATGGGTGAAGAGGTGACAGGGATGTGATCTGGGAACATAGGGGGAGGACAGATAGAAAAACAATGAGAATCACTTCTCTTGACGGGTGAGAATGCTTTATTAATTTGAGAGATTAAAATCGATGATATTATGAGCTGAGATTGATAAAATTCTTTCTCTTAAAACAGTTTTTCATGGAAATAGGCTTCTAATATCTACTGTTATCAATCTTTCTTTGGCGGGAGTTTCCTTCCTAAACTTTTGTTTAAAGTACCGTGGAAAGTCAAAATATTGATTATATTAATACTTTTCATGCCAGTTACATGTGCCATCCATTTTCGTTTTTGCTGCTGTTGGGAGTTTTCAAAGACAATCGTTTGTCTTCACTAAACGATTGTGTCAATCTAGCAATAATCTCTTCTGCGTCCAATTCATCTAACAATGCTTTTTCAATGGATAGGAACACGTACAATCCCAAATAACCGTCAGGCTTAACCTTGCCTTTATGATCTTTAATATTGAAAATGTCCTCTCACATTGAACCTGAATATCTCATAGTGTGCAAATGACTTTGTAAAGTTCTCATTCCTTTACATTTCTTTCTTTCTTACATTTTTATTTGATATAGGAGGCCACTTGCCATCGGGCAGGCTGAAACCATGAAAGAAACAATCTGAAAATAAATCCATTAAAGTCTCTACAGGGAAGAGATAATTTAACGATAAATTCGTTACTCTCCCCAAGGGTGAGGACGGTAGTAATTAATATTAGATCAAGCCCCAAACCCCCACCCCAGATATTACCCCTGCTTGGGAGAGGGTTGTGTTCATTGCCCGACGTCATCCAAAAAGGGAAGTTTCGAAGACGCTTTGCCAATGTTTATACGGTATTGCCGTTAACCCCTCTTTAAACCGCGACCGTTTATCATTTCCGGTAACGGGGGCTCTGGTAAATAGAATCACTACTTTTCAGAATACGGGGCTTTATCATTGATGCTTGGGGGAGCAGGTGTGTTATGGTGGGTTAGTCGTTGGGCTTATGGCGATTAAATACAGAAAAAGAAAAATCAATGAACGAAAGTTTTGTTGAGAAAAATAAAACGCATATACCTAAAGAAAATGGATCTTTTCTGTGAATTCAGTCCAAATAATTATTTATCGGAAATATTAATTCACCCCAAGAAATTATAAAATTTTAATCAAAGTTTGTGTTTCTATTAAATTTTTGGCATTCTTTTGAAATTATAAATTTTAAACAGAAATTTTTTAGCTTGCCTCGCAACAACTCCAATACTCAGAATGAAAAATTACCAAAAAATCAAGGCGTTATTCACATTTCGTGGTACTTATTTTTGTTTGTTTGTTTAATGTTTAACGCCCTATCAATCTTTATGAGATCATTTAAGGTCAAACAATTGTTTTTTTGGGGGTGGGGGGAAGTTGGATTGCTTTCAAAAATTTTTTTCGGTGTAATCTTGTGTTTTTAAAAATATACATTTCTTTCAGAGTTATGTCGTTTTCGAAACTTTTCACCTGATAAGTGTGAAAGGTCCCATTTTGTCGTCAAATATTTAATTGGTATTATATTTTTTGTATAGTTTAACTTTTTTTAAGAAGTTTAAGATTGTATTTGTCATGGGGTCCACCCCTTTTTCATACAAGTGGACTCGACTAGTGTGTACTTGTACTGCTGCCGGTGAATACCCGGAAGTCAGACAGTCGGAAGTTATAGTGATAGTGTGAGGTAACCGCTTTGTAGGAGTCACAGTTGCGAGCACGTAAGACTCAGAAGGAAGTCCTACTTCGATACTGAATTTCCCAGACTGTATATATATTATTATTACTACTAACCGCATTTCTGGATCTACTAACCGTATTGCCAATTGTATTATTACGTCAATACATTTATTTGCTATATTTCATTCCTGCGTTTGTCATTCATTTGAGACCGGATTTCATCCCGGAATCCACAACAGTATTAGGGTTAGTTTTTTTAAAAAGTTGTTTCAAGTTGTTAACATTGTAAAGAGATTGCTGAATATGTGTTAAGTCACTGCAACTGAGTAGGAAGTGTTTTACGGTATAAGTTTCTTGGCATGATATGCATTCGGGAGGATCTTCATCTTAGATGTCCATCTTTTCTATGCTTTCTATCTTATTTGCATTTTGTTTTTTGTTATGTTCTGACCCTTGGGTTTCTTTTGATTCTGTTTGTTTATCGAGGGATGGTCCTTTGTTTTTTTTTTCCTTTTGATTCATTTGCTGATTTTTGTTTGGATGAAGACCATTCCCTTGTTTGAGATGGGATGATTTTTTCTGATTTGTTTTTGTTGCGACTTTTTGAACTTCTCTGTCTTGAATGTCTTTCTTGGCTATCAGTTTCCATCGGCTCGAATTTGTTTTCATTTTCAATTAAGACAATTTCTGTTTTCTTTTTGTTTTGTTGATTCTTCAAAGGAGATTTCATTTTTGGAGGTGAGGAGTTAATTAATTTGTTAGTGGTGATGGGGAGGATTGGCGCTTGCTGTTGTTTGGATTGTAATTTACATTTACTTACAAGAAATATTTTAAAATTTATTTAAAATAAAGTCTGTTTTTGGATTGTTTATCGGGTAGAGCGAGAATGTGGATTCCCATTTAGAAATAGCGCCACATTTGGGCAGTTGCAAAGGTCACGCCAAACAGAGTGCAATGGAAGAGCCTCGCTCTGGGACAATTTAGTATGAATTTTAATAAATATAGATTCTTTTTTATTTTGGGGTAAATTAACAGTAAAGATCCAGGAAATATATAATTTATAAGTGAAAAAATAATATTTAAAGTTATGTGCTATTTAAGTCTTAAGAAACGTAAAACAAATCATTTAAAATCTATGAAGATTTATTATTATTATTATTATTTAAAACTATTTTCTTCGATTATTATTTTAGCAAGAAAAAAGGGTATGTTATAAAGCCCCTCTCAGCTTTGAAACCTCAGCGGCAGTTGTTTTGTAATAAAACGGTTTCCGTGCGATTCTCTTGGCATAACAGATCGTAACCTGATAGGAAATGAAAAGAATGCAGATATTTCCCAGGTATATTGATGACCAATATATTCACCTCCTCTATAAAGGAAGAATGTATTTAATAAGAAACAATCGTAACTATATACATGAAAAGGAAAGAAAAATCCTTTGAACTACAAAACTGAATATAATAGTCTATACGCTCAACACTAAATCAACTGATGAAAATAAACACTTTAGTTATACGTACGAAATAGGAAAAAAAAAAAAAGAAGACCAGAGAAAAATTGGAGTACTTATTGAGGATATATTAACTTCCATTGAGGAATCCTGGGAAAGGATTCAAAAGAACATAAAGATCATGTTTTAGATGCTATACGTTGAACGTAGAAACCCTTTGTGAAAAGAGGCAACTACATATGCTTGTTTTTCTTTTTTATTTCTCCTTCGATTTTTGTATTAATCAAAGACGTTTATTCTTGGTTGTCAGGGAGATCTAAGTATATTTTTTCTTTGTCTGATGTTTTAGTTATAAATATATTGTTTTCTTTTTAGGAATTTCATATCTTTTTTTTTGTCGTGTGGGGTAACCTTTTTAGCTTATGTATTTCTAGAGATTTATTTTATACTGTATATAAATGAAGAAAAGCTAGAAAGAAAGACAGAAATAAAGAAAAGAATAGGAAAAAAGAAACAAAGAAAAGAAAGGAAGTAAAAGATAAAAACAAACAAAGAATCAAGAGATTGAAAGAAATAATGAAAGAAAGAAAAAGAAAGAAAGACAAAAGGGAAAGAAAGGAGAAAAGAAAGAAAGAATGAATAAAGGAAAGAAATGAAGAAAAACAGAAGAAAGAAAAGAAAGAAGGGAAAGAGAAATAAACAACAGAAAAATATACAAAAGAAAAACAAAAGAAAAAGAAAGAACAAATGAAGGAAAGACAGAAAGAAAGAAAAAGAAAGAAAACAAATCAAAAAGGCCAAATAGAAAGAAAGAAAAAGAAGAATAGAAACGAAAGAAATATAAGAAAAGAAAGAAAGAAAGAAAAGGAAGTAAGAAAGAAGGAAAAAGAAAGAAAGAAAGAAAGAAGGAAAAAAGAAAGAAAGAAAAGAAAGAAAAAGAAGGAAAAAAGCAAGAAAGAAAAAAGAAATATGAAAGAAAGGAAATAAATGAAAGAAAGAAAAGATAGAACGAAAAGAATGAAAGAAGGAAAAAAGAAAGAAAGCAAGAAAGAAGAGAAAGAAAGAAAGGAAAGTAAGAAAGAAAGAAAGAAAGAAAGGAAGAAAGAAATAAGAAAGAAAGTAAGAACAGAAAGAAAGAAAAGAAAGAAAGAAATGAAAGAAAGAAAGAAAGAAAGAAGGAAAAAAGAAAGAAAGTAAGAACAGAAAGAAAGAAAAGAAAGAAAGAAAGAAAAGAAAGAAAGAAAGAAAAGAAGGAAAGGAAAGAAATGAAAGAAAAAAGAAAGAAAAGAAAGAAATAAAGAAGGAAAAAAGAAAAAAGAAAGAAAAAGTAAGGAATGAAAGAAAGTAAAAAAGAAAGAAAGAAAAGAAAGAAGGAAAAGAAAGAAATGAGAGAAAGTAAGAAAAGAAAGAAAGAAGGAAAAATGACAGAAAGAAAAAATAAAGAAAGAAAAAATAAAGAAAGAAAAAAGAAAGAAAGAAAAAGAAAAGAAAGAAAGAAAAAAGAAGGAAACAAAGAAAAGAATGTAAGAAAGAAGTAAAAAAGAAAGAAAGAAAAGAAAGGAAAGAAATGAAAGAAAGAAAAGGAAGAAAAAAGAAAGAAAAGAATGAAAGAAAGAAAGAAAGAAAGAAAGAAAGAAAGAAAAGAAAGTAAGAAAGAAAGAAGGAAAAAAGAAAGAAAGAAATGAAAGAAAGAAAAGAAAGAAAAAAGAAGGAATGAAAGAAAGAAAAAAAAAGAAAAATATAGAAAAAAGAAATTAAGGAAATGATCAATTGCGTTGTAATAAGTAAATAGGTATGCTACAAGATGTATTCCATAGATAAGACAGACCAAACGAATCAATTGCTTTTCACACAACTCTCTTTTTTCAACAATAGAAGAGAGTAGAAAACAATTGATTTGGGTCTCCCGCCAACAACTTACACATTATATATTGTATAAGAAGCTTACAGTATTTTTTTTCTGAATCGGAATGCTTGGCAAAAGATTATAGTGTAATAGGTACAGATTATGCTTCTTTCATTAGATATGTAGATTTTGTTCATGGAATCAAGTCCGTATCTGTGAAATATTGGAAATGAACCAGATTTTGTCTATTCAGAATAAAATGTTGGTGAAGCATTAATGTGTGTGCGCGTGTGTAGGTGTGTGCATGTGTGTGTCTGTGTCTGTGCATGTAAAATAGTTAGGTTGGTTAATAAAAAAGTGGCAAGCGAAAGGGTGCCAATATAATAGGATAAACATTTATTAAATATTAATTATTCACCAAATGTAAGAAATGAAGCAGGGAAATAAATAATTAAACCTCCCTGTCGGCTTATTTTATAATTATGTCTTTGTTAAAATGGAATGAGTTTATGGCCGTCCATTCCTATTTAGTGATGGTGTTGACGTGGTATATATATATATATATATATATATATATATATATATATATATATATATATCGGTGTAACCTGAGGTAGATAGGTTCTGGCTCTGTAGGTGTTCTAGCTTTTGGTCTATTAGTGTATTGCGCACATTTTACGTTTTAACTTAGGTTATTCTGTTGGTGATTTTTCCTTTGCGGTGCTGATTGATTATTTTCAAGCCGCACGGATGTTTTTAGTCTTTTCAGATTGTCTAATATTTTTTTATTTACAATGATATTATCTGTTTTTTTTCACACCGCCCGAGTATACCTAATATATATATATATATATATATATATATATATATATATATATATATATATATATATATATATGTATAATCAGTTAGATCAGGGCTACAGGAATGTAGGACTCCGATAGCTTAGATACAAAAACAAGCTGGAGAGCAACTGTTCAGCTGTCAATATGCCTCATAACATCCTCGAGCGATTAGCCTTGAAGTAATGTAGAGTGCAGATCAGTGTGTTTTTGCAGACTAAGCAGTTTTCAATCTGATAGTCTAAATCGTCTTCAAAAGACGAGAGCAAGATCTAAAAGGTCAGACAATCTTAAAGTGACATCATCCCACAATCCTCACTCTTGCTCCATACGCGACCTCTCTTGCAAATATCTTACGGGTCAATTAAGCTTATCGCACAAAATTCACAACTGAATCAATTGGTTAATTTGTCAGATGCTCATACGTCGAAACTGACGGGAGAGTCCATTATATATATATATATATATATATATATATATATATATATATATATATATATTATGAAATGGGTTGATCCCCGCAATATTTTAATATATTTTCTGTTTATACGTTATTTTTATAGATATAATTTATTGAAGTAAATGTTCTTTTTCTTACATTAAACAATATTAAATATATTTACAGGCCTGAACGTTCAAGAAATTTCGTAGAAAATATATGGTTCTCCGACAAGAATCGAACCTGTAACCCTAATGTGTACCATCATTTGATTTAGTATGCTCTTAACCTTACAATCACAAAATAGCGTCTGGTTCAAAATTACTTTTTATAAACATACATCTTCGACGACATTTCTCGATCGATCACAAAATATATCGTATGGTAAACAGTAACAGTATATTATGGACCTAAAATCAACGGACTTCGGATACAACGGACAAATCTGCAGGTAAGAGTAAAGAAAAAAAATCTGCAGGAAAAAAAAAAATTACAAATCGTCAGTGATGTATTTCAAAATTTGATGAACGAGCTGTATTATTTCTCAAAGTGACCGTTTGACGGCGCTGACGGGTATTTCAACTGTAAACAAAGATGGGTGTACAGTATATAAAGTACGACACATTAGCGTGTGCATGAAAAATTACCTGTGAGAAACCTATTATTTTTATTGTTTTAATTAATATATCTATTAAGTATGTATTTACTTATACTACATATCTATGTTTATAGAATTTAGAGACTTTATTACTCAAAAATAATCCCTTCGCATCTACGGATAATCGGATTGAACGAACCAACCCATTCCCCTATTAGTAGATCAACGATAGATTTGCCTGTATATATATATATATATATATATATATATATATATATATATATGTGTGTGTGTGTGAGTGTGTGTGTGTGTGTGTGTGTAATTATATTTTAAAATATGTAGTACGAGCTTACCTCGGTAAAAAACTAGCGATGATTTATGAGTGCTGTGTAATATTTATAATTGTTTATATTCTGCACTTTGTGTTCACCATTTTATCCATGTTTCGACCCACACAAGGTTTGGTTTGGTTTATTTTTGTTTTACGGCATATCAACCTCAATGGGTTATTTAATGCCGACAAGATTTTTAGAATAGATTCGTATGAATAGAATATGTATTATTTGGTTTAGATTGGTTTGGTTTATTTTGTTTTACGGCATATCAACCTCAATGGGTTATTTAATGCCGACAAGATTTTTAGAATAGATTCGTATGAATAGAATATATATTCTTTGGTTTAGATTGGTTTGGTTTATTTTGCTTTACGGCATATCAACCTCAATGGGTTATTTAATGCCGACATTACTGGTAATATTTTCTTTGGCAAAAATCTGTTTCTGGTAATATATTTCCTTCAAAATTGTATTGCTGGTAATAATTTTTTTACAAAAAGGTATTGGTGGTAATAGTTAACTTTTAACGTTTTTTGCTGGAACCCTAACAAGTGCTACCACCCTGGGTTAGGGTGGACCTGGAATACCACAATTAAAAGGTGGTTCTACGCTCCTCAAAACCTCCTGATCAGAGGCCTTGCTGCTGGATGCAGTTTATCGTCATACCCAGGAGACGACCCACTAAAGGATCGGGAGATAGTTCGCAGTGAATGCGCGACATTTTCGTTACCTATTTGCTGTCAGTTATAGAGGAAATTGGCCAGCAAGCGTGTACTGATATGCACACGTGGAATTATTTAGTCTGTTGTTATGCATGGGCAAGTGGCCAAGTTGTAAGAACGTTCTCTTTCTGACCATGAGACCCGGGTTCAAATCTCACCATCTCGTCAGGAAGGTGATTTCTTGATGTTATTATTCTGTAGGAGGCGATCCCACCGTGCGGCCCGAGAAGAATACCACGGGTTGACCCAAGCCTCGAGAGTGAAAGTGGGTTGACGGCACCCATTGTGAGCCTTCGGTGTCTGTTCTAGCACGAAATCACCAGTCCTCATGCCGGAAGGTTTTAACGTCCTAGTCTTGTCCAAAAGGTTGATTACGCTAGGTAACGCGCTCTCTGCCAGAAACTGTAACTAAGGTCAGCTCAGCATAGTATAAACTGTATCTGTGGGTGCCTTACTAGGCGTCTACAGTAGAGATTAGCTTGCTGCCCTAGTAGACAGGTATCCTCGGATTCGAGTGGCTGCGTCAGTTACTTTATTTGTATTTATATTGGAGCTTCGCGTATTTATTTATAATTAAAAGAAGCAGCACCTCACGCAGGCCTGGAGGTTCAGATTTTAAAAATCATTTCATCTCAAGCAAGGCGATAATGCTACTAGGACTCAACGGCCAGTGGGTGTGAAAGAGAATGTGAAAGCTTTAACGAGGAGAAAGGACAATAAAAGAACAGGAACCAAAAGATAGAATAGGGCGATTGGGGGTTGCATTAAAATTTTTAAAGATCGTAGATGTCAGGGAAGCAAGAAACCAGAAGGTAGGTCCATAGACGAGAGAAAGAAACCAATTGGAATAGAACATGCGGTTGCCTCCAGCTAGTTCAACAATAAAACCGTAAGACCCACTTGCCAATCTAGTAGCACGCTTAAATCCATGCTGACGAGGTAGTAAGGAGGGAAACTCAGCAGAACAATTCCTATGAGAATATATGAGTAAAAGACAGGGGGAAGCTACATCACCACGATGAGAAAGCGACTGAAGTTGAGATGCCATGTCAAGATTGATTATATGTCAGATGCATCGTTGAGTTACGGTCTAAAGATATTTTCCTTACGAGTCCGGTTTCCGGAAACGATTAAAAAGAAAGCAAAGAAGTAATCGATATAGATCCCCTAAGAGAATTTATAAATATTTGTATAATGACAGGAACGCTAAGAAAAACTGTTTAATGGCGCAGAAAATGTATTTTGAAGAATAAGGAGCCAATACCCTAATTAGATATCTTCATTTTCTATTTCCCGACGTGGGTGGTCATGGCTCTTCACTATTTCCTATTCATTGTAGTAAAATTTGTCTTTTTACTATCCTTCTCATTCCCTTTACAAAATAAATACTTAAAGTAGGTTACTTGATGTTTCTCTCTGCTCCTTCAATATATCCCTATGAGAGTCAAATTTTCCACTTATCATATTCTCCAGAAATTCCAACTGGACCTTTCTAATTGTCTGTACAAGTCTTCATATCGTTCCAATTGTCTTTAAAACTTCCTAGTCGCTCATATGCCCAGTATATGGTATTCTCTTCGGTCTTCTGTAGAACTATATCTAAGCTGCCTTAAGTTTTTATTATTTATTTGTGAGGAGATTGTCCAGCATTCACCGTCATATAGAAAGAATATAATTACAGTACTGTTCAGTATTCATTTTTTTTAAAATTATTTGTAATGAAATTTTCCGTTCGTTTAATACATTTATTTGGTTTCTGGAAGGTATCTTTCTATATCCAAACGTGCCCCCGTTTGTCTAATCTTTACATAAGTTAAACAATATCAATATTATTATTATTAATAATAAATTTAATAATAACAATAATACTAAAAAACCGTGTTGACCCCGAAATGCAGATTATATGATAATTATCTAGAAACAATTGACATATCTTGTATCAGGTTGCACATTGTAAGACATACGATTTTCAAAAGTGACAATGAACTGAAGGGTATCCTCAATGCTGTAAAATGTTTCGGCGATGACATCGGCATGGATTTTGGATTAGATAAATGTGCAAAAGTAATATTCAAGAAAGGCAGAATTACAGAAACACAGTCAATAGATCTAGCGTCCTGGGTATGACGATAAACTACGTCCAACAGCAAGGCCTATGATCAGGAGGCTTTGAGGAGCGTGGAACTTCTTCTTAATTGCTAGTGTTCTCAGGTCCACCCTGATCCGGGGTGGTAGCACCTGTTAGGGCCCCAGCTATGGGTAAAATAGTTAACCCAGAAACTGAGGTAAAAGGTATAATAAAAGAGTAAAAATAGGTTTTAATACAAGAAATACTTTGTAAAAATATTATTACCAGAAATAAATTTTTGAAGAATAAAACTATTACCAACAATGTTTTTGAAAAAGAAACTATTACCAGCAATACGTTTTTGAAAAAGATTAACAGGAGATAACTGATAATTGACATCCATTAAACAGTCTACTGGAACTAGAACAGTCTACCCCAGTGATCAAAATAAAGGTTTCAGTTCGACATTCCAACCACCTGAAGAAGGCTGGAGCGTACAACGGCCGAAACATTGGAAATAAATATGGCGATAAATATGAGGACAATAGTCTGAATAATGTAAATAAGTCACTATTAAAACTTTTTAAAGGTGTTGGCATTTTTAACAGCACTGTTATATTAGGAATAATAATAATTCAACCTCTCTCGCAAAATGAACTGGTGGAAACATATGTCACAACAAGTAAAGAATAATGAATTTGCCATCCTGAATAAAGTCACTATTCAGACGGATAGGGAAATCCAAATATCAACCAGACATAACTGAAAAAAATTGTTTTGAAAACATATTCTGATAGATGTCGCATGCCAGCTGACAAAAACACATCTTTGAGAAACTCGGGATAGAAATCAGTAGAATTTGGCATCTCAAAACAACACGATAACCATCATTTTTTATTGGGGCTCATGGAAAGGGTATTAACAGAAGCAAACGTACATGCAGATCGAATAGTATGTATCGCTAAAATAGACGAATTGTAAAAAAAAAAAAAAAAAAGTCAGTGGTATTATTAGGTTGGTGCAAAAGTAATGTCGGTTTTTGACGTATTTTTAACGTCAAAAACATTATTTTTGCACCAACCTAATAGTATTTCTCACATCTTGCGTAGATTTCTCTCCAGGAAAAGAATTACAGTTTCTTTATAATTTTTTTCTTCTTTCTCTGATTGCATAGCACTAAATTAGTTTGCATCTTCTGGCACAAAAACTTCTTGTCTCTTGAAATCTCTTATTGTGACTCGGGGACAAGTCTTATTTAACAAGGCGAAGGCAAATCTTTGTTTAGCGCATATCAACTCCTTGTCGGTTATTTTATATAAAGAAAGCTAATTTTCATGGGAACATTAGTATTTTCTTTTACAAAATGCACTGAAATGCGTCTTTGTAAAAAAAAATATTGTTGATAATTTTTAAATTTTTTACAAAAATGTATTGGTAGTAATTTTTATTATATTTTTTTAAAAATACATTGCTGGTAATTTTTTGTTTTTTATAATTTTTTACAAAAATGTATTGCTCGAAAATATTATTTTTCAGAATTTTTTCAAAATTTAATACTGGTAATTTTTTTTATTTTTTTTTTTTTCATAAAAAATTAATACTGGTAAATTTTTTTTTAATTTTTTTTCTTATAAAAATTAATACTGGTAAATTTTTTAATTTTTTTTTTATAAAAAATTAATACTGGTAAATTTTTTTTCTTATAAAAAATTAATACTGGTAAATTTTTAAATTTTTTTTTATAAAAAATTATTACTGGTAAATTTTTATTTTTTTTTTCTTATAAAAATTATTACTGGTAAATTTTTTAATTTTTTTTTCTTATAAAAAATTAATACTGGTAAATTTTTTAATTTTTTTTCTTAAAGAAAATTATACTGGTAAATTTTTTTTATTTTTTAGAAAAATTTTTTCAATTTTTTTTCTGATAATTTGTATTTTAAAAAATTTTTGCAAAAAATAGTATGTTAACTCCTGGTAATTTCTATTTTTTCAACTTTTTAGTAAAAATCATTGCGGGTAATTTTTACTTTTTAAAAATTTATATACGTTATTTATATATACGCAAATATTTAAGTTAATGCTCTGCTTATAGCAAATAGCATCAACAACATTTACCGGCCTGAATGTTCGAGAAATTTCATAGAAAATATGCGTCTTTCGACAGGAATTGAACCGGGATCCTACACGGAACCTTCATGTAGCTTGACGTCATATACCAGTTTAGCTACGAAGAAACGCCTGGTTAATCATGTTAATTTCACTGCTTTTGATGCGAAGTCCTGGGAAGTTTGTAGTTTAAATGCAGTAAAATCAAACCGGCTAACCGAACGCTCCTACGTAGCTAAACTGGTGTAGCACGTCGGGCTATATGACGGTTCTGTGTAGGATGTAGGTTCTATTTTCTATGAAATTTTCTCGGATGTTCAGGCCGATAAATATTGTTGATACTGTTTATTATAAACAGAGCATTTACTTAAATGTCTGTGTATATATAAATAACGTATAGCAACAAAAAATATATATTAAAAATAATTATCGGACTAAGTCCATTTCGTAATATATTTTTATACTTGAAAAATGTTATTAAATATAACATGAATAAGACATGCATACTGTCGAAATATTGTTTCACATTGTCAAACACTGTGTTTTTTCTTTCCTTAAATCGCGCTCTTCACTTAAGTGTTAATAATAATAATAGTAATAACAATAGAGTAACAATATCTATATAAACATTGTAGTAACAATATCTATATAAATAAATCTCTGCATTGGAAAATATGCAACTTTTACGGTACGTAAACTGTAAGAAATGGGGATGCACACTACCCAGACACGGTTACAAACACTGTACCTGTAACAATTTCATGTGACTTTACAATACATACAGAGAGAACAATCAAATCTAATCGGCCAGACATCGTGATCAAAGACCACAAAAACATAATTTTCTTTCCTACTGACATGACAGTTCCTGCAGACTGTAAGTTATATTTGAAAATCTTCAAAAAACTATCAAAATGCAAGAATACTGAAGCTGAATTTTAAAAAATGTGGCATATGAGGCCATCAGTATTTCCAGTTGTCGTTGGGGCCCTGAGTTTGATTGGAAAAAAAGGTTCTAATACAATCATTAAAGGGATCCTTGCTAGCCCATGCCTTAAAGAAATACAAAAAAAAAATTGTTCTCATAAGTACAGCTCACACCTTACGAATAGTTTTATCTATGCAGACGTGTGGCATCTTATGTCTTTTTATAATATCATGGTGTCGTTTCTAACATTAGGTTGGGATCCAGAAAGAAATGAGTATACAGCATAAATCAAAGCAAATAATAATAATAATAATAATAATAATAATAATAATAATAATAATAATAATGTATTGTTGAAAATACTAAAATACAATGATCTTGGAGTGGAAATCCAAAAAATATGGCACATGAGGGCATCAGTAATTCCAGTTGTAGTTGGAGCCCTGGGTTTGATTGGAAAAAGTTCCGATTTCTCGGACGTTTAGGCCGTTAAATGTTGTTGATACTGTTTATTATAAATAGAGCATTTACTTAAATATTTGTGTACAGTGTAACCCGGATATAAGAGAGTTGTCGGGACCGGAGAAGAAGTCTCTTATATCCGGGTTTGGTCTATTTTGTTTAGGTAAGTATGGCTCTAATTTGGGACCATATAAAATCTCTCTTATATCCGGGTTTCTCTTATATCCGGATCTCTTATATCCGGGTTACACTATATAAATAACATATATCAATTAAAAGTATGTAAATCTACAAAAAATTATGAGTCTTTGTAAAAATGTTGATTTTCTTCTAATGCAAAAACGGCTGTACTGGTAATTCACGCGTCAAAACGAACAAAATGTCGCCAACGTGAAGGTAGGCAGCTGAAACGTGTTTAATATGATAGTGATCTTGTTCATCTTGGAATTTTCAATTAGTTCATTAGTTACTAAGGAGAATTAGTTAAACAGCTTACTATATAAATCATATGGATCTTTGCTGTCATGCGCATTTCCCCAAGGCTGGAAATTAAAACATAAGACGTTTTTGTTTTGTTTATCAGATTAAAAAAAAAAAATCTAGCCACTCAGAAATCTTTTCCGTGCAACATTTATAGATAGAGTGGAATATGATAAGGTTTTAATCACCCTTGATTACAGCAATTTTGGCTTGTTTAATAACGTCTCTTCTTTTTTTCCAGACAGTACCGTGTTAGTATCAAGCTACACTCATCTATGAACAATAGTTGAATTATGTTCTAATGTAATATCTTATTATGAAGTATACGTTTCCGACATTAAAGGGATTTCTCGCAGTCCAATCCTTAAAGAAATACAAATAATTGGACCGGCAATTACAGCTCATACATTACGAAAAACTTTATCGATGTAAAATGTTTTTGTTTTTTTTCATTAAAAATATCAATGGAAAATGTCACGATACCTTTTCTGTTCTTAGGTCTCTGGTGGGGGCCTAGAAAGAAATGAGTATACGACAGAAATAAAATAATAAAAACAACTCCAGTGAATATTAACATTATTATTATTATTATTATTATTATTATTAATAATAATAATAATAATAATAATAATAATAATAATAATAATAATAATAAACCGCTTCATGGCCAATACTCTGCCCGTATCAACCAAGCTGATGTAGACAAAACCCGTACCCATCAGTGGCTACGCAGTGCAGGGTTGAAAGCGGAAACTGAAGGTTTTATCCTTGCTGCGCAGGACCAATGCTTGCTAACTAGGAATTATCAAGCACATATACTAAAATATTGTGTCAGCCCAAAATGCAGATTCTGTGATAAATATCCAGAAACGATTGATCATCTTGTATCAGGTTGCACGATGTTGGCACCCACTGAATATAAAACCCGACATGACAGAGTGGGCCAATATCTGCACTGGAAAATCTGCAACTTCTACGGGAAGGAAACTGAAAGAAACTGGTACCAACACCACCCAGACCCAGTTACGGAGATAGGACCTGTTACAATTCTATGGGACTACACAATTCACACTGACAGAACAATCAAGGCCAACCGACCAGATATTGTTATTAAAGACCACAAACAAAAACGGTGCCTCCTTATTGATATGGCAGTCCCTGCTGTCTGCAATGTATCTTTGAAGATATTCAAAAAGCTGTCAAAATACAAGGACCTTGAAATAGAGGTCTCGAAAATGTGGCATATGGGAACATCAACAATCCCTGTTGTAGTTGGAGCCCTAGGACTGGTTGGAAAAGATTGCAGCAGACTAATTGCAGGGATCCCTGGAAGCCCATGCCTCAAGGAGATACAGAAAATTGTTCTGACAAGTACAGCCCACACTTTACGAAGGGCTCTATCTATGTAATTTTATTTATTTATTTTTTTTTTTTTTGTCAGTGAAAAGGGTCATGATGCCATTTCTAACCTTAGGTCCCTGGGTGGGACCCGGAAAGAAATGTGTAAACGCCAGAAAGCAAAGAAAATAAAAATAATAATAATAATAATATTTCCTTTGATTTCTGGCGTTTACACATTTCATTCCGAATCCCGCCCAGGGACCTAAGATTAGAGATGGCATCATAACACTTTACACTGAAAAAAATTACATAGATAAAGCCCTTCGTAAAATGTGGGCTGTACTTGCCAGAAAAAAAATTTGTATCTCTTTGAGGCATGGACTTCCAGGAATCCCTTTCATTAGTCTACTGGAATCTTTAACAATCAATGCTAGGGCTCCAACTACAACACGGATTGTTGATGTTCCAATGTGCCGCATTTATTATTATTATTATTATTATTATTATTATTACATTCACTTGTGTTTATTTGAACTCTTACATGTTGCTGGTTTTAGGTCTACACTGATCTGGGACGGTAGCACATGTTAAGATCCCAATTATGGGTAAAGAGTTTACACCCAAACTGGAGTCAAAACACTATGAAATATAATAATAGTTTTTTCTAGTAAAAATAAAACCAATACATTTCTGTAAAAGAAAGAAATATTAGTAGCATGACATATTCTCTTCATACGAACGTATATTAAAAATATTCTCTGCGTTACATAACACACTGAGGTTGATATGCCATTAAATAGAATAAAACAATGAGCAAAAAATGTGTTTCTTTGACCTCTTAACTTTTGCTGTTCCTAATTCTACACTGAGTCCGACTGGTAGCACCTGCTAGGGTACCAATTATGGTAAATAATTAACCCTAAAACTGAGGTCACAATAGTATGAAAATAGATTTTTACAGTAAAATTGACACAAATACATTTCTGAAAAGGAAAGAAATATTGCCAGCAAAAGATATTCTGTTCATACGAAACTATACTGAAAAATATTCTCTGCATTAACTAACGTATATGCTGTAAAATAAAATAAACAATATGCAAAAAATATATTTATTTCGCCTTTTAACCTCTGCTGTTCCTCTGTCTACACTGACCCCGGCTGGTAGCACATGTAATGATCCCAATTATGGGTAAATAGTTAACCGCCAAACGGGTCAAAACACGACGAAAAAAGATTTTCATACCAAAATGTCACAAATACATTTTTTAAGCACTCAACCCCAAGCAAGGCGGGAAGCCACTGGCACGCAAAGGGTTTCAGAGTAGGAGCGAGAACAAAGAGGAGTGATAGAGGAAATGATGAAGAGATGATTAGGGGATAGATCAGGGCATCTGAAGACGTCGATTGACATTACATTTGAATAGTTGGAGATTATAGTTATCAGGAAAACAAGAAATGAGGAGGGAGTTCCACAGACGAGAAGTGTGAGAGATGAAGCTATTGGGGTAGAAAAAGACGGCTACATTTAACAGTTTCGACATTGAAAGGGTAAGAGCGAGATGCGAGCCTAGTTGGGCGCTTAAATTCATGATGTCTGGGTACTAGCAAAAGCAGCTCATCGGAGCAGTTACCATGAAAGTATTTGTATAAAAGACAGAGGAAGGCAACGGCACGTCTGTGAGAGAGCGACTGCAGGCGAGATGCCAGATCAGGGCCAATTACATTGCATAGCCGTCTCTGGATTTTATCAAGAACCTTGAAACAATTAGAAGGAGCTCTAGACCAATATATGCCAGCAATACTCCATGCAAGGGCGAAATATTACCAGCAAGAGATTTTCTATTAATACAAAACGATACTCAAAATATTCTCTACATTAAATAACCCATTGATGTGTTGATATGCCGTAAACAAATTAAACGAATAAACAACAATTGTATTTATTTTAATAATTCTATTAAAAGTGGAGTTCATTTCTTTTGTTTGCGTGTTTTTTCATAAAAGAAAGGCAATAAAATGTAAAATGAAATATAATATTAAAAATTTTGAAAACCATAAAAAGAAAAAGGAATAGTATTGTCTTTTGTGCGTGGGATAAAATAATTTGTGTATCGAGAATATTATTTAAAATGGCGCAGGATCATATCAAACCATCCATTTGTTGTGTATTTTTCTTATTCTCGTCTTTGTAACATTTTTTTCTTTACTGCACCTCCCTCTTTCTTTTATCAATATTTACATATTTTTTTCGAACGTTTTCCGACTTCAAAGGATCGAAACTTTGATCTTTGCTGGTTTTGATTCTTTCCCGACTAGTTAAGAATCCAATTTAAAATTATGAAAAACATCCCATTAAAGTCTGAATCTGTTATCTCACTCATTCAGAAGCGCAATATATATATATATATATATATATATATATATATATATATATATATATATATGCATACTTTATTATAAGATATTACATTAGAACATGTGGACCGCTACGTAAATGTATTCATATTTCGATGCATATGATTAAACCTCATCAGGGTACCGCCTGATGAGAGGCAGTAATATGCTTTGAAACTTGAATACAGGTTCTAATGTAATATCCTATAATAAATAATATTGCGCAACAATTGTAGAGAGACCTATTTTATGAAAATTGGAATTTATATTTGATTCATTCTCATTTCATTTGTATATGTATATATATATATATATATATATATATATATATATATATACATATATATATATATATATATATATATATATATATATATATATATATATATATATATATATAATTAAAGAGCCAGGCAAACGTACCACCGTATAGAAAGGATAATCAGTACCTGCAGTACATCAATGTAGGTTCTAATCACCCACCACAAAAGGTATTATCCATAGATTGTATAGGAATTCATCAAATAATAATATTTTTAACGAAAACAAAATAATCTATGAACAGGCTCTAAATAAAAGTGGCCATAACAATAACATTAGAATATATTGATATGAATGATGACCCCAGAACACAAAACAAGCACAAAACTAGATGTAGGAATATATTGTGGTTCACCCCCACCCATATATTTCAACGGTGAAAACTAATATAGGTAAAGTATTTTTAAACTACTAGAACGAAATTTCCCACAAACTACTATGTTATATAAAATCTTTAATAAAAAAAACTATATTAAATTAAGCTATAGTTGTATTGCCCAACGTAGCTAGTTTCATCAATAGATAAAACTTAATAAAAATTAAAGGATAAAACTCTTAGTAATTGTATGAATAAGAATGCCTGCCCACTTCAGTGCAAATGCCAGCAAGAGTGCGTGGTATACCCAATAAAAGGATTCATTTCTTCCCAAGTGTATTAGCACATAAGCCGACTGATCCACTATATATATATATATATATATATATATATATATATATATATATATATATATATATATATATATATATATATATATATATTGGCTCCTGTTAATATTAATTTCAGTTGAGCTCTCTAGGGAGTAGGTATGGGTTTGTAAACAGTGCTATTCTAGCTAATATAGCGAGACTCTTCGCATAGCGAATTGAGTCACTGTCAGTCACTGGGCGTGTTACTAAAAATAAATACGCTAAAAATTCGCATATTTACCTGCCGTGCGCCGACGGCTTAGTGGTAGAATCTCCGGCTGACGCCAATTCAGTTGGGTTTCGATCCGAGCTAGGAGCAACCGGATGCCTAGCCACACTGACGAGCTGCGAAACAGTCTGTCTGTGGGTGACGTTATATATATATGAATTGGATCAAGTCTGAAAGTTATTAAAATATTTCCTATTTCTACGTTATTTTTATAGATATAACTTATTGAAGTAATTATCCTGTTTTTAATTAAAGAGTATTGATTAATAGCATTTACCGGGCTGAGTGTTCGAGAAATTTCGCATAATATATATATATATATATATATATATATATATGATAAAATATAGTTTTAAGGTATGGTATGTTTGTGAGTTAAAGTACTCAATATTAGGGATAGAGCGTATGTAAATATAAAAGTGAACAGTTATGATCGATCGAGAAATACCGTCGAAGATTCTGTATTTATAAACAGTATTTTGGACTTTGCTAACCAGACGCTTCTCTGTAGCTAAATGGTATAGCACATCAGGTAAAATCACGGTTTCCGTTTAGGAATACAGGTGGAGTAATGGACTGAGGAATCGGAGAGCCGTGTTCGAATTCAAATGGGATTCACTGGATTCACTTACGTTGTAATACGCTTGGGAAATGTATGGATGTTCTTCTTCTCCCCCATACATGAGTAAATAGCAGGGCAAGCTATAACCTCGAATGGCAACAGGCTTTTGTTAATCAGTGACATGTGTAAAACGCATGAAATTATCGCTTTTTAAAATGAATCTCTTTCCTTTAACCTCTAGTAACAGTGACGCCCCGTCATTTAAAAGTGTGAATGCGTTTAGATATGCTAGAAACAATATATTTCTTGGAAAAGTCCGACAATTTATTAATAAATAAATTGTCGGACTTTGTCCATTTCTTAATGTATGACGTCATTTGTTTACATTTGATACGCCATGAGCAAATATGAATGTACGAGATTCATGGAAGATTGAAGTTTATAAGCAGTAAATTCGACCTTG
>OZ010608.1:26639897-26682397 GCA_963932145.1 Acanthosepion lycidas | reverse complement strand
TATATATATATATATATATATATATATATATATATATATATATATATATATATATAAAGCTGATATGTCACTAAACAATCGAGTAGAATATTTCCATAGAGTAAAGTGTTTAATGAAGCATCCATTTTCATTAAAGTTTACAATATCAAGAGATAAAGCGTTAACAGTACATATATATATATATATTACTGATAAATATTGACGTTTCAGCATTACCCCTTTCTTCGTCAATGCTTCCACTTCAAAGGTCAATGTAAATCCCAACTTCTTGAATATTATAAAATGTCAATTTCAGACAAACCTAATAACGTGTCGACATGATTTTTAGATTATTGCATTTTTTTAGTATATACATCAAAAAAACGAAAGAAAGAATGAAAGAAAGAAACAAAGAAGCACAGAAAGAAAATAGAAAGAAAGAAACAAAGAAACAAGAAATAAAGAAAGAAAGGAAGAAACAAATGAAAGTAAGAAATAAAGGAAGAAAGAAAGAAAATAAGAAGGGAAAAAAAAAAGGAGAAATAAAGAAGGAAAAAGAAAGAAGGAATAAAAGAAAAAAGGAATATAGGAAAGGAAAATAAATAAGAAAAAAGAAAGAATGAAAAAAAAGAAGGAATAAAAGAAAGAAGAATGAAAGAAAACAATGGAAAGAATGAGAGAGAAAATATGAAAGAAAAATATGAAGGAAAAAAGAAAGGCAGAAAGAAAAAATAAAGAGGAAATAAGAGAAAAAAAAAAGGAAAAAAAGAATGGAAAAAAACTGTGAAGAAAAAAGAAATAAGGAAAAATGAAAGAAGGAAAAAAAGAAAGAAAAATGACGTAAAGAAAAAAATCATAGTAAAGAAGGAAAAATAAAGAAGGAAAAAGAATAGAAGGAATGAATATGAAAATAAAGAAAGGAAGAAAACAGCGGAAAGAGAAAAACAGGAACAATAAGTGGGGAGAAGGAAAAAAAAGGACTAAAAAAAGAAAGCCAGAAAGAAATGCCGGCAGATTTTCGCATTTAAATTCGGTTCGTCGATACGTGTAGCGTTACGGATTTATTGATCTAACTTTTATTGTATACCATTTTTCTCATTTTCCGAGTATTTTTTTCATCAATGAAATAATTTCATAATTCCATCTTCCAAAGACCTTTTTGTCTCTTTGAGAAAAAATTACCTTTATTTTTAGAAAACGGAAATTATCTGTTAAGAAATTTCTGTAAATCCAAGAAACATCAATGCAAAAAATCATGATCTCTCGAATACGGAGCGTGAGTGATAACGTTCTAACTAAGCCGTAATATTCCCCTGGTCACCAAAGGAAATATTATGTGCCTTCTGTTAAAAAATAATACTGGACACATTCTGTTTAATATTGTCTTCATTTGATTTTATATAAATAAATACTTGTTCGAATCTACATGTTTTTTTTTTGGATTGCGCTCAGAGCAGGAGACGTATTTCCAATGCTTCCTTATGCACCGCATCACTTAATTTGGATAAAGGACTTTAGCGTGCCATTCATTTGTCTTGAACCACGGTCTGTTTCGATTACCTTTGTTGTAAATTGCCCGTTTTTCCTCATTTGTGGTAAATTGACTGCTTTCCGTCGCATGTTGTAAATTGACCCTTTTTCATCATTTGTAAATTGGCTGTGTTTCTTCTCATGATGCAAATTGGCAGCTTTTCTTCAATTGTTGCAAGTTGGCTATTTTTCCCCACTTGTTGCAAATTGCTTTTCTTCACTTGTAAATGGATTGGTTTTCTGCATATGTTGCAAATTGGCTGCTTTTCCTCACTTGTTGCAAATTGACTGCTTTTCTCCACTTGCTCCAAATTGACTGATTTCCTCGATATTTTGCACATTGACTGCTTTTCTTCACTTGTTGCAAATTGATTGCCTTTCTCCACATGTTGCAAATTGACTGCTTTACTTCACATGTTGTAAATATACCCTTTTTCATCACTTTTAAATTGGCTGTTTCTTCACGTGATGCAAATTGACAGCTTTTCTTCAATTGTTGCAAATTGGCTACTTTTCCCCACTTGTTGCAAATTGTTTTTCTTTAATTATTGTAAATTTTTTGCTCATGTTGCAAATTGACTGCTTTTCCTCACTTGTTGCAAATTGACTGTTTTTTTCTCATATTGCAAATTGACATTTTTTTCAATTGACAGCTTTTCTTCGCGAGAAGCAAATTGACTCCTTTTCCTCACTTGTTGTAAAATGACTACTTTTTCTCATTTGTTTCTCTTGTTGCAAAATGACAGCTTTTCTCCACTTGATGCAAATTGACTGCTTTTCTTCAACTGTTGCAAATTGACTGATTCTCCCCACTTGTTGCAAATTGTCTCCCCTTAAACGCATTATCTTTACAAGAGCCAGGATTGACCAAACATGGAGGATTGCTGCTGTAACTGAGCTGTATCTGCTAAATCCTCATTTTCCAGTCTTTACTGAGTTCAAAATGGTTTACACGATCTTGTAAGGCGAGGCTTATTCTCTACCCTGCTCTTTCTTGTCCACTTATGAATTATATCGTTATTTCTATGGGGACATATTCAAAAAAGCTCCATTCTTTACTGCTACCCGTTTAGACCATTAAAGCTAGGATGGGCAATGTTACTTACAAGGAGTCAAATCACTCTCATTTCCCCTTGTTCCAAATGTAAGAAGACATTTCCATACCGATAGCTGTTATTTTTTTAAACAGTTTCCCAAGTGTATGTCTTTCTGAACGCTATAATATTAATCACTTCAAATCAAGGGTCATTCCTTTTCATCATAGTCTTCACTTCCTATCAGTATATTTGATTTATGGTATACAATTCTTTCGCTATTTTAATAATAATCAACTATCTTGAGGCTCTCTACAACTGCTTATGCATGTAGCTCTTAGTAATTTCTCTTGTCAGTTCAGCATCCCACCATGTTCCTGTTCTGTTATCCAATTAAAAAAGCTCGTTAGGTAAGTTATTTGCTGTTTTCACCTGTCCGTCCCTCCTGCCTTCGGCACTTCCTGCGGGTATCAAATTCTCCAAGCCCTCTTTCTTCATTGGGTGTCCTAAAACTTTTAACTTTCTAAGTAACAATAACGGCATCAGTTTACGAATTTCAACAAGAGTAAAAATACAACCTAAACGAGAAAGCTTAAATAAAGAGAAAATAATGAATTAATCAAAATCTTTTTACAGTAGTTCTCACCCTGTACAAGGCTGAGCGGCAACTCATTGGTTAAAAATGGCGTCAATTGAAATTAAACCTGTCTTAGGGAGGAGCATATTCTTCGAATTACGAACAAAGAACTGTTCCAAATAACAAAATCGACATCATTAGAGGAATTTCAACAAGAGTAAAAAAAAAAAAAAGCTAAAAGGGGAAGTTTATCTAACTCAGAGAGAAAATAATGATTAATCAAAATCTTTTTTTTAATTAAAAATTCGCAGTTTCCTTTTGGAAGTATTCAAATTTAGAAGCCACTTCTTGTTCCGTTTACATTGTCATATGAGAAGATTGCCCAGCATTCATTGACATGTACGGAGATTGATATTATTAGATTGGTGCAAAAATAATGACGGTTTTTGACGTATTTTTTAACGTCATAAACCGTCATTATTTTTGCACCACCCTAATACATAAGAATTCAGAAGTCTTTTTCTGTTTTTTTTCTGTTTGTTAACGCTTTGTATAGGTTTTGACAAGCCCGATTCAAAAAAGATGGCACAAGAAATTATTAACTGAAATCGTGCGCGAAGCGTCTTAACGTTCATCTGGCTTCTATAAAATCTTGGTTCAATTCATATAATATTCGATTGTTATGTTAACTGGCTCATCTAAGAAGGCATTAGACTTCCCAAGTTCACGCACCTCTTGGAGAAGGAATCTTCCGTTTGTCACTCCAATCCACCCGCAACTGACAACCAAAACAACAAATGCAGAACGCGTATGAAGCCACACCGACCATTTACAATTAGCCCCTGAAACGTCTCCGCGAATATCAGAACGCAGGCTGTGGTTACTTAACATATATACTGTATTTCCACACATTGCTTATTTAAAAACTGGACGTTTAAAAAGTTCACTTAAACAAAGATCAAGCATATTGAAAAATCCCCATATATGAAACAGATTGAACGCTTATTATTCAGCAGTTCATGGGTTAATCTCCAAATATCTTGATGTCCAGCAGCTGATTTCTCTCTTGAACTAACTCTTACAGCTCAAGTGGGGGGACTGTTGATATCCTTCGATACATAGAAAATGAAACACTTGGCTTTTCTTCCTAAAGCGAGCTGACCCTATATGTGCAGTCAGAAAAGATCGGAAGTTACGGAGAGCCATGATCATACAGGTTCTTAAGGGACATTACTGTTATGGGACCTTACCCATAATAACATAATGAACTATTCCATGCGTAATAAATACTGCACCTCAAGAGGAAGCAGGGAGTTCAGACCGAAGTCGGGCGACCGGCTAACCGGCTGATCGGTTGAACTCTCTGCCTTCAGGCGGGTAGGAACCCAAACGAGGCTACGCCGAAGGGCGGAGTCTCTTTCGAGGAGGTAAACCGACCGTGAACCCGTTTATACATATTTTGGCCGAGCCCACGGGCTCGGAGATCCCACATTAAACCGGCCTTGTGCCACATGATACCCTCGTGGGGGGTGACTAAATACTGTTCAGTCTGAAGTCTGGAGTGATGTCCGTCAGGAGTCAGTCAGTCAGTCAGTCAGTCAGAGCGAGTCAGTCAGTCGAGTCAGAGGCAGTCCAAAACAGAGTCGTGTTCAGACAATTACTACTAAACCTGATTGTTCTACTTCTCTGTATATATTCCTGTTTGTAATATATCTGTGTTATTCTATATCCGTGTTCGAGTTCTTCTTTATTCGTTCTACCTTGGACTATCACCGTAGTACAAGGAACCGGACCATAACAATTACTCATAGAGGAGAAGAGAATTCTTATTCAGTCGCGTGAAGATCAACGAGCTTTGGTAGAAGCTGCTAATGTCTATTTTTGTTTTGTCAAGAGAAAACACTTTGGCGTTTGATCAAGCGGAAAATATTAACTACGCTTTCTTTTCAGGTATACGTGTTGGCAAATAGATCCCTGATCGATTTTAACGAACTTGTTGACAGATGTATCCTATTTGATTTTCGTGTTTGCTTCTCTATCTCTCTCTAATATCTAAATTTTCTTATTTCATTACAGAAGGCGTCATTTCAATAATCACTGTTGATGTGCGGTGGTGTGGAGGGAGAGCCGTTGCGTAAACGGTAACGGTGATCGATTTCTGCGTTATCTAAATCTTCAAAAACTCCACGAATAAGCACTAAGTGGATTGTCCATATAAAGATTGATAATGTCATTATCAGCGATTCCGGTAATAATTATCTTTTGTTTTGTTTTGTTCGCATTAATTGCAGTTTCAAGAAAAGAATGTTGATTGCTTTCAAATTATTGTCATTCACATTAAAACTGTTCTTGTGATCATCGGTATTTATTAAGTAAGATAAGTCTGGCATAAGGTGATGGGATACACGACGTCACGCGATGATCGTTACAGAAGCCACGAGCTGCAAAGCTAGCAAGCCAACATTTACTATACGGCGGAACCTTGAAATTATTCATGATTAATAAACCAAAAAATGAGCAGAATTATGGATCATCATGTGAAAATCCCCTATACGGCCGAACTTTGAAATTATTCATGTTTGATAAACCAAAGAAAAAGACCAGAATTATCAATCATCAAGTGAGGGTCATTTATCCGCCAAACTTTGATATTATTCCTGATTAATGAACCTAACAAAAGAGCAGAATTATGGATCATCAGGTGAAGATCAACTATACGGCCGAACTTTGAAATTATTCATGATTGATAAACCAAAGAAAAAGACCAGAATTATCAATCATCAAGTGAGGGTCATTTATCCGCCAAACTTTGATATTATTCCTGATTAATGAACCTAACAAAAGAGCAGAATTATGGATCATCAGGTGAAGATCAACTATACGGCCGAACTTTGAAATTATTCATGATTGATAAACCAAAGAAAAAGACCAGAATTATCAATCATCAAGTGAGGATCAACTATACGACTGAACATTGATATTACTTA
This sequence comes from Acanthosepion lycidas, assembly GCA_963932145.1. NCBI lineage: Eukaryota > Metazoa > Mollusca > Cephalopoda > Sepiida > Sepiidae > Acanthosepion > Acanthosepion lycidas. The sequence continues at coordinate 26,676,290 of OZ010608.1, read as the reverse complement.
TGATGAATGAACCAAACAAAAGAGCAGAATCATGGATCATCAAGTGAGGATCATCTATACGGCCGAACTTTGATATGATTCATAATTAGTTGCAAGCGAAAATCGAGGCGAAGAACTTCGCCTTGTCCGACGAGGATGAGATGACCCCGGGGCCATTTATGGTATGATGCTTTGCCTTTATTCAGAATTTGGTTAGATAGCTTACAGAATTCCCGGGATTTGTTAGCCTTCAACCCGGGCCTCGACTGCTTGACCATAGCTACACTTTGTACTTTCTAGAACCCTCTTGCATCAGTTGCCGGCAGTTCTAAATGCAGGAAGTGTCCTACTACACCTATCACAGTGATATGTATTGTAGCAGTGGTTACGGTGACCTATGGCAGCAGCAAGTTCTTGGTTGAAAAAAGGGTGGCTTTTCACCTTCTGACGGAATTTTTTCTGGATATAAAACTCTCCATTACATTGATACGCTGACAGTGTATTTGAAGTAGTCTGAGAGAGAATATTCCGACATGCAAGATCGGACAATCTCCCAGTCTGGTTCCATATACCGAAAGACCGTTCTATGTTACGGTCTATAAGGGGATACCTTTGGTCTATCATCAGCATTTAGTCAGTAAAACATCTGCGAAACATTTTTCAGGGCAGGACGTGAAAAAGACGTCAAGGAGGTTTGTCTAATATCCTGCCACTTCAGGAACGCGTGTGGGTTTTGCAATGATCTCCGTTATGTGAGCATTCCGCAGTACTTCCAACAAAAGTTTCGGAAGAAAGCTGTAACTCGTGTAACGAGCAATGACAGTTACTGGACTTGAGAAATGTATTTTCCTAAAGAATTGTTTTTAAAGAAAAAATCTCTGAATTTCAACCGTCTACAGCACTGGTTGATCGGTCCATCAATGCTTAAAGTTTCTTTATAGGGAAAAGACTAACATTTGCACAATATAACATTTGTTAATGACTATAGGTTAAGATCTGTCTATATTTCTGAGATGACGTATTATTTACATTATTCGGACTATTATCCTCATCTTTGTAACCATGTTTATCATAATGTTTCGTCCATTATGGATCACAACCATGTTTATCACAACGTTTGCAATTTGAGCTCTTGTAAAAAAACATGCAATGATAACAGCAAAAAATTACGATATGATCACTGGTAAAAATGGTTGCTGAAGACATTAGGTTTATAATACCCAGAAATGCATACACAAATGTCCTCAAGGACACATGTCATAGTGGATAAAGGCGTTGGTTAGATCCAGTGACAGGACCCAAAGAGTGTGAGTTCAATACCCGGTGGAGAACTTTCAGAGGGAAATTAACAGGAGATTAACAGTAGATAACAGATAATTGACATCCATTAAAAACATGGCACATGGAATTAGAACAGTCTACCCCAGTGAGTGAAATAAAGGGTTCAGTTCGTCATTCCAACCACCTGAAGAAGACCGGAGCGTATAACGGCCGAAACGTTATGATAAACATGGCGACAAAGATGAGGACAATAGTCCGAATAATGTAAATAAATGTATAGGTTAAGATTTTATAAACCGTTGAGTAGTTGTGCTGATTGACGCAATTATGTGACGTCCAGTGAGAAAACAATTTAACAGCATCTTTAACGGTCTGCGAGAGAATATTCCGACATGCAAGATTTACAATGATGCCAACTTTTGTCCATTTTTAAGAGAAATCGTTATTAATTACTTTTGAAATCTTCTTTGAACAGTCAGATTTCAGTTTACTGTAAGAGAGTTGAGATATTCTGTCCAATGAGCTTGGCATGACGAAGGTTTCTGCTCGGTGGTTGCCACGTCTTCTGACACCTGATCAAAAGCGCACCAGGCTGATCACAGCATTGTTTGAGATGTGGCATTGTTTGAGATAGATCCAGATTGTTTCCTTGAAGGTTCTTTAACCTAAGATGAGTATTGGGTTCATTACTTTGAGCCAGAGACTATACTTGCAGTTCAAACGCACTCCAAAGACGATCCTGGTCATTTCATTTGCAAGAAAGGTGATGACCTCAGTTCTTTTGGATGCAAAAACTTTGTTTCTATTTACTGTGTTCTATGCCAACTTGCTGAAGCATTTACAAAAGGCCATCGAGACCAAAATCTCAGGAAAATTAACGTATACAAAAATCTTGCTCTATGGTTGTATGGAATGCTGTTAAAAAATATTCAGATTGTGAAAATAATGCCGAAATTGTTAATGGTCAATGGTAAAGGAAACATTGACCAAGCAACCACAACTGCTCTCGGTTTAAGTTTATAAAATCTTTCTATTTTTCTTTTTTCAAGAAAATAGGTTTATCAAAACCTCTAACCGTTATATTTTTTCTAGCATTTGTGGGGGTTTCCATCCCAAAAATTTGCTTGAAGGGGTATGGAATATCAACATCTTAATCATGTTATCATTTTCTTTTCGGTATGCATCTTAACTGTTGAAAGTTCTCAATGATGTTTTTTTTTCTGCTAGTTAGCAGATTTCCTTGTTTTTGATTCTGTAGCGCCAGTCTACAGTATTCGAAATGTGTTTGTATTCACCAAGACCAGCAGGCCTCGCTCACTCAAAACCATTTTTAACCACTGATCTTAGAATTTGAATGTTCAGAACATGTTATTTAGGGCTTGATCTCGCACGCTTACATTATGCTTATTCCTTGTATTCTTCTAATGGAAATTCGTGTACACATCCACCCGTATTATTTTCTTTTCATTCTTGCTATCGGATGCAAGCAGAACCACCCGTACAAAAGATAGCAACTGCAAAGAATACCTACAGAAAAAAAATATAATCTGCGATTAAAAATGATGTGAAATGGTGCTGTAAGCTTTGTCTAGTTTTACAAAAGCTTAAAAAAACAGGAACGGACAAAAGAAAAGCCGTATTAACAGCTTCTACGCACGACATCCATCTCCCCGAGCTTCAACATTATCGAACTGAAGTATTGTAAAGAAATTATTTCTTCTTCTTTTTTTTTTTTGAGGAGGGGGGATCATTTTCTTGACGATCCTATCAGTGACTCCCGGATAAGTTGTGGTTCAGTTCAGTTAAGTTTTTTTTTTTTTAATTTCGCTCTTTCGTTTCGCGCTCTCTCCAAGAAAAAGCAACCATTTGTAATCAGATAAAATATTTCCATTGACCTTCAATTGTAATTTTAGATTGATATTCTTTCTGATAGCGACCTTCTTCTTTGCATCTCAGGTCTTTTATCGCAAGCATTCTGAGTTCATGTATATATGACATTTTTATGTTTATATAGAGAGATACAAATATTAGGTTGGTGCAAAAATAATGACGCAATAATGTCGTTTTTTGACGTTAAAAATTACGTCATTATTTTTGCACCGACCTAATATTTAAGTAGATGCTCTGTTTTATAATAAACATTATTAATAACATTTACCGTCCTGAATGTCCGAGAAATTTTCATAGAAAATATTCATTCTCAGACAGGAATCGAACCTGTATTCTCTACGGAACCGTCATTTGGCCTGACGTCCCTTAACCGATTGAGACAAGGCGAATCCTTCGGTTGGTAAGGTTGATTTGAATGCATTTAAACTTCAATCTTTCATGAATCTCTCACGTACATTCATATCTGCTCAAAGCGTATCCAAATGTAAACAAATGACGTCACACATTATGAAATGGACAAAGTCTGACATTTATTTTAAGACATTTTTATGTTTATACATTTTTTTTTTATAGATACAAAATTCAGGCCGGTAAATGTTAATACTGTTTATTATAAAACAGAGCATTTACTTAAATATTTGTATCTATCATATGTCCATTTCATTTTATATATATATATATATATATATATATATATATATATATATATATATATATATATATATGTGTGTGTGTGTGTGTGTATGTATGTGTGTGTGTGTGTGTGTGATTATTTTGGGGATTTAGGTTAATTATGCAGTAGTTCGTCGAGCCTAGAATAATCCTCAACAGAATGCAGAAAGCATTGGACGGCCGTTACTTCCTATTTCGGACTCATCAGCAGTACGCATTCATAACCGATAATCGAATCCGGGCCGTTTCGATACAACGCAAACGTCATACCAACTGTACCAATGGGCCTCGGTGACGGAGAAGACACAAACTAGACTCGATAAGGCGCCGCTACTCACTCAGTTCCGCAGCGATACTCATCCAAGTATTCAGATAACCTCGGAACAGTGCCCCAAGAGCCACGACTGCTTTTTGATCCTTGACGCTACATCGCAGACCATTAGCTGGGCCTAGCAAGGATTTAAGTTTAAATTATTAACTTAAGTTTAAAGTTTAACATGTTTTCAATGTAATATCCCATAATAAAGTATATATATATATATATATATATATATATATATATATATATACATATATATATATATATATATATATATATATATATATATATATATATGTATGATAAATTGATAAATGCGAATGTCAGCGTATCACTGTGTCACATCTTTTCAATTAAAGGGACAAAACTCTCTAACGTTCCATAGCTCATCTTGTTCTTCTATATAATAAATGCGATCCGAACTCGCAATCCTGAAATTTGGGATTCCCAAATTTTCATTGCTGCGATTATTTTCGGCGATTTTTGTACGTTATTTTTGCGAAGAATTTTTGGGACGGTAACAATCTTATATTAGGTTGGTGCAAAAATAATGACATAATAATGTCGTTTTTTGACGTATTTTTAACATCAAAAAACGACATTATTACGTCATTATTTTTGCACCAACCTAATAACTTGGAAATCGTCAAAAAACGACATTATTACGTCATTATTTTTGCACCAACCTAATAACTTGGAAATAATTTGGGAATAACCGAAATTAATTGCAAAATCCAGTGAAAATCACCCATGAATAAAAATAATATTTTGTGCGTAAAGCCCTACGTATATTAAATTCTCTTTAAATTATGTGGCGGCAGAAGTTTTTGAATTTATGTATGCATGTATATATATAATAAATTTTCTCATTTCATGCACGCACGCACACACATACACACACACCCACACACAGACGCACACACACATATATATATACATATATAAATATACATATATATATATATATATATGTATATACAAGTTTCATTGAACAGGATCTAGACACATACATCTACATACATACATTCAGTGAAAAAAAGAATAGACGAAAACGCCCGAAAACACAGAACAGTCGGGCAATTTTTACATATTTTATGTCCTGAAAAGAAAAAAGTACGAACACAAAAATATTTTAATAAAACACTTAATCGTAGTACCTTACAATTCGTCTTTAATGAAATTTGTATAAAAGAGGGATTACTTCCCAAATACAAAATTACACACACACACACACAGACACACACACACATATATATATATATGTATATATATATATATATATATATATATATATATTCCAAAAATGTATAACACTTTAACAGTTGATATCTTAAAGTATGTTTTTTTTTCTTTCCGGGTTAAACACATTAGAATTAATTATGGCAGTCAAACTAAGCTTTGAGCAAAGGAAATTCTAAAATGCCACTGAAAGCGTGAAAACGCAATTTAAGTGCAAAGACAGTTTAGGAGGCAGCTTCAAACAGATCCACCAACGCCACCATCAATCAAATTAGATATAAGTTTAAAGTCGATGGAACTTTTCAGAATGTCCACGAGAAGCGTTCCGGAAGATCATTGGATATCGACAAGACCCGTAAAACAAGAAAGATTACGAAAAACGTATCATAAAAGTCCAAGAAAATCTGTGCGGCAAGTGAGTCGTGAGGTAGATATTTCAAAATCGTCTGCCCAACGAATTTTTAAGCACCATCAATGGGAAAGTTAAATTCGAAGATTACTCCATGCTATTAATGACTATTGATTCAGAACGAAGAGTGGTCTATTGTGAGTAGGATTTGACGCGATCTATAGAAAATGCACACTTTCCAACAAAGATTGTGCGGAATTATGAGGCCACATTGGACTTTAATGGTTCAATTAAAGGCCATAATTGCACCTATTGGGGACTTGAGAATCCGCATGTTATGGTGGAACATCATGTCCATTTCTTATAATTTACAGTGTGGTGTGGTTTATCATCAAGATAATTAAGTGGATCATTCTTTTTTTACGCTGCTGTAACGTAAAGTGACGATGAAGTCAAAAGTGTTGTGAGCGACTGGCTGAGACATCAGTCCAAAGATTTTTACGCTGAGGGAATACGGAAGCTTGTGCACAGATGGGAAAAGTGTGTGACTTTGCTGGGAGACTACGTTGAAAAATAAAAAAAATACGTAAGCTTCTATCTGTATTAGAAGTCCTTATACTGAAAAATTCACCTTATTTACTGAATGACCCTCGTGTATATAATATGAAATGAGAAAGCTTATGATATTTATGTATATATAATAAAAAAGCTTATGGTATATATATATATATATATATATATATATATATATATATATATATATATATATATATATGAAGAGGAGGCACGGTTGAGTAATGGGTAGAGGTTCGGATTGAGAAATCGGAGAGCCGAGTTTGAATTTCAGTCAATTTCGTTACATTTACTTACGAGCAAACAAATAGTTTTTGAAATGGCATGGTATGAATCCATCTCTTTTCCCTCCATCTATGGGCAAATAACAGAACACACCATGCCTAAGAGGCTTTGATGGCAAGCGGTCTAGAAGGCAAAATCCTTTTTCAAAACCTGAGGGGTTCGTTCCAAAACGCTAGGTGTGCTTCTTTAGAACCGCTTGCCACTATAATTAAATCATGTTTGCGGGTAGTCTGTCTATACGGTTCTCAAAACTGAGAACTGCTGTACATTTATAAGCTGGAAAATGAAGGGTTAGGAGAAGACGAGAGAATGTAAAATAATATTTTTGCTTTTCAAGGGGTAAGAGAAGCGTACAGACGTGTTACATAATGTACCTGTCCTTGTGTTATGAAAAGGAAAGCTATCGACTATTTAAAAAATCCAAAGAAGGAAGCCAACGTCAGCGTTCCTGGCCTGGCATCTCGACTCTAGTCACTTTCTCACAGACATGATGTGGCTTCCTCGGTCTTTTCTACAAATATTTTCATGGCATCTGATCTGACGTGCTATTTTCAGTGATGCCCCAACTGCATGAATTGAAGCGTTCTACTGTGTTGGCATCTCGGTCCCTCTCTTTTACTGTCGAAACAGCTAAATATAACCGCTTCTTCTACACCAAATCTTCTCTCGCACTTCCCCACAGTGGAACTCCTTTCCTCTTACTTGCTTTCTTGATAACTATAATCTTCAAACATTTAAAGGTAATGTCAATCGACATCTTCTGATGACTTGATCGTCGTCCTTCTCTTTATCCTTTCCACAAACACCCCTCTTTACTGTTACTTTCACTCTCTATAACCCCATGCGTGATATTGGCACTTCCGCCTTGCTCGGGGAGAATTGCTTAAAAAGTCTGTTCTTACTCACAAATACAGAATCCATGATGCAAGACGCTGTGCTTATCCCACATGGCCGGGAAACATCTGCTGTTCCCGGCACTTATCCTAAACTATCCTTTGTCAATTACAAGGCGTCACTGATTGGCATTTAAAAATCACTTGGCCCACCAAGCGCTGGGAATATTATTTAGTGAAGAATAAGGAAAATTAAGCTAAAAGTAGCAAAAATGATTCTTTTTCAGAGAACTTTAGAGATAAATAAAAATAAAAAAATCAGGAATCAGCTAAAAGAGATAGAGGAATTTCTTACTCGTTAAAATCATACTGAGAAATATCGATCTGAATGCTTAACCATTTTTAATTTCAACTTTTCCCAGACTAAAATACGGAAAAATCAATTGAAACGAAAAATACCCCAACCACGAAAAAAACAAAAAACAAAAACAAAAACTTTCTCGTAACTGACTAAATATTCCCCAATGGAATCTTTCTTTGTCTTTTTAATTATATATCCCTTCAGATCTTTTGATACTTTCAAAATATTCTCTCTTTACACCAATAATATTGATTGTTCATTGATTCAATGTAGTCTGAACCGAACATCATCAAAAACTTTTCTTCTGGCGCACTCTTGCACCAAATACTTACCCTTCACTCATAAGAATAACGTAAACAGTTCTGGCGGCATCTAAAACGAAACATTTGAAATACACGCACAGGATTTTAATCTAACCGAAACAAAAATATTGTAAAAATATACTCAACTGGGGGTTACGGTACTGTGGCTCAAGAATATCAGAAAAAGAGATTTTCAGCCTTCAGGAATAAAAGCAAAGAACAATAACCGAGCGGGAGAAATAAAATAATCGAAATCCTATGTCCTTATACCAAATATACCTTATCAAAAGAATTTATGTTGTCTGTAGGTAAGGTAACCCCACTAATTCGCGATACGTAATGTTTAAATAAATTTAAACAAATGAAAAACTTTTTTGAACGTTTAATTTTAGCTTTAATTAAAAGCTAACGGATTAAATTTACTATTTCCAGTAAGCAAAATTGTCTGGCGTATTTCAAACAGAAATTATATTGGTTGGAATCGATTTTTTTCAGTAAACTCCATAAAATAGACCATTTTGACACATTTGTAAACAAAAGTTAATTTCTGTTTTAAAAATCTTTCAAAAATTAAATATATATTAGTGAAACCTTATTTGAGGAAAATTAGCAAATTTAAAGTTAAATTAATCTGATTTGAAACAAATATTACTTACTTTATGGGGTCTTGTTTTTCTTGATCGATTTATTGACAGCCAAACGTGTTGACAGTTAATGATGGTGGAGCAGAATTCAAAGCAGCCGATAAAATTTCTATGAGGATTTTTTTGCAAGGAGGGGACAACCCTTAAAACACCTGACCTTACAACGATAATGTCATGTATAAACTTGCATACTTAAAAAATTAGAACGTTTATACACAAAAAGTATAGAAATTGCCATAAAAATCTTAGTATATGATGTTTTTTATTAAACTTTTCATTTTTGATTAGTAAATATAGTCTTTGTTTTATAACACTATCACCTAAATCGATCATTTCAAAATTAAATCTACTGGATGCTTTGATACACATCATCAGAAAGCAGTAGCGGACATTCTACCTAGGTAACTGCGGAGATATATTCATGCTTTTTCTAAGGGTATTGCCGCAGAATGAGCGAAATAAACACACACACAGATACACACACAAACAGACACACATATATATCTTAAAATACGTTTATTGAATGCCATAGTACAAATCATTAGTGATGTTCCTAGGTTCATCAGGGATTTCGATGACCAGCCGATACTGAATGGGTATCGAATTGTGTACCATCCATAAGATACAATTTTCTCTATTTTCGTCTTGGCAATTGATAGTACAGTCACGGTTAACTTCCGGTACACCAGCAATGTACGCTCTTCCATAAAAAAGGCCGCAAACGTAGTATCGGTTTCGATCTGGTTAGGAATATGGCGACACATTCTGCTTGAACTGATAATTAACAATTTCTCATGCAAAACACTTCATGTTAATAACCCAAACGAAGAAAAGAAAACTACCTCCTGCGTTCACTGCACATACACATATACACATATACGTATATATATATATATATATATATATATATATATATATATATATATATATATATTTCGATTATAGGTGCAGTTCAATTTATAATTGAAATTATAAGATTTATAATTTATTCTTTAGCTTGTAACAACTAAAAAATACCTTATGGAACTGGAATTTATAAACAGGGATCATATCTTTTATATACAGGTTCGGGGTTAGTGTACCTTATTGAAATTGTTTGCAAAGATGTATTTTCAGCATTTAAATCATTAACCTCTATATTTGTTTTTGGGATGAATGATTCATGTAATTATATATATATATATATATATATATATATATATATATATATATATATATACTAAGATATTTTTATGTTTATACGTTCTTTTTATACATACAAATTTTTAAGTAAATGCTCTGTTTATAATAAACAGTATCAACGACATTTACCGGCCTTTGTCTCTATAAAAAGAACGTATAAACATAAAAACTGTCTTAAAATAATTGTTGGACTTTGTCCATTTCATAATATGTGACGTCATATATATATATATATATATATATATATATATGTTTCATTAAATAATATACAAGTTTTCTCTATTTTCAGTAAGTTCATTTCATATTGTCTGATAAGCTTAATAACATTATCATTGAAGGACGAAAGGAAATCACCATATTGATACATGTTTAAATTCAATCTAAGCTTTCGGCTTACATAAGCCATTATCAAAGATGACAAATACTTTTCAATATATCAACCAAGACACGGACGAAACCATAATGATAGTCTGTTTTTGTTGCATTTTAAAACAACGACTAACTCGTGTATACCAACGGCTTCCCATACTTAATACTTCTCGTTTTCACTCTCGCGTGGTCATGTTTGACGTCACGAGCTGCGACGCGATTTTCCGAGTCTCGTTCAGCTTGAAGTGATAATAAACAAATTGTCTCCCTTACTGAGATGTATACATGCACACACTTCATGTTAATCACCCAACAGAAGCCCCACCTCCATGCGTCCACTGCGCGTACACATATACCCATACACGTACATATATATACATATATATTAGTGAAACCTTGGTAGGTAGGTTCTGGCTCACTAGGTTTCGTTTATATATATATATATATATATATATATATATATATATATATATATATATATGTGTGTGTGTGTGTGTTTGCGTGTGTGTGTGAATATACACACACGTAGATATATACACACACACGCACACTAACATACACCTCCGCAAAACCGTAACTCTGGTAAGGGGCAATGTAGGTGACAATAGTTTAGGCTCCGTTGTCGGGTGTAGTTTTAGGTCATACCCAAAACCTACGATCCAGTTTCCACGAGAAAAATATAATAATAATAATAATAATAATAATAATAATAATAATAATAATAATAATATCAAGCGCAACTTCACTTCATTTCCTTGCTGACTGCCAATCACTTGATCTTTTAAGCCACAACCATCTAGAAGCTTCTTCTTCTACTATTGTTATTGAGCGAATAGCCTTGTCCTTTTTCAAACCTGTTACACCTTATTTTGGCAACATCTTACATAGTGACCGACCAATATGTAAATATTTCGCAAGATTCCTTTCGTGGGCTTCGTTCAAATTTTCTTCCCAAGAGACGTTTCTAACATGATGATTCTTCAGAATAAATAATCATGTCTGGACGAAGCTTAGTCTATATTGTTTTCACTTGGAATTTTAGCTGCCTACCTATATCTAGTATCATTTGCCAGCCCGGGAAAGAACTGAGGAGGGATGTTCTCTTCTGTAATAATAGGCCAAGTAATGCCCCCGACTCGGACGAAATACATCAGCTTCTTATTCGGATCATATCGATTTGTTTAGGGACAACCCGAGACTATTGCTGCAATGGCTCCTAAAACTTTATTATGGCGCGACCGGCACAACCAACAAAGTGGAGACTCACTCTTTTTCCTACGGATTTTGAAGAATTTTTAAAAGATTTTTGAAACTTCTTAAATTATTATCATTAACAAAAAAAAAAAAATGTTTGAAAAAAAAAAAAGAATTCTTGCAAAAAATCATTATTCATAGAAAGTGTTTTTCTTAAGAATATAATGTCTTTAATATATATTATTTATAAAAACAAGTAAAAGTTCATCTAATTAAACGGTATCATAGTTTATTTTATTTTTCTATTCGGAGTTGATTTTTGAGAAACGTATAAATGTTTGAAAAATAAAATGGATGATTTACATTATCCAAGGAGTCTTGCTTTTAAGTAATAAAACAAAGTTTGCGAACATAATTGAATTTCTTGATATTTCATGAAATTAAGTAGCGGATTTAAATATATATATATATATATTTTTAACAAGATTTTCTAAAAAAATAATAATTTCAAAAATAATTTCATTCATTTGTGAATAAGTCCTGAAAGTTTCATTAAAATCCGATATTTATTTAATTTTTGAAAGAATTTCCATATAAATGTGTTATTTTACCGGAAAAGGGTGCTAAAATATTCTTAGTAATCTTTGGTACACAGTTGTCACAAAAAAGAAAAAAAAAACATTTTTAGCCAAAATTTTGAATCTGGTACAAAAGGTTAAAAGATTTAATAAACTAAAAAAAAGAAAATACTTTAGTCCTTCCTCGTGATAATAGCATAAATATTTTGAGGATAAACATTTTTTTTAAATCATGGTAAGCACTTTTTTCAGCGAATTAATGGAAGCACCTACTATAGGTATAGTATTCTGCAATGAAACAAGGGTAGACATTAACTGTGATTATTCAAATTGCGCCATTGCAATGAAATACGAAATGTAGATATTAAAAAGAGATAAAAGCAGGAAAATTAAATCGCATACACCTATCATCAAGTTCTTTAAAATCAACCAGGAATCTATTTGCTAAAACCTATGTCTAAACGTAAACAATCATTAATATTTTCAGCTTGAATGAACGAAAATATGTCTATTGATAACAGAAGAAAAAGATCAGCAACTTGCACAGCTGTATTTTCGTCACACAAGAGAAAAAATATTACATTAGATTAGAATTATTACCAAAAAGTGATTGCCATTCCACTTGGCGATATATATATATATATATATATATATGTGTGTGTGTGTGTGTGTGTGTGTGTGTGTGTGTTTGTGTGTGTGTGTGTGCGTGCGTGTGTGTGCTTGTGTGTGAGTGTGTGTGTAGGAATATATCCTGGATCTTACTTTTAATTGTCTAAAAGACTAAGTAATGGCATTAATTTTTAAGGCTTATCAACCATTTGTGGGTTATTTAAATCTGAAAAATATTTTAGATTGTAAAAATTATATTTGAATGAATATGGCTACTATTAATAATCCAAGAGAGGGCTCCTCTTGTTTTGTTACTCTCCTCTTTCAGAGAGCTATTTCTGTTTACTGGGACTATAAAATTATATGTCTTTCTCTTCTTTACACGCGATCAAAACGGAATAGTTCATTATTTATAAGGAATCGGTGGAGCGTATCTATCTATCTATCTATCTATCTATCTATCTATCTATTTATCTATCTATCTATTTCTCCCTGGGTAAATCTAGCGTCACTTATGTCTTTTCCGTCTTTCCTCGCGATCAGAACGGAAGAGTACATCATTTATGAGGTATTGGCAGGGCATTTCTTTCTTTTTCTCACTGGATCAACGTAGCTTTTCTGATATGTCTTTTCCGTCTTTCCTCGCCATCAAAACGGAACAGGCCATCATTTATGTGGTATTAGCAGGGCGTTTCTTTCCTTTTCTCACTGGATCGACGTAGCGTTTCTGATATGTCTTTTTCAGTCTTTCTTCGCCATCAAAACAGAACAGTCCATCATTTACGGGCTATTAGCAGGGCGTTTCTTTCCTTTTCTCACTAGATCAGCGTAGCGTTTCTGATATGTCTTTTCCGTATGTCCTCGCCATCAAAACGGAACAGTCCATCATTTATGTGGTATTGGCGGTGCCTGACATACGTGCTAATAATGCAACTAAGTGAACCACAAGCAGACTAATCATTAGGTTAAGCGAAATCTTTGTCGTTTTGCTTAATAAATTCTATTCTAACTATTTTGTATCTGTGTAGGCATCAACTGTTGTAGTTAAATCGACATATGTTTGAGTTTAATTAGTGATGGGAAGATTATATGTGAAATAACTTTTTAAGTCCTGTAGACTCCAATAATAGTTATAGGCAGAACCGGTGGAATGGCACTATGGTACGGAGCCCCCAACGCTATTACATCTTAATTTTGATAAGGTCAGATAGTTATGTGCCATGAGTGATACATGACTGACGAGGCAGATTTTTTCCCGCAGTAGGTTGTCATTTCTTTCTGCGGTAGACCAGTTGCAATACAAAACTATAGAACCAGGTCAGTCTTGCTATTTACCCATATCTACCTGTAAAAGAGAAGAATTCAGACCTTTCCAAAAGGTATTAGTACGTAAGTGAATGTAATGGATTCGACTGGAATTCGAACTCGGCTCTCTGAGTCCTCACTTCGAGCCACTATCCATTACTCCACCGTAATTTTTTGTAAGCTATTTATGTACAATGATAGATCATATGCACTATAAGGGAACAATTCAACATGAAAAATTAAAATAAATACAATGTTTCTAAATCCCAATTAAAGACATGTCGTTTGAAATAAATCGAAACTGTTTTACGTTAATTTTAATATCAATTTGAGTTTTTTTTTTCTTATTAAATAGTTGAATATCTTTTATGCATTATGGATATATAAAGTATTGAATTTTATATCATGGTTTTTTTTCGATATTTAAGATGAGCAAAACAAATTCACGGATTTGAACGACGAAAAGGTCTCAGAATGACGTCAAAAACAGGAAGTCTCTTCGGCTTAATTCAATTTGTAACGTATCATTAATATAGATAGAAAAAAACAGAAAACAGCAAATGTCGTTAGGATAGCGAGTGACACAAGTCAATCAGTCAGTTATGTGCCATGCTTGATACACGCTTAGGCGATCATGTATATTTCGATACATACAGACCGGGTATTTTTTTCCCCGCAGTAGTTTGCCATTAGATTCTGCGGTAGTTCCAAGGCTATAGAACCCGTTCTGTTCTGCTATTTTCCCATAACTTGGGAGAAGAAGAGGATTCATACCTATCCTACAGGTATTAGCGCGTAAGTGAATGCAATGGATTTGACTGGTATTCGAACTCGGCTCTCCGATTCCTCAATCCGGGCCGCTATCCATTACTCCACCGTACCTAAATAAGGTTGTTATGAGTATAGCAACAATGTTTTCAAATGTCTATGATAGCAATATTTTTAAAATTAAAATTATAGATAAAAAATTATATAAATCAAAGTTACCTCCCTTAGATCAAAAGATGGGAACGCATCACAGTTGAGGTTACAGACACCAAGAAAATTTTGAAATTTGACTAAATTACTGGGGAATCTTCAGGCCATATGAAAAGATTCAGTGATTTATGTGCCATGCGTGATACACGCTTAGGCGATCATGTATCTTTCGATACATGACTGACAACGCAGATTGTTTCCGGCAGTAGTTGCCATTTCTTTCTGCGGTAGACCAGTTGCGATCCAAGGCTATACAACACGTTTTGTCCTACTATTTACCTCATAGCTGGGGGAAGAAGAAGAGGATTCATACCTTTCCTAAGGGTATTAGCACGTAAGTGAATGGAATTCGAATTCCTCAATCCGAGCCGCTATAGGAATTCTTAATCGTTGAGACGAGTTCTAAATCAAACTGGGTTCGTTATTATCACTTAAGAGGAAGTATCTTTGGGAAAGGTATGAATTCTCCTATTCACCCCCAGCTATGGATTAATTTGTAACATCTGTATCCCTAAGCCATTATTATCTCCAAAAATAAAATAGAATTGCGTACAAAACATTCTGATTTCAGCATTGAATAACTGATATAGGTCTATATGCCTCTAAAAAACAAACCAACCAACCTACTAAATAAAAGTATCTGTCTATATTTCTGAGATGAGGTATTATGTATATTATTTACATTATTCGGACTATTGTTGTCATCTTTGTTGCCATATTTATTATAACGTTTCGGCCATTGTACGCTCCGGCTTTCTTCAGGTTATATTCACTTAAGTGGTTGGAATGTCTAACTGAACCCTTTATTTCGCTCAATGGGGTAGACACATGACACAGTGGATAAAGGTGTTAGTCAGGACGCAAAGAGTGTGAGTTCAATACCCGGTTAAGGCAGTGGAGATGTGGTTTGTTTTGTTTTTACGGCATATCAACCTCAATGGGTCATTTAATACCAACAACTTTTTTTTCCTGGTAATATTTTTGTTTTGTCAAAAATCTATTTCTGTTAATATTTTTTTCCTCAAAAATATATAGCTGGTAATATTTTTTTTTCAAAAACGTATAGCTGGTAATATTATTTTTTCAGAAACGTATAGCCGGCATCACTATTCTTTCAAAAACGTATAGGTTGCAACACTATTCTTTCAAAAACGTATAGCTGGTAATATTATTTTTTCAAAAACGTACAGCTGGCATCATTATTTTTTCTAAAACGTATTATCAGAGGCCTTGCTGTTGGACATAGTTTATCGTCATACCCAGGACGCGGCAGTGGAGAACTTTCAGAGGGAAATTAACGGGAGATAACTGATAACTGACACCCATTAAACATGGCACGTGGAACAAGAACAGTCTATCCCAGTGAACGAAATAAAGGGTTCAGTTCGACATTCCAACCATCTGAAGAAGGCCGGAGCGTACAACAGCCGAAACGTTGTAATAAGTATTGCGACAAAGATGAGGACTATAGTCCGAATAATGTAAATAATGTCCCAAATAAAAGGTTATGAAAAGAATCTACATCAATACAGGATAGAGCAACAAAAAAAAAAAAAAAATACCTGACTTGAGAAATCATTTGGAGAGAAAAATGTTATACATTTCAACCGACAATAGTACTATCTACCGAATGATTCCTAACAAAGAAACGGCTAGTTTTATCATTTGACGGTTTAAGTTCCTCCTGGGTACGAGGATAAACTGCATCTGCGTCCTGGGTAAGACGATAAACACCGTCCAACAGCAAGGCCTCTTATCAGGAGGTTTTGAGAAGCGTGGAACCGCCTCTTAATTACCGGTGTTCCCAGGTCAACCCTGACCTGGGATGGTAGCACGTTAGGGTCCCATCCTTGAACAAATAGTTAACCCTCAAACTGGGGTCAAAGCACGATGAATGTGTAAAAACACGTTTTATTACCAGAAATACTTTGTAAAAATTATTACCAGCAATACATTTTTGAAAAAAAAAAATGATATTACCAGCAATACATTTTTGAAAAAAAAAATTATATTACCAACAATACAATTTTGCATAAAAGGATATTATCAGCAATACATTTTGGTAAAAATAATTATTACCGGCAATACATTTTTGATAGAAAAAATATTACCAGAAATACATTTTTGAAGAAAGAAAATATTACCAGCCATAAAAATATTGTCGACATTAAATAACATTTAGGTTGATATGCCGTAAAACAAACTCAACCAAACCAACCGCGCTTTGGCTGACAATCATTTCGAGTTTTCATATTAAAACGCATTTTAGTGAATAGCGCATTGTAAATAGAGTAATTTAATCAAAGACGAAATCGTGATAGCCAAAAAGCATTTTAGGAAATTGTACTAAATTGAGATATGAATACTATTACGTTTACGGAAGTCTCATCAGCCTCCCGCATCAATGACATGACAATCGAAGAATGTGGATGATGTCTCGCACATGGAGGCAAAAGATTGGAAGGAAAAATAAGAACGTCATCAAATATTTAATTGGTGTTAACTCGGTCTTTGATAACCTGCACATTTTTTTCTCTTGGATTTATTTATGTACGAGACGATCTTATGTCTAATATAATTTTTGTCTGAGTAGGAATCGAGATATTTACGTATTTGCT
Organism: Acanthosepion lycidas; assembly: GCA_963932145.1. NCBI lineage: Eukaryota > Metazoa > Mollusca > Cephalopoda > Sepiida > Sepiidae > Acanthosepion > Acanthosepion lycidas. The sequence goes on along the minus strand of OZ010608.1, from coordinate 26,658,730 downwards.
GCGGGCACCGGAGATGTGTGCCTAAAAACTTACAAAAAGAGAAAGAAACAGACAGAAGAAACTTTTTCTAATTCTGCATCAGTAAGTAGATTTTCCATTTTGTAAAAATTAAACATCAATTAATACAAGTCTCGGGAGCCACTCAAGTTAGAGTGTTAACGTCCAAATTGTAACGTGGAATGAGGTGTTTGATATTATGTAAAGAGTATATAGAATTTAAAAGGGTAAATAGGATAGATAACGACCGACCCTTGACATGAAGAGGTTACGATGTTGCGAAACATTCATATGAGAGTCTGCTACACAAGACATTTCTCCTTATTTTTGGAGTACAAAGAAAGTAAGGAAGTTTCGACACTGTATAAAAAGTACGACAGTTCCAAGCGGTAATGGTCTGAACTATTAGAACTAAGGAATGGAATTCTTATGAATGTTAGCACCGGATACTTCAAGAGAGTAGAGATCAGCTTCAAATCTTAGATATTTGGGAAAGTGATTAAAGAGTGGGAAATAGCTTTTCTTTGTTCTGAGGACCCTTTAAATAGTTTTGAACTCTGTCAAGGCTGAAAAGGGAGAGTAGAGCAGTTCCAGCCCAGATATAGCAGTGGTACCCCCGTTTTGGTCTAAACTAACTCTTGTAAAGAAAAAGCATGGTAGAAGAGTGTAGAGTAGCTTTTCCTTGTTCTGAGGACCTTTTAAATAGTTTTGAACTCTGTCAAGGCTGAAAAAGAAGAGTTGAGCGGTTCCTTCCCAGATATTGCAGTGGTGATCGAGTTTTGGTCTAATCTGACTCTTGCAAAGGAAAAGCATGGCAGAAGTGGTTGTAAAGTAGAGAATAGGTTGTGCTTGTTCTTAGGACTGTTTAAATAGTTTTGAACTCTGCCAAGGCTGAAAAGGGATGGTTGAGCAGCTCCGAGCCGGATGTGGCAGTGGTACCCCAGTTTGATCTCCTCTGACTCTTGAAGAAAAAAAACGAGAGAAATGACTGTAGAGTGGAGAATAGCTTTTCTTTGTTCTGAGGACCGTTTAAATAGTTTTGAACTCTGTCAAGGCTGAAAAGGGAGGTTTTGAGCTAGCCCAGATATAGCCGTGGTACAACAGGTTTTGTCTAATATGACTCTTGCAAAGAAAAAGCATGTCAGATTTGGTTGTAGAATGAAGAATAGCTTTTCCTCCTTATTGTTCTAAGGGACGTGTAAATATTTTTGTCAAGGATCAAAGGTTGAGCAGCTCTAGCCCATATATTGCAATGGTACCCGAGTTTTGGTCTAAACTGACAAGGAGACAAATAAGTCTTGGATCAACAGAATAAAATGACTTTTTTTACAGTATCTATAGCCATGGATCGAATTCCACTCGAAATCATGAATAAATATGATACCTAACAGTCCTTCAAAGCACAGCGTCTGGTTCAATGAGCAAGCATTTATCATGTCTGGTGAACACCCAGGGTCTGTCAACTGATTATGAAACAATACTAGCTTGGCTTTGAAAGTATGGGTGTTAGAAGCCAGTTTTGAGCTGTCAGGGCTGGGCTGAATGAGAGACCACCGGCCAGGCCCTAGTCGCCTAGATTTTTGCTTGTGCGACTATAAACAGGTATCAAATACATATTTATTTACTAATGATCTGATATCGTTAAGATAAAGCTGTATAATTTGACTCTTGTAAAGGCAGACCATAGTAGGAGAAATCAGATACTTATCCAGAGTAAAACTATTCATCATGACGAAAGAAAATTCAAGATCTGCTCAGTGATTGCGACCATGGTTTTGAATGTTTTTTTGCCAGTTTTCTCCTTACTGTCAGGATGTTGGTGTGTCTTCCCTCTAATGAGGCTATTGTGGACTCTTCCACTTACTATAAAGTTAGTAGGAAAGTAATGCATTGGGGAAACAGTGATATAGACTGTTCAATATTTTTGGCCGAGCCTACGGGGTCGAAGAACTGTTGGCAAACTCGGCCTTGTGCCACATACATTCCTCGTTTCTGTTAAATATTAACAGCGATATAGACTGTTCAACTGTCGAACTCTCCGTCTTTGGCAGAGAGGAACCCGGACGAGGCTTTGCCGAAGGGCAAAGTTTCGTCAGGGGTGGTAGACAGATCCTGAACCCGTTTATGCGGGTTCTAAGGGAATATTTCTGGCCGAGCCTACGGGCTCGGAGAACAGACGATAAACTCGGCCTTATGCCACATACATCTCTCCGGGGTGGGGGGGTCTGTTAAATATTAAAAATAGACTGAACGCTGGTCAACTGATACACACTCCCAAGTCGTGTAACGAATTTACTGTTGAATACACTATTTATCTTCAACAAATTGTTTTGTTATTCCTATACCACTTACTTGGTTACAGCACAAGATTAGGCTAGAATTGAGATAGGCTATCAGGCTATGATCATCTACATTTTTGGATATACAAAATAAACTGTATCATTATTTACATAAGTATTTACTATTGATATAGAAATGTTCTTAGGCAGATTGTTAAGATAACACAGAAAGAGAGTAGAACATAGGAGAGAGCCTTGGGGGTTTCTCTCTCTCTCTTTCTCTCTCTTTCTCTCTCTCTTTTTCTCTTTATGTTAAGCAATAGACATTCAGATAAAAGAAACTCATTCAAAGGACAACCGTTCATTATAAATGTGGAAGATTCAGGTCTGATCAGCTGTTAAGAAACAATACTATCTTCGTTTTGGAGGTATTGAAAGTTACCAACAAGTTTCTTTCACCATTGAACTACTAGAGCTAAGGTCAGAGGACAGATCATCGAAATGACTCCGATTTATTCGTGTAAAAGACGATATCATTCTTAATGCAAATTATTTTATTTTATTTTTTTTAAGCATTCAACCTTAGGCAAGGCGGGAAGCCACGAACACCGAAGGGGTTACAGAGAGTTGGATTGAGAGCAAAGAGGAGTGATAGAGGAAAGGATAAAGAGATGGTTAGGAGACAGATCAGGGCATCTGGAGACGTCGATTGACGTTACATTTGAATAGGTGGAGGTTATAGCTATCAGGAAAACAAGAAATGGGGAGGGCATTCTACAGGCGAGAAGTGCGAGACATGAAGCTATTGAAGTAGAAGAGACGGCTACATTTAACAGTTTCGACAGTGAAAGGGTGAGAGCGAGATGCCAGCCTAGTTGAGCGCTTAAATTCATGAAGTCTGGGAACCAGCGAAAGTAGCTCATCGGAGCAGTTACCATGAAAGTATTTGTATAAAAGACAGAGGGAGGCAACGGCACGTCTGTGAGAGAGCGACTGCAGACGAGATGCCAGATCAGGGACAATTGCATTGCATATTCGTCTTTGGATTTTATCAAGGACCTTGAGACAATTAGAAGGGGCTTCAGACCATATATGGCAGCAATACTCCATGCAAGGGTGAATGGTTTATTTATAGATTTGGAGGATTTGACTTCGGCGAGAAAAATTTCCTGGTGGGGCAAAGGGAGCCAATTTTCCTAGCGGTCGACGAATCTATTGACTCATTGTATTCGTTCCATCTCAGGTCAGCGGACAATGTGAGACCGAGCAGTCGCAAAGAGGTGCTCTCGTGGAGTTGAGCGTCAGATATTCTAATGGAGGCAGGGATGGTTCTCTTTGGTGAGTAATAGAGAGCTGTTTTGTTTTTGAGGCATTAAAGTTAACCAGCCAATTCCTGCCCAACTGATTGGAGGTCCTTTTCGAGACAAACGGCCTGGTTAATTTTGTTGGCGACACTAGATTTGTTTTTGAGGCAGGAGTAAATAGTAGTGTAGTCCGCATAGATGACTACTTAGGAACATATGACATCAGGAAGATCGGAAGATGCCTGATTAATAACAACATATAAGTATGCGTCGAACGCTGCTACCACAACTGATCTGGTGTTTCTGCGGTACATCTAGATTTCTTTGACAAAATAAAAAAAAAATCTGCGACGTTATAGGTCCTGTTCTGGCATCTCGGTTTCAGTCGCTTTCCTAGCGCCATAACGTAGCTCCTCGTTGACTCTTCTATATATATTTCCATGGTATCTTTTCTGAGGCGTTTTCCTGCTTGCTACATAGACTTACCGAATTTATGGGCAGTACCAGATTGGCTGCTAATTTCAATGTTATAATATTACAAATTATCAAGGAACAGGAAGATTTGGAGGTCCCCGATCGTCTACACATGAAGAAGACCAGATTGGCAGTTAGGTCTAATAATTTCACTGCTGGATTAGTAAAATCAATAGGAACGATACTCGGACAAATTGAGCATAGTGACCGATTCGAGGGGTCAGGCCATCTGCTGATGTGAAAGATGCTGAGGATACCATAGACCGAATATTAACCAACGACGAGATTTTAGAGTAAATGGAAAGAAAAAAATATAACTAACATCAGGAAGAGGCAGTTGGAATTTTTGGGGAATGTAACGAGGAAGGAGCGCTTGGAAAATCTGATACTCACAGGACGGATAGAAAGATAGAAGTACAGAGGCACGTAATATACTTGATTGGCCTGATAAATGGATGTTAAAACAGGGTTTGGGAGAAATAACATAAAGACAAAACTTATTAAGAGCTACAAATGAAATGAGAGGAAAATGTGGAGGACCATGATCGCCTATGTCCTGAGACACGGCACATAAAGAAGACCAGATTAGCAGCTAGGTCTTATAATTTCGCTGTTGAAATTGCTAGTTGTAAGAGTAAGTTATATGCAAATGTTTCCTTCTCTCGCACACAGGACTCTTCCATTGACTTATTTGTTTCTTTAACCTTCAGTAAACACTTACATCTGTTTGGTCTTAATAAAATGCTGTTTAGGGTGAAATGATTAAAAATTCCCACGGTGCAAGAGATCAGTGTCTTAAAAACCGATAGAAGACAGAATTTATTATCTTAATTTTGTAGACAGGCAGACAGAGAGGAACACAATTTTGGCTTTTCTACGTCTTCTTAATTCGGTCTTAATACTAACAAAAATTACGATATCAGATATGAAGGTTTTCAATAAAAGCACTAATGGAGTAAAACTATTATTTAATAATAATAGTGAAGAGTAAACTGCCACAGAGTTTTCCTGCTTTGAGTGGAAGTAGTCTAGGTTTTTGTTCTTTGAGAGATCATCAGCAAAACGTCATTTTTCCCCCCAAAACATCCACGGAGGAAATATATCGACAGTCATTTGAGCTCAAATTTGTTTTTCTTCTCATGAAGAAGAAAAACAGAAACTCAAAATTCTTCCAACATCTATAGAATTAGTTTTACTTCGAAATAATCCAAAAGAACAAAAAACCATTCGAAAAAAACAAAGCTCTTTCTTCCTCTGTAGAAATTCTTTAAACCAAGAAAACAAGAAACCTAACGAAGTCCAAGAGACATATACTTGGAAAAATTCTTTAATTTTAATAAATAAATTTGGTTTTCTAATAACTCATATAATGTGTTTGCTCGAATAATTAATATAATAATTAAAACTTGGGTTCCTGATAAGTGATATTATGCATTTGTTAATTTAATTATTAGGTTGGTGCAAAAATAATGACGTAATAACGTCGTTTTTTGACGTTAAAAATACGTCAAAAACGACATTATTACGTCATTATTTTTGCACCAACCTAATAATATACAAATTAAAATTTGGGTTTTTAATATAGGATGTTATGCGATTTAATTTAATAAATAAATCTGAATTTCTAATAACGGATGTTATGTGCTTGAATTTAATTAATTTAATTAAATAAAGGACGTTTTCCCAAAATTACGTGGAGGGATTACTCCCAGTCAATTTTTAAACGTTTAAATTTATTTTACTTCTTATATAAATAAAAAAAAAAAACACAGAAACTCAAACTTCTTGCAACATTTATCAAAGAGATATTTGTTTTTCCTGTTCACAGAATACAAAAACAAACAATACAAAAGACGTAATTAGACAGAAACAAAAGTTTATCTTTATCTGTAAAAATTCCTCAAACAAATAAAAAGCCTATCGAAGTCCAAGAGACTGACATTCGAAAACGAAATGGTTGTAATTTTTTTTTTTCTCTTGATTTCATGGGGAACATAGCGTCAAAACAACACCTCTCAAACGGACGCGGTTCTGGGAGATTCTCTTCAGCTCGGCCCATGTCATGCCGGGGCTGCTTTAACCTTTGAATCAACACTTCTGCGCCAACTCTGTTTTGGTCGACACAGTTTTCACTTCAATTTGTGGATTCCAGTCAAGGACCTGCCCGGTGACACTAGAATCAGGCTTGCGGATTGTGTCACCTATCCATTCCCAATTTTGTTTCGTGATGTCAATCTTGATTAGTGCTTGTCTGATGCTGTCTCACAGTTGGTCATTGGAAACGACTTTACTTGTGGATTCCAGTCAAGGGCCTGCCTGTTGAAATTAGAAGAAGGCTTGCGGAGTGTGTGGCCTATCCATTCCCATTTTCGTTTCTTGATGTCAATCTTGATTAGAGCTTTTCTGATCCTGTTTCACAGTTGGTCATTGAAAACGACTTTACATGTTGATTTCATTCTAGGGCCTGCCTGGTGAAACTAGAAGCAGGCTTGCGAGTGTGTGACCTATCCATTCCCATTTCCGTTTCTTGATGTACATCTTGATTAGGGCTTGTCTGGTCCTGTTTCTCAGTTGTTCATTGGAAAAGACTTTACATCTGGATTCCAGTCAAGGGCCTGCCTGCAGGCTTGCCGAGTGTGTGGCCTATTCATTCCTATTTCCATTTCTTAATGTCAATCTTTTTTAGGGCTTCTCTGGTCCTGTTTCAAAGTTGGTCATTGGAAACGACTTTACTTGTGGATTACAGTCACAGGCCTGCCTGGTGACACAAGAAGTAGGCTTGCGGAGTGAGTAGCCTACCCATTTCCATTTTCGTTTTTTGATGTCAATCTTGATTAGGGCTTGTTTGGTCCTGTCCCACATTGGAAACGACTTTATTTGTGAATTCCAGTCAACGGCCTGACTGGTGACACTAGAATACGGCTTTCGGATTGTGTGACCTATCCTTTCCCATTTTCGTTTTTTGATGTCAATCTTGATTACGGCTTGTCTTGTCCTGTCCCACAGTTTGTCATTGGAGACGACTTTACTTGTGGATTCCAGTCAAGGGCCTCCCTGGTGACACTAGAATAGGCTTGCGGAGTGTGTGACCTATCCATTCCCATTTTCGTTTCTTGATGTCCATCTTGATTAGAGCTTGTTTGGTCCTGTCCCGCATTGGAAACGACTTTATTTGTGAATTGCAGTCAAGGGACTGACTGGTGACACTAGAATACAGCTTTCGGATTGTGTGACCTATCCTTTCCCATTTTCGTTTTTTGATGTCAATCTTGATTACGGCTTGTCTTGTCCTGTCCCACAGTTTGTCATTGGAAATGACGTTACTAGTGGATTCCAATCAAGGGCCTGCCTGGTGACCCCAAAAGCAGGCTTGCGGAGTGTGTGACCAATCCATTCCCATTTTCATTACTTGATGTCAATCTTGTTTAGGGCTTGTCTGATCCTGTCCCACAGTTGGTCATTGGAAACTACTTTACTTCTGGATTCCAGTCAAGGGCCTGCCTGGTGACACTAGTATCAGGCTTGCGAATTGTGTGACATATGCATTTCCATTTTCGTTTCTTGATGTCAATCTTGATTAGGGATTGTCTGGTCTTGTCCCACAGTTGTTCATTGGAAACGTCTTTCCTTGTGGATTCGAATCAAGGACCTGCCTTGTGACACTAGAAGCAGGCTTGCGGAATGTGTGGCCAATCCCCATTTCCGTTTCTTGATGTCTTGATTGAGGTGTGTCTGCTCCTGTCCTACAGCTGGTCGTTGCAGACGACTTTCCGGTCACCTGGCATTGAGAATTTTCCCGAGACATCGGTTGGTAGATCTCTGAAGTTTGTGGCTGTTTGTCTTTGTTACCCGCCAGATTTCTGAGGCGTAATTAGGACCAACTTGACATTGGTGTTGAAGATCCGATTCTCGTTGTAAAGTTAGAGGTCTGTTGATCCCCATGTTAGCCGCAAAGTGTTTAAGACGTATCGTGTTTTGTTGACTCGGCACTTGATATTTTCATCTGTCTCCCACAGCTTTACTGACGACGCTTCCCAGGTCAAGGATATAATTCCTTCGTAATTATAATATAGAAATCTCTTTTCATGGTCTTTTAGTAGTTAGAAAGTGTTGTTTCTTTTTCTTTCTAATTTTCCTAAGTCATTCGTTAATATTCTTTTTTTTTTAAATCATTTTCCTACAGGAAAGGTGATAAACTCACTAAGGCGCAATTGGTTACTAAGAGTGAAAGATGTGAGAAAAATTATTGAAGGTGGAAGACACTAAAAGTACTGGATGCAAGGAAACAGAAGATGGCGATTGACGTTTCTTCATTTAAGATCATAGTTGCAACTCGAACCTCTGATTATTTTAAAAAATATTTTATCCCAAACAAGACAATAAAGCCACTAAGACGCACGGGGGTAACTGAGTGCTAGAGAATATGAGGAAAAACTATTAAGGAGAGAGGACAATAAAAGAAAAAGAATTAAGAAGACATAACATAACGATTGACATTACATTTAATTTTAAAGATCTTGGTTAACAGGAAATCAAGAAACCTTAAAAGAGTTCCTAAAACGAGAAATGCTAGTGAATAAATTATTAGCATAGAACTTGCGGTTACATCTAACAACCTTAAAAGTAAAATGATGAGACCTAACTGACAATCTAGTATTGCGCTTAAATCCGCGAAATCGAGATATCAAAGAGGAAAGTTAATCAGAGAGAATATTAATTATGAAAATATTAAATATGAAGATATTAATGATGAAATTGTTAATTATGAACATTTCAATTTTATCAAGAACCTCCATATAGATAGCAGAAGCAAGAAAACAGAGATGTGGCATCAATGTTACTGATAATTGTTGCTAGGATTTGTGAACAATTCTTTACTGATTCGTCTATATGATGATATCGGAAAGCTTTGTTCCTGTGGCCATTGGTAATTATGAAAAAGCCTCTTCCGCCCATCATTTTCAGCCCCCTTCACAACAGACGTACAACCCGGTTACTCACTCATATTGAAATATCGTCTTTTAAAAATAACTAACCTAGACACATGCCCACTTCCTCGCATTAATAATGCATGGAAAATGTATCACAACACCACTGTTAATAATTTCTAGAAAAGACAATCCTGACAAGAGCGATAGATTTGCCGTGTCTGAAGCTATCCAATGGATTTTCCTATGACTCCAGATATTTCTATAAATATAGAATTTAGAGATAATAGAGGAAACAGAATGTTTCATTCGGCTAATGATTTTATGTCATAGAATATTGCCTCGCTTAGTTTCGTCTGGTACATTCGTTACAATAATTACAGACTACGAAAATAACGATTGAAAAATTGCTTCACAGAAAGACACCGTTATATTTTGTGTTATTGCATTCGATTCCATCATAATACGTTCTTCTAAACAAATTTCCGGCTATATTTATAAATAAATAATTGAGTTAAGAAGTAAGAAAATGGTAATAGTGAGAACTGCCGTTTACACAGAGGAAATTTTAGACATTTATTGACCAAAAATTTAGTTTAATTCTCGGTGGAAAATTTGCAAACATTTTTCCCGAAAAATAAACATGGCATGTTCACTGAGTGTTATCGCTTTTTCATTTAATGATTCTTGTAGAAAAAAAAAATTCCCGTCTTGGGTATGACGATAAAGTACATCCGCGTCCTGGTTAATACGATAAACTACATCTGACAGCAAGGCCTTTGAGGAGGGTGGAACCATTTATTAATTGGTGGTGTTCTCTGGTCCACCCTGACCCGGATTGGTGGTCCAAGCTATGGGCAAATAGTTAACCCCCTCCAATAGGGGTCAAAAAACTATGAAAATATAAAAATATATTTTAATTCCAGCAATGCCTTTTTGGAAAAATTATTACCAGTAGTACATTTCTGAAAAAATATTACCAACAATACATTTTTGGAAAAAATATTACTAGCGGAAAAATCATGTCGTCATATCGAGGTTGATATGCCGTAAAACAAAAGAAATCAAACCAATCTAAACCAAAGAATACATATTCTATTCATAAGAATTTACCCTAAAATCTTGTCGGCATTAAATAACCCATTGAGGTTGATATGCCGTAAAACAATATAAACCAAACCAATCTAAACCAAAGAATACATATTCTAGTCATACAAATCTATCCTAAAAATCTTGTCGGCATTAAATAACCCATTGAAGTTGATATGATGTAAAACAAAAAACAAAAAAAAAACAAAGCAATCTAAACCAAAGAATACATATTCTATTCATACAAATCTATCCTAAAAATCCTGTCGGCATTAAATAACCCATTGACGTTGAGATGCCGTAAAACAAAATAAATCAAACCTAAATAAACCAAAGAATATATATTCTAGTCATACGAATCTATTCTAAAACTGTTGTCGTCATTAAATAATCCATTGAGGTTGATATGCCGTAAAACAAAATAAACCAAACCTAAATAAACCAAAGAATACATAGTATATCTATATTTCTAAGATGAGGTATTATGTACATTATTTACATTATTCGGATAATTGTGATAAATATGGCCACAAAGATAAGGACAATAGTCCGAATAATGTATTTGGTTGGTGCAAAAATAATTACGTAATAATGTCGTTTTTTGACCTTAAAAATACATCAAAAAACGACATTATTACGTCATTATTTTGCACCAACCTTATAAATAATGCAAAGAATACATATTCTATTCATAAGAACTAATCCTAAAATTCTTCTTGTCATTAAATAACCCATTGAGGTTGATATGCCGTAAACCAAAACAAAATAAACCAAAAATCATTTTCATTGCATATAATATGCCCTTTAATTTAATTAATTTAGTAATTAAAACTTGTTTTTTCTTATTACTCATATCATATGCTTTAATTTAGTAATTAAATGTTGTGCTTCTAATTAATCATATTGTGCTATACGTGTCAAGTAGTAAGGAATAAAATTATCTTTGTTGTAAATTTAGAACGATTCTTCAAAGTCATATAGGCTTTCCGTCCTTTTTAGTCGATTCTTCATCCGTGTACGGTTCAGTTGTGAGCAGATGATAACATAACATTAGGAGAATGTGTAGTTTCAAAAATGTTTTCAACATCAACTTTTCACAATCACCAGTATGATTAAGCAATCAGAAAAAAATAAACTACTTTATTATTAACTACATAAATCTGTACACGGCATCTAAGTTTTTAATACATCTCACATCTTCAAAAGAGTTTCCTTGTCCTTGTAACAGCATTCATCCGAAGTGGGTTGAGCCGGCTCCAATATTGGAGTTTCATGGAAATTTGGAATTCAGTAGCGGTCCCAAACCCGCATGTATAGCACATGAGATTTGATTATAGTGGTGAAGGTTTCGTGCAGGACCATCCACACTTTTTGAAGGGCCGATTACAGAGACCTGGTGCAAGGTCCCCAAACGACCCTCCGCAGAGTTTTTGAATTCAAAAGAGTTTTGTATTCATTTGTCTCTCCTTGTAAAATAAATGGCCAGATTATAAATCAATCAATCAATCTATCTATCTATCTATCTATCTATCTATCTATCTATCTATCTATTCTCTCTGCCGCTATATATATATATATATATATATATATATATATATATATATATATATTAAAGATAACAAATCCGTTGGTATATAATCCAAGTGGATCCTAGTAATATAAATTATTAAAACTGATCCTCAAAAAGAGCACAATGTATCTGTTGGCTCTCACGCTGGCCAATAGAATCTTCCTACCTATTCGTGCCAGCCAACTATAGGATCTAACTCTGGCCAGTAGAAAATTGTCGCAAACTACATGAAAACTGCCGTAGAAGCATGAAAAAATTGATTATTTCCTCTATCGATCGGAGTTGGGAAATGCAGAGTCGGTCTTGGCCTTCTCGCTAACTTGGAGCATGTGCATGTAAATTTTGGTGTAAATCCGTCGAGAATTGCGGCCGTGCATTCGTTACATACACACGCACATCCTGCCTTTTATTGATAGAGATAATTTTATGATTAATTGGTATATATATATATATATATATATATATATATATATATATATATATATATATATATGTAACAGATAATAGGAAAACTGTAACAGTTGCTAATGTGTTTCGTCCGATGTGGAATTTTTGAAGGAAAAACGAAATGCATTTATTAAGCGGTTAGATTTTGTTTTACCTTGAGAAAGTCCACATCGGACGAAAAGCGGCGGCAACTATTACCGTTTTCCTATTGACTTTTACATTTATAAATATTGTCTTTTTCTACAGGTTAACTCTGAGAAATCTTTCATATATATATATATATATATATATATATATATATATATATGTACGTATATATATATATATATATATATATATATATATATATATATATTAATTATAAAATTATTAATTATAAAACCTAATGAATTTATACGGTGAAGCTACTTCGCGGTTATTTGCTGTTAGTGAAATTACCTGTAAATCCCTAAAGGTCTTTGAATAGGATAATCTATGTCCTCCTACGGCCCATCAAATGATCAACATGGCCTTTTTTTCAGAAGCGGTAGGAAGGCCTCTGGAGTGATGTTAAACTATCACGTCTCGGTATCTGTTCACATCTTGATATTTGTCCCTGATGGATTTTGTGTGTGGAGAAACCTTCCAGCATGCTTAACTGGTCGTATTCTTCTCTCGAAAGCCTTCGAAATGCTCCTCGAAGCAATGCTGGGCAACTTGGGCCTGATAGCAGGTTGTAATATCCTGCTGAAAAAACCTAATCGTTGATGAGATTCATGGAATCAAGAAATGACTGTAAATGCTAACAAAGTGACGGTAAACGGTTAGTGATATGCTTAGGTAAATGCGGCGATCTAAACCCCTGCCAAAAGATCACACCCAACACCATTGTGTAATGACCAGCAGCCTTCCAGGTCATTTGTTGATAACGGAGTTTCAAAGTCACAGGTAAACTGTAGTACTCTTGTTAATGGTGTTATGTTGTTGACAATTTACTCAGTTGCAAGTCGCTTATTTTATGTCGCATCCAGCCTTCAGGGGTTTGAAGTAAAATTGTTGTTTGCGGGTGTGTAATCAAGAAGTATCTGTCCGTATACAATTGCTCTGACGGTGTTGTTAAATTTGGCTAATCGGAACATTAAAAAAAATTATCACGCACATTTGAAAATGTAATCAGTACAAAAACGATAACATACCAACATAAATCATTATTATCCTGTTTCGACTGAAAATCAGTTTGATATTTCATCTTTAGGATATATGCTTGTTTTCAAGCATGCCCATCTGCGCTTTTCCAATCCCTATAGAGCCAAAGTCTCGTTCATATTGCAACTATGCTGAGCAGACATTAGTTACAATCCAAGTATATGTCCCACGGACTACACACTGGTTTGAACTCAGAGTTATACTTCTCATATACTGGTTCGCAATTAAGGCTAGGGAGTCCAGGGGAGTTATCCCATAGCTGAAGGAGGAAAGTGCTGAATTCATAACATTTATTTTTTGCGCGAAATTGAATGCATCGATCGCGACCGGAATTCGAACCCGGTTCAACCAGTTCAACACACTCAGTGAATCCTTTTGCCACTTGAAACCTTATGATCACACTTTTGCACTGGAAAGTAGAGTTACACACACACACACATACATATATATATATATATGTGTGTGTGTGCGTGTGGGTGTGTGTGTGTGTAAATCGACATTTAGAGGCGACAGACTGTTTGATGCTAAACACAATAATCAGGCCACCAATGAATGTTGACTTCAATTTTCATTTGTATATTTATATACACTATATCTCTGATATTGAACACTTTATCCCATATATATATATATATATATATATATATATATATATATATATATATATATATATATATATATATATATTTGTAATTAGGCAGCAAATTCTCTTTTAGACATGTCTGCTTGAATGGTGAGAGAAATGTGCTATAGGTCTTTCAATTTCTTTTATTTTCATTTTCTTGAGAGAAGATCATCTGTACTTGCGAAACGACAATAAAAGATATTTAAACAGCTATGGCACATTTCTCTCATCCTTTAACATCAATACACATAATATTATTCGTGTGTATGAATGGATTTTGTTAAAAAATTAGTCAGCCATACATACACATATATATATATATATATTTAGGTAGAATATTCTATTTCAAGCATGTTTGGTAAGAATAATTTAGTCGTATTATGCTAATTTATTTTCGTTTGACACTTTCATGTCCAGGAATTTGACTTGACCGACCATAGTTCATTCTCAAAACATTTAAAGGAAACATTGATGTCCAAATTGAAAGTTTAGGCGGATATTAGCAAAAAACGAGAGAAGCAAAATCTTAAAATATTGGAAGCACTTTATGTGCGAGAATTGCGGCCAAAAGTTAATGACGAATATAGAAACAAACTTCTTAAGTATTTGTAGCAGCAAAATGATATATAATAAAAAATACTTCATTAAAATACTTTAATTAAAAATTGCTCCTTGTGTAGCAATGATAAATATTTTGAATTTACGGTATTAACTCATGACACATATATCACTCATATATAACTCATAACACAAATATGACTCATCTATAATTCATAACACATATATGACTCATATATAACTCATAACATATATATATGACTCATCTATAACTCATAACACATATATGACTCATTTATAACTCATGGCATATATATGACTCATATATAACTCATAACATATATATATATATATGACTCATATATAACTCATAACACATATATGTCTCATATATAACTCATAACACATATATGACATCTATAACACAACACAAATATGACATATATAACTCATCACATATATGACTCATCTATAGCTTATAACACATATATGATTCATCTATAACTCATAACACATATATGACTCATTTATAACTCATAACACATAAATGACTCATATATAACTCATCACATATATGACTCATCTATAGCTCATAACACATATATGACTCATATATAACTCATAACATATATATGACACATATATAATTCATAACATATATATATGAGTCATCTATAACACATATATGACTCATTTATTACTCATAACACATATATGACTCATATATAACTCATAACACATATATGACTCATTTATAACTCATAACACATAAATGACTCATATATAACTCATCACATATATGACTCATCTATAGCTCATAACACATATATGACTCATATATAACTCATAACATATATATGACACATATATAATTCATAACATATATATATGACTCATCTATAACACATATATGACTCATTTATAACTCATAACACATATATGACTCATCTATAACTCATAACACATATATGACTCATTTATAACTCATAACACATAAATGACTGATATATAACTCATCACATATATGACTCATCTGTAGCTCATAACACATATATGACTCATATATAACTCATAACATATATATGACACATATATAATTTATAACATATATATATGGTTCATCTATAACACATATATGACTCATTTATAACTCATAACACATATATGACTCATATATAACTCATAACACATATATGACTCATTTATAACTCATAACACATATATGAAATCCAGGTGGTGTAATGGTTTGCAAGCTTGTATCGTTAGAACTGTTACGACTGAGCAATGAGTTCAATCCTCACTGGGTGCTCTTACTTTCGTCCTTCTGCCACATCTACGCTACGCTTGGAAAATCGATATATTAAAACCCTGAAGAGGATCTCAGATTGTAAGAAAATTTTACTAATCTTCTTACTCAATTTTCTACAGGCACCAAAAAATTAATTTGTGGACTTGAAAGGATTAAAACTAAAATAAATACACATAATACGTCTAAATTATTTAACCAAACATGCTTGAAGATATGTGTATATGTGTGTGGGGGTGTGTGCCTGTGTTTGTTTGCATGATTGGGTGTGTGCATGCCCTTACGAGTGAGTGTATATGTGTAATTGTGTGTATGTAAGTGCGTGCGCCTGTGTAGGTGCGGGGGTGGTTGAATTTCTAAGTTGGTAGCTCGACACAGCTGAACTTTATGTGATATTTTCACCTTTAAATAATCAATCTAATTAAGTAATGAAGTTAGTTTAGGTGCCCTGAAAAAATTTTTAAAAGTAAATATTTTCTTTCTAAAATAAATGCTCTTTATCACCCCAATGCACGTACACACACACACACACACACACACGCATTGTTTCTTTCTACGAATTTCAGAAGACTTGGAATTAATGTGTAAAAATTTCAGACAGACTACAATGGCCTAAGAAAAGATTTTAATCCCTACTCAACATAAATAAACAGTATTTAGAACTAGTATAGTGTAGGTCCTACATTTGCTAGTTTCAGTTCCGAAATTCGATTTTTCATGGATTTGATCAAATTATCAACAATCGTCTGATCCATACTTTGCCACTCCTTTAGCAATGTTTCTTTCAGGGTTGCCACTGACGTAATTTTGGTTGTACGCTCACGAAGTCTTCCATTAAGGTGCTCCCAAACGTACTCTATTGGATTTATGTCAGGATTTGGGGCTATCCATGCTAGTGACTTTATTCCCTGCGATTCCATCCTGGCCTTTGCTACTCGTATGACATGGCGCTCCATTTTCTTGAAAAAGGTAGATATTCTTGTCAATCTGATTGGTTTCAAATAGTGGAAGTAGTCCTTTCTCTAATATTTGACAGTATGTTGGACTATTCAACCGCTAGTCAAAAAGAATCAGCTCGGATTTTTCTCCAAACCAGACAGTGCTCCAAACCATTACTCCACTCCCATATTTCACGGTCGCCTGCAGACATTCAGTGTTCCAAGTCTCATTCTGATTTCTCCAAACATAAATCTGTCTCAGATTCGAATTTTAGCAGAATTTACTTTCATAAATTAACGACAAAATTCTTAATCTTTGCTCTCGAATTCCCTCGCCTACTTCATACACCTGTTCCTGTTAATCTCTGAAATCAAGGACATCTTTCTTGCAACTCTTCTTTGATGGTATACCTTTTTCAGATTATTGAACAATATAGTTCATGCCACTTTGACGGAAAATCTACCAGTAAAAAAGAATTCTCTTAACACTATATTTGTACAAAAACGCACAACCATAAGATTTAAATTCAAACTCAGCCTTGCGACTGCACGTTCCAAAACAATAACATACATTTCTCATAGCATTTTTCGGATTACATCTCTATTTTCGTTGTCTACTTATTACTGAGAGTAAAAACAAGAACAAAATCTATTCCATACCTGAGGATGTCTGTAGGAACAGACGAAAGCTTGTAAAAATTATAAGACCTTATGCAACTGAAATTTATAAAACAAGGATCTTTTCATTCATAAACAGGTTCGGGGTTTTTGTATATTATTTGAATTGTTCGCGAAGATGGATTTCTCGCCAATTAAATCATTAACCTTTGTATTTGTTTTTTGTATGAATGATTCATGAATAGGTTCCCATGTTGGCATCTAAGCGGACGACACTACAATTTACTCCTACCTCAAAGACAAATCTAGTGTCGCTGTCAAAACTAACCTGGCCGTGCGTCTTGAAATGGACCTCCAATCGATTGTTAACTGGGGCAACAATTGGATGGTCAAATTTAATGCCTCAAAAACTAAACTACTCTCCATTAACCACCATAGAGATCCTTAACTGCCCCCCCACTAGAATGTCTGATAGTAAACTTCTTGAGAGCAACTCCCTGGGTCTGCTCGGTCTCACGTTGACTGCTGACCTGAGATGGAACAATACATTGAGTCAATTGCATCGTCCACCGCGAGGAAAGTTGGCTCTCTGGACCGCGCCAGGAAATTTTTCTCCCCTGAATCGATACTTCAAATATACAAAACGACCATTCGCATGGAGTATTGCTGCCATATATGGTCTGGGGCACCTTCTGTTTACCTCGGAGTTCTTGACAAGATCCAGAGACGGATATGTAATGTGATTGGCCCTGATCTGGCGTTTTGCGGACGCGCCGTCGCCTCTCTCTGTCACTTCTACAAATACTTTCATGGTAATTGCTCCGATGAGCTGCTTTCACTGGTTCCCAGTCTCCATGAATTCAAGCAACCTACGAGGCTGGCATCCCGCTCTCACCCTTACACTGTAGAAACTTTTAAATGTAGCCGTGTCTTCTACTCCAATAACTTCATACCTCGAACCTCTCGCCTGTGGAACACCCTTCCCAATTACTGTTTCCCTGATAGCTATGATCTCCAACCATTCAAATGTAATGTCAATCGACATCTCTAGTTACCTTGATCTACACACTATCCTTCCCTTCATCCTTTCTTTTATCACTCCTATCTGCTCTTGCTCCAAATCTTCTGCAACCCTCCTGCATCCTAGTGGCTTCATGCCTTGTTCGGGGCGCAATGCTTAAATATATATATATATATATATATATATATATATATATATATATATATATATATATATATTTAGAGTTGTATTAATGGTAGGGCAGCCCATGGAAGATGCCGACGAAGATGACGAGCTCTTAAATAAAGAGAATATCTTAATGTTCAACTCACTAGTGATTGCAGATTGAAAATTATTAGGTTGGTGCAAAAATAATGTCATTTTCGACGTTCAACTTTATGTGAGAAAAATGAATGAAGAGTTTGAGGACGGTAACGAATAACACGATTCGATAGGGCGAAAAACGCGCTTCAAAATGATATATAACATGGCTATATATATCAATGAATTAATTC
>OZ010608.1:26627397-26634897 GCA_963932145.1 Acanthosepion lycidas | reverse complement strand
ATGTAAGAATAATGAAGGTAAATATCGAGCTTGTTCGATGGAAAGAAAACAGAGATGTCAAAATTTGCATTCTGTTTGTTTACAAGAAAATAAAACAAAAAGCGAGGTGATATATATATATATATATATATATATAGATAATATTAGTAGTAAATATACATATATATGCAAAATCCACAGGTGCATATATACACATGTATATTTAGAATAAAAAATTTCCGAGAGGATAAAATCCAGGTAGAACTCAATGTCCAGGACAGAGTAAGGATATAATAAAAAGGCTTAAACACTAATATTCCATGGTCATAATTTATTCCATTGGAATCGTAAATACGATCCAATTCATCAGACCTACAAATTCAAAAAGAAAACAGAAAAAAACCTACTCCGGAAATAAAAATAGAATTTAGAGAGAGAGTAATTATGAGAGTGTGGGACGAATGTTAGTTTATAAGAGAGGGGTTTAACAGAGAGAGTTTTATTTAAAATTAGGTGTGAGTGGAAGGGGGAAAAAGACTGTTGACGGATGTCTAAAACAGTATAAGGATACACATCGAGGTGACAATACACACACCATGGCCGATCAAATCTTAAAGAAGGAGGGAGAGGTAAGGAAGGAAGTGGTGGGGAAGAAAGATGGGGCGGGTGAAATTAAAATTGCAAGGGACGCTGTGTAATTGAGAAAATTTGACAAAAATAATATCGACTGCAGGTTACAAATAAAATATTATAAACAATAAATATGACGATTATCTAATCTGGCGAGGACCTATATTTTTATGTTCAAAACGCATGCAAAACCATACATACATGTATATACTACACACACACACACACACACACATATATACATATATATACACATACACACATACATATACATGTACACACACAAACACATATAAATACATACACACATACACATATAAATACATACACACATACACATACATATACATACATATACATACGCACACATATATACACAGTATATCCACCTATACCCTATACACACATTTTCCACATACATATACATAAATACACATGCACCCACATACACATATATACATACACACACATACAAAAACCAGATATATATACGCACACACACATATATATATATATATATATATATGTATATATATATATACATATATATACATACAAAAATGTACACACATATACCTACATATACACACATACATCCATAGGCATCCACTCCTTACCCATTTACACACACTTGTACATATGAACATACGCATACATGCGCATAAACATATATACCTAAAACCTTACATTTCTAACTAATTAAACAAAAAAAAAACAAAAAAACAATGTATCCCTATATCTATCCGTTTAGCTATACATACATACACATATACACACGCACATCTATACCCACATACACACATATATATACACATACATACATATGGGTACATATATACACCAACACATACGCACACCCACACATACATATACATACATATATATACATATATATATATATACATATACACACATCCCTGCATATATATTCTCCTACATATACCCACACCCACATACGTATACATGAATATATACACATACACACACATATCCATACATATACATACACATATATA
The DNA here is from genome assembly GCA_963932145.1 of Acanthosepion lycidas. Taxonomy (NCBI): domain Eukaryota; kingdom Metazoa; phylum Mollusca; class Cephalopoda; order Sepiida; family Sepiidae; genus Acanthosepion; species Acanthosepion lycidas. The sequence goes on along the minus strand of OZ010608.1, from coordinate 26,633,272 downwards.
CAAATACACACACCCCTAAATATATACCTACATATACCCGTAGTCAAGTACATACATACATACATACACACACACACACACATATATATATATATATATACCCACATACATACAAATACATACATATAAATTAGAATTTAAAAACTAAATAAGTAAAATTTCAACAATTTATATATACACATATACCCACATTCATACAAATACGTACAAATACATACATATAAATTAGAATTTAAGAACTAAGTAAAATTTCAACAATTTGGGCGTAAAAAAAAAAAAAAAAAAAAAAAAAAAAAAACCATAGCGCATCACAAAAACACACAATGATCTATATAGAGATAAACAAAATAAACATAATAGTCATTCCGTTAAAATGTCATGCCCGATGTTTTGAACCAAGATGGAACTGACATAAATGACAGAAAGTTACAAAACGGTGTTTATGTTTTGAATCTCTTCTTATGTCTACATTTAGAAAATATCTCATTACGAAGATTCAACAGTTCATCTTGATTTTTATCTTTGATAATAAAAATTTATATTATATATATATTAGGTTGGTGCAAATTTATATTATATATATATTAGGTTGGTGCAAAAATAATGTCGTTTTTTGACGATTTTTTTTTATTATCGTTCACCCATTTATCCAACTTTTTTGACTTCCCTATTTGCTTTAAATGTCGAACGACTATTGAGTATTCGACCTCGAGTTCAACGGCAACTTCTCGTGTGGTTTTGCGAGGACCGGCTTCAATTAAGGCTTTCAAATGTTCGTTATCAACCGCAGTCGGCCGTCCGGCCGCGACCGTCTGGCCGCGACCGTCTTCATCTTCGAGGCACTCGTCACCATTGCGAAATTTCTTGAACCACCGTTGTGCCACACGTTCGTTAGTGGTTCCTGGGCCAAACGCATCATTGATATCACGAGCTGTCTCGGCAGCTTTTCGGCCTAGTTTGAACTGGAACAAGAAAATCGTGCGGATTTGAATTTTGTCTATGCTGTCGAAAAGCCTGCATAAAAATGAATGAAGAGATTGAGAACGGTAACGAATAAGACGATTCGATAGAGCGAAAAACGCGCTTCAAAATGATATATAACATATATATCAATGAATTAATTCAGAAATCATATATAAAAGTAACATGTGAGAAAACGACATTATTTTTGCACCAGCCTAATATATGTATATATATATATATATATATATATATATATATATATATATATATATATATATATATAGTTGTAGAGTGCATAAATAATATCCCCGTGCCTGACAACCTGGGAACACCACCCAGCGAAACTATAGTTGCACGCATATATATATATATATATATATATATATATATATATATATATATATATATATATTCATGAATTATTCATACATAAAACAAATACAAAGGTTAATGATTAAATTAACCTTAACATTCAAATTCAAACTCAGCGTTGCGACTGCACCTTCCAAAACAATAACACACATTTCTCATAGCATTTTTCGGATTACAACCTTGTTTTCGTTTGTCCACTTATTACTGAGAGTAAAAACAAGAACACAATCTATTTCATACCTGAGGATGTCTGTAGGAACAGACGAAAGCTTGTCAAATAAAAATATCTAATGCAACGGAAATTTATAAAACAGGATCTTTTCATTTATAAACAGATTCGGGGTTTTTGTATATTATTGAATTGTTCGCGAAGATGGATTTCTCGCCATTTAATCATTAACCTTTGTATTTGTTTTATGTATGAATAATTCATGAATTTGTAAATTAATTACACCTTTATTGAAATTAATATATATATATATATATATATATATATATATATATATATACAAAGAAATAATCATGCATAGAATCAATCAGCAATATTAATGCTGTTACTGGCGACATCCATCGCTAGTAGTATATAATGTATGCATTAAAATACTGTTAATCCATAGAGTGACGTGATCCTCATTTATAAAACTGTTGTCTGTTGTTTCCAGTTTATATTTTTTTAAAATGCAAGTCTTTATTCATCGTCAGGCATATTTTTTTCATTATAAAATCAAAAGTTGAAGGCGAAATAATTGTTTGTAGATCGAAAGATTTTTTTTTAAATTTTTCTTGTGATGTGGTAAATTGTACACTAGTAGCGATGAATGTCGCCAATAATAGCATTAATACTGATGAAACAAGAAAAAATTCAAATACAATTCTCACTTAAAATTTTGAAAAACTTTGCGTTGCATCTTTGCACGTTCCGAGATTGTACGCAACCGTCTATAATAGCACATATTCTTTCGGTCTACAAACAATTATTTCGCCTCCAAGTTTTGATTTTATAAGGAAAAGATATGCCTGACGTTGAATAAAGAATTATTCGAAAGTACTTGCATTTAAAAAAAATATAAAATGGAAATAACAGATAACAGTTTTATAAAGAAGGGTCATATCATTCTATGGATTAACAGTATTTTAATGCATACATTATAGGCTACTAGCGATGGATATCGCCAATAATAGCATTAATATTGCTGATTGATTCTATGCGTGATTATTTCTTTGTATATAAATTATATGTTACCTAATGTATCTATCTATCTATCAATCTATCTACCTATATATGTATATATATATATATATATATATATATATATATATATATATATATATATATATGTAAATAGTTATACTCGTTTGGAAAAACCTTAGGTATTTTAGCTTGTAATTGTACAAGCCAATGCCCAAGGGAAAATAAGGGATAAAAAAAGAAAGAAGACGATGAAATTGAGGCAAAAAGCAATCGTCCAGAATTCAAGCTCAAAGATCAAAGAAAAAAAACCCCTCCAAAACGAGTAAAGCAAAAGCAACTACGTAACGTGCCCAAAACGCTAAGTAGAGCAAACCTAAATATGAACCTAAAAAGCCAGGTAAACCTACCTAGGGTTAACCTATACGGATTGTCGGATATAATAGATATAGGGCGGCATTTAAGCTAGCTCGTTCATTACAATAGGCAGGGAGAAGTACATGTGATAGGCAACAGTAAACTACAGAACTCAAAATTGATCACTGCATTTAAGTATTGCATTAATATCTAAGCTTACCTTTTAAATGTCCAACGATAATTCTTCTCAATTTAAAGCCAATTTTTTGTTCGAAGGTCTATATCTATCTATCTATCTATCTATCTATCTATCTATATATATATATATATATATATATATATATATATATATATATGTATGTATTTATAAAGTTTACAGGTTCTCGGTTTCAGTCCCGTTTCTGTCTTCTTCCCTGTGCCTTTTGTATTAATATTTTCATGGCAATTATTCTGTTGAGTTTTCTGCATGGTACCTCGGTTGATTTAAAGGTAATATTATATTAGTAACAAGGTCTCATAATTTTATTCTTGAAATGGCTAGATTCAACCGTAAATTTTATGGTAACATTTTCTTCTATCGCTTGTCGAACCTTTGCTTGTGGAACTCTCTTCCGGCTTCTTGCTTCCCAGTGATGTTTAATATCAATCGTTATGTTCTGTCTTCTGAATTCGTGTTCTTTTATGCATAGTTTTTTTTTCTCACACTCATAACCCTTTTGCATCATTAGTGACTTTAAATACTTGTATTTCTACACGGAAACCATCATTTGATCTGACGTGCTATACCATCTAGCTACAGAGAAGCGTCTGGTTAGCAAAGCCCAAATTAGTGTTTTTAAACACACAATCTTTTATAAATTGTATCTATAAAAATAACTGAGAAACAGAAAATATATTAAATAATTGTCGTATATAATGCATTATATTCCCTTCCTCGGCCGTGCGCCAATAGCTTTGACTGAAGTTTAATCGGTCGAGTTTCGATCCCGGCTTGAAGTATCCTGATGTCTATCCACACTGATGAGCTGTGATATAGTGAAACAGGCTTGAATTTGGATGTCTATATGTATATTACTCTTCAGAAATTTGAGACGACCGCAGGTAATTTTTTTTAAATTGTCCCAAAATTTAGTTGTTTGGTACTTTAAATAAAGAAAAATTATGATATATCTTTATCATAAAAGGTGAGACATGTTTTTTAGTAGAAATTTTGTAATGACAAAAAGAAAAAAATAATTTTATAATAAAATTTGACCTCATAAAAATATCCTCTTTTATCCTTTATTTTTTATCCTATACTGCATGACATTGCAAAAGTTTCTCAAAGTATAAGTTTCATAATAGATTACATTCTTTGTTCCAAGGCTCTGAGAGATCTTTTTCATTTTCTTTCTCTCTTCTGATAGGAACATCCCATGGTAATTGTGGGGACGGCTTCAAATCTTTGAACTGTAGAGTATATATATATATATATATATATATATATATATATATATATATATATATAGTTGCATTGATGTGAGTTTGTAACTCTAGGTTTCACGCCCTTTGCGATCGTCAAAGTGAGAGTTAGTCTGACGATCGCAAAGGACATGAAACGCAGGTCACAAACTCACATCAACACAACTAAATTTGTTAGCTCTATCACTGATATTGAGCGCTTTCCAATAAGTACCGTATAAGTATATATAAATAATATATATGAAAATTGAATTTATATATATTATTTTCCAAACACGGTCAGCACGTTGTGTCCGTGTTCATAGTTGCTGTTATTGAGTGCTGGCTTTTTCTTTTCTTTAATATTAGTGATTCCCTTATGTTTAGTCTTTTATTTACATGTGGATGACGTTATTATACTTTGTATTTTCTACAAGTATGTTGCGATCTTTCAATATTAGATGAACTATTTGACATTGCCATAATAACGTATATTGACTTGTCACTCAAAGAGCCAGCATCTCACTTTATAGGTATTAGTTAGGACTTTTATGAAGACATTGCGGTATTATACCGGATATATTAAGAATGGTAAGAGCGTCCTTTTCCCCCTTCCCGTTTTGGCCTTTTGCCTCATTTTGTATAAATACTAATAAATATTTCATTTTAACGCAGAGCTTAAGAATTTGTACAGATTACAGTAATACGCGAGATAAAAATTCATTTGCGAATAATAAGGATCTGTAGTTCCAAGAGATTACGTAAAGAATGAAATACTGAAGTCCATTCCAGATTAAGCCAAGATTATCATTGCTTTATCTTCTTGTAATTCTTGCTATTGCCAGTTAATCTCTCAATATCTTGTGTCAAAGTAACTTTACTTGTGCTGAAAACAAAGGTAAATGTTCAAACATTATCCAAGCTAATTTTGTTTAATCATTTCACGCTAAGCAAGGCGGAAATGTCACTAGTGCGCAGTCTCATTGTTTACATGGAGTAAAAGTGAAGAAGTAGAATGAGTATAGTGAGGATCGAGGAAAGGACAAAAGATGAATAGGATTCAAGGAGACAGAAGATCGTATTTATCAGCGAAGAAAGTAAACAAAGGGGATTTCCACAGGTGGGAAGAGCGAGAAAAGAAAGTAGAATTAGAAATGATGGTCGCATTTCACTATTTCAACAGGAAAAATGTAGTTCCTCAATGCCAATCTAGTATAAGCTTAACTTTATGTAGTTGTGGTACCAGGGAAAAAAAACTCGTCAAAGCAGTTTCCAAGAAAATATTTGTAGAAAAGACAGAGAGAAACCACGTCATGTCGATCAAAAAGTGACTGAAATCGAAATGCCAAGTAACAGTCTATTACATTGCAGATACTTTTTCGGATTTAGCCAAGAGCCTTGAGATGAATTACAAGTGCAACTGACCAGATATGGCAGCAATATTGAATGCACGGACGAATGGTAGATTTGTAAATGTGCAGGATGGACTCTGATAAGAAAAAACTTCTGTCATGACACAGTAACCTAACTTTCCTTGCAGTAAACACAGCTATT